>CM070501.1:8361086-8961086 GCA_036346375.1 Guadua angustifolia
TTGCTTTAGAGATTAATTAAATTAAAAACAATTCGAAATTAAGAAACCCTTTTGGGCCAAAAGAGTAGTCTTAGCCCAGCCCATATGTCTATCCGGATATCCGACCCACTATTATCCAGCTTATCCGAATCCGTGATCCGTATCCGAGCGGATAATGAGCCACCGAATCCGTGATTCAGATCCAGACAAAAAATATCCAGATCCGTATCCGATCCGATACTATCCGACAAATATCCGATCCAACAAAGATCCGTGATCCGAAAATATCCGGATCGATCGAGAAAATATCCGAACCGCTTTCAACCACGATGTTGGTCCTAGGCCCTTCGTGTCTTGCGTGCCTCACTCCTACTATTGCTCCAAGCGTGTCGAGCCACCCTAACGGTGCCACCTTGGTTGAGCCATTCTTTGGATGCCCCAGGGCCACTGACCTTTGTTGGATTATTGGGCCTAGCCCACTTAATTGAGACAAATAAATCCTAGAAAATCTCAAAGGCCCACTCATGAGGAGGCATGTGTGCAAGCATTAGTCCCATATTGCTTGTGAAGGTGGAGGATGACCAACTTATAAGAGAGAGTTCTCTCCACCTTCCTAGAAGCATAGCAAGGGAGAAGAGAAGTACACGCACGCGCTCGTCGGGCTCGCACGCACTGCCGGGCGGAGGCGCGCGCGGCGCACTGCGTGAATGGTCTGCCGAAATCCGGTTCAGAGCCTTGCGCAGATGCAGTCTCCTTTTGCAGTTTATTCTTTTGCTACTCGGGATCGTCGCGGTTGCAGTATGAGATAAGGACTCTGTAACAGACTCCAATCGTGGCACATCTTCGAGTCTCGATTTGTCACGGTTACCAGAACTCCCTATATATCACGACTGCCACGTGTAGCGAGCAGCACATGAACATTAGGGTTTTGCCACCTCTCTCTGCTGCGCCGCCATCGTAGCCGTTTCCATCCCGAGCGCCGACGTGCATTAGCGATCGGGAGAGCAGGTCTTCGGAACCCTTCGTCTTCGAGATCCTGCACTGGGAGAGGGCGAATAAGGTTTTTGGGAAGCACTTCGCGCGATTGCTCAAGATCTTCACCACAGCTCGTCTTCCTGCTCCTGCTGCTGAACGTCATCGTAGCCAACGGCTCCTGCGACGCGCCATCGCCAACGTCGACCACGTCAACACCGCAACTGCACCATCTACGTCATCTGCATCTTCTTCTTCCGTTCAGTACGTTCGATCTGCCCTAATCTCGTGGTTAATCATGTTTATCAAGATCATCATGATGTTCGTGTTATCTAGTATGTTAGAGAGATACATGCTAGTTTCTGTGATGCTGTTCATGATTTATATTCGAAATTTAATCTGAAATTGTCTAATTCTTCAACAATCCAAAAACCTTATTGTAGACATTTTTGGATTAACAATGGTCGGCTTTGCCGATGCACCGAGGTAGGAGAAATTCTCGGTGTGCACTTTAAGAGGTGGCAAGTCAAGGTCACGCTCTGCTTCTGACTATGAATGTATTCGGGTTAGTAAAGGCAAACTGAAGGTGATCTCTCTGTAGAAGCGCGAGAAGAGTTTCACGGATGCCAATACTCTCTTCGTGGGATGCATTCTTAGCGTTCTTGCCGGCCAAATGCGTGTGATGTGTACATGCACATATGAGACTTGAAAGTCTTGTGGGATACTGCTTGAATGCCAAGTTCGGTGCATCGGATGCTGAGCGAGGAAGCGTATGTCATGGAAAACTTTCATGACTATAAGATGGCCGATAATCGCTCTGTTGTAGAGCAAGCCCATGAGATCTGATGCATTGTCAAGGAACTCGAACTCTGGAATGTATCTTACCCGATCCTTTTGTGGCGGTTGCATTATTGCAAAACCGCCTCCTCGTGGAGGAGTTTCAAGACTACTCTAAAACATAAGAGGACAAAGATATCATCGAAAATCGAGAAGCGCCCCTTGATGTTGAAGAGAAGGTTAAGCTAAAGACTTCAATGGTAAAGGAGCGAGGGCGATCCAGCGCCAACATGGTTCGGAAGAACTACGGCAAGAACAAAGGGAAAAACAAGCTTAACAAGACTACCAACTTCAAGAAGAAGAAGATGAACAAGGCTGAGCTGCCCTACTTCACTTGTGGTGAGGTCGGGCACTTTTCTAAGGAATGCCCTGATCGTGCAGACCGTCGAGGGAAAAAGGCCAACAATGGACAGGCGTCCAAGGCTGTCAACACGGTGACCGCTAGCAATGCTGGAGATATAGGGTATGGTAATTTACCTACGTATTCTCGATATTTCATCTTCCGTTGGTGGATTGATACGGTGCTAATGTTCATGTGTGTTCGACATTAATATGTTCTCTTCTTAACGAGCCATTCGGGATTCCTCCATCCCGATGGGGAATGGGTCACATGCTTCATTCATGGCACCGCACATGGATCTCGAAGTTCACCGGGAAAGATCGTGCGGTGAGGAACGTGCAAAGATGTCCTTCTATCAACAAGAATCTTGTTAGTGGCTCCTTCTATGTAGAAATGGGTTTAAGGTAGTGTTAGAGTCCAATAAAGTAGTTGTGTCAAAGCATGGACTATTTATTGGTAAAGGCTATGAGTCGCGAGGCTTGTTCCACTTTTCCTTTCGATTTCAATAATAAGTCTGTGAACCATATCGTGATAGTGTTAATGATGATGCGAGTACTTGGCACTCTCGTTTATGCCATATTAATTTTGGTCTTATGAATCGGCTTTCCAGCATGAGTTTAATTCCGAATTTCACTATTGCCAAAGGTTCTAAGTGCCATAGTTGTGTGCAATCAAAGCAACCTCGAAAGCCTCACAAGGTGGCTGAGAAGAGGAACTTGGCACCTCTAGAACTCATACATTCTGATTTGTGCGAGATGAATGGTGTGTTGACAAAGGATGGAAAGAGATATTTCATGACATTGATTGATGATGCAACTAGATTTTGCTATGTTTACTTGTTGAAAACTAAGGACGAGACACTAAACTACTTTAAAATCTATAAAGCTGAAGTTGAAAATCAACTAGAGAGAAAGATCAAACGTCTTAGGTCGGATCGTGGTGGCGAATATTTTTTCAAAATCTTTGATGATTTCTGTGCGGAACATGGTATTATTCATGAGAGGACACCTCCTTACTCGCCCGAATCAAACGGGATTGTCGAGAGGAAAAACCGCACGCTGACTGACTTGGTGAATGCCATGTTAGACACTGCTGGTTTATCTAAGGCATGGTTGGGGGAGGCTGTGTTGACTTCATGTCATGTCCTGAATAGAGTTCCTAACAGAAACATAGAGAAGACTCCTTACGAGAAGTGGGTTGGGAGAAAACCATCACTTTCTTACTTGCGCACATGGGGATGCTTGGCGAAAGTCAATGTCCGATTAACAAAAAACGAAGCTCGGGCCTAAGGCGATGGATTGTGTCTTTTCGGGATATGCTCGGTGAGCATAGCTTATAGATTTTTAGTAGTTAAATTTGATGTGCCTGATATGTATGTTGATACTATTATGGAGTCTCGTGATGCTACATTTTTTGAGAATATATTTTCGATGAAAGATATGCATAGCACTTCTAGATTTTCTTCCGAGATAATTCACGAGACTATTACACCTATTGAGTCTTTCGAGCAACCACCGAGAAAATCCTAGAGGAGGATGACAATGAAGCTCCTAAAAGAGCAAGAGATAGAGGATTGAAAAATCCTTTGGCAATGATTTCATTGTGTACCTCGTGGATGATACTCCCACGCCCATTGCAGAGGCATATGCATCTCCGTAGAGATAATTGGAAAGAAGTGTCCGAATGAGATGAACTCGATTCTCGCCAATGGGACTTGGGAGGTAAATCGAAAGGCCATATGGTTGTAAACACGTGGGTTGTAAATGGGTGTTCAAGAAGAAGCTTAGGCCCGATGGTACTATTGAGAAGTACAAGGCTCGGCTTGTGGCTAAAGGTTACACCCAAAAGAAGGCGAAGATTTTTTTGATACTTATTCACTGTTGCTAGAATGACCACCATTCGAGTACTACTTTCCTCGGCGCCTCAAATGATCTTCTCGTTCATTAGATGGACGTGAAGACAGCTTTCCTTAATGGAGAGTTAGATGAGGAAATCTACATGGAGCAGCCTGATGGGTATGTAGTAAAGGGTAAAGAGAGCAAGGTGTGTAAATTATTGAAATCTTTGTATGGTCTGAAACAAGCACCTAAGCAATGGCATGAGAAGTTCGACACCAGTTTGACCTCTGCGAACTTTGTCATTAATGAGGCTGATTGATGTGTATACTATCGCTATGGTGGGGGTGAAGGAGTTATATTGTGCCTTTATGTGGACGATATACTAATCTTTGGCACAAATATTGATGTGATCAATGAGGTCAAGTCTTTTCTGTCAGAGAAATTTGATATGAAAGATCTGGGAGAAGCTGATGTAATTCTGAACATCAAGCTTATTAAGGATGAGAGTGGGATTACTCTTTCACAATCCCACTATGTGGAGAAGGTTTTGAGCAAGCCCTCCCCCACTCCTTATGATCCCAGTGTGACACTGAGAAAGAATAAGAAAATTGGCTTAAACCAATTGAGATATTCTCAGATTATCGATTCGCTCATGTATCTTGCTGGTGCAACGAGACCTGATATATCATTTTCTATGAGCAAATTGAGTAGGTTCATGTCAAACCCGGGTTCTGATCATTGGCATGCACTTGAAAGGGTAATGCGCTATTTGAAAGGTACTATGAGTTATGCGATTCACTATTCAGGCACCTCGCGTGCTTGAGGGATATAGTGACTCGAATGGATTTCGATGTAGATGAGCTCTATGCCACCAAAGTGGATATGTGTTTACCATTGGTGGTGGTGCAAAGGTCATGGAGGTCTGCAAAGCAGACCATTTTGACAAGGTCAACCATGGAGGCGGAGCTCATCGCTTTAGATCTGACCCTTTGTAAAGGCAGATTAGGCTGCGTGAGCTCTTGATAGACTTGCCGATGGTTGAAAAACCAATACCGCTATCCTTATGAACTGTGATAATCAATGCATGATTGCTAAAGTGAAAAATTACTAAGGATAATGCGAAGTCATCAAGACACGTTAAAAGACGACTAAAGTGCGTCAGAAATTGAGAAACTCCTGAGTAATAAGTGTGACTTATTCAAGCATGCATAAAACCTCGATGAGATCCTTTACGAAGGGACTATCACGGAATGTGATAGAAGGTGCATCGAGGAGATGGGTATGAGACCCATATAAGTTGCTATAGTGGTAACCCAACCTTTGTGATCGGAGATCCCGTGAATTAGGTCCTCGGTACAACAAGCTATTGGCGAACTGAGGAGAGTAATCTATTACCTCTCTAAGTGAAGATGCAATACTCTCAAAAGGTCAGAAGCAGTGGCGATATGCCTTAATATGTTTCTATTGGCTTTAACTAGCGAAGATCTTTGTCCTCTGAGCATTCTTGAAAGAACACACCTATATGAGCCCGACTGTCTAAAGTCGCAGTCTATGAGACTCGGGTGATCTCTAGTAAGCTCATGAAGAGACCATGGAGTACGACTCATATGCTCAACCTGCGGAGAAGGCTACTGGTAGCCAGGTATCAGTTATAACTTTGAGTGAAATCTATTCACACAAAACTTGCAATTTAAGGCATAGTCCATTGTTCAAGTTGTGGATGGGTGTAGCTTGGAGCTCTAGGCAAAAGTTCAACAGTCTCATTTGAAACTTATGGTATATTAATAAAGAGTGAGTATTGCCAAATATTTAAATGGACTTTGAGATCTGGTGGGGGATTGTTGGATTATTTGGGCCTAGCCCACTTAATTGAGACAAATAAATCCTAGAAAATCTCAAAGGCCCACTTCATGAGGAGGCATGTGTGCAAGCATTAGTCCCATATTGCTTGTGGAGGTGGAGGATGACCAACTTATAAGGGAGAGTTCTCTCCACCTTCCTAGAAGCATGACAAGGGAGAAGAAGAGAAGTACACGCGCGCTCGCCTCGCCGGGCCGGGCTCGGGCATGGGCCAGGCGGAGGCGCGGACGTCTGGCACTGCGTGAATGGTCCGCGAAATCCGGTCGGGGCCTTGCGCAGACGCATCTCCTTTGCGATTTATTCTTTTGCTACTCAGATCGTCACGGTTGCGGATGAGATAAGGACTCATAATGAGACTCCGATCGTGGCACGTCTTGAGTCTCGACTGTCACGGTTACTGAACTCCCTATACATCTGCTACCGCCACCCGTGTAGCGAGCACATAGAACATTAGGGTTTTGCCACCTCTCGTTGCGCCGCCATCGTAGCCGTTTCCATCCTGAAGCGGCGTGCATCGGCCGTCGGGAGAGCAGTCTCCGGAACCCTTCGTCTTTGAGATCTGCGTGACCGGGAGAGGCGAATAAGGTTTTGGGAAGCGCTTGATCGCTCAAGATCTTCACCACGGCTCGTCTTCCTCGCTCCTCGCCGCCGGCGTCGTCGTAGCTGGCCGACTCTGCGACGCGCCATCGCCAACGTCGACCACGCCAACACCGCGAATCGCACCATCTACGTCGTCTGCATCTTCTTCTTCCATTTAGTACGTTCGATCTGCCCTAATCTCGTGGTTAATCATGTTTATCAAGATGATCATGATGTTCGTGTTATCTAGTATGTTAGAGAGATACATGCTAGTTTCTGTGATGCTGTTCATGATTTATATTCAGAATTTAATCTGGAAATTGTCTAATTCTTCAACAGCCTTGTCGTTGCCTTGGGCACGCGCCAACACCCCCTGCCATGGCTCCTCTCTCCCTTTTTCCAAATGGCCCAAACAATGGTGTATGCACAAATTAATCGCAAAAATGGATTGCTCTTGTGATGGAGATCGTAATGGTGTGACATGTATTGCTTGATTTTTGTGCTTTGGGAGAGATTTCGAAGAGAGAAGTTTTGGTGAGAAAGATGTGTTTTGTGTTCTTAGGTTCTTGCTGTTGCCTGGGAGAGAAAGAAAATGGCAGGAGGGTGGTGAGTGAGGGAGAGACTGTCTAGGAGAGGATAATTAGGGGTGGGGGATGTGCATGCTAGTAGGAGAGTTGGCAAAGGGATGGCCTGGGGAGAATTAATGAGGTAGTGCAGGACAATAGCAGGGGAGAGGGTGACATTTAATGCCTGCATCATATCTTATTTTTGTCTGTTGGTATTTTGGGTTGGATTTGTACCATTGGCGAGGAATTTAATAGCAGAACAACAACTATATTTTTTACTGGGTTTCAGATGCGAAATCATACACCTAAAACTAAATAAAATTCACATATTTAATTTACTGACACCGAATAAATTATCGAACAGGCTTCTAAAGGTCGAGGTGTTACAGTGATACTATTTACTGAGTTAAAATAAAACGTATTAGGCTAACATGTGCGTCGGCGTCTATAGACTAGATCCACAAAACAGTGCACGGTTTACAGTAGACTTGGTCCACGGCTCCTCGATTCTTGCGCATGACATCATGACTGACGTAAGCGGTGACACATGCATGGTCAAAAATCTAGCAAAGGCAATGACGGCGTGACACGTGGCCATGACACGGTGTCAACACAGGTTTACATCTTGGCCACCCGTGTCCGATCGGACAGTCACGGTTGGGCATGGGTAGGCAAGGCTATGGCTCACGCATGGCAAAATCTAAGCATCCATTCCGAATCCAACGATGGTGGCTACGCAAAGTTAGCAGCAATGGCGAGCACACGTGGCAGATGCGGGCGGCAGCTACAAGGCGAGATCTAAGTGGTTCACGCCAGATGGAAAGGTCATGGCAACAACGATGCTCGGCAATGACACACAACAAAGTCCTTACCGGAGATGAAGAAGACGATAATGACCGCGTTGTTCTAGGGCTCTTTCGGCGATGAGGCTTGACGGGTTCGATGTGGCTCAACGCAGAGACATCAGATCTAGGCTCAAGCATGGCGAAGAGGTTTCAATGGTAACGAAAACGATGAAAACATCAATGATGCAACTCGCAACTATGACGAGCTAAAGTGGAGGCACGAGGGTGTCTCGGTTTTCAACCTCTAGGGCAAGATGTGTGGTGCGAGGTGAGCTTCACGATGAACAAGACGGTGCCTTAAATAGGGCCCTCGACTTTTGTGTATAACATGGAAACCAAAATGAAAATGACAGCGATGGTGGATTCAGTTAGGATATGGCGGCAGTGACGCGGCTCAATCCGAAGCGTCCACGTGGCGGCGATCCGATGACTTGCGCGCAAGAGTGACGTGGATGAATGACATCGCATGATTGAGATCTAACAACTCAGTTTTAGGGTTTGTGTTGCTCAGGTTGGCGGTGCTGTTTGGACCAATACGGGCTGCGGGATTGGCCCAAGAAGTTTTTAAAACATTTTCTGAATTTTCTAATTAAAATAATTATAGAAATTAAAATAAACCAAAATAAACTGCAAAAATACCCAAAAAATTCCAAAAATAAAAATAAAAAATATTTTAGGGCATTGGAGACTCAAATAAAATATTTTCAATAAAACTTTAATTAAACTTTTCAAATTTCAAATAGATTTTAACAAAAGGCTTAATTCAAATAAACTCTAGAAAATTCACAAAAATACAAAATGCACAATAAATTCAAGAAATGCATAAATTAGGATGTTACAATATGACTTTGGAGCTAAAGAAGATGTTCAAAGCTCTGAGTGTTGTTGAAGAAGACCACCAGACCACTAGGAGGATGGCTGCGAAAATGATAGGCTCTGTACAGCATGGAAGTTGAGATGGAAGACGTAGATTCAAAGGAAGTTCAACCAGACCCTGAAGAGGCTATTTCTGAAACTAACGACTTACTCTGTACTTCTAGTGCTATTTCTCACATTGTGCAAGTTGATCAAGGAGATGAGGACTTGAATGTTAAACAACTGGTACAACTAAAGAAGAAAGATAAAGAGATAACCACAGTTGGAGATGGAACACTTGTCATCTCATGGTTACATCATAAAGGAACGCTATCTACAACATCTACAATAAATGACACTACTACAAAAGGACTCATATTAGACCCCTCATCATTGAGAGATCATCAAAGATGGTTCAGTGATGAGTTCTATACTTGTCACAGATGATTTTTGGCTAAATACGTCTATGATGAGGCCCACATCGTAGACGGTTTAAGCCAAAAACCGCTTGTGATGCAGCCATGTGGCTCGCCATATCGATAAGCTTGTGCCTACGCCGGTAGTTTCCCTTCTCCACGCCTCTCTTGTGTGCCTCCCCTCTCAACAGAAGGTTCAAAAAAGCGCTAGGCGGTAGGCGAGCGGAGGCCCACTGCCTAGCGCCTAGCCCGCCTAAGCGGCACCTAGGCGGAAATCACAAACAAGCACCAGTTATTAAATAAACTTAATTTTCTTGAATACTTTCTACTGCTTGGTGCCTTCTACAATCTAAACATTGAACCATAACTAATCTTTGAGCTAACAAAAGCTACATTTCAGTAGAATTCTCCCATTTATTGATTTATACCCCATTCCTACATTGGAAGCTCTTATCACTAAGACTAAGTGCAACACATTAGTTTGCACAAATCACTGAGACCAAGCTGAGGGCCTGAAGCTCCTCCCTTGGTGCCGCTTGCCCTCCAGCCCCTCCTCCCTTGAACTCCCCATCAAGCGACGGCCGACGCCTCAGCGCACCTCCCTCGGCGCCACCTGCCCTCCTCCTTAGCTCCCTCGAGCTCTTCCGAATGCTCACCCCTACTCAGAGCCCACCTACACCCGCTTTTTCGCTGCTCGGCGCCTTCTGCGTGTCCGCTAAGCTCCACCGAGGCGTCTCCTCCGTCTAGAGCACGATTTTGTGCCAAGGCGAGGCGGAGGACCGCCGCCTAGCGCCTAGGCGTCGCCTTTTGCCGCCTTTTTGAACAACACCACAACCGAGCATCGCGTCCCATCTCCTCAAGCGCTGCCACTGTCGTTCTTCCCCGGCACCGGCGCCCTTCCTCTGGTCTTCCCAACGCTGCCAAGCCCTCCACCTTTTCTCTCGTTCTCTCCGTCCTGAACCGCTCTCCACTCTTCCCGTCTTCTCCCTCTGAGTCGACGGCTTCGCCGCCCAGATCTGCGTTTCTGATGGTCTCTAGCACCACTGGTAGCCTAGATCCGCTGGTTCCCATTGGGTCCAGAGGTAAGATAAGACTCTACACGACTGGGAGATTTATATATTCTAAGCTATTGGTAGTTTGTTGAGCCAGTGTCTTCTGTTCCACACCAAGAACCCCTTTTTGTTTCATTTTTCACAACATGTTTGCTTCATCTGTTCTCTATAATTTTTCTATAAATAGGGGGAACCCCGGTTCCATTTATTTAAATGAAACAAATATTCTCTATAAAATTGTTATCACCTGCCTGCTTTCCTATTTAATATTGTAACACCAATAAGAATCAAACACTACAGGAAACTGGGAAATTAGCGTCGGCCATATTAATTAACGTCGGCCAAGGAATAAGCCGACGTTAATTAATTAATTACCATCGGCTGACAGGGGACCGGCGTTAATTAGCTAATTAACGTCGGCTTATTCTTTGGCCGACGTTAATTAGATAATTAACGTCGGCTAAAAGCCATGGCCGACGATAGTTTTTGAGATAAGGTCGCCTTCGGTGCATCGCCTTGATCGCGCTCACGAAAAATCGCCGCCCGCCGCTGCGCCGCCTCATCGCCGCCTCATCGCTTATACCCGCCGTCCGCCCACGCCGCCCGGCTACAGCTCCCATCCCGCCCCATGCTTGCAGAGTTCATCCGCCCATCTTGGGGTCGTCATACCGCCGTCGACCTCTCCCCGTGGCGACCTCGCCCTCATGGCGTCCTCCTCTCTGGACGGCCACAAGCTTGAAGGTCATCCTGTTTCGCTTATGGATTCATGGCTCCGTAATTAGTTAATTAATGTGGTAATTAGTTAATTAACGTCGGCCAAAAACCCTGACCGACGTTAATACTTGCGATAAGGCTCCGTGAACTTGATTGTTAGTTGGATTGCTCATGCTAGTCACTGCATTTTATCATGTTTTGTTTAGCATTGCAGTGAAGCACCTTGTTGAGTAATGGATATGCAGCTTTTGTTTAGCATGCACTAGTTGTATGGGTTATGTAGTGGCTACCTCAGTATTGTACAGTAGCATGCACTAGTATGTTTTTGCTTATGTTGCTTGTGACGGTATATTTTGTCATGTTTTAGGCATAATTATTATTGATAATGACTTATGCCTTGGGTTTCTGTTCTAACACTTTAAGTGAGGCCACTTTTGGATTGGTTTCGTGATCATCACACTGTTAATTAGATTGATATGGTTTTGGAGTGGTACCATGATGCAAGACACGTGGGTGAGTAATGAACTAATGATGCATATGTTGGTAGAGGCATGACAAAATACATAGATAAATTTGATATATTGATTTGTCATATGTTTTTTTTTAAATTTATATATCTATTCTGTGCTTATAAATATATATTTGAGTAATGGTATTACTAATTAACGTCGGCCAAAGGGCTAGCCGACGTTAATTAGCCGCTAATTAACGTCGGCCTACGGGGTCAGCCGACGTTAATTAGTAATCCTGGCACCGCTGTTTTCGTCCGATAAATTTCCGGCAAATCGCTAATTAACATCGGCTAAACAGTGGCCGACGATAATTAGCGGGGTCACGGCAGTAATTAGTGTCGGCTGCGTCAGGCCGACGTTAATTACTAATTAACGTCGGCAGCCGACGTTAATTACGCTAATTAACGTCGATTAACTATCGTGAGTCAGAGGCCGACGTTAATTAGCGTTATGCCGACGTTAATTACAATTAACGTCGGCAAATGGCTAATTAACGTCGGCCACTTTTGGCCGATGTTAATTTGCGGGATTACTGTAGTGAAAGGCTCCAGTACAACTATCTACAAAAAGATTGCGACTCGTGTTGAATACGTATCATGTCAATTTCAAGGCTAACCACCCTTTAATGTCACGACCACTTGTAATGTCATACAATACCATTTAGCTGATAATTCATAATTAACAACTTTAGTATGTGAGATTGTTCAAATACTCAAGCATACTCCAATTAGCTAGAGCTAACATCTGTTCAACTTCATTCTTCTCAAAGGATCTAATACAATATATGAAGATCCAAATGAAATTCATTGGCAATCCAAAATCCCTGAGAATATATCCAAACATACTACATCAGAATATCTATTCTCTCTTATTTCTGTACAAAAGTTCTTCCAAAATACCAAGTGGCTAGTTTTCCATCCTTTAAACAAATATTAAGCATAACCTTGTTGGATCACCACATCACTTGTACTGTTTCCTTACAGCTACAGATTTCGAATGCTTGCTTACACTTACACCATAATCCACTTATATGCCCAAAAAACAATCCCCCAAAATGTTTAGTACAGCCATAACCCTAGAAGTTGCTTCCCACTTGTTTTAAATTTTCTTTAGAGTGCGTGAAGGTTGAAATTTAAACCATGTAATTAACAAATGATTTGGCCCAAGATCAAATTACTGTGGTAAAAAACCTAAGCATTATGCTAACAAAAAAGAACCTAACTAACTCAAGAAGCAGGTTATGACATTTATGCCCTGTTTTATTGTGGGGTGGGTGGGGCCTAAGCTCACTTCACTACGAAAAGCCAAGAAGCCCTCAAACAATTTCGAATTTTTAAGCGGTTTTTGACATAAGCCAAAAGTCATTTATAACTAACAAAAACAAAAAACTGAAAGTTGGATTGGACCTACTTTTGTAGTTTATTGCTAAGAGAAATTAGCTATTTAATAAATGGCCTCTTATAAAAATCTACGACCACTTTTCAGCTCAGAAAACAAAAAAACAGCTTTTCAAAAAAGTTACAGCTCTCCCAAATAGGCCCTTAAACGCTGAACAAAATTCATATTAGCTTGGCCAATAATATTGGAAAGTTCTCACTGAGATCTCACAAATAGTCCAAAAACTAAAAAAATAACCACAAGAATATGCAATGTTGTATGTTCAAATGAACTTAGGTATATCCAGATAGTCACTAACTAGTGAAAAAATGGGTCTTTCATGAACCCTAATTCCAAGCATTCAAAATGGAAACATGAATAATATAAATCCCTAACTATACAAAATTTACAATGGAACTATGCAAATCAAACATACTTTGTAACAGTTGGCTGTAGGCTCATCATGCAATCAACATATCAAGAAAGTATAGTTTATTACCATTTGAAAATCAAAATCTCAAGCGACAAATCTAAATATTGCTAAATTATGCAATGTCATACGGTAACATAATTAAACGGGGCAGAACAACAAGTCAATAAGTCATCCAGTATCTGTCTTTAACTAAAAATTAATAACATTACTAAACTCATCTCCACCTCCTTATGATCTTACAACAGCTCCTCTATCTCCAAGAAAATCTAATGGAGGTAAGAGGTATAAGATTCTTAGTTACAAATTTACATACCAGATGTTTGAGCAATTCTCTTAAATTACGCTAATTCAGTTAAGAAAATAGATCTAGATAGCAGCAGTACCATGCAACCACAATTCCAAGAAAACAATGTTTATTGTCATTTCAAAAAGACAATTCTCAGATCACCAATTTTAATTTAAAGTCGAGATCATCCAGCATCCTACAATAACATCATTAAAAGAGTACACTAGTTCCATCAACCTCAGCAAACAGATCTGGAGGTAGAGGTCTTGTGACGGATCTAATGTAATGAACTGGTAAAGATTTGTCGGCCTCACCACAGGTAGCCGGGGATCTTGATGCGGAGGAAGAGCATGGCCATCGCGTAGGCGATGACAATGGCGGCGACGCCGGAGCCGCCGAACGAGACGCGGAGGCTTCGGGGCCTGGTGCGGTCGACGGCGAGGTCGAGGAGGATGATTCCAATGCCGCCGAGGAGGAACATGAAGCCGGAGGAGAGGCCCTCGATGATATACTGGCCGTTGACGCGGCCGGGGAGGAAGACGACGGGGCGGACTGCGCCCGTGGTGGGGTCCTGGGCGCTGCCTATGCCGGGGGGCTCGACGATGACGTCGTAGACTAGGCCGGAGACGACGGCGAAGTAAGTGAGGAAGATGAGGGAAAAGACGGTCATGGGGGAGGGGAGCGCCAGGTTGGACGGCAGCTTCAGGCGGGTGCGCGGCGGCCGGAGGAAGGAGAAGGGGAGCATGCGGAGGACGCGGAAGAGGGGATCGATGGAGTCGAAGTCAGATCCGTGGACCTGGGCTGCCGCCGCCGGCCCGGCGCTGCCGGCGGCGTGCTCCGATCTGGGGGGCATCTCGTCCGGCGGGGAGGGGGGCAGAGAGAGAGGTCTGGGAGTTTTGGGGCTTTTGTGGTTTCTGGGCAGCTGATGGCAGACGATGACAGTGAAAATCGAAATTTTAACAAAATCTTTGAATTTCGGATGAAATCTGGTTTAAAATCAAATTTAATGTTCGGAAGTTTTGAAACGAGATTTTGGCCGAAATTACCGAAATCTCAGTAAAATTCAACTAAATGAAAAATAGTCGAAACGATGCTAAATTTTTTTAAAAATTTTTGAGGATAGTCCTGACATATCACTAAAATATTTCTATGAAAATTTCAGATAATGATCATTTCTTAGGAATTATTACAAATTCTAATAGTGCCACCGTCCTAATAAACGGCTGACTCACAAATTTCAACCAAATGAAAAATAGTGTAAGCCATGTTAAAAAAATTTGGATGGTTTTGACACATTTATAAAATTCTCATAAAATTTTTAGATGATGATTAAATATGAGGAATTTTCAAAAAAAAAATTGGATAGTGCTAGTGAAGGCTAACTTGTAAATTTTAACTAAATGAAAAATAGTTCAAACCACGTTATAAAATTTTAGAAAATTTTGTTACTGATCCTAATGCATCACTAATATTCCCATAAAATTTTCAATGATGATCAAACTTGAGGAATTTTCAAAAAATTATAATAGTGCTACTATCCTAATAAAAATCTTACAGTGCTATATGTATTGTTTACATAGATTTAATTGAGTAATGAAAATGAGTTTAAAATTTTTAAAACTTTTAGAAAAAGGTGCTGAGGAAATTCCTAAACTCTCCAAAAATTCTAAAACATGATCACATCTTGTCTTAGTTAGTCGATTCTGTTTGTTTATTCATTCTTTTTGAATTTTCAAATATAACAAATGATGTTCATTTCTTTTAGAAATTTTTTGTATGATCCTAGACTGGTAAATATGGTATCATAAATTGTTCGGAGTATGATTAAGCTTGTACAATTTTATAAAAATCTTAGAGTATTTCTATTATTTTAATAAAACATCTCAAAATTTTGATTTTTCAACAAATTTTCGTGGAACAAGATATTCTTAAGGGTTATTGACCCAAATCAGGTCCTTAAAAGTCAAAATTTGGTTAAAATACCTGAGATTTAGACAAAATTTGCTGAAATTTTTGAAATTACAATAGTAATTTGAATTTTTAATCTAGCTGAAATTTTGAATCTTGTCCCTAACCGAAATCCGAAATCTCGGATGAAATTTCTAAAATTTCACCAGGATTTTGAACTGCACTTCAAAACAATTTGGCTTTTTTTTTACTACATGATAGAGAGTTAAGAGTGGCAAATTGCTGTTGTTACTATCCTTCCTTTTTTTTCATAAACTCTTGTCACTATCTTTTTTAATCTCTTTCAGTGTCCACACGTGCTAAGTAGTTAAATTACATATAAGACTTTCACAAGTATACACTGTTATATGACACTTTGAGAAATATATTCTCTATAATTAGCACGGATAACGATAGGATGTATGTGGTAGTCGAACAAGCCTATACCTATCGGGCATTTATCACCTGTGAACATGCCCACCATCCATGCCAGGCATGTATTTTCACCATCCATGCTATGCATGTTTTTTAAACTATTGCGTCATCCATGGCCTATAATACGTTATGCAAAATAGTTTCAAAATTTAGAAGCAGAGTGGTCGGTACTTACAAATCATACCCTTAATGTGCTTTAAATTTTGAATTTTTACTTAATAAAAATAGAAAAATCAATGATTTGCCACCCCAAGATTAGCACTTCACAATATACAGCTGAAAAGATTGGCCTTCATGATACGCCATCCAATTCACCGAATTAGTTTGAAACGCAACTTGCTAGAGGACAGGGAATGCTGAGTTAAAAAACATGTCGAAAGCCATAATCCCATTAGAAGTAAAGATTTTCTTGTGGTTAATTAGTCATAACGCTATGCTGACCAAAAATAATTTGTTGCGTCGGAATTCGTCCTGTTTCTTTTGCTCGGGATCTGAAGCAATTCAATACTTGTTTTTTGATTGCCCTGTGGCTAAATGTGTTTGGGGCAGCAGTAGGTGTTTGTTTTTGGGTCAGCCAATTTCCCTCAGTACTTCGGCTGGATCAAGCAGGTGTTGCCTAATTTGAATACACTGCGTATGGTGGGGTTGGCTGCTGCGTTACGGGCCAATTGGAAGAGAAGAAATAAGCTGTGTTTTGAGTACAAACCACTGAAAAATCTTGTTGACATAATCTGTTATGTCTGTACTTAATTTTCTTAAACAATGGGCAGCTCTTTAAACCATCTCCAACCTTTTCCAATATTCTATTCCCTTCCCCACCTCTAAAGGAAATCCCGTCTCAGATTCCATTCTCTTCCCAAAAAAACACTCCAACAGCATTCCTTTCTCCATTCTCTTCCTATATAAAAAGTGCTTATTTTATCATCCTCTTCTAACCACCAATTTTTGAATCCAGATGTTGTTGATTGCTACGCTGTCGAGGGCAATAGAAAAAGACAAATTCATATTTGTTAGTGATAATTGATGTAGTATTTGACAAAATTATTATTCAATGTCTTTTGGTTGACAAAAAATTCAAATTTCACTGTTCTTCATTCTCTTTGACGACAAATTTCACGAGAAATCATAGTAAAACATTGAATAAATCATTCATAGTATAAAGTGCAATAAGTATGACAACTACAGTAGTATGGCATGTGAACAACACTAAAGATACAGAACGAATTCATAAAACTGGGATACAACATTGGTACATATCATAGAATCATACATTCTATGGCCATGGATCTCAGAATAGGGGATTCGAACGGTCAATTGGATGATAGGGGTATATTGATTAATGGCTTAGGTGGCATGAAATCATCGTCATCGTCATTTGTACGGTTAGGAGATACCCGTCCTTCAGTGCTGGTTGGATGTCCTCATACATAGTTCCTAGAACGGCCTGTTGTAGTAGTGCTTGAACGGCCAGGTCTGATAGTGCTTAAACGTCAATGTAGAGGTGACACGAAATCGTCATTGTCATAGTTCCTGGAACGGCCTGTTGTAGTGGTTCTTGAACGGCTAGTTTTGATAGTACTTGAATGGCCAGTTATGGTAGTGGTTGAACATCGAGGTGGAGGTGACACGAAATCGTCATCATCATTGTCATCGCCACAATTTGGAGCAAGTCCTCCTTCCGTAGTGGTTGAACGTCGTCTTGAACTTTCTGGTGCAACAGTGATTGGTAGACCTCTACCCCTCCAGTTAGATCCTCTTATGCGGCTTCTACGCAAACCAGACATGACACCACCGATGAAGAGCACAAACATCAGTACGAATTCTGGGATATCTTTATTGATCAACTCTTTATCCTTGAAAAATGACTAACACACAAGACAAGCATACGAAGTAGTGAAATTATAGATGATGCTAAAAGATTAGTACGAAAAATGAATATGAAATAACTAATCTTAATATGCTCTGCATACTGATCCAGTAGTATCAGTACCCTACGAGGTATTGACAAGAAACCGTTACCAGAAGGGTGGTTGTCTAGTTCGTACACTCTTAAATACCTTTGACGCCACCATTGTAAGTGCGCCTTGAGGTTGTTGTAGGTCACAAGGCTTAGGCCAGAGATGTTCTCGTCATCCCTCGATGATGTCAGACGCAACTCTTGCAATATGGATACCACTTTACTTAAATTCTCCTCCTTGAACTGATCATTCTCCCTATTACGCGTAACCTTCATCGTGTAATGAAGAGCTAAGCTGCTCATATCTGGTGTCCACGAGAATACTCTGCTAGCGGATCTAGCCATAGTAAAGTGTAAGTGGGAGATGTGTATGTGTGCTTGTGGTTTAGAGTGGATGTTAGGATAGGGAAGAAGGGCTACTTAGGTGGGGAGTGATTTTATATGCCATTGTGGTCTGAAAAAGCAGGCTACAACGTGTTGTCGTTTCGATCTGAAAAAGCGGTGGATTGCAAGGTATTGTCACTTCGCTCTGAGGTCACTAGTGTATTATCTATCGGTCTGAGATGGGCAGTGTTTTGTCACTTGGTGATGTGCAGAGTGTTGTCAAATCAGTCTGAGAAAGCTGCTAGCAGCTTGCTATCATATTGCACTGATAAAACAAGCTTGCCTATATATTAAGGGGTAGCAGTCAAATATACCATCCGTTTTCACTCGCCTGATTGACCATCATACCGTTCGGCTTTGGACAGTTTTCGAACAATTTACCGCAGTTTTTGATATCGCCCAGGATGCGAAAACCGACCAAGAACCGAAAATGCAAGCCCTGATTCCAGCAAACACAAGAACCTTGAGCGGAAGCAATTACACAGTTTTTACCGGTACAAAGTATGTAACTTCTAGCCAGGTCACCAAGGAATTCATTAGAGCTCACAGCTGCTGCGGCAACAGAATCATCTACACACAATAACGAGGTGCAAAACTGAAAGACCTAAATTACTAAGGTACAAATCTGAACATCTAAAAACTAGATAGCTAGTAGCCATCAAAAGAGTTCAATATGGTTCTAAGCTATATCAGTAGACAGCAAAAGCCTTCCACATTAAACAAGAAGCTGTACAGAGACGACGAAGCGCTCTGCCTAACTGCAACAACCTGGTTAACGCCCTGTAATGGGGACTGATTCTGCTCGATATGGAGCGCAATCGGCCTTCCACTGGGATGAGAGAGCAGCTCTTCAGCTCTTCCTAGACTTTCCTTCCCAACACAGGTCCCTGCAGTGATAGTGGCGATTATAACTTAAGCAGTATCATTTCTCATTATCCGATTAAGATGATGGATGATTTGAATCATTCAACAATATGCTGCACAGTAACTTGCAGCGATGGCAATGGCCTCTTTAGAACCTGTAAAAGAAAACTCAGCGGTTAAAACTATTACACATCTGAAACTGAAAGTGCACATTCGATATTTTCCATTGCAAGAATATACAAGTTTTAAAATCTGCAGATAAGTCTACTAATATAAGTGCATGCTCATTGACATGTAAATAGGCCAGAGAAATCATGAAAGTTTATTATGAAGTACCTGAAACTGTAGTTATTTTCATCTGGACATCACCAAGTTGGAAACTGGCACAGAGACACCCATGAAAAGGGGTTCACCACTCCTCTTGCATACTTCTTCGTCAGGCGTTGAATTAAGCAGCACGAAACTTCCACAGGGGCTGAACTCTTCCATGTCCGTTAATAATCATGAGAAGCAAACATAAATGTTGATAGTAATTTAGAATGTAGCCACCTGGAAAATAAACTTGTAGACGTCCATCATTTCCCTGTCGCAATACAATCCCTTCCCACCAGCCACTATTCCACCATGCATCAACAATGGCCCCAACATCAAAGGAGCATGGGCCCTCACTATGTTGCACATGATGTGGACGAACCACTGGTCTTCCAGAGATGCGAATGCCCAACTTATCAGGTTTGGCTATCCTTTTTAACGAAACCCACTCCTGTAGAAAAATATAGGTCAACGATCAGCTCAACAATCCAGTTTAGTGAAAAAAAATAAGCTCAACAATCCAGTTTAGTGAAAAAAAAAGTGAATATATAGAACTACACTAAGCATAACTCCAAATTTCCTGTCTCGTCAGCATCCTGAAGATCTTGGTATCGCACCCTGATTTTATCCCTGTGCCTCTTTAAGATGAAGCATCTAAACCAACAGCCCCGTATACCACTATCCTGTGACAGGACTTCAGTATGGCAACCGGAGTATAGCTGTTTTTGAAGGTTATCCTCCAAATAATTGTTAAGAGAATCAGAACCGAACCCACCAGAAGGTAAACACATGGCGGGTAATGGTAATGTGTGCCTCTAGTTTGCACATGGTGTTTACGTCACCATACTATGAAATGTACGCTCCGTTCGTGTGTGAGCTTATTATATAAGCTTGTCATGTTGAGTAAATGAGAGCATGCTTATCTTAACATTGCATAGCAAACAAATCATCAAACATATATCACAAGCACATAGTTCATATCACAAGTTCCAACGCAACCAAATAGTTCATCATGACAAGCACATAGTCTATATCACAAGTTCCAGGATAAGCAAATAGTTCACCACGACAAGCACATAGTCCATATCACAAGTTCAAAGACAAGCAAATAGTTCACATGACTCCCATCCACAGAGTCTCACATACAGATCATCCTGAAGGCCGCCTAGACATCAACCTTTGCATTATGTCCTCCTGTCGCTTCTGGTAGTGCTCACGAAGCAAACCGGTACAGGAGTTAACATCGATCTTCATAATCCTCTCATCCTCCGCATCCCTCATCATGGCCAATTGTTCACGCTTCAGCTCAACCATAGCATCCTTGGTCTGATTGAGCTTCTCAAACTGCTCCGTGTACAATCCAACAGATGAAGTGGCATGTGACGCACTTGAGGCAGACCCACGCTTTCTGGCCGCCTTTGCAGCCTGCCGGCCAGTGGGCCTTGCCGCCACGTCAGAGGAACCTTGGGAGGACAAGTCAATAGGAATGTCATTGGGTGCCTCTCGTACCGTCTTTTGCTTCTTGTTGCCCATGTGCGCAGCCCACTTTGGGTGATTAGCGAGCATCACCCAACAGTGGTGGAAGGCGAAGGGCTTCCCCTCAATGTCTTGGTACATCCTCGCAGCATGCGCCATCTGTACAGGGAATGAACAGACAAATGACCAATATCTCTATAAACTAGAATTGAATGACAATCTAGAAATTAAGGACGGTAAACGATTCATACCCTGTCAAGCTCAGTGGTACCACTCGAATGTAAACCGTCAGTCTGACTTAGAAACCCAGCATATTTGCTCACACACTCATTGATCAATGCCCAGTGGTTAACCATTCCCTTGATGGATCTTGCCTTCACATGCTCTTTCTTATTAGTATTGAAATACTCTGCAATTCTACTCCAGTAACTATCAGAGGATTGGTCCTTCCCAACAATGAGGTCTTGGCTAACATTCAACCAAGCTGACACAAGTACCTCATCCTCCTCCGTAGTCCATTTGGTCCTCTTAGTCTTGCAGGATGGTTTCTTGCCCTTGTTGCTTCGTGAGGAGCGACTGGGGCCACCATTGCTAGAGTGTCCAATCCCTGAGATGAAAGTTGGTGGAGGGGGAGAAATGCCAGCTCCGACGGCCTGCATGTCAGCCGTAGGTTGGTCGACATGTGTAGCCTCAAATGTGTGAACTCCAGCATGAGGTGATGAAGACCACGGGATCTGATTGGACTCATCCTGCATGTAGTTGGCATAGAAAGGGTCCATTTCCTCCTCCCTGAACAATTACACCATCGACGAAGTTAATTAGGCGTAGGGGTGTCACATAATTATTATGAAGTTCACTATGCAATGATAGGTGAAATATGCGGAAATAAAAGAGATGTAAGCCAATATAATTATGTCATAGAACCATTGCAAGCTAGGACTGCAGTAAATGAGAGTATGCCAATAGAATGTCTCAACATTGACAAGTCAAACTAATACACCATAATAGACCATACATCACATTGATTCGTAATATGGTTCACATTAACAATGCATTACAAGTCCAAATACACAGGGTTCAAATTAAACTACAACACACGGAACCAACATCTTAACTCAAGACCTAGCGAAGGTGCCACGAACGATCGGACTCAATGGAGCAATCGCTAAATGGAGAATACTTGGGGCATTCGTAGTCGGCAGGTAGTATGTCATCCGGATCAACGCCCTCAGCTGGATTTTCATCAACGACAGTGGTAGGAGGTGCATTTCCAAAGTCTACCGTGTCCAACGACATCTACTTCAAGCTGTCGACTATGGCCTCGACCTATAGAAGAGTCGTGTTCATGTCTATGATCCAACTAGCATCATTGTGACTCAAGTTGTCTCAAACGACCTTTTTGAGGTCCTCGGCCTTATCCTCGAGCATCTCCCGAAGCTTCGAGATGACGTTTCGTAGGGTCTACGTCTCCGTCTAAAAAACCACAATAACAAATGGAACTCCCTAATGTGGTATAACAAGAGCATTTACCAAAGTGCTAAGAAAAAAATACCTGCATGAGCATGCATTGAGCTGAGCAACTAAACCCAGAAAGACCACCCAACCATGGGTATGAACAGATGTACCAGATTACTTTCCCACTCATGATGCACTACATGACTTTGTACCACCAAAACTAAGATAATACTGTATGTTTTAACCACAAAAAAGCATGGCAAATTTATCCTTTGATGAGCACAGGTTGAGTTGATATGTCGATTTAAATCCTTTGAGCTTCAATGATATCTTAAACCCTGATGAAAATACTTCTACTTCAATGATTGATAGCATATAAATCAAAACTGAAATGGAAATGTAACTTGGCACAAAATCTGCTTGTTAAGATATACATATGCTTTAAGAACATTTCCACCAAAATAATGTGCCTGATAGATAATGTTCCACTTTCATAAGCTACACTGTTTTTTAAGTCCCCTTGCTGGGGTAAACAAAACACTGAAGGTTGAGTAAACAATAACAAAACCAACAAATTCCCGTGAGGCTGTGATTCTTACCACTACAGTGCTGCACCAAAGAATTAGGATAATTGGTTGCGCAGGGCACAACAGCACAACTAAAACCAGCAAAACTTATCCATTGTTGATGTACTTAATCAGCATGATAGAAAATCCTTCCTTCGAAGCATGGAACGTAGTGATATTTAACGGCAAGGTGGGAGTTTTTCGTAAAACTGAAACTTCAAAGACAGCTTCAGAACTTACCATCCCATCTGAAAAAAAAGGCTATGATGACTTTTTTTTGGGTCTTTTGGACCTCCTACATAAAAACAGCGAAAACCAACACCAGAGCATACGGCTGGTATTCTCAACAAAAGGACCAACTGCTGGTATAGTCAAGGAAAGAACTCACTGTTGGTACTCTCAACAGAAGGATCAACGGCTGGTAGACTTCAGTTTCAGATATACATGATGTCGGTCTCATCCAACCGTGTTCATATAACTCCAACACATATGACTCACTACATATGGATCCAGTCAATTATGTGTGTGTAAAATTCAAATCCAACTGAACTCACGATCCAGCTCAGAATTAGCAAGAGCTTGGCCAAACTAGCTTACTTTTTTTCATTTATTTCTACAAAGTGCAGGAGTCTGAACATATACTATTTAAGCATATAAAGGAGAGTCAGAGTATATATGCAGTGTTTCTCTGTATTTGGTGTGGTCTCTATCTGATATCTATACTATTATTTATTTCTTCTATCAAAAAGGGGAAAGAAATGGAAAAATCTCTACTTGGATGATTGATGCATAATATTTGACGTGCTACAATTAGCAGCACATTATCAAGCTTGTCAAGTATCGAACGATATCTTTGGTTTCCAATGACTATACTATAATGTTCACGGTTTCTGGGTTTTGGTAGGATTACGCACAAAATTCTAAACCTCTGAAAAACCATTCTGGTTACGAAGACAGCACATTAAGCAACATTCTCCAAGATTCAAGTGCCTGCCCCACACTCATAACAGCAACAAGTATATGTGCCCATAAATCAGCAGTTCATACCGAACCAATATCATGATCTGTTAAAAAATCGAACAAAAGAAACCAAACAAACTGATCACAAACCCCAGATTACTAATAAACAGTATTTGAGGCGACCCTCTTGCCCAGATCTTTGGAGCCATCAACCAGTAGTTGCAATGGGTACCTCAGAGCCAAGACTACCAGTCTCAACAGACGATTAAACCCTAATTTTCTAGATGGTAGTCTGATCCATGATTTTGAGATCCATGACATATGATCCAACGATCATAATTTTGAACCGATTTGTACGTCAAAATCAGCTGGCTGTGGTAAAGATGCTCCCCGAATAATGTGATGCGTACTGAGGATCAGACTATCATCTAGAAAATTTTAAGCTCGGTTCCTCTTAGTTAGGGAACTATGTGCCCTTTAACACAAGAGGCTTGGAACTCACCCAGTGAAAATTGTAATTGTGAACTCCGTGAACCGAATGGGCTACTATATTTTCCTGAATCTACACATCAACGACTTTCAGAACTCATATGAAAACTACCCTAAATGTGGACGGCACCCTCATCCATCCAATTTTCCCATCTTCAAGTGCGGATTTCACCCAAATCCGCATCTCCCCATCCGTAGAACAATCCAAATCGAAACCCTAATCGGTCGGATCCACCACGAAACCACAAATACGGGGGGTGGAAGGGGAGTACCTGACGCCGCCGATGCCGCTTGCCTCGTCGTCGTCTCCGGTGGGTGAAGATGAGCGGCTACGTTCCGGTCACCGCTGCCCGTTGCCGATAACCTCCACTCCCGAGCGCCGCCGCTTCGCCTCAACCGTTCCTCTGCCGCTCCGCCACTCCCCGGATCCGAGCCGGCGCTCGAAGCCCAGGCGGTTGCTCCTCCGAGCTGCGGGAGAGGGCCAAGGCAATGGAGAGAGGACCTGGCGGGGGTGGGATTCTCTCTCCTATCCCTTTTGCGTTTTGCGGCCGGGAAGGGAAAGCGTTGGAACGCCGCGCGGCTTCTCCTGATGTTGGCTTTCCCATGGTCACGGGGAAGGGACTCGGGAGGGGAAGCCGTTGGAGATGGTAAGAAGGTGACGAAGGAGAAGCTGATGCAAGGTGCAGAACGATGTAAAGACAGGGTCCTTCGCATCTGGACGGAGCAAGGTGCAGAACGATGTAAAGACAGGGTCCTTCGCATCTGGACGGAGCGAGACTTCTTCCTGACATCGACTCAGCTACTGCTATGGAGCAGTAGCCCCTTGCTTCTGGAGTCATTTTTTTTTCCATAGCCCCCTCTTACCTATTTTAAAAACTTAGTCCCTTCACCGATATGTTTGTAAAATAGATCTTATTCCTATCTGTAAAAGTGAAAAAAAAAACATATATCAACTTCTGTACTCTTCTATCGTAGAAAGAGCCTCTGTGCTCCTCATCCATGGTAGCCCTCCTCGTCTGCTCCCTAACCATGGCACTGGCCCTCCTCCCATGCTAGCCGGAATGCTCCTGTCCCTCGCCTGCTACCGTGCTCCCTATGCGTGGGAGCCTCTTCCGTAGTGAAAAGGAGGCTAAATCTCCAAATAATTTTACTGAGGTACTAGATTTAAAAAAAAACAGGGAGAGAGAGGGGCTAAAAAAGAGACGAGTTCTTCCTTTCTCCCGTGGAGGTAATATTCCCCTGGCTGTTTGGTTGTTAGCCAGGGACGTTAGCCTCTGTTATGTGGTGCCTTTTGTTTGGATGTTTCGTAATACTACACACTTTTTTCTGATGTTCTCGTCTTCTCCGTTCACTGATTGTTTCTGTTGAATAACTTGTGTTATCGAGCAATCCATACAACCGATTATGATAACTAGAACAAGATCAATCACAGCAATTAGCAAGAACAAAATTAGATGAACAAAAGACAAAATGAGAGAGGGTAATCTAGCGATCTTCTTTATTCCAATACTTTTCTGTGTACATGATGGTGAGCTCTCTTCTATATTTATAAACTAAAAGTCCCGGAGAGAGAGTACATCATATATGCAAGTTGCAATGCACTTATTGCCTTATTAAAAATGTTCATGTAAGAAAAGAAACCTTCCAATAAAAGCTCATTAAGGGAAAAAGAGTACAACGGTTGATCTTCTTAATCATATCATCTTCTGGATTATTATCCTTCCTGCATAATATTTGATCTTTAAGAACAAAGATGCATATATAGGCTACTATTCAGCAAAGTGCTCCCTTGAATTCTATACCTATCTAAGTAGTAAAACCTTCAGGGTGACTACAGGTGGTGATCATCAAATTGATTCCTTCTAGATAAATTAATGTTAAGACTTTCATAATTAAAAATATGATGATCAAAGTTTAGCAGATATGCTCCCCCTTGAGACAACATCCATTGGAATCTTTCAACTCCAATGTCGTAATCACATTTTTCATAAGTGATAGTATTATGAATTAATGTACTGGATTTATCACTATGTTTAGTCTTCTAGACATTTATCCCACTATTGTTTTTGATGTTGTGAGGGTAAAATAATTGGGGAGCACTATGCCTAACACTTGCAAATAGCCATTATCTTATTGTGCAAGATAGGCAAAATTTTGTCCTTAAAAAGGACTATGGGGGTAAAATTGGTTGAAATGTCATATACCTTCTAGGTATAACTTATCAAGCCTCTTCATTTTGGGCTAAATATTTTGCAACTTTTTTTGTGTGTATTTTCAAAATTACAGTCAATTAGTCCGTTCTATAGAACTACAAGAATTGGCTTATACCAATACAGGGTAAGACATAACCAATCTAAATTTGGCATCTAGAGGATTAATCAAATTGCCATTATCACCACTATATTTGGTATCTTATTGGTACTACAGGATACTCACTTCAACCATCTTCATGGTGGACATGTACTTTATGAGTAAGCATATGGCGCATATCTGGTCTTTTGGTTCTGTATTTCCTTCTCCCATGTCTATATAAGTCTTTGTCTACTTCTAGAGATCACATAATTATTGGTGTGATTTCATATATTGAGTGATAAGTCACTTATTGACTTATTGTTTCTAGAAAATGCTCCTTCTTCAGGTTGAGACTTATTCATAGGTATGAAATTTATTTATATATCTTTCCTTCTTATTAGGAATCTTGAGTAGAAAAATATATTTTTATTTATAACAAAAGAGTAGTGGTCTTCTGTGAAGACCTATGAGCCATTATTTTATATAAAATAAAACTAGAAAATCTACCTTGTGAAAACGTACCTTGCCCGCCCTTGACCGTAGGCATGGCTACTTGAGTTTAACTCTGCAAAGTGCATACAGCTTTTACCCATAAGACATGATCGTATCTTATTACTATGCAATTAACATACTTTCTTTGGTGTGCTACAGAGAGATAATAATAAAGCCTTTACAATGTACAACCTTGTTATTAATCTCTCCCTCTAAGGTTCCACCGCCGAAGTTCCATCCACCCAGTCGAAAGCCCCCTCTTGCACCTTGTGGAAAACCTATCTCCATTCAACACCTACATTCCACTAACTAATGAAGCCAATAATAAGACAGACAAATTAATTAGTCAGGTTGTACCCATGTAGACTTGTGATTGTACAGTAGCACTCAGTTCAAAATAACACACATTTCGGTCCTTAATTGATTAGGGCGGAACAATCACTTTACAAGTTTTTGTGCTTCCTGCACCCGCCAGACATTCCATCTGCCCTGGTCTAAACCATTTTCTATTTTATTTTATTTAAATAATTATAGCAATACCTATTGCCACAACTTCACATGTGAGTAATATTTGAAATGATTCTCGTAATGGCATAATACCAAAACGTTTAAGCTGGACTAAGCAATTCTACCGTATAATGCTACTCTACTAATCATCTCATCATCAAACAAAATAACTAATACTAGCTAGGGTGACAAGGGTACATAATGATCAATGCTAATGAGGTCATAACAATTCTAGAATTTAACTAAATACTATGACTAAATTTAAAGTACATTGCATAAAAGTAAGTACGCAATAATTTAAAACAACATAAGTATTTTAGAAATTTGGGATCAACATGGTCAAGAAAGACTTGCCTTCACTGAACGCTGCTAGTTCTACCTCTTGTTGGTTCGGTGAAGCTTCGTCGACGACGTCTAATTGCGAAAACAAGCATGAATAAATAAAAGAAATACAAACAAAATTCAAAAATTTAAAAGAATAGTATGAGAAGGTAGAGCTTGAATTTAAATGAATTTAGAAATTTGAATCAATGAATTTGGAGCTAGAAAGAAGGCTACAGGTGTGAGGTGGTGGTGACATGGCGAGACACAGGGCTCCGACGCAATTGCCACCACGGCTCGGCCAGTCAGTGGCTCGCCAACCAAAGAACAGTCTTGGCCTCGCTAGAGTTGAGGAAGAAGGCACGGCCGAGCGTGAAATCATGACAGGTTTGGCTTGGGGCTTGGGACAAAAGGTCGCGGGCTACATGAGGAACCCGATGGCGCAAGTGGCGGTAGTTAATGCTCACCAGCAGCGTAGTGGTTAGTACTCCCTCCGGTCTTCAAAAAGATGACATTTTAGACACTAGTTAGAATACCAATGCTATGTTTAATCTGGAGTCTTCTTACTCTTTCACCCTTATTAACAATACATCATAAATATAGTCACAAATGGTGTCTAGTGTATCTGGTGGGAGTACTTCTCTCTAATCAAGAAGTCCAGGGATCGAATCCTTAAGGTAAATTTGTTGCATGCATGCAACATGCATTTTTTGCGTCAGTTTTGCATGAAGCACTAATTTTGCCACGGCGCCGTCGAGGTCGCCGTCCTGGGCGCCAACGAGGTAGTCCATGGCAAAGGTATGGTGGTGTTCATGAGAAAGAAACGGCCAGTGAAAAGGTGAGCTGCATGCATGTCAAACAAAAGGGCGAAGCACATGCAGTAAAATGGCTCACGTAATTAAATGATGAGGGCAAAACTGACCAAGCAACCCTTAAAATCCTTAAACGTCAAGTATTTTAAGACTCTTGATGAAAAGCCTCAAACGTCTTCTTTTTGAAGACCGGAGGGAGTATATTTCTTAAAGCACAAATAGTTGCCCTGCCATAGGCTACAAAGATAATGGCCATTACAAATATAACATGTCATTCATCATATATATCAGATTTTGAAAATCGTTATGCAATTAATTCATCAATCTCCCAAATAATCTAAATTATTTAATTGTTTGGGCCTATTTTGCTTCTGGCTGTGACACTGTGGTAACTTGTAGAATCATATAAACTTTATAAGTCTTAGGGTACAAGTTATTCTACACTTGTCTGAGGATTATACTGTTTTCTTATCCAAAATAATTCTTTGGAGATCGACATAAGACGAACAAATACCATTTGTTCACATGATATCAGGAAATTTTGTTCCATTTTGCCTACTAGGCATCCATGCACAGAAAGAACTAGCTGATAAAAACCTACATGGTTAATTAAGCCTTAGTGGGTACTAATATCATATTTTCAATAATTATTTATAATAGGCAAGGCAATACTTTAGTTACAATATCAAACATACAATTCATAATTTTATCCCATGCAAGATTAATGATTTTTCTTGTAGGTAAGAAATGCTACAAACAGAGTGCAAGATAAGTAAGGTGAGAAAACTTATACAGCATGTAAGATATACCTTATTAGAATTTGCCCTGTCATTATGGGAAAAGACAATCATCTAATGTAGAAGGTTTCAACCAAAGCAAAAGAGAAGAACTTGCTCTAGAGTATAAGTGCATAACCAAGTTCTAGATGAACTATTTATAAACTAATGATGCAACTCGTCTAGCTAGGTAAGTGACATCTAATCATAGCTAAGGGTAACAATGAGACTGCTGCGGATCAATATACTTCCCTTTTTTTTCTAGGGTAGAAGGTGGACATAATCTTGTCAATCAAATTATTTTTACTAACTGCATGGTTACGTATCTTTAATTGAGAAACAATACAATGCATGATAGGATTATAGTCTACTACATACTTCTTGCCTTAAAAACGCAACTGGGTCTAGTCACATCATGCCTGTAGGAGCACGACTGGCTTTTGTTGTTTTTAGTATTCCTTCGTAGATTACCATAGTGCTAATGAATCCCTCCCAATCAAGTACTCACTCTTCTAGTGGTGTGTGTTATAGCATTTTTTATGATGAAAAAGATTGGCCCGATCATCTGATGAGATTGATAACCGATTGATCGATGTGATGTTGATGACAAGGCTACTTAACCAAAATGATCAAGTTTATCCTACAATCACTATACCACATCCTTTATCGTTATCAACCATGCTTAACATAGTTGACCTTTCCTGCAGGCAATCGAGAATTAAGCAAGAAAGAAATAATTACAATCTAAATTGGAGGATGAAAGATGAAGCTTTATTGAATAATGGAGAGGCATAAAGTAGCCTAGTTTGTCTAGTCGATATAAGCACACGGTGATGTTTTCAAAAAACAATCTAAACAAGCCCTAGTGGCTAAAAGTGGTGTCCACGAAGATTATAAGGAGGTCTTGACCAAGGAGAGCCATCTTAGGGTTGTCTTGATAACAGGGGGTGCACACAACCTATGCTCAAATCCCAACAACATTACAAGACCCAAGTTGGCCCAACAGGTGAAACAACACCTCTCTAATGATTATAATGTGTAGACAATGAATATGAAGGTAAGGCAAGATCCATTGGAAAGCTATCATTATAAGCTTTCAATCAAGTACTCAAACACCTCCAACAGACTCCATATGTGAAATTATGATCATTTTAAATCAGGGCTATCAAGCTGACTCCAAATTAGTCTAGAATTGAAACAGGGTTGGCCTGGACTTGTTATGGTAGTAGTGGTGCCTGGACTTACTGTAGAGTAGTGCTGCTCCCCTCACCTTGGTTCCTAATTAGAATAACATCATATGAATATCACAATCGTACACAGCGGAATATAATAAAAGACTTCATCTATTAAATATAACCTATTTAACGACCTTAAGATCATCCTTATACAAATATGCCACACAGGACTTAGACTAAGAAATAAATAAAACTGTAATGGAGATAAATTATTCGTAGTAACCCTTCAATTTGCCACAGGCAATTGACAAGGTTTGCACCCTAGTTGATCATCTCCTTTTGGTACTCCTCCTCGTAAGCTGGTGTAGACTCCTCTCCAACTAGTGATTTGTTGTTGGTAAGGGTGAGCACTTAAAGTACTAATAAGTTGTACACAAAATACAATTCTATTATATCTATATGCACAGCTTATTCCAAATGAATGGCTAAATTTGTTATTTTGCAATTAAGCAATATTTACAAATGAATAGCATAAATAGATTTAATTGACAGTAAAATAAATAGTAACAATAATAAATTTCTCAGTTATTTCTCAAATAAACCAACTCACAACCTTCAATAATTTTCATACTTCCATAGGCACACTGCCTCCATTTCCAAGTTCATTTTATCAAAATCTAAGCATTAATTGTAATTTTTGAACATTACTCAATATCGCAAGCATGGCTATTCGAATAGGTTTGACACTCTGCAAAGGTTATACACTTTAACCACAAGATATAATCAACTCACCATGTATATCGTGAATCACCATACAAGAGTATGTGAATCAGTGATCATAACAAAGCCTTTACAATACTCTGTCTAAACCCAGTACTACCCGCTGAGGTTTCAATATTGTTGGGATTGGTTACCACACTCAGGGTCCTCCTCTCGCGCCATGTGATTCTACCTGTGCACCCGAAACCCACGCTACCATGACAATACCAAAATCTAGACATTATAAATTAATCAATTAGATTTATCCTATACCAGACATATGATTGTATGTTTGACTCAGTTCAAAATATTACAAGGTTAAGTCCTTAATTGATCAATGTAAGACTTCCCAGAAACTCACAATAATTATTATCCATATTATCAACTTTCATTCATTAAAATAACAATATGACCGTTTAAATGCCATATTGGCCCACCATAATTCACAACTCTTACCACTTTACCCAGTCTAAATTATTTTACCACCTCAGTTGATTACCATGCACTACGTGCTATCAACATTATTGTATGATAACACCTGTGTAAGTTCAACCTCTATTAGTTATGGTTTTGGTGTTAATGACAAATCTAATATTGAGATTATCCATTTGATGTGATTTTATTATTATGACAAATCTTATATTGAGACTAACTTGTTTATTTAGCATATCTTTGATTAGTCTCATCACATTGAAAAATGGAAAACCCAAGGTATGTATGCGTATTCATCTTTATATTAGTTGCATACTTTGGAGTCAAGTTAAATTATGAATGTCCCCATTATATTAACCACAAACGTGCATCATGTTTCCCAATCCACACATTACATGGATGCACATACTTAGGGGAGTTTGTAGTTTAACTTGAAAGTCTCTTTGTATTGATCTAATTCTTATTGACACATATAAGGATCAAGACAAAGAAATTAAATCCTTGAGTATATATTTGAATTGCCTAGCTATAAGTATACTCATGGTAATATAGGATATACTCCAATACGATCAAATTGAATATGTGCATATTATGTCCAAGTCAATTATATTTATGCACATATACATGTGGGGTTTATTCTATAGTTGATGACTTAGAGTAATGATCATTTCCATATAGCTTACACATAATGGATCATTATTTTTCATCAACATGAGTATATGAAAACTTGTGTAGTTAATATATACTCACATCAATTTAAATGAAAATTTAAATTGAGTTCATTTGTCTTGTTAATCATTAAAGAATATTTCATCATGTGTTGATGGTGTTCCTTGATTAATTAAGGACAAATGAATAGCTCTTTAGTATAATAAAGCATGAGTTGCATTATTGTACTTAAGACACATATACAATCATTTAATTTGCTTTAGGTTGTGCTCAATTGATCTAGAGGCATCCATTATGTGTTAATGGAGTGCAAGAGATAATTGAGACAACCATGCATCTTGGACTAACTATTTTATGAGTTGTGACTGAGTTAGGTCCAAAGATGATGGAAATGATTGAGAACGGGACAAGGACGGCATCATGAGTTGATGGGCGTCAAGAGAAGATCCCGAAGATGAAGAGGAGTCGAGTGATGATCCCGGGGGAGAAATCAAGTGTTGATCATAAAGGCCCCAAAGGGGATTGCTTGCGTGCGGCGGCGAAGGTATAATTAGATAGGCTAAGGACTTTGTAGTCTTTGAGTCTAAGGTTTTAATCGCCGTGCTATTAAGAGGGGTTGTCTCTTTTGCTTGAGCTTCATCATGTGTTGGTGATCTCAATCCGCTCACTCAAGCTCAACCATTTGATTTGGTTTTTGCATAAAGTTTAACCATTTGGCATGTGTTGCGAATGGGTTAAAAGTTATGCTTGGTTGTTTGGTTTATGCTCCGATTTGCATGTGTTGCAAAGAGGAAGAGCATTTGCATTTGGTTTTCGCATAAAGCTTTGATTTGCATGTGTTGCAAATAGGATAAGTTATATGTGTTGGCTTTTACGTGAAGTTCACTTTTGCATATGTTGCAACTGTTGAAGCTTCATGCTCTATTCGTAAAACAAATCTTTCTTAAAACCGTATGGTTGCTTGGAGCTAGACTTTTGCATGTGTTGCAAAGAGTAGTGCTCAAGCATGAAATGTGTTTATTGAGTTATTTGCAAGTTCGTTGTGCGAATAAACCGATGTTTATGAGTCCGGAATCCCGAGAGCATGTGAGTGGGGCTTGCAATGGGTGTTGGCAAGTTGACCGGGTCTTGTGTTGACCTTCACATGGCTAGTGGATTAATCTCATAAACTCGAGTTTGATTTGCTTAATACGTTTTGCAAATAGATTTTGAGTTGGTTGCAAAATGTGTTTTTGCAATTTGGTTTAAATTCTTTTGAGCATGAGCTAAATGGGTGCAAATGTGTTTTGCACATGTGTATGATCATGTGTTGATCATCTTATGGCTCAAGGAATGGTTTTTGGTTTTCCGGAAAAGAGATTTCGGAAAATCAGATTTTAGACTTGAATGACGGTATTAGAGTTTGGTTTTGGTGATATTTAAAAAATATCTATGGGTGTTTAAATCATTAAAATGGGTGGAGATTGTAGCCCTCGTGATAAGCTTCGCATAGAATCAAAAATCACCCAAATCGGAGTTCGGAGTAAAAAGTTATGAGTGTTTTTTTGTTGTTGAATCTTGTATGGGCGGTTGGACCGGCCCAGGTCCGGTCGGACAGGCCTGTGGGGCGGTGTGAAGGGCCCCTGGGCGGTCGGACCGGCCCTCCTCCGGTGCAATTTTTCCAGAACGCGTGTTTTTGGTTTGTGAGGGCGGTGTGACCAGCCGAGAGGCGGTGCGACCGGCCATAGGGCGGTCCAACCGGCCATGTAACGGTCGAAAATCCGACCGTTGCTATGTGAGGGGCGGTCGGACCGGGTTTTGTTGATTTTGCCCGAATTTGCCCCCAAACGGCTAGTTTTCTTGTGGGGGGCTATAAATACCCCCTTGGGGGGCTTGGGCAGGTAGTTGGCTGTGTGTGGGAGTGTTTTGCATGTGTTGCTTTTTCTCCTTTTGCCTCTTGAGCTTAAGAGTGAGCTAATTGCAAGTGTTGCAATTAGTGAGTGATTTGAGAGCCTCTTGTGCATGTGTTGCACTTGAGGGAGGCCTTGGTGCATGTGTTGCACGAGGTGATCACCGGGAGCGCATTCGTTGTGCTCGGTGAAGTTCGAGCGGAGGAGCGGCTTGTTACTCTTGGAGGTTGCCGACTCCTAGACGGCGTAGGCGTTGTGCGCGGGAGCTCTCAAGGTTGTGAGAAGACCTGGCGGAGTTTGTGAAGGTTCGGGTTGAGCCTACGCGAAAGCGTGAAAAACCACGACTAGTGGAAAGAGGCGGGTGCTCGAGCGGGAGCCGGTCCAAGTGGTTGGGCTTGCCTCAACGTGGACTAGGGGAGACCGGCAAGTCTCCGAACACCACAGAAAAACATCGTTTGCCTCTTGTTTCTATTACTTTCAAGTATTTACATTTATTGTATATTGCTCAATTGCTTGATTGTAATTAGAATTGCTTAGTATTAATTGTTTGTTCAACATAGCAATTCTAGTATAGAGACTCAATTTAGTTAGTGCACTAGTGAGCCTAGTTGATTTAGGCTTTCATTGTCAAAACCTAGTTTATCGCTTCCGCATATATATTTGATTAGGTTTTGATTTAGGGGTGTATTAGAGCGAATTGTTTAGTGAGCGATCGAATTTCATAAAACGCCTATTCACCCCCCCTCTAGGCGCATCCTTGACCCTACAAGTGGTATCAGAGCCACGGTCACTCTCATTTTAGGCTTAACCGTCTAGAGAGTAAAAAGGATGGCGTCTAGCGGATTAGTGCACTTCACCGATTCACATATATTTGATGGCTCTAATTATTCATCATGGAAATTATTTATGATTAATCATTTTAAATCCATGAGCCCACAAATATGGTGGATCGTAGATGTCGGCTTTTCTTCTCCAATAAATGATATTGCTCCAACTAAAGGAGAGGAGAAATGCCTACATCTCGACGCTCAAGCTACTAACGTTTTATTTAGTGTTGTGAGCGTAGAAATATTTAATCTCATATGCAATCTCAAGAGCGCTCATGCTATGTGGATCAAGCTTCAAGAATTATTTGAATCATCCACATCAACAAGTGAGGATTGCATTGAGGAAAAGATGTCGGTCGATGATTTTTCAATCTCAACATCAAGCGTTGAAGAACCAAGCATCTCCATCAACCTCAACCTCCGCCTCAGCGACGGCAATTTTCTCTCCCATCAAAAATTCGTTGCTTCATGGCAAAAGGTAAAAATGAGGTAAGTGACGCCGAAGATGAGCCCTCTTATGATGAATTAATGAATATGCTAGAGGAGCTCAATAAATTTCTTGGAAAGGAGAAAAAGAAATATAAGATTTTAAAATTAGAACATGAATCACTTCAAAATGATTATGATGTTCTAAAAGAAAATCATGAAAAAGTCCTTTTCAAGGAATTCACTAAAGCTAGTATGGATAGTGCTACTCAATGTAATTTAGAAGATGAATTGCCTCACTTAATTCCTATTACAAACAATTCATCTAATAAATGCATATCCACTCCTAGCGATGATTTGCCTTATTGCTCTCATGAAAATGCTTCAAGTTCCTCTATGTGTTTAGATGCTAACCTTGTAGAGGAAAACAAAGAGCTCAAGGTCCAAGTCATTAAATTGAAAAATGACTTGAAGATATGCGTAAAAGGAAAAACCCTTCTCGACGAGATCTTGAGCAAGCCAAGAGCGCCTCAAGATAAGCGAGGACTCGGCTACAACTCCAAAAGGGAGAATAGCAAGACGAGGCATAATGCGCGACACACGAAGACAATCAAATGCTTCGCATGCAACAAGAAGGGCCACCTCGCCTCCGTGTGCCCAAACCAAGTGGATAACAAGGACACAACATCAACAATGAGGCATACCGGCAAGGAGCACAACAAGAAGGTCAAAAGAGGACCAAACAGTGTGACGTGCTTCAATTGCCGGGAAAAGGGACATTTCGGTAAGGATTGTCCCAAAGGTACTACCCCTAAGCCTATTCTTATTAATGAAAATTATTTGCTTAGGAAAGACAAGAATGGCAATGTGTTTGCCAAGCTTGTCAAGTCCCCTATGCCTACAAAAAATGATATTCATATGCATAGGAAGAGTAAATCTAGAAATGGGTTTGCTAGATTTGTTAGGACTCCTAAGCCCACTCAATTCAATTCAAATATATTGCTTAGGAGAAATAACTATAGCAAAACATTTGCTAGAAATGCTAGATCCTCTAAGCGTCCTCAATGTAATGATTATTATGCACTTAGAAAGGATCAAACTAGGAATGGATTTGCTTAGAATGCTAAAACTCCTAAGCCTCCTAAATTCAATGCCAATAAATCGCTTAGGAATAACAACAATCGCAAATCCATTGCTAGTCATATTAGTTCACCTAAGACTATTAATGTTAGGGCCATTTGGGTTCCTAAATCTATTATGACTAACATTATCGGACCCAACAAGAATTGGGTACCAAAAACCGCCTAAAAGGATTTTTAGGTAATATGAGATGGATTGGACGTTTGGCTTCTTCAAAAAGGGAAGAGGACTTCATCAATTACAAAATAGAGCCAAGCATGAAGACATTCACTTAAATCATGAGCCAATGCTATCTCGGGTAACAAGTATTTAAATTGATTACTTTAGATTCTAGTCTTGTGTAGGTTAAGATGCATTATTCATGAAAAATCAATTTAAATTGCTTGTTCATGCTCTTGCTCATGTATCTTAGTTGTTTTTATTGCAATCTTGAGCAAGTTGGGAAGTGGCACATTAAGGGGGAGTGCTAAATCATAATCATGTATATCACATCCCTATGTGTGCTCAAATTAATTAAGTGCTATTATATATTTAAAATCAAACCATTTACCCAAAAGTGAAAAATCTTAGTAACTATTACTAATCTTGTGAAAAACTAGTTGAAAAATATATACAAATGCTTTCAAAAGGTTTTTCAACGGTTTTGGCTTTACAAAAACTAATTTCAAAAGAAAATAAATTTTTAACCCAAAAACTAGTTACTAGTATCTTGTTTTGACTCTAAATTTATAATTTTCATAGAATAAATTATAAAATGATTTTGAATAAAGCTCCAAAATGAAAAGCATAGAATTGGTCATTCTTAACAATTCTCGTATTCAAAAGATTTCCAAAAGACCAATCTATCAAAAGTTATTTGATTTTGAAACTCACCCAAAAACTATACTTGACCTATATTGGTCACATTATAGCACTTTGTGAGTTTCACCTCTTGGATCGGATTCTTAGCCATATCTTGGTTCCAAATGGTATTTCAAACTCATACATACTAATTCAAATCAAATATCTTCTCATTTGATACTTTTTGGAATAATATTGAAAACTATATGCATGAATATCCTTCATATGAGCCTCTTTGGTCAAAAGTCAAAATTTTTGTTTAAAAGGCCTAGATTTGGGAAAATCTTTATAAAAGTTCTTAAATATGTATTTTAAATGTTTTACAACGCTTTCGGAGTAAAAATTCCTATTTTAGAAACAAAATAGCAAAATTGGCCTCAATTGGATCTTATATGATCTTGTTTTTGAATTAAATGAAATATTTTCATAAGTTAAAATCTATTGAGTTTTTGAAAAAGTGGTCAATACAAAACTCATAGTTTTGGTCATTTCAAGCATTTCTCTAGTTCAAAGTTTTTCCAATCGACCAACCGTTCAAAAGTTATAGTCGTTTGAATTTGGCCAAAATCCTTCACTTGACCCAAAACAACATATTCTTGCATATTGTGAGTTTTGCTATTTCGATTGGATTTCTTTATGTTTCTTGGCTTGAAATAGCATCTTGGACTAACTATTTTATGAGTTGTGACTGAGTTAGGTCCAAAGATGATGGAAATGATTGAGAACGGGACAAGGACGGCATCATGAGTTGATGGGCGTCAAGAGAAGATCCCGAAGATGAAGAGGAGTCGAGTGATGATTCCGGGGGAGAAATCAAGTGTTGATCATAAATGCCCCAAAGGGGATTGCTCACGTGCGGCGGCGAAGGTATAATTAGATAGGCTAAGGACTTTGTAGTCTTTGAGTCTAAGGTTTTAATCGTCGTGCTATTAAGAGGGGTTGTCTCTTTTGCTTGAGCTTCATCATGTGTTGGTGATCTCAATCCGCGTTCACTCAAGCTCAACCATTTGGATTTGGTTTTTGCATAAAGTTTAACCATTTGGCATGTGTTGCGAATGGGTTAAAAGTTATGCTTGGTTGTTTGGTTTATGCTCCGATTTGCATGTGTTGCAAAGAGGAAGAGCATTTGCATTTGGTTTTCGCATAAAGCTTTGATTTGCATGTGTTGCAAATAGGATAAGTTATATGCGTTGGCTTTTACGTGAAGTTCACTTTTGCATATGTTGCAACTGTTGAAGCTTCATGCTCTATTCAAAACAAATCTTTCTTAAAATCAGTATGGTTGCTTGGAGCTAGACTTTTGCATGTGTTGCAAAGAGTAGTGCTCAAGCATGAAATGTGTTTATTGAGTTATTTGCAAGTTCGTTGCGAATAAACCGAGGTTTATGAGTCAGGAATCCGAGAGCATGTGAGTGGGGCTTGCAATGGGTGTTGGCAAGTTGACCGGGTCTTGTGTTGACCTTCACATGGCTAGTGGATTAATCTCATAAACTCGAGTTTGATTTGCTTATACGTTTTGCAAATAGATTTTGAGTTGGTTGCAAAATGTGTTTTTGCAATTTGGTTTAAATTCTTTTGAGCATGAGCTAAATGGGTGCAAATGTGTTTTGCACATGTGTATGATCATGTGTTGATCATCTTATGGCTCAAGGAATGGTTTTGGTTTTAGGAAGAGATTTGGAAAATCGATTTTAGACTTGAATGACTAGATTAGAGTTTGGTTTTGGTGATATTTAAAAATATCTATGGGTGTTTAAATCATTAAAATGGGTGGAGATTGTAGCCCTCGTGATAAGCTTCGATAGAATCAAAAATCACCCAAATCGGAGTTCTGAGTAAAAAGTTATGAGTGTTTTTTTGTTGTTGAATCTTGTATGGGCGGTTGGACCGGCCCAGTCCGGTCAGACAGCCTGTGGGGGCGGTGTGAAGGGCCTGGGCGGTCGGACCGCCCTCCTCCGTGCAATTTTTCCGAGCGCGTGTTTTTGGTTTGTGAGGCGGTGTGACCGGCCGAGCGGGCGACCGCCATAGGGCGTCCAACCGGCCATGTAATCGAAAATCCGATTGCTATGTGGTGATCGGACGGCGAGGCCCGATCGGACCGGGTTTTGTTGATTTTGCTAATTTGCCCCCAAACGGCTAGTTTTCTTGTGGGGGCTATAAATACCCCTTGGGGGCTTAGGCAGTAGTTGTTCGTGTGTGGGAGTGTTTTGCATGTGTTGCTCTTTCTCCTTTGCCTCTTGAGCTTAAGAGTGAGCTAATTGCAAGTGTTGCAATTAGTGAGTGATTTGAGAGCCTCTTGTGCATGTGTTGCACTTGAGGGAGGCCTTGGTGCATGTGTTGCACGAGGTGATCACCGGGAGCGCATTCGTTGTGCTCGGCGAAGTTCGAGCGGAGGAGCGGCTTGTTACTCTTGGAGGTTGCCGACTCCTAGATGGCGTAGGCGTTGTGCGCGGGAGCTCTCAAGGTTGTGAGAAGACCCGGCGGAGTTTGTGAAGGTTCGGGTTGAGCCTACGCGAAAGCGTGAAAAGCCACGACTAGTGGAAAGAGGCGGGTGCTCTAGCGGGAGCCGGTCCAAGTGGTTGGGCTTGCCTCAACGTGGACTAGGGGAGACCGGGAAGTCTCCGAACACCACGGAAAAACATCGTTTGCCTCTTGTTTCTATTACTTTCAAGTATTTACATTTATTGTATTTTGCTCAATTGCTTGATTGTAATTAGAATTGCTTAGTATTAATTGTTTGTTCAACATAGCAATTCTAGTATAGAGACTCAATTTAGTTAGTGCACTAGTGAGCCTAGTTGATTTAGGCTTTCATTGTCAAAACCTAGTTTATCGCTTCCGCATATATATTTGATTAGGTTTTGATTTAGGGGTGTATTAGAGCGAATTGTTTAGTGAGCGATCGAATTTCATAAAACGCCTATTCACCCCCCTCTAGGCGCATCCTTGACCCTACAACCTGTCACACCTTTTCATAAACATATTCCATTAATCAAGATTTATTTTGTATTCTCAAAATGATATCAATAACTCAGGGCATGGCTAAGCAATGTATTCACGTTCTAACCATCCCATATTGGCAATTAATAGTTACCAACTAATAAAGAACCATACTAGGGTGACAATTGAATCATGGAATACAAATCACAATGTTGACATAGTTCAATTAGGTTAACTAATCCCAATTTAATTGAAACAGTTATACTTTAAATTAGCATGCAATAATTTAAAACAGTTCACTTTTTAAAACATGGGCTCAACATGATCAAAACAAAACTTGCCTTCAAAAAGCTCGTGTTCTGATTCTGAACCCTGCTCTTGAGTTGGCTCTTCGCTCACGAATACTGCGGGTACTTTAACATCTATGTGAAATGATTAAATAAAACAATAAATACAAAAGGTAGAGAAAAAATTTAACTTCAAAAATTAAATAAAATTTACAAAAAATAGAGCTCAATTTTACAAAATTTTAAAAACTGGAATCACCTCAATTGGAGCTCGTATGAGGGAGAACGAGCTCTCTAAAGTATAAAATAAAAGAAAAACAATAAATTTTATTTTATCGAATTTCTTTTCTACTGAAAATTCGAAATAATGACATCATGCTGACATCATGGATATTTTTTATTCTAGCCGAATTATTTTCTAGGTAAAATCTAATTATGACATCATGCTAACGTCAGTGATTGCGGAGAACGGGCTCTCTAAAGTATTAAATAAAAGAAAAATAATAAATCTTATTTTACTGAATTTCTTTTCTACTGAAAATTCAAAATAATGACATCATGCTGATGTCATGGATATTTTTTATTCCAGTCGAATTATTTTCTAGGTAAAATCTAATTATGACATCATGCTGACGTCAGTGATTGTGGACACTCGAAAATATGAATCGAACCTCTCTCGTACATTCAACTAGAAATGACACCCATACTACACTTAAGTGTATATTCACTGCCACCAATAGTCTTGTGCATGAAATGTTAGCCAGATGGCTCGCACTCAACCATACAAGAGACACCCGTTCGCACCATACACAATTACACATCCAAGAGATTTCTGATTCTTTTCTGAATAACCATACTGGGATTGAAACCAACCCTTTCAGGCATAGCACACGCTGGCCGCCATAGAACCTTGGTATCACCTACACCCACCGAGGGTTGTGTGTCGCAATAGACATGGAATAACAATCGAGCGTGTCCACACGTTGGACAATAAGGATAATTTCGGGTACTTGGATATGTGGCCAACACTAGTTTCCAAGATCAAAGCCTAGTGCCCACATATCCCACATTCGAGAAGTATTATCACACACACACATCTAAGCATTGACATAGCATAATAATAAACTAGAGCGCTATTACATGTACTTAATATTATAAGTACAAGGCCGACTAGCCAAATATTACACATAGAAGTAAATTGCAGTGGAAAAGGTACATAAACCAAAGTAGGGACAATGGTATTGTCGACGATCGGGATCGCCTGACCGCAAGAGTAAAGAGGGGTGTTAGTGTGTAAGGACCCACTCGAGCTTGCTCACGGAGGTTCGCGTTTGCGATGTCGAAGTCGGAGGAAGACGACAGAGAGCGTGACACAACAAGTTATCTTGGTTCGAGCCCCCGAGCGAGTAATAGCTCACGTCGATCTTCTCCGGAGGCGGAGGAATCCACTAATTGTGCGCATAAAGAGATGATTACACTCGAGCCCGAGTGCTCTGTTTGTGTTTCTTGGTCTATCGCTAGGGTTTTCTCCTCGAGTCCCCGTGATACATGCCTTGCGAGGCCTTATATCCTTCCTAACGTTCTAGAAAGCGGCCGAGAGATTCCGGAGATCATGGCCTCGACGCCTCGGAGATGGTCAGTAACTCCCGGTTAAGCCACCCACGCCACCTTGACTCTGATTCATGGATCTGTAACCGCCATGGGCGCGTGCTCGTCCCGAGCTAGTCCTCTCGAGCCGGAGCCGAACGCCGCCTCGATCATGAGGTCTTGACGCCCCGAGCTCTAGGCCGTGAGGGAGTCCCATAACCTGTGTCTTGGTCGGCGACGCCACTCCCGAACTCGAGCTTGGGCCCTGCTGACCGTAAGTTTGACTGTTTGAAGTTTCTTGACCCTCGTCGCCTAGCCCCGAGGCTCAAGGTCGGAACAAGGTGCTCGAGACGACCTCGAGCCTCCCGTCTTGGACGGAAGAAACGATCTTCCGGCTTCCCAGGGCCCAAGGTCGAGGTCGAGCGGAGACCAGAAAAGGGCTCCGATGATGGACACCTGGCAATCCTGGGTATGCCTGCAGGACCACCAAGAGCTGTTCGATACAGCGAGGAGAATGCTGCCGTTGCCTGGGTCGAACAAGGGTGAAAAAAGCGAGCAAGAGGCCACCCCCCGGACGACAGAGCCAACGACCGGACTCCAAGGAAGCCGTACGTCGAGCGAGGCGACCGTGCTATGGCCAGTTCTCTCATGGTCGAGCCCCCGAGTTATTCAATTTTACGCAGTCTTCTTCTTTGGCATCTTCTTTCCTTCGCAGCGGCCGACGCGTCTTTGCGGGCGCCGTCAGAGCTCAGTCCTTGGGGACCAGGGTTCCGTCATTTCTTGCCGAATGACCGGGCCGCCGGGGCCTAGGGACCCCAAGCTCGGGTTATCCGACGAAGGGACGCCGCCACACTCTCCGGACACCGAGGTACCCGCCAACCCCTTGCGAGACAAAGGTCGGTGACCCAGGCACCTAACTTTCTGCCGCGTAGTTCTTACTGCCTTTAGCTTTATAGTCTTTTCTTCATCGCAGACCTTGAGCCCCCGAGCTCAACGCTCGTTCATCCTGACAATGCCCGTTGCCCAGGATGGGCCCGAGTCCAAAGAGGAGGAGGGACCACCTTTGAGTTGGTGCCGCCGTTCATCGGGCGTGGCGCATCCATGCGGCCCCGAGCTGGTCGCGATCGGCGAGTCCGCCCAAGGTGCCGATGACCCGATTCGCAGGACGAAGCCTCTCGAACGGCCGATGAAGACGAAGTCGATGACACCGGGCCGCGAGGTCGGCGCCTCCTTGCCAAGGCCTCCTCGAAGATGGCACCTATGGCGCTCCAGTCGCTGCAGATGAGGCCGTCTAGGCCGCGCCTGCCATGGTCGTCCCGACCATGGAGGTCGGAGCGACCACAGCCTTGGGGGTCGACCGCGATCCGGCTGAGGTCAGCGGATGGTCTTCTTGAAGACCCGAGTGAGGCTCTACGCGGAAGGGAGCCAAGAATACCCGGCCATGGAGGAGGAGCGCGTGATCACCAAAGCGCTCCAAGATCGAGCAAACCAAGGTGGAGGAGTGAAGAAGACGGCCACGGACCACCCCGCCAAGCTCGAGGCCCGAGCTAAGGAGCTCGAGGACAAGTCGAACGAGCGATCAAGGCGGGCGAAGAGTGCCATGGCCCAACTCCAAGGCGAGCACCACCGCACCTCGACTCGGCCACGGCCCTTCGACTCAGGCGAAGCTACGACCTTGAGGGCCAAGCCCGCCGAACGTGAGTGAGAGAAGCTTGCTCGGGATACTGGTCGATCAGAGATGTGGTTAGCAAAGCACAAGTTGCACATAGAATTTTGTAAGACAAAAAGGTTAACAGAACGAAGCTGTCTTTGCCAGAAATGAATTGTGTCTGAGATGAAGTTGTTCTGCCCGTTTAGGACAAAAGTTTTCATTATGTACTTAGCCTTTCTTCGAGAAAGTATACCCTTGCCCAGCCCCCGTTGGGTCCGAGGTCGAGCGACGCGTGCCTTGGGCACAAGACGTAGATACGGACAAGCAGCCACGACCTGCAAAGTTGAGGACAGATCCGCAAAAGTAGAGTGACACAAAGCGAACCCGTTAAGTAGATGGTCACACCCAGATTAACGCTCGAATGACCATCGCGACCATGCGCATTGCTCAATAGTCAAAGTGGCGAGGCTCTCGGCTCGGGCCCGGGCACAGGGGAGAGCTAGATTGCGAAGAGGTTCGGCTTACGTTTTAGCTCTTCCACTGGGGGTGAACGTCAAACTCGCGACGCTTAGACTATGAGCGAATCTTGGCGCAGCGCCAAGGTCGTGGTTCAGAGAAAAGAGCAGTAGCAACACAAGACCGACCTTTGTCCTGCAAGATCGAGAAAACGTCGACCTCGAAATTTACTAAGTACAACTTAATAGAGATCCATACGGTAAAGCTTAGACCCAAGGATGTTAAGGCCGCCTTTGGGAGAGACTTTTGAGACTCGACCATGACCATGTGCCCAGTTGCTTGGCATCGAATGTGGGCTTGACTCGAACCCTGACGCAGGGGGAGCCTGAGTGCAAAGAGACTCGGCTTATGAGTAGCTCGACCACTGGGGGTCATTATTAAGCTCGCGACATTCGAGGCCAAGACCAAGAGCACTTGTACGCAGGTCGGATTCACAGAAACCTCAAACCCAAACCGACACGAAAATATGAACGGTAAAAGAATACCAAGACCAACATAATGATTGAATAATGGCTGTATTGAAGTTGAGGATAAAGGCGTTACATAGAGTTTTCGAAGCTGGTCAATATCCCACGAGCTAGAGAGCTCTCTGTCATCGGGCATCGCTAGCCGGCAAGCCCCCACGCGATCTGCTAAAACAACTCTATAGGGCCCTCCCATCGGGGATAACTTGTTGGGCCGGACGAGCCCCGAATTAAATCTCGGGGCTAGGTCCCCAACAAGGGCTTCTAGGTCGTATCGATCGGGACGCATGTCTCGCGAGAGATTGCGGGTAGTGCGTTGATCGTAAAGGCACGGCATCTTACTTCTTCTGCGAGGGTAAGGTCGAGACCGTTCTTGCTCAAGTCGATGTGATCGACCTGTCGACTGGCGAGCCTAGCGTGACCTTCCGGAGGCGCGGACGGCTTGCATCAACATAAGCCGGAAGGGTGAAGACCTGTTGCTCGCCGACAAGGGTACGAATGCACCATAGGCGGTGGGAAGTTCGTCCACCTAGGTCTCGCCGTGTCATTCGAGCTCATCGATACTTCGCTTGACGCCTTGACGATCTCGTCTGGTTGGCGCTTCCATCGCTTCCATTGCTCTGCGGACGGGCCACCGAAGCATAGCATACTTTGGTGCCTATGTCTTCGCAATATTCCTGGTGACCATGAAATAAGCGGAAAAACGAACGGCCGCCCGAGCCGTGATGGTCGAGACGGGCTCGGCCTCGTTCCCCTTCATGAATGTGTCGATGGCGACGAACAAGAACTTCTTACCTCCGACAGCTTGTGAGAAAGGGCCGAGGATGTCGTGCCCCCATGTCGAGAAGAGCCAAGTGAGCAGGATGGTCTTGAGTATGTAGGCGGGTTTCGAGCATGGAACTGGCGAGCTCGATATGGATGATGTCACGAGCATCCTGAAGCGCAGTTGGCCAGTAGAACCCCCTGTGGAAGACCTTACCGACCATCGCCCTGAAAGAAGAATGTGCTCCACAGAGGCCAAGTGGATGTCATTCAGTAAGTACTTACCCTCCTCTGGTCGAAGATTGATGGCGACGCCAAGGTCTCCAGGACGACGTCTGGAGGAATCGCGTCATCGGACGAGCCGAGATCGGACAGGAGATCTGCGCTGGGGTTGTCCTTCCTGGGTACGTGCCTGAGTTCCAGGTCCTGGATCCATTTCTCCATTTCGCGCACCTCGGCGAGATACTTTTGTCATCGAGTCTCCCGGGCATTGGTGGTCTTTGCTGAACTGGTTGACCGTGGGCCGGGAGTCGCCCTTGGCTATCAGCTGACGCACGCCAAGCGCCTTGCAAACTCGAAGACCCACGAGGAGAGCTCCATACTCTGCCACGTTGTTAGCTGCCGAGAACCCAAAGCGAACAACATACCTTAGCCTGGCCGCGCGGGGTGAGAATAAGGATTCCAGCCCGAGCTGAAGGATCTCGAGTCGTCGGCTCATGATCGAGTTTCTCCTCACCGTCGAAGGATTGCTTGGAATGAACCCACGAGGGCGGAAACAAGGGTGTAGAGTCATCGCACGGGGAACTGCGTGCGAGCTCAGCCACACGAACGGATCCCGTCCAGATGCGCCATGCCTCGAGATCTTGATGTCGCACCTTCAATGAGCGGCCATCGGGCCCCACTTGGCGCCATTGCCGACGATCGGATCGCCGACCGCAAGAGTAAAGAGGGTGTTAGTGTGTAAGGGACCCACTCGAGCTTGCTCACCGGAGGTTCGCGTTTGCGATGTCGAGGTCGGAGGAAGACGACAGAGAGCGTGACACAACAAGTTATCTTGGTTCGAGCCCCTGAGCGAGTAATAGCTCTACGCCCGATCTTCTCCGGAGGCGAGGAATCCACTAATTGTGCGCATAAAGAGATGATTACAGCTCGAGCCCGAGTGCTCTGCTTGTGTTTCTTGGTCTATCGCTAGGGTTTTCTCCTCGAGTCCCCTCAGATACATGCCTTGCGAGGCCTTATATCCTTCCTAACGTTCCTAGAAACGGCCGGGAGAGATTCCCGGAGATCATGGCCTCGCACGTCTCGGAGATGGCTGTAACTCCCCGTTAAGCCGCCCACGTCAGCCTTGACTCCTGCATTCATGGATCTGGTAACCGCCGAGGGGCGCGTGCTCTGGTCCCGAGCTAGTCCTCTCGAGCTGGAGCCGAACGCCCGCCTCGATCATGAGGTCTTGACGCCCCGAGCTCTAGGCCGTGAGGAGTCCCATCAACCTGTGTCTTGGTCGGCGACGCCACCCGAACTCGAGCTTGGGCCCTGCTGACCGTAAGTTTGATCGGAAGTTTCTTGACCCTCGTCACTATGCCCATCCAAAACCCGTATAAATCGACTAGGAAAAGCCTTAGTTCACCCATCCAAGTAGTCGTTGGACTCGAGAACGAAGTATGAGTCATCGGGGACCTCATTAGTACCTTCATCTAAATGTTGTAAATTAAGCAACGGTGAGTACACGTATATACTCACAAGACTTTAGTGTATGGAAATAATCTACATGCAAGGTTAGTCCAAAGATTCAAGCCTCTACACTAAGTTTTATTCTCAGCATAGAGCAGATTTTATTTGCAAGAGAGTAGTTCATCAAATAGTATCGAAATTTTAAAATGAGAAATTGATATGAAACTAATAACAATAAATAAAGTTTATTTCCATTATTTCATGACCCTCCATGGCCATGAACAGCAAGTAAATCTCAAACAACCTTGGCTTTCAAATAAATCAACCCGTTATACCATTTTTTCCATGATTTTTGCAAAGACAAAGCTATACTTGACATTATTTCCCTGAGTTGCTCATGACTGTAAGCATAGCTACTTAATTAGATTAAATCTTTGTAGAGAGGATACACTTTACTCATATGACACATTCTAGCAATCAAGTCAACCATTCCTCATGGTACTTACGGTACCCGATTTGCTAGATTATGGCGAAACTGTTTGATTAGCTAGAGCCTAGCCTTGCATCAGCCCGGTGATGACAAACCCTTACTATGGCACCAGAAATCTAGACCTACACACATAGTACTAAGGATGGTTTACGCCCTATCGTGTCTTTTCCCCATAGCAAGGCATACACCATTATATTGGAATGCTTTATCCCTAACGCCTCAGTGAAGGGAGCACCTACGAGTGACACTGTACCCCCAGTTTGCCCTTACTACCTTGACCTACCAAAATGTAAGGCTAAACCCTGACTAGGCTATCCCATACTAGCACATGTGACTGCACATATTTACTTAGGTGATAGCATCAAGTTCAGTCCTTAGTTTGACCTAGGTGATGATCTCCCCTATCTACATGCATGATTCCACCTCACATCTCAAGTTTAAACAATATATCTCACTCGCGTCTAAATCATAAGTTTTATTTTTATTTTTACCAAAATATCAACAACCTTTAATCATGTCCAATATTTTCATTTATAATGAATAATAGTCCCAACCATTCATTATCCCATTACTAAAACATGACTAAGCAAGTGCATAGATCATTGATTTTATCCAATTGACATTTCTATTATGTCTAATCTTACCTTAGGGTTTCAAACGTTGACTTAACAACATTGATTAAGAAAAATCCATAATTTTTTGGGAAATATCTACCAATACCCACAACATGGCTACTTTACAAAAATTACACGTATGCATATAGGTTTGATAAAACAACATAGACACCGTAAAATAATGGAATCAATATGGTCAAAGAAGGGTACTTGCCTTTCTTGTTGAACAATTGGTCTTGTTGTGGTTGATTGGAGTATCGATTATGTCATCTAAATCTAGATCTCTCGCACGGTTCCACGATTCACATGTACACTCCAACATTAACATAACATTCAAGCAAACGAATTTGAAGTTACTATCCTTCAGTACAAACAACATTTATACAAGCATTTAAACATACAGACCTCCTATGCAAGTTATATTATTTATTTGGCATGATAATTTATGAAGATATACAAATTTGATTTGCATGACTAACTACACCATATCCACCTAGGTGCCTCACCATGCACAATCTCATGTAGTACAAATTAAATAATCATCCAATTAATTTGTCTCCTTATTAATGATCGGACTCATGACATTCCACCTACACAATCCAACTAGTAACTCTGAAACATTCACTAAATTAATTGTATGTGATCGTGAATCATTTGGACACTCATACTTTATTATATTTATATAATGCTAGCACCAACAATCTAGTTGTGACAATCCTACTTTAGTGATCCATAACCATACGTATTAAAATTCTACCAACCTAGATGGATGTAACTATGCAACACTTAAATGAGGCTTCCAAGTCAATTACATACTCGCCAGCCAATAGCTCATTGATCACTCATACATGAATTCACAGTATAGGATCATCTTGCATGTAATACATCCATTTAGTCATATGTACACCACCATAATTGATCCATAATCATACATTTCTCAATTCAAAACAAGGGTATAGACCACCTCCAATTGTGCAAGCCTATTATCCTAATACCCACAATACATCCTCCAATTTATATGACACTCCAAACCATTTGTATACAAGTAATAATCAACCACCAAGCACTCATGTACTCATCACTAAGACCCATCTAACTAATTGAACATGCATTGTTCAATTAACTCACAACCACCAACTCAATTCTACAAAATTAACCTTATAGGCTAAACACTAATTTAGCCACACACATACAACTAGAATCAATCCAACATAATTAAGTACCACCTAAATTACGAAGGATAGGTCTCATTGATGCAATATAAACACTTAATCCGATCGTCATTTTATTTGCTTAGAAAATCTATCCATTGACAATCTTGCTACCATCAATATTATCTTAAGAGGAGATTTCCATAATTCCAATCATATAGGACCCACCAACTAATTTCCATGTCATTCCACTAATATTAATCTATGATCATGCAATCTATTAATTCATCAATTCCAATAATCATCAATTGGCAATTAATATTTCGCTACAATGGTCAAATTAATCAACCAATTCTTGTGCCAATCTAATAATATTTGACTACAAACTAATAATCTGCTAAATTACAAAAAATCTGACATCCATCGACTCACAAATAATATTTGACGATCAAATTATTTATATAAAGTAACAATTATTTATACTGCCGAACAATTACAATCTAATTAGTAGCTACACTAGTTAAAAGTCATTAAACTAATTTTATGTAGGCATGCATGAATATGCATTGGTCAATATTTATATGCAACATGCATGGCTAAAACCTATGTATGTAAAATTAAATTGACTACAAAATTTTACCATAAGCGTCGAAAATGAAATAATTCATCGTGAGCGACTCTCGATCAAGACGAGATGGAAATCGGGTCTACCATTGAAAATCTAGCTTCACCCCTTTTTCTCTTTTTCTTTTTTATTTTTTCTCATTTTCTTTTTTCTTCTCCACTTTTTTCTTTTTCTCTTCCCAGTTGAGGCCCCCTTTTCCTAGCCGCATGTTGGCTTCTTTCTTTTCCCCTTTCTTCGTTCTTTTCTCCAACTGGCCAACCCTTGGCTCTTCCCTGGCCTAGCTGCCCTACTCATCGTATCTCCTCACACCACCCTAGATGAGCTGCATGGCTCCATTGTGTCAGCTTGCAGGCACCTCACGCTGCACGCCTCCACCCTTGCATCGCTCTAGACAGGTCGGGCCACCCCGACCGCAAGCCGTGGTTGAGCGTTGCACGCACTATGACTCCATTGCCACCGCACCTCACGGGGCCTGCGCTCTGGTGCCACGGCCACCACACTAGGCCGAGGGTCTCGCGTCGCCCATCGGCCACGCCTCCGTACCACAGGCCTCAACGCTGCTAACCACCACCCCTAGAGCCGCCACAACCATGTCGGCCTCGTAGTGCAACATGCATGGCGTGCTCGGCTGGGCACCGCGTCGCCACACGCCGTGTTTGCACCACGTGCAAGCCATCACCGTCTACGTCGAGCGTCAATGCCACCTATGTTGGTCCCAGGCCACTGTGTGCCGCGTGCCTCACTCCTACTGTTGCTCCAACTATGTCGGGCCACCCTAACAGTGCCACCTCGGGCTGAGCTATTGCCGTGATGCCCCCAGGCCACACAGCCTTGTCGTTGCCTTGGGCTTGCGCCAACACCCCTGCCATGGCTCCTCTCTCCCTTTTTCCAAATGGCCCAAACAATGGCGTATGCACAAATTAATCGCAAAAATGGATTGCTCTTGTGATGGAGATCGTAATGGTGTGACATGTATTGCTTGATTTTTGTGCTTTGGGAGAGATTTTGAAGAGAGAAGTTTTGGTGAGAAAGATGTGTTTTGTGTTCTTAGGATCTTGTTTTTGCCTGGGAGAGAAAGAAAATGGCAGGAGGGTGGTGAGTGAGGGAGAGACTGTCTAGGAGAGGATAATTAGGGGTGGGGGATGTGCATGCTCGTAGGAGAGTTGGCAAAGGGATGGCCTGGGGAGAATTAATGAGGCACTGCAGGACAATAGCAGGGGAGGGTGACATTTAATGCCTGCATCATATCTTATTTTTGTCTGTTGGTATTTTGGGTTGGATTTGTACCATTGGCGAGGAATTTAATAGCAGGAGAACAACTATATTTTTTACTGGGTTTCAGATGCGAAATCATACACCTAAAACTAAATAAAATTCACATCTTTAATTTATTGATGCCGAATAAATTATTGAATAGGCTTTTGAAGGTCGAGGTGTTACAGTGATACTATTTACTGAATTAAAATAAAACGTATTAGGCTAACATGTGGGTTTGCGGTCTATAGACTAGATCCACGAAACAATGCACGGTTTACAGTAGACTTGGTCCACGGCTCCTCGATTCTTGCGCATGACATCATGACTAATGTAAGCGGTGACACATGGTGGCTGTGGACGTGACACGTGGCAAGATCTTGCCCGCCTGATCCAGATTGCATGGTCAAAAATCTAGCAAAGGCAATGACGGCGTGACACATGGCCATGACACGGTGTCAACACGGGTTTACATCTTGGCCACCCATGTCCGATCGGACAATCACGGTTGGGCATGGGTAGGCGAGGCCATTGCTCACGCATGGCAAAATCTAAGCATCCATTCTGAATCCAACGATGGTGGCTACGCGAAGTCAGCAGCAATGGTGAGGACACGTGGCAGATGTAGGCGGCAGCTACAAGGCAAGATCTGAGCGGTCCACGCTAGATGGAAAGGTCATGGCAACAGCGATGCTCAACAATGACACACAACAAAGTCCTTACAGGAGATGAAGAAGACGATAATGACCGTGTTGTTCTAGGGCTCTTTCGGCGATAAGGCTTGACGTGTTTGATGTGGCTCAACACAGAGACATTGGATCTAGGCTCAAGCATGGTGGAGAGGTTTCAATGGTAACGAAAACAATGAAAACATCAATGATGCAACTCGCAACTCTTACGAGCTAAAGTGGAGGCACTAGGGTGTCTCGGTTTGCAACCTCTAGGGCAAGATGTGTGGTACAAGGTGGGCTTCACGATGCACAAGACGGTGCCTTAAATAGGGCCCTCGACTTTTGTGTATAACATGGAAACCAAAATGAAAATGACAGTGATGGTGGATTCAGTTAGGATATGGCGGCAGTGATGCGGCTCAATCCGAAGCGTCCACGTGGAAGTGTTTGTGTAGTCCATGCCTACAGTTTCTGGTTACCAAGATTAGTTCGTGTCGATGCCAGCTCACCCACCATCATATGCCCCAGGAGGGCCTCAACCTGGATGGCTTGACGAGTGATGGGAGTTAGTCTAGGAGGTCGAGACTCTTATTGGAGTCGCGTTTGCTTAACTTAGAAAGTGTGCAGTATGCGTCGCATAGCCCTTAGGCTTTTGTAAGCAACCATACCAAGTTATTAATAAAGTTTGTTTAAGTTGTTAGGTTAAACCTATCTCTCCTATATTAGGATTCTTGTCTCTTATCTGTGCCTTTTCTCTCTTCCCTAAATCCTATGAAGTGATCAGCAAATGGTTCAACTCGTGGAAACAATAGAACTAGTGAAAGTGGTAGCTAACCTAGCAAGAATCCCAAGGATGGAACAATTCCAATCATTGCCACTAGTGGATATGCAAAACTTTGGAGCATTTTTGGCTACTCAGACTTAGTTGATGCATGCAATGATGCAACAAATGCGTAATATGACAAATCAAGCTAATGTTAACAATGTATCCCAAACTGTTTTCAATGGTCCCTATCCCTCCTCAAGTTATTGGAATTCATAAGGACTCATCCATTGATATTTTCTGAAAATATTTCACCTTTGGAAGCAGATGGTTAGCTTGAAACCATTGAGTAGAAGTTACTCATTGCCCAGTGTGAAGGTAATGAGAAGGTTCTTTATACTTCTCACCAGTTGGAAGGGATTGCTGCTAAATGGTGGAAGAAATATTGTGCAGCCCATAAAGCCCTGCAGAATATCTCTTGAAATGAGTTTGTTGCTACTTTTCATTTGCTCTTTACCCCACCAGATGACAGTGTGATCTCAGTGAATTTAGAGAGGAATGTTGCTCCTCCATTCTGTAACACATCTATTCGTTATTCTTTGAAGTGTTGTCAAGCAATCAAGTCAGAGGATTGTGCATGCATTTGTTGTGGAGATATAGGACATACCATGAATGAGCATGTGATCAATTGTTCTAGTTATGAAGGAAGTTATTTGCTTAGAGAATGTCCCATGAGTGATATCACATGGTACCTTTATGAAGACCAAGATCATTGCTCAACTCAATGTCTCTTGGATCTGATAATTACCGCTGTGACTCAACATCAAAAAGAGAATTTTTGAGCCATTGTTGTTCAAGAATTAATAAAGGATGCGAACGTTGTCTTCATGTACTATGTTGTTTGAAGAGTTAAAGAAGCAGTACTCCAACCCTATCAGGACACCTCAGGAAAGTGATAAGCAGTTATCATTGATAGCTTGTTTCATTTGTGGTGAACAAGGTCACTAGTCCAGGAGATGCCCTATGAAACGACAAGATGTGATTCACAAGAAGGGCAACATTACGCATGCAATTGCACCTAACAAGATACAACAAGTGAAAGATGTGTGCTTCAATTGTCGTGAGGAAGGCCATTATGTTAATCGATGTCCACAGAAAGGTCGAGCATTTCCTATAATAGTACCATTCTGAAAGTTACCTTAGTCAAGATCATAACACCTAGAGTGAGCGATGAAATTGTAGGAGCAGTCTGCCTAGGGAATCGGTTGAAGAAGAGGCATTTGGACAAAGACGCTACCGAGGAAGTCTAGAACAACTATTCTACCTTATGCAATGTCATGACTCTATTTGTAAAGTTAATTGATTAGCTGAGAAATTCTTGTAAGTATTCCCTTGTTGAAGGAAAGGAAATAAAGGTGGTCAACATGTTTGTGTGTGAAGTTTTGGAACAAAAGCATTAATGATAAATGAAGGATCATATATTTATTTGAGTATTCACCTATGTGGATGGTTTACCTGATAATGACATGTGTGTAATGATGATCAGTTATTGGTATCGGTGTGAAAATGGTTAGTCAGAAAGATGTGATTGTTGTTGGAGAATACCAGATGTTTTTCGTGAGGATCAACCTAGCATGCCACCGGACCATAATGATGAGTTGTTATTAAGTTGGTGCCTGGTACAACCCAATAGTAAAAGAGACCATATCGGATGTCTACTGATGAATTGATGGAAATGAAGAAGCAGATAGAGGAGCTGCTAAGTAAAGTTTTTGTGAGACCTAGTTCATCGCCATCAAAAAGCGTATATTCTATTTGTCAAAAAGTAAAATGGAGATTTGAAATTTGTGATTGAAAAGCTTTAAAGGCAAAAGCTGCATGCTAAGTTCAGTAGGTGTGATTTTTGGAAAAACGAAGTTGAGTTCCTTGGTCATGTTATGACTGCTAAGAGAGTTGCTGTCGACCCAAGTAAAGTGGAAGCAATATTGTATTGGGAACAACCAAGTTAGTCACTTGGATTCATAGTTTTTTGGGAATAGTGGGATACTACCATTGATTTATCGAAGGATTCTCGACAATATCTATGCTACTTACGCAGTTGTTGAAAGAGGAAAAGAAGTTTGCATGGACGCTAGAGTACGAGAAAAGTTTTTAAGAGTTGAAGAAGCGTCTAACGATAGCTTCTATGTTGGTGTTATCGGATGTTCATGGTAACTTTGACATTTATTATGATACTTTTAGACAAAGACTTGGATGCATATTGATGCAAAGTGACAAGGTTGTAGCATATGCATCAAGGCAATTGAGACCACATGAGGAGAATTATCCAATGTAGAATTTGGAGTTAATTACCATGATGCATGCTTTGAAGTTGTGACATCATTATCTCATTAGAAGTGAATGTAAGATATATATAGACCATAAGAGTTTAGAGTATATACTCAATCGGATCTCAACATGAGACAGAGGAGATGGTTAGAGTTAATAAAGGATTATAATGTGGGAATCCACTACCATCCAGGAAAAGCCAATGCGGTGGCTGATGCCTTAAGCTGTAAAAGCCATAGTGCTAATATGCTAGTTTTGGAAGATCAGTTTGAGCTGTGCAAGGAATTTTAGGAGCTGAAGTTGGAAGTAGTTCCGAAAGGATTCCTAGCTACCTTGGAGATAAAGCCAACCTTAGAGGATCAGATCAGAAAAGATCAGAAAGTTGATTCTAAGATTAGGAGAATCAAATCTAAGATGGATGAAGGCAAAGCTAAAGATTTTACTTTAGATGATCAAGGTACTATGTGGTTTAAAGGTCAAATTTGTGTACCTAATTAGAATGATTTTAAACAGTTGATTCTTGAGGAAGCTTATGAATCAAAGTATTTGATTCAATTAGGAAGGGTAAGGTGTATCGGGATCTTAAGGAAAGGTTTTGGTGGCCAAATATGAAGCGTGAAGTCGTCGAACATATTGTTTTGTGTGATGTGTGTTAAAGAGTGAAGGCAATGCACCAGAGGTCCGCTAGTATCATTACAATCATTAAAGGTTCCTGAGTGGAAGTGGAAGGCAAACCGGTAATAAAATCCATGTAGCTAGGGATTTGATCAGAACTAAGAGTGGTTATGATTCTATATGGTTCATAGTTGATTGATTGACGAAAGTTACACATTTCATACTAGTTAAGACTACTTATTTAGGAGATCATTTGGCAGAGTTATATATGTTAAGGATTGTGTATTTGTATAAAGTGCCCAAGAAGATATTGTCAGATAGAGGTAACCAATTTACTTCAAGATGTTGAAATAAGTTGCATGAAGCAATGGAAACTCGTATGAATTTTAGTACAATGTATCATCCGCAAACCGATGGTTAGACTGAGAGAGTTAATTAGATCTTGGAGATATGTTGAGAGCTTATGATTTAGTTTATGCCACTTCATGGGATAAAAGTTTGCCGTTTGCTAAGTTCAGTTACAATAATATTTATTAGGCAAGTTTACAAATGTCACCATTTGAAGCTTTATATTGTCGTTCCTGTCATACTCTATTAAATTGGAATGAGACGAGAGAGTATCTTATCTTTGGATCTGGTATTCTTAAAGATGTCAAATAGTAGATTGCTATGATCAGAGAATGATTGAAAGTAGCTCATTCAAGGCAAAAAGTGTTATGCTGATAATCGCCATCAAGAGTTGACCTTTGAGCCAGAAGATTTTATTTATCTCAAAGTTACCCCGCTTAAAGGAGTTAAAAAGTTTCACGCTAAAGAAAAGCTTGCGCTAAAATATGTTAGTCCATTCAAAATCTTAAGCCGTTGAGAAAAGATTGTGTTTCAACTGGAGTTGCTGCAGTTATTGGTAGGTGTGCATGATATGTTTCATGTCTCTTAATTTAAGAAGTGTCTTCGTATACTAACAGAGCAGACACCGTTGGAAGCAAATGAGTTGAAAGAGGATATAACATATAAGGAGCAACCAATTAAGATTTTGGATGTTGTGAGAGAAAGACCAAAAGCAAGTCAGTTCGCTTTTATAGAGTTTAGTGGAGTAATTGTTTAAAAAACGAAACTACATAGGAGCATGAGGAAAATCTGAAGTTAGAATTTCCAAACCTATTGTTTAATCAGTCATAAATCTCAAGGTCAAGATTCCATTAAGGGGGAGGTTTGTAACATCCCAATTTTTAGATTTTATTAATTTAATATTGTTGTATGTGCATTTTCCAAATTTTGCAATTTTTTGGAATTTTCTAAAATTTATTTGGAATTAATTAAATAGTTTTGAATTATATTTAGTACAAAAGTATTTAAATATTTAAAAGTTTAAATAAAATTTTTAAAAATATTTTATTTAAGTTTCAAATACCTCAAAATATTTTTTTGAATTTTCCTGAAATTTTTATGATACTTTGGTTATGTTTTTGGATTTAACCTATTTTCGATATTTGTTTTATTGGGGAAAATGTTTGAAATTCTTGTTTGGCTTGTGGTCAATATTTTCGGTGACTCGTTCCTGCTCCTTTAGGTCTGGCCTAGCATTTTAAGCTGTGTTTAGTATAGATCCAACTCTACTAAATCCTTTAATCTGGTGGAGCTGGGTATTTCTAGCTCCACCAGATTCGTGGAACTGAAGTTTGGGTATATTAAAAATATTTAGGTGAGTCATCTTATTTATATTTTAGACTAAAAATATAAACTTAATTCACTGTATTTTAGTCTACAAATTTTAGATCTAAAGTGAAACTATGATCTAGACCTCTATCAAACAGGATATCTGACTCGTCCTGGCCTGTCTCCACCCATAATGCAGTCCGTTCTGGCCGTTTTGAGCTCACCCGTTGGATGACTGACAGGCGGATGGCTGCCTGTCGTCATCCCTATTCCATCTGTGACCTGAGCTCTGTTTGCGTGTCCGCGCCACCATGGACGTTGAGTCCTTCCCGTGTGGAGCAAGGACAATGCTGCTATAAAAAGAGCCCAAACCAATTACAAGGTTTTAAGTCGTTGTCTCGCCGAAATTGAAGATACTAGCAGAGCACCACCGGGAGATTCAATTCATTGATTCGCCACCGTCCCTGCATCCTAGAGCTTATAGACGGTTCGCTTTGCCTCGCCGAGGAGCTACCAGTGCAAGCATTATCTTCGCCAAGGAATCGCCGGAAAACGTTTGTCTTCGGAGGCCCTAGCCGCTGTTGTTTTCAGTCATTGCCACCATTGTTTAGAGCCACCAAAGAAGAAACTGACCATGTCACCATAACCGTGCCGACGAGTTATACCTGAAGGTGCTATCTCCACCCTCGCCGGTGGCCATTGGACATTGTGTGCCGCCAGTTGACGTGGGTTGTTCTAATGAGCGACATGTGCCTTCGTTTGCTGCTACGACGATGCCACATCGGATTCCTGCGCTGATGCATAGTCGAGTCAGTGATGTGTTGGCCATCTGGTCAGTTGGGACGTGTCAGAGTATGGGCCCCGCCTGTCGGTCAAAGTAGCTTTGGGTGCACTAGATCCACGCTGGATTGGTCCCATGGTGGACTCGGTCTATAGACCAAGGGCCACATGTTGGCCAGAGAGTTTTCCTGATTATTTAATTTGGTGCTACATCAATAGTGACATCACAAATAGGTTTTTCAATAGAAATATAATTCGAGAAAATAGTGTTTTTCTATTTTTCTGATTTTTCTTTTATTCAAATCTTTCGAGAGCCTATTCTTCTTCATATGAGCTCCGATTGTGGCGATTCAAATTTCTAAAAATTTATAAAATTGAGATATATTTAATAGTGAATTTTATTTCATTTTTAGGGTTTATTTGCTTTCTAGTTGGTATTTATTTAATATTCTCTCTTGATTTGCGTAGACAACGAAATTTTCGGATTGCTCGAGGGTGAAGCGTTGATTCGTGATCAAGTTCAAGGCCAAGATCAGGACCTGTTCTAAAGCAAGTTGTGCTTTAATTATGGTGAACCCAGTTTTACAAATTGCTATGTTGTTTTTAATACTGCATGATATATTTTTTGCTTAGAATTGTTTCAAATTAGTTTGGGATCTAGCTATTCAACGAAATTGGATTATATCTATCTTGCCATTTGTATGTCATGATTATTTGTCACACTAGGATGGTCATTATTAGTTGGTTGTTATTAGATGCCAACGTGGGTTGGTTAGATCATGTGTAGTTTACTTAGCCATGACACATATAACTCACGTCTTTTGAAAAATCAAAATAAATCTTGACTAATGGAATATGGAACATGTTTATGAAAGGTGTGTTAGGAGTTGTCACACAATGATATTGAGTTGTGATGACATGTACTGTTACGCAATGATATTGAATTGTTTCGCATGTGCTCATGATAATTAATTGGGGTGGTACATGATTTAGATTATGGCAAGTGGCAAGTGACCGTGTTCCAAGTTGGGCCTGTATGGCGGTTAGGTTACGGAAGTCTTGCCTTGGTCAATTAAGGACTTAACTTTGCAAGTTTTTGAACTGAGTCTAACATGTAACTACATATTTGAAATGGGACGGACCAAACCAAGTAGGTTACCGATGTCTTAACATGTGATGCCTAAGGAGGATAGCCACATGTGGGTGTGGTTTTGAGGAGGACGTGGTGTACTACGGCCTCACATTAGTCTAACAATAAGTTCCTCCTATACTTCTGCTCAATAGAGGGAAAGGATAGTGAGTCAGGCTTGTTGGGAGAGTTAGTGTTTGGCTAAAAGTTTCTTAAATATTTTGTTGCGATATCTCTGCTACATACCAAAGGAAGTGTATAAATAGCTTGGTATCAAGGGATGATCATATCATGCGGATAAAGTACGTAACCTCTATAGAGTGTAAATCTATTCAGATAACTGTGTCTATGGTTATGGACAATGCTCGAGAATTACACTCAAGGGTTGGAGTTTATAAAACAAAACTTTGGAAGGGAGACAGTGTGCCATTAAAAGTTTAGAATATGATTTAGGGCTGTGAGCTAGTTTACTTTGAGAAATACTTGAAAGTTATTACTACTGTTATTTGTTTTATTGTTATTTAAATCTATTTATCGTATTCATTTGTAAATGCTACTTTTCTGCAAAATAGCCATGATAGCCCATCAATTGAATAAGCTTTGCATATGATTATGTTAAAATTGCATTCTATGCACAACTTGTTGAATGCTTTTGTATTCACCCTTGCCACAACAAAATCATCATTGAAAAGGAGTCTATGCCAGCTTTGGGTGTGAGCCTTGTCAGTTGCATGTGGTATATTAGGAGATTTATCTATGTTTTCTTTCTGTTGTAGTTTACTTTATTTATTATAGCTTAGCCCTACATGGCAAAGTAATGTAAGAGTCAACCATAAGGTCAGTCAATAGGTTATATTTAATACATAAAGTTTTTTTATTATGTTTTCGTTTTATATGATTGTGATATTCATCTATGTTGAGTCTGTGTGCACTAGCATAATCCTGAACTAGTGCGATATACATAGAGGATCTAGATTTACATATTTAGATCCCGACACATCTATGGCATTTGTAGTTGCAAGCGAGTATGCGTTAGGACCAGAGCGTGAAGAGTTCGAGACGAAGACAACAACGGCAACTCTGGGTCAACCATGGCGGTTTTGTAGTGGCGTGTTCTTGTAGGCAAGCTCAACAGCGATGGCAGCGACGGACATCCAGGCATAGCGTTGTTGAGAAGATGATACGTGTCCAGAGCAAAGGATATTGGATTTGATGGCACTGATGGTGGTGGTTCTTGCATGTTGGTGACAGCTCGGGAGCACAATGATTTTTGTCATACACTCGTAAATCAGACTTAACAACCTTAAAAGTATTTCGTAGTGATACTATCTAGCTATCACTACTTCTTGCACATCCTACTTACTACTATAAATCACTCCTTGTCTCACCTTATTCTGATCATACTCCCTGCAATGCTGATGTAAGATTGTTCCCGATCTTTTGATGAGAGCGATAACTTTGATTTGGTGGAAGTGACCCTCACGATCTGACTACAACCGCCCGACGATGTTTGCGCCTTAGAAATTGCTGAACCAACTCCGAATGGTTATTGACCTTGCCGAAAACACAGCCAACCTGAACACGAGGTTCGATCCCTACGACCAGTAGAAGAACTAGCAAGAATAAGATAAAAAGCAACCTGAATAATAATGGTGAGATTCTGATTAAGTTGTCTTTGTAGGTGGTCGACCGACACAACTGAAGAATAGTAGTTTGCACAAAGGGCTAAACCTAAACTCAATGAAATCCAAACCCTAGATGAGGGTCAACCAAAACCTAGAGAGACCAAATATAACTTGATTACAAGGCCCAAGGCCCACTTTCACATGGACTAAAAAAGTGCCGTGATTTGTTTTGCAGATTCTGAATAGCTCAGATGGAATTTAGTGGTGAAACTAGATCCATTAGAAAGAGGGCGAAGAAAGCTTTCAATCCAGCACTCATGTAGCCTGAACACCCTTGTAGATCAAAAGTTATGGCCATTTTAAGTTGGTGCTATCAGGAAGGCCAAATCCTAGTTGAACTTGCGCACATGACGACCTGGTTTCATGCTTGGCGTTTTGAGGTTCTTCTCCTTGGTTCCTAAGGACAACAAAATCATCACAAGGATTAAATAGCATTCCATTCTGTGAAACATTTGTATCAAAATCTAGGAGCATATTCAGCTGATAATTGAGTCAACGTGCTTGAGCATGAGTAATTTGTAAAACGGGTTCAACTTGTTGTGTATAAGATGAGTGACTAGGCGCGGTTGTGTCAATAGAAAAGATGTCCTTATCATACTCCCCTTCTTGCATTTGAGTTGCCCTCGACTCAAGCTCATTCTCTTCTCCCAATTATGGTTTCAAATCTGCAATGTTAAATATGGGACTAACCCCAAAATCTGCAGGTAACTCAAGTTTATATACATTATCATTAATCTTTTCCAATACTTTGAAAGGACTATCAGCTCAAGGCATCAACTTTGATTTTCTTAATTTAGAAAATTGATCTTTTCTCAAATGCAACCAAACTAAATCTCCAGGTTCAAAAGGTAAATGCGTCCACCCTTACTACCAGCAAGTTTATATTTAACATTCATGAGCTCTATGTTTTCTTTAGTTGTCTCATGTATTTTCAACATCAAATTAGCATGTTATTTAGCATCAAAATTCAACTTCTCAGAAGATGAAAGAGGTAACAAATCAATAGGAGCATGAGGCACAAACCCATAAACAATCTCAAATGGGCACATCTTGGTAGTAGAATGTAGTGAATGATTATAAGCAAACTCAATATGAGGCAAGCATTCGTCCCATAATTTTATGTTCATTTTCAAAATAGCCCTAAGCATGGTAGATAAAGTTCTATTGACAACTTTAGTTTGTCCATTAGTTTATGAATGATAAGTAGTAGAAAATAAAAGCTTAGTCCCCAATTTAACCCATAAAATTGGCCAAAAGTGGCTAAGCAACTTAGTGTCACAATGTAAAACTATTGTGTTAGGCACACCATGCAAGCGAACAATTTCACGAAAGAACAAATTAGCAATGTTGGTAGCATCACCACTTTTATGACATGGCAGGAAGTGTGCCATCTTATAAAATCTATCCACAACAACAAAGATGTTATCCCTCCCCTTCTTTGTTCTAGGCAGTCCTAAAGCAAAGTCCATAGAAATATCTTTCCAAGGCACGCTAGGAACATATAGAGGCATATACAAACCATGATGATTAATTCGTGACTTAGCTTTTTGACATGTAGTACAACGAGCCACGTATCCTTCCACATTCCTTCTCATTTTTGGCCAAAAGAAATGACCAGCAAGTATGTTCTCCGTCTTCTTCACACCAAAGTGTCCCATTAGCCTGCTTCCATGCGCTTCCTATAACAACAACAAACGAACGATGCTAGTAGAATGCATAGCTTATTAGCTCTAAACACAAACCCATCTTTGAGACAAATTTGTTCCATGGTTTTCCCTCTTTACAATTCAGCAACACATCTTTAAAATCATTATCATGTGTATATTGCTCTTTAATCGTCTCTAATTCAAGCATTTTGAAATCAAGTTATGAAAGTATGGTATATCGTCTAGACAAAGCATCGGCAATAACATTCTCCTTTCCGTTCTTATGTTTTATGACATAAGGAAAAGATTCAATGAATTCAACCCACTTTGCATGTCTACGATTCAATTTTCCTTAACTTCTAATATGCTTCAAAGATTCATGATCAGAATATATGATGAATTCTTTGGGCCACAAATAATACTGCCATGTTTCTAAAGTTCGAACTAGAACATATAATTCATTATCATAAGTAGAATAGTTCAAACTAGGCCCACTCAACTTCTCACTAAAATATGCTACAGGTTTTCCTTCTTACAACAACACGCCACCTAAACCAACTCCATTAGCATCACATTCTAGTTCAAAAGTCTTAGAAAAATCTGAAAGTTGGAGTAGTGGTGCATGTGTTAAATTATCTTTCAACGTGTTGAAGGCGTCCTCCTGTGCATCTCTCCAAGAAAATAGCACACCCTTTTTGGTAAGCTCATTCAATGGTGCAAATGATGGTCTTTGAAATCCTTCACGGTTTACTCGGTAGAATCCAAAGAAGTCCTAGAAAACTTCGCACTTGTGTGACCACGTTAGGAGTCAGCCAACTTTGTATTGCCTCAACCTTGGTTTGATCAACTTCAATGCCCTAGGGAGTAATAACATAACAAAGAAAAGAGACTCAATCCGTGAAAAAGGTGCACTTCTCAAGATTACCAAATAAGCATGCATCACGTAAAGCATAAAAAACAGCACGTAAATGGTCAAGGTGTTCCTCCAATAATTTTCTATATTTTAACATCCCCAGTTTTTCTTTTTCTGGATTTATTGTGCTTTTTCCTTTTATTTGAAATTTTGGGATTTTATTTAATTTAATTTGTATTTATGAATTAAGTCTTTTGCTATCTTTTATTTATTTAGTGAAAATTATTAATGATATTTTATTGGAAATATTTTATTTGAGTTCTAAATGTCTTAAAGTATCTTCTATAATTTTTTTTAGATTTTTCGTGATATTTTTGCTATTTTATTTGGCTTAATCTATTTTGCTAAATTATTTTAATTCAGAAATGAATTTTAAATCCTGTGTATAGTGCTGGGCCAAAATTCCCTTTGGTCTAGCCCAAGCTATCGTGCCGTTGGCCCGCAAGCTTGCTTCTCCATCGAAAACCCTAACCCTAGGATCGCAACCAGCGGATCTCGATCCAACGATTAGACACACGGCACGATCTGAACCGACTAGCAGGATCCAACGGCGGCAGTAGGTGAAGCAGTGACACAGTCACATGGTAAGATCTAGACCCTCCATCCTAGATCTGATGGCTAAGATTTACCCGGATGAGTTACTTTACGATGCAATCTAAACCACACGATTAAGATCTAACGGTAGAGGCAGAAGGAGCAGTTTACTGTTGGCACGACGACGTGGCTTGATCCTGCCCACTGGTTGAAGATCCGACGGTCATCGAGCTCCCCAATGATGATGACGGCACGACGGCGAGGTCCTTGCCAGAGAGGAAAAAGACAACGTGTGGCGCAACGTTCTAGGGGTTCTCTGACGTTGCATCCTCCTCGGTTCGACGTGGCTCAGCAAGGACAACACTCCGGTGGCCTTCGCGATGGTGGAGGCGGACCGACGGCGATGGAACAGGGCAAAAACTGCGGCAGAGGCTTGACAAACTTCGGCGAGCTCCTGCAGGTAAACAGCGGCTGCTCAGTTTGCATGCAACGCGGCTACGAGTTTGTCTTGGCGTGTGCATCACACGAATTCGGTGGCGGTGGTGGCGGATTCAGTCTCGATATGGTGAGCCGATGTGGCGCTATCCGTGTGTCCACGCAATCGGACGGATGACACATAAAGCACAAAGAATGCAAAGTAGAGACAATCATTGAATCAAGATTCGATGGTTGTGATCCTAGGGTTAGGGTTTTTGGCGGAGAAGCGGGCTTGAGGGGTGACAGCACGACGGCTTGGGTGGAATCAGAGGGAATTTTGGGCCAGCACTATTCATAGGATTTAAATTTTATTTTTGAATTAAAATAATTCAGCAAAATAGATTAAGCCAAATAAAAGAGCAAAAATACCGTAAAAAATCCAAAAATTCTAGAAAATACTTTAAGACATTTAGAACTCAAGTAAAATATTTTCAATAAAATATCATTAATAATTTTCACTAAATAAATAAAAGATAGCAAAAAGCTTAATTCATTAAATGCAAATTAAATTAAATAAAATCCCAAAAAATTCAAATAAAAGGAAAAGCACAATAAATCTAGGAAAAGAAAAATTAGGGATGTTACAATATAGCAAATCATTGGAGGAACACCTTGAAAATTAATGTGCTATTTTTGACGCTTTACGTGATGCATTGAAGTTGATGAGGCAATACAAAGTTGGCCAACTCCTAACACGGTCACACAGGTGCGAAGTTTTCTAGGACTTGCTAGATTGTACCGTCGCTTTGTGAAGGATTTCAGCACCATCGCTGCACCATTGAATGAGCTTACCAAAAAGGGTGTGCTATTTTCTTGGAGAGATGCATAGGAGGACGCCATCAACATGTTGAAATATAATTTAACACATGCACCACTTTTCCAACTTTCAGATTTTTCTAATACTTTTGTACTAGAATGTGATGCTAGTAGAGTTGGTTTGGGTGGCGTGTTGTTGTAAGAAGAAAAACTTGTAGCATATTTTAGTGAGAAGTTGAGTGGACCTAGTTTGAACTATTCTACTTATGATAATGAATTATATGCTCTAGTTCGAACTTTAGAAACATGGCAGTATTATTTGTGGCCCAAAGATTTCATTATACATTCTGATCATGAATCTTTGAAGCATATTAGAAGTCAAGGAAAATTGAATCATAGACATGCAAAGTGGGTTGAATTCATTAAATCTTTTCCTTATGTCATAAAATATAAGAAGGAAAAGGAGAATGTTATTACCGATGCTTTGTCTAGATGATATACCATGCTTTCACAACTTGATTTCAAAATACTTGGATTAGAGACGATTAAATAGCAATATATACATGATAATGATTTTAAAGATGTGTTACTGAATTGTAAAGAGGGAAAAACGTGGAACAAATTTGTCTCAAAGATGGGTTTGTGTTTAGAGCTAACATGCTATGCATTCTAGCTAGCACCGTTCGTTTGTTGTTGTTACAGGAAGCGCATGGAGACAGACTGATGGGACACTTTGGTGTGAAGAAGACGGAGGACATACTTGCTGGTCATTTCTTTTGGCCAAAAATAAGAAGGGATGTGGAAGGATACGTAGCTCGTTGTACTATATGTCAAAAAGCTAAGTCATGAATTAATCCTCATGGTTTGTATATGCCTCTACATGTTCCTAGCGTGCCTTGGGAAGATATTTCTATGGACTTTGCTTTAGGATTGCCTAGAATAAAGAAGGGGAGGGATAACATCTTTGTTGTTGTGGATAGATTTTCTAAGATAGCACACTTCCTGCCATGTCATAAAAGTGATGATGTTACAACATTGCTGATTTGTTCTTTCGTGAAATTGTTTGCTTGCATGGTGTGCCCAACACAATAGTTTCAGATCGTGACACTAAGTTCCTTAGCCACTTTTGGCGAATTTTATGGGTTAAATTGGGGACCAAGCTTTTATTTTCTACTACTTGTCATCCCCAAACTGATGGACAAACAAAAGTTGTCACTAAAATTTTATCTACCATGCTTTGGGCTATTTTGAAAATGAACATAAAAATGTGGGAAGAATGCTTGCCTCATATTGAGTTTGCTTATAATCGTTCACTGCATTCTACTACTAAGATGTGCCCATTTGAGATTGTTTATGGGTATGTGCCTCATGCTCCTATTGATTTGTTACCTCGGTCATCTTCTGAGATGTTGAATTTTGATGCTAAATAACATGATGATTTGATGTTGAAAATACATGAGACAACTAAAGAAAACAGAGAGCTCATGAATGTTAAATAAACTTGCTGGTAGTAATGGGAGGACGCATTTAACTTTTGAACCTGGAGATTTAGTTTGGCTGCATTTGAGAAAAGATCGATTTTCTGAATTAAAAAAATCAAAGTTGATGCCTCGAGCTGATTGTCCTTTCAAAGTATTGGAAAAGATTAATGATAATGCATATAAACTTGAGTTGCCTGTAGATTTTGGGGTTAATCCCATATTTAACATTGCAGATTTGAAACCATATTTGGGAGAAAAGAATAAGCTTGAGTCGAGGATGACTGAAATGCAAGAAGGGGAGGATGATGAGGACATCTTTTCTATTGACACAACCGCGCCTTGTCACTCATCTTATACATAACAAGCTGAACCCGTTTTACAAGGACCAATTACTCGTGCTCGAGCATGTCAACTCAATTAGCAGCTGAATACGTTCCTAGGTTTTGATACAAATGTTTCACAGAATGGAATGCTATTTAATCCTTGTGATGATTTTATTGTCCTTAGTAACCAAGGAGAATAACTTCAAAACGCCAAGCATGAAACCAGGTCGTCATGTGCGCGAGTTCAATTAGGATTCAGCCTCCTTGATAGCACCAACTTAAAATGGCCATAACTTTTGATCCACAAGAGTGTTCAGGGTACATGAGTACTGGATTGAAAGCTTTCTTCGCCCTCTTTCTAATGGATCTAGTTTCACCTCTAAATTCTATCTAAGCTATTCAGAATTCTCAAAACAAATCACATCACTTTTCTAGTCTGAGTGAAAGTGGGCCTTGGGCCTTGTAATCAAGTTATATTCGGTCTCCCTAGGTTTTGGTTGACCCTCTTCTAGGGTTTGGATTTCATTGAGTTTAGGTTTAGCCCTTGTGCAAACCCTAGAGGAGGCTCTCTACCTTAGGGAGGTGGCAGCTGAGCTGGAGTCTGAGGAGGATCCAGAGGAGCTTATGCCAGAGCTTGAGAGTTAGAGATCAACGTCATCCAATGAGACACCTAGCCATTGGAACAAGTTTGCCCCGATGCTACGTCATCCACTATGGTGTCCATCAAGAGGTTTGCATCCAGGATGGCTTAGTGACTAGGTAGAGTCTTGAGTTTAGTAGTAGTAGTGACTCAAGCGTTCGAGTCACATGAATCTAAGTTTAGAGTGTTGCTATTAGTCAATTAATAATACGTGTTTAGGTTATTGAAAGTTTTATTGTATTTTTGAGTGTGCAGTATACGCTGCATTGCCCTTAGGCACTTGTGAGCTGCCATACTAAGTATTAAATAAAGTTAATAAATTTAGAGTTTGAGTTTAAGAACCTTTCCCCCATAAGTCTTTATATTATTTGTCTATGCTATTTTTCCTCTTTTCTCTTAACGTTGGAGTGATCAACAGATAGTTCAGACTCGCAGAAACAATGGAGCCAACGAAAGTGGAAGCAGCTAGAATGAGAACCAGAATGGATCACCAATTCCTCAAGCAGCGCCACTGGTTTACATGAGTAATTTTGGAGTCATTTTTTGCTGCACAGACTCAGCTTATGCAAACCATGATGTAGTAGATGCAGCACTTTGCTAATCAATTAGTGGCCAATAATGCAAACCAAGCTGCTGGCAATGGGAACCATCCATACTTGAAGTTGTCGGACTTTATGAGGATCCATCCGCCAATATTTTCTGGGAATGCTAACCCAATTGAGGCTGACAACTGGCTAAGGACCATTGAGAGGAAGCTGCATATCACCCAGTGTATGGGAAATGAGAAGGTGCTTTATGCTCTCACCAGCTTGAGGGTACAGCTGCTGAATTGTGGGAGAATTATTGCGCATCGCAGGATAACCCACAAGAGATCATTTGGGAAGAATTTTTTGTTGCTTTCCATTAGTATAATGTTCCAGAAGGTGTTATGGACTTAAAGAAGGAAGAATTTAGAGCTATCAAGGGAGCTAGTCTGTGGTAGAGTACCTGAACTGGTTTACTCAGCTAGCTCGCTATGCACCTAAGGATGTAGTGGCTGACAAAGCAAGACAATCTCGCTTCATAAAGGGACTGAATTTTGGGTTGCAAGTTGGGTTAATCACCCATAATTTCCTGATTTTCAAGAATTGGTGAACAAGACCCTCATTCTTGAGGATAAGCGCAAGGAGTTGGATGACAACCGCAAGCGTAGGATGGCACAATAGGGAGCTCACCAAGGTCAGCAAAAGATGGGGGTTGCACCACATCAATTTGTCCAATTTTAGCCCAAGGCATGCAGTTTTCAAGATGCCTTCTTCCGCACCCCATCCTACTAGGCAGAATTTTCAGACACCTGTTCAGATCAATAATGCATCAAGAGGAGGTCAACAATCGATAGTTAGGTGTTGTTTCAGCTACAATGAGCTAGGGCATTTCACCAATAACTGCCCCGAAGAGAGGAGGTGTTTGTTGGGAAATGCGGGGCCTACACTAGCACAGAATCAAATTCTCTACCGCGACTACCCAAGACACCCTGGAAGTAATTGACCATAGATCGGATCGTTACCTTACGACACGCAGTGCAGCGGAAGACGAGTCGATGAAGCCAGTTCAATCGATCCGCGCATCGTGGAAGTAGCCGTACATGCCACGCCTCCTCCTTGCTGGTGCCGCAAGGCCTTGCCACTCCATGGCCAAGCCCCATGACCAGATCGTAGGCGGCGTTGAGGTAGACGAAGTGCCGGAAGTCCTCGCGGAAGTTCATGACCTCCAGGAGCAGTCCGACTTAAAATGGACGCCCAAGCCACATACGAGCTCCGTTTTGGGCGTTCTTGGTATCCACTGAAAGCTAACGAGATAAGCTTTCAAATGCATCTAGTCTTGCCTCCAAATTCCTTCTGGAACAACAGGAATAAACAAAACAAAATCACATCCAGAAACTGTGCGCGAATCTAGATCTGATTGCGCCTCCTTTCAGGTTCGCTTCTATTAGCGCCGCAGGTGCAATGCCTCTTTGGTATGCACACGTACAGGGATTGGAATCCATCCACACAGGCGTGCTAGCACCTCATGCGCGAACCCTTGGGAGAGACGACGGCTAGGGTTTGGAGGAGGGGAAAACCTAGAAGCTCATCCGTCTCAAAGCCTCCACCGCCTCCCTTTATATAGCCCCCTAGTTGGGCCCCCTACGCTAGAGGCCCAAATAAGGTTTGTAGCCCACGTCCAACGTGGCCCACCATTACCAAGTCTACATCATATGTGGCGCATGATACGCTATTGGACATAATCCCAACAATCTCCCACTTGCACAATAGACAATTATGCAAAGAGTATTCCAACCCCCTTAAGTGTGTGACCCTGTAGGTTCATGTACAAGTCGGCAGTGGACCCGGAAACACCTTTCCAATCCACAGATCAATAGCGGTGCCTAGCAGCACATATTGACCCCCAAATGCACAGAATGATCATATCAGCTGAACCTTGATACATTCAATATATACCGATCCTTTTGCCGCGACGATACTACCAAGCTCGGGGCAAGATACGTATACCCTGTTGATAGCTCAACCATTTTACTCATCAATGTGATGGATTCGGGGATTGTGATTAACTCTTTAATCACAGACAAGGCCATGCACTTTCCAATCCATCCACACTGAGGGGCCCAGAGGTATCTCTCCTGTTATCGAGGAGGGGCAAATCCTATCTTGACCAATCAAACCCCTAGCAATGTTTCGTGGCATACCTAGTAGTTATCTTTATAACTACCCAGTTACGGTGTAGCGTTTGATAACCCCAAAGCATACGAGTCCACATGCTGGGAATCCATGACAATCTCAAGTCTAAGGACCATATAGGTGTATCACTCGAGACTACAATCTGATGGCACTTCTAAGATAACAATCTCGAAGGTGTCTCGAGTGGGTTTGTCCAACTATCCTTGTTCACCAACAAGTGTCCACACCATTGATTTGATATCCCCATATCAATGATCCGGGAACCTGATCATCAACCAATGCAAGTACTAATCTTTGAATCATAATTGTTCAGATTATGATATAAGATCAGGGACCAATTTAGAATAACAATATATAGTAAACGAGTTCCACGAACAAGTCGTACTTGTTGATCAATACCGATGATGTTATTCAAGGAACTGTGATAACATATTATCCATCATAAACATAGAAGTGATACAGTCATCTCCATGACCGGCTAGTTGGCTTATCACTTATGTTTTCTCCACCAGCACTAGAGCGTACCAATTGAATATCCAATATTCAATGCTCATGTGCACCTTTCATAAAGGTTGTGGTAATATTTGTCTAGGCCTGGAACAGTTCCAACTTCTCAACCTCCATTAAGTATTGGTTTGGAAACTAATGCGCAATGTAACCATTACATGTCGTATTTCCTCACCACCAAAGAACACAATCGTTTTACTTCATAAGTATCTTAGAATGTTCCTTTCCAAAGCATCCAGTGACATTCACCCGGATTTGATTGATATCGGCATATTCGGTGATATTCACCTTAATGCGCTCAGGGTGTGAACCTTAATTTTGGCAATTATCAAGCTCATCAAGTATTAAATTGCTGAGTATTGCTATCCAATGTGACATACACGAGAACACATTCTCGACTGAACCATTCAACATTATGTCAACATAAAGCACTAATGCAATTAGCTTTTTAAATCTATCTCTATAGATTTTTATGCCAAAATTTCCAATCTGTCCCAAAGTCTTCTATGAAGAACAATTTCTTAATTAAGACATGGCAGATTTACAGAATATTATTTCTGATCACCAATATGTCATACATATACAAGATCAAATGTAAATGTGCTCCTACTTGCCCTTGATGAACCAGCAAACACTTTGATTTTACATCAAAGCAAATATCCAACTCTGATATGCTTGTTTCATAAACTTGCATACTATAGCATCTTATGGATCATCAAAACCTTGAGGTCGTGTCAAGAACACATTCTCACTTAGGTCTCCGCAAAGCAGGGAGAGCCATTTTGACACCCATCTCGCATATCAAATATGCAACAATAGCTAGATCGATCCAGATAGCATTAAGCGGATTAATCAAGTTCATAACTTAATCATCACGAACAGCTCATCTTTAGATCCCATGGCTTTAAACCATCTTTTAGAGCATAGGCCCATCACATTTCCTCACAAGTCTTAAGCTCATCATAGTCTGACAACAATTGTCATCCCTATCATATAGGTGACTAATGCAGCTTTAGAACACATGTAGGGTCGGTTTATTTTTCATAAAACGTACAACAACTTGTATATAATATGAAAATTTAGTAGGAATAGAAACACTTTCTAATGATCCCCGAACTACTTCGAGTCACATTTTGTTCTAATCGACTATTTTGGAAAAATATTTTCTCCAAAATCAACCATTCCGAGCAACAAATAATTTGTTCTCGCCCCCTTTAAAATGTACAAACACTTTGCACTTCACAAAGAAATATTTATCTAAGTTGAAAGTGAGTTCATCAGACGTCAGATGTCTTACATGTACTCCACAATTCAAACTTTGATAAAACATTATGGAACACTTTCCGATCCATATCATATATTGTTCATTCTCTGTGACTTGATGGAACCCCTTTTATGAGCACTATTATTTCTAAAGTATACCAACATATAGATAATGAAAACAATGGCACAACGCAAGTGTATCATCAGGATCCAAATACACATCCATTCACTAATGGAGCATGTCCACAAAGCAAATCAATCTTCTACTCCCAAAGAGAAGTAGAAAAATTATTTTTGCTTGTGCCAAGAACATAATAACAATTATTTAATTCCGACATTGATCCTTCGGGTTGGGTCATCAAAAGTATGTCAACATTAAACGAGACAACTTTTACACCCTTGCCATTAATCCAGAATCTTACCTTGTGTTGTTAGGGTAGCGCCAATCTTCGACTTCACAAGTCTAGATCAGTACTTCAGATCCAACTTGACCTTTTCCCTTTCACACATGACTCGGCCTCCTTCATAAGTTGACCAGTCTTTCGAACCATCAACACATGATTAAAACTGATCTTAATGCTTTCCAATTTTAACATGCATCATATGCATCTCGGCCAATGATTTATCCAAGCTATTCATCAAAATGTTTAGCTCAATGCTCAAAAGAGCAACCAAAAAATCATATCAATAGCTAACCAGTAGCTAAAGGGAGAATCATATTTTCCAATGCCCAATGTAATCAATCATATCGACTACATGATAGCTGACCGAATTCTCTTATGTTAACATGCACGCAAAGCGGTGGCTTTGGATCAAATCCTTTAGCTCATGTCGGTTCTCAAATATGCCCTCTAAGTCCATAATCATATTATAAACATCCATGATTTCATATTGCTTCAAAAGCTCGAGACTTCACGGTGGCAAAAATGAGATAGTAAACACTAAGAAAACAACTGCGGTGTTTCCAATAAACACCGCTTCAATTCAGATTGCATTTCAATTTGGTTCATCTAGGTACTATTCTTTAGAATAAATATTCCTTTCAACAATAAGAGAACAATTCTCAAAATCAATATCAATCACAATGCACTAATAAGAAATTCATATCAAATATATATCTCAAATAGTAAAGCACGTGGTAATCAACAAATATTAAACTATGTTTACGTTGTGTACCCTTCGTTAACAAATTAACAAAAGATACTCCCACTCAAGTCACATTCCCTCTAATGACTTGTAGTAGGACAAAATCCATATTCACTAAAGTCCTAGTGAACTTTGGCTCACCGCTAGAACCCAGTGACATAGGTAGGCAACCCTTTTGCCGATCATATCGTAGGTGACTCTTGTGTGTTGAGTGGCATGCGCCGATGCACAGCACCAACACCCTTTCCCCGAAGCTCAAAACCGTTTTGATAGCTTCATCAAGTAAAACCAACACTATGTTGTGAAGTCCGACTTCACCCTATTGATCAGGTAAATTAACAGCACCCTGCTTTGGCAGAAACTACTAGTTAACATACAAGACCTTAATAGGTGCAGCTGTTGGAAGGGCAAACACTCTTAATTTTTTGAGGGAAATCTATTCTATCAAGATGAAATAATAGCTGAGTAGATAAACCATCACAGAAAATACACTATTAACCTGTGCACCAGTATGACCCAAGTGAAGGGATACACGGTATGCTACGCTAGCACAAAATAAAAATCTACCACATAAAACAGGAACCTTCTCGCAAGAAGGGGATCATAGGTTGTTACCACTAGACGCGCAGTGCAGCGGAAGGAAAGGTCGAAACAACTAGTTCGACGTAACGCACGTCGATGTAGTGGAAGTAGATGATCGTTCACGGAGCGATCGTCTCCTTCTCACAAGCCGATCGTCTTCTTGCTGAAGTCGATCGTTCACAAGCAACATCTCCTCTTTGTCGGCCACCACCCCATCTATCGGCCAGATTCCACTCGACAGTCCTAATCTAAAGACCGGTTTGGTTCAAGAGGAGGGCGTCTTGGGGTAGCTAACCCTAGCGAGTGGAAACCCTAGAGACTCCCACACGAAGGAGCCCGGAGTCTATGAACTAAGATGACACAAAGATCTTTACCCAGGTTCAGGCCCCCCTCCACCAGGGTAATAGCCTTACGTCTTGCTAGATTTTTATAGGATGTTTGAGGCTAGTACAGAGCTCTTAGATTACAAGTTCTTCCTTAGGCTCTACAGCTGAACTCTCGGTTCTTCGACCCCCCTTCCCCATGCACCGAGGGCCCTTATATAGCTCAAAGCTACGGGGTAGGTAAAAAGGGGGTCATCATCTTGATCTTCATACATTTATTGCTCCTTCCCGTGTTGTCCCATTTTTCCAAATTTCATTAAATGTCGACGATGGCCGCTGGTTCGCCTGGATGTGACCCTTTTATGACGGGTAGGTGAGAGGCGCCGAGGAATGGGCTTATAGGTAAATCCTCGCAATCAAGGGACCTAACACAGCGAGCTGCCGCCTAGCATAAGACGATAAGGCGAGGAGACTTCAAGGCGGCCACCTCGCCCCACCTTTTTTGCCTTGCGGCAGGCGGCAGGCGTCCTCGCCCACCGTCACGGACGCCATGTGGGGCAAGACTGGCCGTGCGGGTGTGCTCGCCCACCGCTGTCGTCAAAGCCGCCACGGGTCGGGCGCCGGCGAAGCAGGCGCCTCGCCCACCGCTTGTTTGACGCCACGTGGGCGATTTGCGGCGTCGGAGAGGGTACCAAAGATAAAGTACGCCGACAAGTAGCCCCTGCCCACCACGAGCGCGTGCTAGAGCCTTTTGAAACCTTCATTGAATGCTTGGTGCGCTCTTGGGCAGGGCCACCACTCATGAGGATACGATCGCCTCGGTTCCCTCCCGTATCCGTCGATTTTTCTTGGGACCCGAAACGGCGCACGATCTTATCTCTTCACGAACCGTCGGTGCGGGTGATGCATATATAGATACATCGTACCAAGCGGTTTACGCCTTCTGCTTCCTTGTGCACTCCAACTTTCGCTTCTCCGTCTTCCTCATTCAAAGTCTTTGCCTTCTTTTTCTTCGTGTCTTATGTTAATCTGCTTTCCTGCATGTACTAACATCCGGACAAATCTTAGCGTAATAGATGTTTTACTTGCTTTACCTGTGCGCTTGTTTGCTTTGCTTGATTGATTTCGTTTGTTAGAGCTGTCAGGCGACCAGCCTTGAACTTAGCCATAGCGCCAAGTAATTCTTTAAGCTTAGGGAAACGCTTCGGGATCCCTTTTTAGGTCACATGCAGCCGGCTACAAACGCAAGCACAAACCGCACAAGTTACGTAGAACTTAGGTAAAAATGGCCTTAAAACTGGCATTTCCTGTGAAACGCAGAACAACTTCAGCTTGAGGTTTTTACGCCAAACTGTCGCTGGTTCGAGGACTTTAGATTCCGATGATCTCCTGGAATTGTGCTCTGTTGTAGCGCTAGCGAGGTAAAAAGTTTTGAGTGTTTTGGCAGCGGTACTTTCGACGGTGACAACCACGGTGCTTCAGAAGCCAACCCGAGGCGTACGAGCCGTGTTCGAGTACTGTGCCCAACTTGCACTCCGGTCACTTGCCCTCGCCAGACGCCAACACTTAGCACCTTTCCTTTTATCATCGAGGAGCCGTTGGTTTTCGACGCCCGCGATAATTGTGCACAGCTGGATTCATCTTAGTGCATGCACATAAGGAAGTGGCCAAAGATGTGGCACGTAGCACTTATCTCGCTTATATGTCAGGGACTCACCCTCAAGCATCTGGCGGAGACCTCCAAGTGCTCGGGCGACAAGCTCGAAGGCCAGGCGATCGGCCCCAAGCATCTGGGCGACGCGTGGACGCTTGAGCTTTTCATGAAGTAGGTCGATACTTCTATGCTTAGCCTACGTGCACACACAACTACTAGAAGGATGAGTAGACGCTAGGTAGGGCATACGCAAGGTAGACCCAAATAATGCAAGTCCCAGCATGGGATAGTCCTAGTCCGCTCTCTTTGGTTTCTAAGTCCTTGTGATCCTCCCAAAAATTGAACTACAGCGCCGTGTGTCAAAGCAGCGGGCTCCCAGGAGGGGTACCAGGGCGATAGTGCTCGCGATGACGGCCAGCGGTGCTTCAGACAGCCAACCCGAGGCATGCGAGCCGCGTTTGAGCACCGCGCCCAACTCGCCCCCCCGTCGCCCGTCCTTGTCGGACACAGACGCTGAGTGTCACCACGGATCACCAAGGAATTAGCAAACATACGGGACTAGCGACACTCATGCGAAAAATTGCCACTTAGGGCATAGAAAGGGACAACAATGGTAAAGCAAAAGCCTTCTAGGCAACAACTTTACTAACCGCCAGTAGCTGCCGATCAGCCGGGGGAGAGACTTACCTCAAGGCTGACCAAAGCGAGCCACTGGGTACTTACAATCCTCGCATGGATAGAACTTTCGCAACAACTCTATGTTGTAGGAACTCGCTAGTTCTTCGCCGTCCTTAGTGGCCAACCGGACTGCTCCAGGTCGAGATACTGAAACCACCTTGAAGGGGCCCTCCCACTGTGGAGCGGCTTGTGCAACCGGCAAGATGCGTCTCGAATCTGCGCTAAGAAGACCAGTCGCCCTGCCGCCGTTGTTCTCTGAGACCGGGTGGTATGGTACCGCTCGAGGCTTTTTGACACGGCGCAAGCACGCGAAGGGCCCGATCACGACTTCCTCCGGGAGGTTGACTTTTCTCACGGAGATCTTCTTGGCCTTCTTCGTTGAGCGCCGAGACAGCGGAGAACCGGCGATAGCTCGGAGGGGAGAACGACTTCGCCCGTACACGGGAAGAAAGGTGTCTCACCGTGGCTCGGCCAGGCGTGGTCGGCGACCACAAAGATAGTCGGGAGCTCCTCCGCCCATCGCTAGCGCCCGCTTAGGAGCCGATCAAACGCCCTCATCTTGAGGCCCTTCAACACCAGCGCATTGGCGCGTTCTGCTTGACCATTACTCTTGGGGTGGGCCACCGAAGCGAAACATACTTTGGTGCCCATTTCGTCGTAGAATTCCAGAAAAGCCGTGCTGGTGAACTGGGTTCCGTTGTCGGTGATGATGCGATTGGCGACTCCAAAACGGGTAAAGATCCCGTGCATGAACTTGATGGCAACAGCAGCTGTGATGGCGTGCACCGCTTCGGCTTCAACCCACTTGGTGAACTTGTCGATGGCGATGAAAGATGGGTGAAGCCCCTTGTGGCTGTGAACGGACCTCAGATATCGGCCCTGCACCGCAAAGCGGCCAAAAGCGGAATGGTTTGCGAGCTTAAATTTGGTCGGTGGATCTCACTGGCGAAGAACCCGACAAACCGCATTTCCTCACCGTTCATAAGCATCACGGAGGGCGAGGGCCAATAAAATCTTTAGCTTAAATGCTTTGTCGACTAGCGTTCGTACGACATATGGCTCCCTTTGACGCCTCCATGGATATCGAGAGCGGTTGCTCCTCTTCCCGAAAGTGATGCACTTCAAGAGAACTCCGTTTACGCTCTGGCGGTATAGGTCTCCACCTACCGTGAGTATAGCACTTGGCCTTATGCGGCAATCTTCTCGGTGAGGCATCGTTGTCGGGATCACTTGGTCACGCAGAAGGCTAGGATAGGATCCATCCATCGACCTTCCCGCCTGCGTGGTGAACACTCGGTGCTCGCCCGAGTACTCACTGGCCGACTTTTCCCCGGTCTCAGCATTAGCAGCACCGCCGCCTTCCTTCCGAACTGAAATTTTGGTGGCGCTACTGCTTCCCTCCCCTGAATCGGAGGCAGCAGCCGCCTCCCCACTCGATTTGGAGGCCGTAACGGCCATGCCATCGTCCCCACCTGAACCGGGGGCTGCGACAGCAACACCATCGTCCCCACCTGAATTGGGGGCTGCGATGGACGGTCGCGATAGCCTTTCTTCGAAGACTTCGACCGGAACAGAAGCTCTTGAGGACGTAAGCTATGAAAGCACGTCCGCAAGGTGGTTGTCGCATCGAGGGATATGAACATACCCCAATCCTTCGAAGTGGCGCTTCATTTTTTGGACCTCCGCCAGGTACGCCGCCATGGTGGGGTCAAAACACTAGAACTCCTTCCGTGCTTGGTTGATGACTAGCAGGGAGTCACCCTTGACTTGGAGACGCCGGATGCCCAGCGCCGAAGCGATGCGCAACCCTGCCAGTAGGCCCTCGTATTCAGCTATGTTGTTTGTGGCCTTGAAGTCGAGGGCGACCACATACTGAAGGGTGTCACAGGTCGGAGAGACCAGGATAACCCCAGCCCCCACGGCCTCCAGCCTGAAGGAGCCATCGAAAAATAAGGTCCAGGGAGAAGGCGCGGGTGCTTCTTCGGCTTCGGGAGTGGTGGGAGTCCACTCGGCGATGAATTTCGCCAGCTTCTGACTCTTGATGGCGGTGCGGGGTACAAATTTGAGGTTGAATTCCCCCAGCTCCACCGACCATTTAGCAATACGGCCTTCTGCTTCACGGTTGTGGAGAATTTCCCGTAGAGGATAGGCCATGACCACGGTGATTTCTCGCCCTTGGAAATAATACCGCAGCTTCCTGGATGCTACCAAGACTGCATACAGCATTTTCAAGCCTATGGGTATCGAGTCTCCGCTTCATGCAACACCTTGTTGATGTAGTAGACCGGCTTCTGGACACCTTCCCTCTCCGCAACCAAGATGCGGCCACCACCTCGGGAGTGGCGGCGATGTACGTGAGCAACAACCACCCGGCCAGGGAGACCAAAGATCGGGGAAAGGTGAGGTATTGCTTCAAGTCTTCAAATGCCTTTTGTGCCTCATCTGTCCACTCAAAGTGGTTAGTCTTCTTCAACAACTTGAACAGAGGTAAACTTCTTTCTCCCAACCGGGCAATGAACCGCCCTAGGGAGGCCAGGCGACCGGCCAGGCATTGGACCTGTTTGAGTCGCACTGGCGGCTTCATGTGCTCGATGGCCGCTATCTTGTCAAGATTGGCTTCAATGCCTCGGCTGGACACCAGGAAACCTAGCAGCTTGCCGGAGAGCACAACAAACACACATTTTTCTGGGTTGAGCTTCAGGCAATTCTTCCGGAGGTTAGCAAAGGTTTCCTCCAGGTCTTGGATTAGTTCTTCGCTCTTTTTAATCTTCACAACTAAGTCGTCAACGTAGACCTCAAGATTTAGCCCTATCTGAGGACGGAAAGTAATATGCATGGCACGTTGATAAGTGGAACCATCATTCCTTAAACCAAAAGCCATTCTAACATAACAATAAACACCCGTAGGGGTTACAAAAGCAGTCTTCTCTTCATCTTCTACCGCCATGCTAATCTGGTGGTACCCGAGTACGCGGCCCGTAAAGCACAAGAATAAGACTCACCGTGGAGTCAACAATGAGGTCGACTCGCAGGGGGTAAGGATCCTTCGGGCAGGACTTGTTGAGGTCAGTGAAGTCGACACACATGCGCCATCTCCCGTTGGACTTCTTGACAAGCACAGGGTTGGCAAGCCACTCTGGATGAGAGACTTCCCTAGCTATCCCTGCACACAGCAGCTTCTCTACCTCCTCCCGAATGGCATCTTGCCGCTCCGCTACCGCCACGACATTTTGCTGAGCAGGCAAGACTGGGAGCGTTGTCAATCGGTGCTCGATCACCTCCCTGGGAACCCCAGTCATGTCGGACGGTTGCTCGGTGAACACGTTGGAATTAGACTGGAGGAAAGTGACGAGCGCGTCTTCCTATTTGGCGCTGAGGCTGGCGCCAATGTTGACTGTCTTTCGGGGCTCGCCCTCACTCAGGGCGACCACCTTAACCTCACCGGCAGAGCTAGGTGAGGCGCAGGTTCGGGCCTGAGGGGCTCCCGAGCCAGCCAGCGCCAAGACGCCTCGACGCAGTGGCGCCGGCCAGTCCCATGCCCGCCAGGCAAGCAAGGCCTCCGACCTATCCACTGAATTGTAATGGGGCCGCCAGCCCCGCAGATCTTCACCACCATGTAGGCATAGTGGGTTGCCGCCATGAACTTGACCAAAGGCTTCACGGCCAAGCAAGGCATTGTAGGGAGGTCAAAATCACGACTCAAGTCCACCATCTCTGGCAAGATAGTTGTCTTTCTCCCCAAGGTGACGGGAGGCACACTGACCCAGGGCATCAAACCAGCCTCCGGCTACCCCAAAGAAAGGCAGAGCGGACGCAGATCTGCGCCGGGATCTGGAGCGCCAGAATGCCAAAGAGGACAGGAGGTTGATGGAACTCCCTCCGTCCACCAGACACGCCCACCAGTACATTCCAATTGTGGGCGACACCACGATCGGGAGATGTCCTAGGCGGTGGTGCTTTAGGGTGGTCGGCCTGGCCAAAGCGATCGTCTCTTCCGACCACTTCAAAGATCCGACCCGCCCGAGCTCGAGTCTTTGCGGCACACTTCCCTCTTTAGCTGTTTATATGCGGCGTTGGAGGAAAAGGTGGACGAACCACCATGGATGCAGGCCACAGCGTGATTCGCCTGCTGGAAGACCAGCGGGGCAGGATCTTCGTCTTGGTTGTCGTCGAGGCGGCGCTCCCTGAGCCGCTGCTCCACATTTTGCTCACGACCCGACAGCCGTCTAGGTCATGAGTGTTGGTCCGGTGGATCGGGCAATAGAGCTCGCCCTCATACGCTTTCATGGCGGTCGTTCTGCGACGCGGCGGTCATCCATCACCGTCACGGCGACATCACGCCGCCACGCCGGTCGTCACACTGGTCACGGCGGTTGCGCTTCCGTGGAGCGGGGTCCTCGTGGTCATGTTCGGCGGCCAAGACCCGTCTGGTCTCTCCTGCCTCACGTTTCTGCGCCTTCTTTCTTGCTTGGCCGGAACCCTTCGAGGTTCCGGCTTGCCCTGCTCGGCCGCCCGGTGGGGCGTGACGTTATCCCTTGCTCTCATGCGGTCGCGCACACTTATGTGCGAGGGAGAAGAGCTCGGAGGTGGTGCCGATGGTACGGGTGGCCATCTTCTCCTTCATCTTACGGTCTCTAACGCCTTCGAAGGCGATGACGGCCGATTGCTCGAAATGTGGGGGATCGTGGTTATGCGATGGCAAAATTTGGATGAAGTCGCAAGAACGACTTCTTCTCTGCTCGGGGCATGGAGGTCATCCTCCACGCTGGCTGCGCAAGAAAGGAGCCTTGAAAGTTGGCACTTAAGAGGCCGCACAACTCTTCCCACGAGTGCACCGACCGAGGGAGGTTCATCGACGAACGGCAGAGCCCGTCAAGGCAAAGGGAGGTAATTGGCCATGATCTTTTCAGACCCACCAGCTGCTCGCACCACCGTAGTATAGATTTGCAGGAACTCCTCCGGGTTGGTGGTGCCGTCGTACTTCTCTATGGACGCCGGGCGAAACACTGCCGAACACGCCACTTGGCGCAATTGTCGGGAGAAAGCCCGGCACTGACGCCATAAAGGAGCCCACCGCCACACGAGGATCGTCCGAGACCGCCCCGAGAGCGCAGGGCCTGGCTCCCTATAGAATCGGAGGAGTGAACCTCCTCCTTGGTCTGAGAGTGAGAGCCATGGGAGGGACTCTCACCGCCGAGACTATCTCGCTTCCAGGAAGCCTCTCGACCGTGGTGCGGCAGCGACCACGGAGGTCATCACCGCGCTGTCGGCGGCTTTCATCCAAGTGCACTCGGAGGTCCCCATGGTCCCTTACTTAACCAGGACCAGGCTCATGTAGCGCCCTTCTCCGGCTCCGGCCCCTGGCAGGCTGCCCGCTAGGGCGCTAGATGCTGGGTGCGTTAAGCCGCGCCCGAACAGCAGTGTACCATCGGTACTGCCGGTCGGGAGCCCTACCGGGAGTTGGGCCACGTCCACAAGACCGGCGATGCTCCGCAGCCATGGGGTGACCGGGGAGTCTCCTACGAGTTCCACCGGAGGGTGGTCCAAGAGGAGACGAACTGCATGCAGATTATGGGCGTGGAGTGGTCGCCCATGGCATGACCCGGCGGACGACGGGGTGCTCAAATCGCCCAAAGGAGCAACGCCGCCACCTGCAGGGCGGGTGAGGTGATCTGTAACATCCCAAAATTTGGGCTTTCAAAAATTTATATAAAAATTAGCTTTCCAAAAAATTTTCTTCAATCTTATTTGATTAAAGAAGTTTAATTTAAAATTTTCTAAATCTAAAACTTGGGCTTTGTCTTCGAAGAAGGAGAAGTTTTGCAAGAAGGCGAATATCTAGGAGTTGAACCTTGTCAAATGCCTGTGGTATTTTGATGGGATTCACCGACGTTCTTCGTTCCGCTGCTGTTCGTTTTACTCTGAGATTGAAGTCATATAGGCTTCACAATTGTAAGTTGACCTTAAGGTTGTTCAATAAGTTATATTAGAAGATGAATACTTTATTTATTATTCATTTGTGTATGTTTGTGATATTCATCTTTGTTAGCTGTGGGCACTAGCGGTCGATCCAGGACTAGTGCCGAAACACGAGGGTTTTGATTGTGAATTCGAGTCCCGACAGACATGGTATCGAGCATATCGACTGTAGGTCTTGACCCTAGATAGATTGGCCGTCCTTTAGGAACTTCAAAATTATTTTCTAAAGAGAAAATTTAACTTGAAGAATAACAAGTTCTTGACTTATCTTATTCTTCCATTCCTTTCCCCTTTTGCTGAAACTTCTATCTTTTCCCACCGATTTAAGTTGAAAATCTTAGCTCAGTTGTCTTGAATAGATAACGATGTTTCACACTTTAGGAGAAAGCACTGGATGCCGTTGCTGAATCTGAAGATTGTGAAGACAGGAATCGTTGAGCTCAAGGAAAGAGTGCCGTTGAAGTATTCCAGGAAGTAGAAGAACCAGTGTCGATGAAGTGTTCAATAAATTCGAAGAATCAGTGCTTGAATAGCTGTTGAGACTCATGTGTGAGAGTCGCGTCTGTCTAAGTTAGGAGTGTTACCCTTTCTAGACGTTAGACTTGTGTGCTTAGGTTAATTTGGTTTTCTGTTTGCTGAGTTTGCAGTATGTGTCGCATGGCCCTTAGGCTTTTGTGAGCAACCATACCAAGTTATAAATAATGATTGTGTAATTTGAGGTTTTGGGTTAAACCTAATCCCCATAGTAGTTCTTGGTTACTTATCTATGCTTTTCCCTCTTGCCTATTAACCTTGATCACCAACAAATGGAGAAGTTTTCGAAGGATGCCTTGGCAAGATTCCTGAAGCCCAAGTCGGTTCAAATATTGCCCAGATGTCGGTGTTAGAGCAGATGTTGACCAAAAGCAATCTCGGCCCACCGTTAAAAATTCAACATCGTTCTCGGTGCAAGTTTGCAAAGTTCATAGAAACCAAGCCACCCGCTTTTGAAGAATTCACCTCCCTACAAGGTGCTGTAAAACCAGATTCAAGTCATAGAGAAGAAGCTATCCTCCATACAAAGGTGATGATAAAGATAAGGTTATATATGCCACCGTCGGTTAGAAGGTGTAGCATTAGCTTGGTGGAAAAACTACTGCGTCGCCCATGGTAATGATCGACTATCACTTGGAAGGAATTCACTCGCATTTCGTGAGTTTCATGTCCGCTGAAAGATACAACCAATTCAGAGGAATATGCAACCCCGCATACCACAACTAATCTGGACGTTGTTCTTAAAGTGTTGCCAACCAAGCAAGTCGAAGATCGCATGTACCCGCTAGGAGTCATAGGACATACCTCGGACGAGCATCATATCAATTGTTCCAGCTTGTGAAGGAACCATCCTCTTGGAGAATGTCCGAATAATAAGATTACATGTTTTCTTTGTGAAGGCCAAGATCATTGCCCAAGCCAGTGTGCTATGTATTCAGTGTTGACTTCTGCGATGCAACGTCAGCGAGATAATTTCCGAGCCATTGTGGTTCAAGAGTTAGCAAAGAAAGGCATGTTGTCATCTACCCATGCCTTGTCACAGGAGCAGTTAAAGGAGAAATACCAAGAATCTAGCAATTTACCTCATAAAAGGAGGAAGTCAAAGTCACTAGGAAATTGTTTCCTTTGTGGTAAACGAGGTCACTATGTCAGACGATGTCCCCAGAGGAATCAAGCACGAACTTTACCTTCAGTCATCTCAGAAGTTAGTTCAATTCAAAGCATAACACCAAGATCGCATGGTGCAACGTCAAAGAATCGATTATGCTATGCCTGTCGTGAAAGAGGTCACTTTGCCAAGCAATGCCCTTTTCAAATATGAAGTACCTTGTGGAATTAAAATTGTCCCTGAAGCTACCTTGGTTGAGCCTGTATTGCCAAGTATGCCTGAAGCAACAATGAGAGGTTTATTGTTCCTGAAGCGAGTTAAAGAAAAGGCGGCTGGTCGATGAATCTACCAAGAAGTCCTGTAAACAAGGATGCCATACTCTAGTCTATAAGAGTAATGTCAAGGAATTCTCTTAGCAATTCCTATTTGTGGAATAAATGTACCCAGAATTCTAAATCACAAGTACTAATGGCAATAAAGGATTTGATATGTCTTTGAGCATTCACATTATCAGATAATATTCATGTGTATGTTGGCCATAGAGCCCGAGTTCTCAAGAATGTGATGTAAAGACACAATTTGTTGATTTAGCATATTGAAGACCAGTGCCTTTACTTTAGTGGTAATTGAAGCATTAATTCGCTATGGAAAGAATATCTAGCCGATATAGAATTTCCAGTCGCTACTCAAGAACAAGACCCATAAAGATAGTATCAAAGCCAACAGATCAACAGAGTGGTATTTTTATCCAAGCTTTTGACAAGTCCAATAAGATAAAACTAATTCGTAACCTTCGTAATCCCATGACTCACCGTGATGTTAAGAGTTGCCGATTCATTTCGATCAATGTTCCTTCACTCGAAGGTCATTGGTAGGGAATTGCAAGGGTCAATGAATCGCTCGAATTTGTATTGCTGCGTGAAGCAATTATCAATCACTTGAGTTCCTCAGATCAAGAGCAGCTTCAAGAACCAACTCAACAGAAATGATGTTCAATCTTTGATCAAGACCACCGAATAGCAAGTTGCTTTCGCTGTCAAGAGCAGCCTATCAGAATTTGACCCAGTAGAAGGATGTTATCCATCGTTTGACCTCTAAGCAATCTGTCAAGTGTGCGCTTGATTTGCAAGTGCAGAGAGCCTCAAGGTCGAGTTTCCCTGAACCTATTCCTTAGTCAGCCCGAATCTCGGGGACGAGATTCTGTTAAGGGGGGTAGGTTTGTAACATCCCAAAATTTGGGCTTTCAAAAATTTATATAAAAATTAGCTTTCCAAAAATTTTTCTTCAATCTTATTTGATTAAAGAAGTTTAATTTAAAATTTTCTAAATCTAAAACTATTTAATGTGCCTCTATGTACATCAAGTAATTAAAATGACATGCTTTGATTTTGTTGTGCTTTGGATTTTCTCCTTGAGTTAATTTCCGGAGTTATTTTGTTCTTCTATGATTTTATGTCAATGAAGTCTTTTAATTGCCAAATCCAACACCTTAATGAAACTCAAAGAAAACTCAAATAACATGCTATAGAAAATAATTTTGTAAAATACTAGAGTCCAAATGGAAAATAAATATAATTTTTCTAGAATTTTTCAACACCATTTAGATATCTCGAAAATTCAAAAAACAAGATGAAAATCAGCCAACTTTGGTGAATTACTGTTCTCAAACCACAATAGATAATCAAGTAAAACCAAAGAAAATGGAAACTACCTCCAATGCACTTCTACCAGAATTTTTCTCAAATTTTTGGGTAAGTTATCATCTCTGTTGAGTCATTTCAAATCTCCTCAGATCTTGTCGAAAAATGGAACCTCCCGCCATCACAATGCCAGAAGACTCGTGGGCTCTCTCCTGTGCCATTGGTGGTAGGGCGGCCTTGAACCTCTCACATGCCTTGCTCCTTACTTCTCCTCCCAAGCCACTCCTTCTACTGCGCCTCTCACCTCTTCTCACGCTAAGGCACAAGAACACAAGAAGCCTCAAGACTTGCAAAGAAGAAATACACGGAGCTCCCTCGCCCGTGCCCAGCAATGCAAGCCGACGCCGACCACTAGCTTCTTCCGCCGAGCTAGGCCTCCTGCTACCTCCCGTGAGCCAAAGACCTTGCTACCTCTCTTTCTTCTCTTGCGCCAAGGTGAGCTAGTTCGGCCGAGCACTGTCTTGACGTTAAAGACTCGTGTGAAGCTCTTTGCCATTTCATTCCTTATGCCAAATAGCTTGCACTACAGGAAACCACATAATTTTCGCCGGCTTAGAGTATTTTCGTCGGCCCGTAATAAGTCGACGATAGTACTTGTATTTTTAAATCGCTTTTAACATGACCGACGGTAATAGTAATATTTTCGCTCATTAGATTGTTATGCCGATGGAAAAATAGTTTTGTCGGCCACATAACGGGGCCGATTTAACAAACGTAAACCGCGCATTCGTGAAATTTACATGTTTTTTCGTCGGTCAAATCTAGCCGACGAAAATTTAGGGTACCAGTGGATGGCTGACACGTGTACATGCGGCATATTTTTCGTCGGCTCTTCTGGCCGACGAAAATACGAGCTCGGGATGGCTGACGTGGCGTGTGGCAGCTTTTTCGTCGGCCATATTGGCCGACGAAAATACAGGTGTTTTCGTCGGCTGTATTGGCCGACGAAAATATGTTCGCCAATGGATGGTTGACACGTGTGCGTGCGGCAGTTGGTTTCGTCGGCTTTGGTGGCCGACGAAAACATAGGCCATAACTAAAAACCCTACAGTCCTCCTGTCACATATTCTCACGCGCGCGCCAAGATGCGTTCGATCGTTTCGCTCCGCTCCCCACTCGCGCGCGCCGCCTCGATCCGACGCCGCCGCCTCCATCCGACGCCGGCGGACCTCGCCTGCCCGCCAATGATCGCGCCGCCGCCCGCCATGATCGCGCCGCCCGGCCTGTCGGCCGCGCTGACCCGGGCGCCCGCCGCTCGGCCCGCCAGCGTTCGCGTCCCGACCCACCGCGCTTCGCCCTGCCTCACATCACACATCGCCGAAGCCAGACGCCGAGCATTGTGTCGTGATTGAGGTAATCAGATTTTACCGGTGTAAACATGATTGGTAAATACTTCTCGCCATTTGGTAGTAGGAACGACTTTTACTCCATTGTATATAGTGCACAATTGAATGCGGAAGTGATGGTCAAGAAGTTCTATTGGGTGCTACGCTCAGATTTAGCTGCAAAATTATAAATTTTGAGTGAGGCTTCAATAATTTTTGTGATCCTAGGTAGTTTTAGTGGGGGCTATGAAGTGCGTCAATACTAGGAAGCTAATGTTACTTCATTGCGCTTGGATGGTAGGAATGATGAATGAAAAACCAAATTATTCATGTGATTATCCCATTGCACTCAAATGATCTCAGAGCTAAATTGTTACACGGGATGTCATTGAGGCATACTCTATGATGAGATATTTTGAATAGTCATTAAGAACAATAAATATTTTGAATAATCATTAAGATTCGATAGGTTTAAATTTAACATGATAGGCTTTAATCAGAAGCCCGCTTTCTACAACAACTAGCTAAGGAAAAAAGAAATCTTTTAGCTTTACCTTGCATGTTGAAACTAAATCCATTTCTAGTGTTTTGATTATGTATTCACTATATGATTAGTATCACTAAGCTTATGACTCACAATGAACATGAACTCATGCCGAGCTGCTTATGACTCACAATGAACATGGACTCATGCCGAGTTTGTACCGGACTATAATATAAGCAAGTTTTTGGTTTTCATTCACACTACTAATATCATTTTAAAAACTGTTGGAGGGTCATCCTTGACAGGTTTTCATTCAAAGCATAATTAGTTTAAGTAGATTTCATTTAGTCAGCCAAGCCTATGCGTCACCCGCTCGAACGGCACATCTCACATGTACATGTGAGGTGTATCGTTCGAATTGTCCCGCTTTGGACATTTCAGAATGGATGCGAGCATTGATTTATGATGGTATGCAGTCCAGAACAAAAGTTCGGAAGAGACAACCAGCTTGTTCTCCGATGCACCAAAACCGGCGTGTAATCGGAGAACAACAAGTTATCTTCAGCCGAAATTTTGTTCGGACTGTACGGTTCGTCATAAATCCGCGCTTTGGTGTTCATTCTTGGGTGGGTTTAGGACCTATCTTTCCCAATAGAGCCTGTTAGCAACCATACCACACTGGGTGATTGATTTTGTTGCTCATTTTTAGTGTCCATAATGGGTGATGATCGGAGATGGATGTACGATGGTTGGAGTAAGATCGGGGCACATTCAAATGAATGGGGGTCAAGACACAGCGCTCATGGACAATGCATTCACAGGGCCGGTGGTGTTGTAAAGTGCCCTGTAATAAGTGTCAAACTTTGCTCGTCATGTTAAGCGGATGTGGAACGTCACTTGTGTAAGTTTGGTTTTATGCCCGACTATATGATATGGTATACGAGCATGGTGAGGCCTGACCCATTGAGAGCAGACCATGAGGATGAAGATAGGATGGATGAGATGGTGAATGATATTGGTAGGGATTTTGAGATTAATTCGAAGAAGAGCCCGGGCCGAGGTTCAAAGGTTCTATAGCCTCCTTTCGCCTCGGAAGAGCAATTGCATGATTCCACTAACGTGACCGCCCTAGCGGCCGTGACGCGACTCATGTCAATAAAGTCAAAATATAACTTTTCAAACAACTGCTACAACGATCTGGTTCAATTGATCATTGATATTCTTCCGCCAAACCATAAGATGCCGAAGGACATGTACCAGTCGAAGAAGCTGTTGTCCGGCCTTGGGATGAAGTATGAGAAGATTGATGTTTGTGAAGATAATTGCATGTTGTTCTGGAAGGAAGATGCCAACGAACCTCGATGTCTATTCTAGCAACAAATCTAGATATGTTGAGGTGTTAAATGATGAGGGGATAACGGTGACGACAAATGTCGCGGTGAAACAGCTTCGGTACATGCCAATCACACCCAGGCTTAAAAGGTTATACTTATCTAAAAAAACAGCTAGGCACATGAGGTGGCATAAAGAAGGTGTTCGTGGTACTGAGGGAGTGATGGTGCATCCATCAGACGCCGAGGCTTGGAAGGCATTGGACCGCTTCGACCCGATTTTGCAAGGACCCTAGGAATGTTCAGATAGGGTTGGCGGATGATGGGTTCACACCTTTAGCACAAGTGCCATCCCGCACTCTTGTTGGCCGGTTTTTATTACGCCGTACAACCTACCACCTGCGTTATGCATGAAAGATGAGTACGTGTTTCTAGCCCTTGTCATACCGGGTCCAGATCATCCTGGGAAACACCTTAATATGTTTATGCAACCGTTAATCAAGAGTTGAAGGAGTTGTGGATAGGGGTAGAAGCGATGATGCCTACGGTAAAGTAAACTTTACCTTGCGTGTTGCATACCGTGGTTGGTCCATGATTTGCCGCATATGGCATATGGGCGGATGGAGTGTTCATGGTCGACTTTGTTGTCCCATATGTATGGTCGACTCAGATGCATTCCTGTTACCATATGGTGGAAAGTTCGCTTCTTTGATTGCCATCGACGGTTCCTTCCGCATAATCACCCTTTTAGGAGACTAATTAATTCATTTAGGAAGAATACTATTATTACAAAGGGCCCGCCAAAACGTTTGACCGGTGTCGAGATAGTGCCTCTCACAAATAACTCGCACCAAAAGATGACGGGTTTGAAGGTTTCAAAATGAGCACAAGCTGGACTCATATTTGTGCAATATGGAGTCTCCCTTATGCGAAAGCATTAATTTTATGCACAATGTAGACGTTATGCACCAAGAGCGTAATGTCGCAGAAGCATAATAAGCATGTGCTTTGATTTCAAAGACAAAACAAAAGACAATATTAAGGCACGAAGAGACTTAGCCGAGATTTGTGATCGGCTCTGGAGGTCGTACAAGATTCAGGAGGACGAATAGCCAGGCCACGAGCTCCATATTGTCTTAAACCTCAAGAGAAGAAAGAAGTGCTCCGGTGGATGAAAACTATCAAATTTCCAGATGGTTATGCAGCTAACCTAAGGCGTGCGGTGAATATCGACCGGAAGCTAAATGGTCTTAAGAGCCACGATTACCACATCATCATGGAAAGACTTCTCCCTGTAATGTTTCGTGGCTACTTCAAGGATGAATTGTGGAGAATGTTCAGGAGCTTAGTTTTTTCTATAGGCAGTTATGTGCTAAAGAAATCACGAAGAAGATGATTCAAAAGTTGAAGAAAGAAATACCGGTGCTTGTATGCAAGATGGAACAGGTATTTCCACCAGGTTTTATGAACGCCATGCAACATCTCTTGGTACATTTGCCTTATGAAGCGGAGGTTGGTGGACCTGTGCAAGATCTGGTGGATGTATAGCACGTAAAGAGGCTGAAAAAGATTAGGGCATCCGTGACGTAACAAGGCTAGGGTTGAAGGGTGCATCGCTGAGGCATATGCTCTTAAAGAGATATCGAACTTCTCCAGCACGTATTTCGCCGATCAACACAATGTGAATGCCCATACAATGCGGTATCATATCGCAGAAGAAGCACCTGTGAGTGACCTTCAGATTTTTTCGATGGAAGGGTAAAGTCGCTTCGGTGGCGATTTAATCATGAGGTGTCACCAACAGAATGGAACTCGGCTTTGCTATATATGTACTCCAACATTGAAGAAATGGACAAATATTTCTTGTAAGTAATGATTCGTATTTTGTCTTTAAATAGCTATTCTTTACACTATTCTCATTAGCCTAGTTCACAAGCAGATTGTTCGACCAACAACATTGGAGATCTACTCGTCAACCTACGAGCAAACAACTGGACACGCTACGCCGTGAGGGATTAAATGGCGGCCCAAGTTTCGTGTCTTGGTGTCGAAAACATGTAATTTTCTCTTGCTACTTTTTTTAAACATAAGTCTTTTGTTTATTTTCGTGACACGTAGTAATTATGCCTAAACCTGTACAGTGCATGCTCGATGCCGACGTCCATGAGGACTTGCGGCAGCTATCGCACGGGACCATTACGGCAAGGAACTTCGGTCGTTATGATGTCAATGGGTTTCGGTTCCGCTCTGCAAAATTAGAAGCAAAACGTCCGCTTGCAACAAAGGAACAGTGGAGTCGTAATTAAGGCTTGCGATGCACGTGGTACGAAATTAACTACTATGGCATTATTCAAAACATAGTTGAGTACAAGTTCGGGGGATCCAAAGATCTAAGAGTAGTTTTCTTTGAATGTGATTGGTTTGATCCCAACAATGGCACACGTGGGAACGAATTTGGCATGGTGGAGGTCAAACACCAATCACGGCTTGAAGGTTTCGACAAATTTGTGCTTGCTCACTGTGGAGCGGGTCTACTACTTGTCGATGCGTTCTAGCTTAAGTGCTTGGTGGGTTGTATATAAAGTGAATCCCGTGAACGGTTATATCCTCCTGAGGATCTTGACTACGTCGACAAAGGCGATGGACAACCAGAAATTGAGGCGATCAAGAATTAGGTATGTCAAGATCTTTTCGGTTTCTGGATGGGGTTGGGCTTGACGGAGTAGCCAATGATGCCACAGACCTAATAGTTGAGCCTGCTCCAACAAAGAAACGACAACGAGGTTCTATAAGGATTCGACGACCTCGGAGAAAACATGTTTCTTTACAACGATTCGCCGATGAACCTCGAGACGCGGATGAGTTTTGATACGTACATATTCTTGGTACATATCTTCATATTTTTAATAATTATATTCTTGCTATTTTAAATATATGATGCCATAACCTCTATTTAAATTTTTGCAGATGAAGTCTTTTTTCATGCATGCACGCAAGGCGGTCTCCAAGAGCACCGGCAGCTCTTCTTCTTCCAGGAGTCAGGACTCCCTCTTCCAGGGGAGTGCATCGACTAGGAGCAGGCGGAGAACGTTCGAGAGGTGTCTGGAGGTGGCACAGGAGGAGGCTCAGGTTCAGGAGGACGTAGCGACTGATCAGGAGGTTCAAGAGGACGTAGCGACTGATCAGGAGGTTGAGGAGGACGTCGCGGGTGACACGGGTGAGGAGGTTGAGGAGGACGAGAACAATCAAGAGGATGAGGGGGACGAGGGAGACGGAGCAGAGGAGGATGAGGCGCCTTCTATAGAGTCCTTCAGGTACTTGTGTTAGCATGTTATAGTGTGCATAGACTTTGTATTCTCATGTTTGGCTATTTCCAGGTTCCGAGCATGTAATAACATACCTCCAGCGGTCGATCGTAGTTTGCGGAGGTTGATCGCCCCTTTTGGGGACTGGTAAGTTAATTTTCTCATTTTAATTGCAAGTTGTTGTATAACTAATGAGTTTGATTTCATGAATTGTAGGCAATGGGATGATGTGGGCGGGAGGAAGACATCAAGACAGCGGTGTAAACTCGTCTGGGAGCCATATGCCACCACCACTACCGGGGTTGGTGGAAATCAAGTGTGCATCACCGCCCTTAAGTGGGAGCACTACAGTTGGCTCTGACGCCCCAAGACTGCAAGATTATTTGAGGAGGTGTGGCACGATTTCGGGTAAGTTCGTTACCTCTGTACAATTAATGCATATAGATCATATTTTTGATGACTTAAATTGTTCTTCAGAGGAGAGATACCTGGGATTCTAGGCGATGATGTCCCCGCCAATGTAGAGAGGGCGATAAAGTGTTCAACAAGGCAAAGCGACAAAGGTGGTGAAGGACATGATCTCGAATGTTTCGGATCGAGTGCGGTTTACTGTTCTACAAGAGGGTGAAGAAGGAAAAGATGAACAAGAAGCTCGGGGCATCCAAGATCTACCTACGCGAGGATGAGTACTTGCGGTAACCATCCCCGTTAATGAAGTGTCCCGATGCTTGGTGCTCTTTGTGCGTCTTGGGCATCGCCGCTTTTGTTGCCAAGTCAAACAAGAAGAGAAACAATCGAGAGGCGGTGATCCATTCGCACCCACGGTATGGCGCGATGGACACCTACGCTTAGCGGCGCATGGTAGGTCTATATATATAGTTCAATATGATTTCAAATGCTTGGTACTAACTTTGGACTGCAGGAGGCTAAAACTGGTGTTGCCCCCAGCTACATAGAGACATATCTTCGGGACACAAGAGCGGCGATCCTACGGCTGATCGGCTATGCATTTCAAGCAATGATCGAGCGACTTGTAAGTTGTATACTCTATTATTAAGTAATCTGATCTTTTAAATAGTTGTATTAACAACATTGTCATGCAGGAGCAATATGGGGAAGAAATGGCTCGACGTCATGGCCCAGAGTACGACTGGAGGAGGGAAGACCTTGATGTCGGGGCGTTGTACAATAGCGGTGGAGGCAAGAGTCATGGAAGGTGAGATCATTCGGCCTCTTCAAAGTTGTCAAAAATTATGATATGATTGTTAGTGTCAAGTTGCAATTAATCAATACCTTTGGATTCGTAGGTACTCAATGTTCAATGGTGTTGTGGACTCTGATGTTGCTCTGTCCCAAGCAAGAACGTCACAGTCCTCACAGAGCAGCTCTCGCTCCTCTCGAGAGACAACAAGGCTTCAGGAAGAGCTGACGCGGTCCCAGGATCAAATTAGGCAACAGCAGGAGCGCCTTGCAAAATACGAGGAGGAGATGACTAACATTCGAAGACAACAAGAGTACTTTCATTCTTTCAAAGAAGAAAGAACGAGCATCTCTACAAGTAAGTAAACAAAGTCAAATTTTAGTGATTAAGTGTGTAGCTTGACAATTTCAGTTTAGCTTGCCTCAGTACAGTTTGCATTATGTACGTAGGCATTCTTCTCGCAATTGGGGCCTCAGTTTAGCGTGCCTCAGTTTACTTTGCCTCAGTTCCAGCCTCCTGCATTTCCACCGCCGCCACCTCCACCAAAGACAGTATATAGTTTGCCTTTTTGTTCTAGTTATTTGCAATTCAAGACTAACATCAAATTATATATCTCCTTTCTGTAGGTTCGACCTAAGACGTTGCACAAGGCTCTCCAAATGTCGATGGTTTCTTTGCCTCTCGCAAGTAGTGGACACAACTCCAATAACCCGATAGTTAGATCTCGTTGTAATATGACTTGAGGTGCATTTTGAATGGCTCAAGTGTTGAAATTTACTCAATCTTTGGTTATGTAATATTTTGTTTGTGATGTGAATGTGCGGAACGGTGGTTTGTGTGTAATGTTGTTGACTATGTTTGTGATGTGAATGTTGAACCTCTTCTTATTGGATTTGCTACCATGCGGCAACACTTTGAGCAAAAATTGATCTTTCAGAGGTTTTATACCAAATAACTTCGAGGTATTGTTTTTGCTTGATTGATTTCATCACTTCTCAATATGCAAGTGAGTTACTTTAGTTGAAGCATTTAGCACCCACAGTATTGTTATGTGATTGTTTTGTTAATGTTCTATGTTGCTGTTTTGATTAGCATAATTTTCCGTAGTTTTAGTGTTGGTTGAATTTCTATGCTTTGATTACTTAGCTAACTATTCATATTATTATTTCCTGCAGGTTTGATAGCTTGTGCATTACTCCAAGGTCACTAGGCATATTAGCTCAAGGACCCCGGCCAGGAGATCTTGCAGTATCATTATCTCAAGCAGCCCTCGGTTTACTCAAGTGAGCTTAATCAACGCTCTTATTTACAACCTTTTGTTTTCTTATCCTTGAGCTAATACTTTCTCCCAATTGTTTTAGATCATGCGCTGCAATTACGCAATCAACGCCTCCGGTTCTCTCTTGCTTTATCAATTTTGAAAGATGAGTTCTGTGTTTCAGAGATTATCCTCAATGCCCTCCCACTTCTCATCTGCTCCAGCGTTTCCGAGATTTGGGATATGCATGCATAAAGTACGGTCACTATCATCTCTACTTGATCTAAAGAAAGGATTTTATCTCCACTTGTCCGGCTGAATTGCAAGTCATTGTTTCAATTAATTTTAGTAAACAACTCTTTCTCGCTTCACAAAGATTTCAATATGTCATATTTCAATGTTTATCCATGGTTACATTTTATACCAATCAAATACCAAAGTATTTTGAACTTGGACATGCTCTAAAAATCTTGAACTTTTCTTGAACTTTCGAATGAGTGTCCAACAAACACTATCTAAACCTTTCTTTGAATTGATCCTGTGATATTTCATTTCCCGAGTTAACATTTAATCCCTACCAAAGCCTTTGCTAGTTTGATATTCTATATTGCTACTCCGCATGACTCCATGCTAGTTGATTTTGCTTGGAAAATTCGATCGATGGACATGTTGCCCAATGGCAAATCCAACCATGTGGAATTTCTACTCAATGCAAAGTGATCTATTGTGTACGGTTCATGTTTTAGGTAGCAATTAAATGTTATGCGTACCTCGTGCTAATGAATGTAATCTTTCTGTGTGCCATGACTAAATGAACACCTCTTTGGCCTTTAAATATCATTGCACAAACCATCTTGTGTATAAATTGCTTTTTTTCTTTCTAATTTGCTAGTGGTTGAAACTCTCTCTCTGGTCTCATTGATTGTTAAAAGACGTGGTCTTACAAGAATCATAGCATAAAACATATGTTGTAATGTTGAATGTTTTTTTGTGTGTAATGTTGAATGGTTAAAACATATGTTTGTTATCTCGAATGATGAATTGGTAATACATCTTTTACGTGTTGAATCGAAAATGCAATGCCTTTTTTTTGGCGAGAACCCCAAGATTTTTTAAATAGGCCGGTTAAAAATATCGGGTTAGGTTTTTTCGTTTATTATTAAAACCGATTTAAAATATCTGGCTCACAGGAGTTTTTAAATCGGCTAATGCAAACCGAGCGAAAATATCGATGAGTCTTTTTTCGTCGACTTATGAAAACCGATTTAAAATACTGGTTTCTTGGTGGTTTTAGGTAAATTATGAAAACCGATTTAAAATACTCGGTTTTTGGTTTTTTTTCGACATATGAAAACCGATTTAAAATAGCATTTTTTCGTTTGATTAATTTAAAATTGTGGTTTTTAAATCTCGGTTTTTTTGCGCCTATTTTTTTTCGGCATCAAGATGCCGATTTAAAATGATTGATTTCGCTGAAACCCCTAATTTTGTCTTGTTATTGGCCGGCGAAAATAAATTGGATTCTGTAGTGTTGCTCCATCTCCGAGCTCTTTCAACTTGCATGCACCAAGCGAGAGCCGATAGTGAGTCTTCCCCTTCTACGGCGTGAACTCAAGCACACAACCTTGTTCTTGGCGAGTTTGTCCGTGAGTCTTGGACTTCTTCTTCTCCGTTGCAAGGTAGCCGTGAGTTCTTCTGCAGCCTCATCTCACTAATGGCCTCACTACCAGCTCCCAAATCTTGCTCCTCTATCTTGCATGCAGCCTTCGACCAAGCTCATCATTCCCATGACTCCTCTCTGCGATCCGCTAATCGAACAAGCCAAACCCCATCGCCATTGTTCTTTGTCCGTGGAGTTCTAGGGTTGTGAGGTAAGCTCAAGTAAATATGCAAGGAACCTTGTCACAAGATATTGCATGGCGCGATGGTAGAAGCACTTACTCGTGAGCGTGCAACAGAGTTCGATTCCCACATTACGCCCTTCTTTTTTATTTTCTTTTATTTTTGCCCCACGCAATGAAACACTTATAACTTTTGCTGTGAAACTCCGATTAATGCAAACTCAATTCCTAAATTTGAGTTATTTAGTAAGGATTCAGAATATGTAATAAAATATTATATGTTGCTTGCTGCAAAAACTTTTAATTAGAGTTTGAATGAAAGTCACCTTTTAGGTAATATGAAGCAATTATATGTTTCCTTGCTCCATAAATCATGAAATAAATAAGAAATGTTCCTGCAACCTCAGATAACCCATTTCTATAAAAAGATTCAGATTTAAATGTATTTTGTATCAAGTATTGATTGTACAAATACCTTAATAACATGCAAAACTCAAATGGTTAAAATGTGTATCAAAAGAGCTCAAAAAATTGGTGAAACCAGTTTAGTTGCACTTCTGGGATAGCATAGATCACAAATATACAAAAATATTTAGACTATTCATTAGTTTGCCCTATTTGCTCATTAGCCAAACATGCAATCGGTAAAATGAACAAATAGTCGTAACTTTAGCAAACGGATCTTAAATTCGATAAAACCAACTTCTATAACCTAGAAATGATATGCCTTAGCTTGCCATACAAAAGTAACATCAGTTTGATCAACTTCGAGTTCAGCTCATATTAAGCCGAAATCACTATTCATTAGAAAAACGCTTTGAACAAATGAGAAACATCGCGGAATCAACTTTAAAACACTCTTAGGAATATTCCCTAATAACCCCTGAAAAATGGTTACATTATCCCAATTGGTGCAACCCAAACGAAGAAAGAAAAGCGAATCCATAATAGCGATAAAAGTGTAGTCGTATAAGCCTTTTAAATGATCAGAGAATATTGCATATAAATATAAAATCATGAGGAATAGCTAGAAAACATTATCGATATATATACTACCATATTCTGAAAAAGTGTATTAATTATAACTTGCTTTGTACTGAATCAATCGCAAGCTTATGCTTAGTTCATGGCTAATTCGCGTAACCGTGGACCCGTCTATAGATCGAGAGTCCATATGTCATCACTATCCAATCAAAATAATATTCTTGAATAATATTCCTTCTTTCCCAGATTATTAATCCTTCTCTTCGGTGTATTTTCTGAAAGCCGTTCTCTTTTGTCTAATCATCGACCCAATCCATCCAAGTCCCTAATTTCATTAAGCCGTTGTGCCCAATGCTATCCGTTCTTAATTTGGAGTTTACTTGATTTGCCTTTTGAAGTTTTGTTGTAATTGAGTTTGTTTATCGTTAGACGCGTCACTGTAAGTCGCTCGAAGGAGCTGAGAAGCAAGCAAGCGGAGATTGAAGATCGAGGATCAAGGATCGAAGATAAAGAGTAAAGAATAATCTAAATTGCAAGGGCCAGGCAAGTCATGCTTTGATCATTTTGCGCCTAGTTTTCAAAAGTATATTTTGATTTCCATATTGCATGCTATGTTAAAATGCAGATTACTATTGATTAAATGGGAAATGGTAGTTAAAAGCCAAACTTGTTTATGCCACCTTGATTACAACGTTATATGCCTGAATTCCTTGTCCACCCTAAGATGTTTATTACGTTGGATGCTAATATAGCGCCAACACGGAGGCTAGACCGTGATTAGCCGCTTAGCTTTGCTTGTATGCGATGAATGAATTTCAAATAGCAAATGAATATTGCCTAAACAACTATAGAACGATTTTGGAATAATGCGATGATGTCATGGGATGGAATTGGGGTAGCGACTGTGTGGTTCTACTCGTGCAATGAAGTGGGCATTGGCATGTGTTGCATAAATGCAAACCACAGGTGGGAAAGGATTTGGACCGGGCAAGTGGCAAGGAGGCTTCGTGCGGTGGGCCTGTGTGGCAACGGATGTATGAAAGGTCAGGTGTCGAGAATTATGGTTGTCTTGCGGGGACGCTTAAAGACTTTACCTTGCGAGCCTTTGAACTGAAGTCACTCGTACAACCACATATGCGGTATGGGATAGACCTAGTTTAGTAGGATTCGATATCTCACCTTTGATACCTCGGGGTGGCATTACACGGGGAGTAGCAGTATGGGGAGCGACACGTACTCTGCTTGGTACCCATCCAACGGTGTTCGTCGGTCCTATACTTGACTCTGAGTGAGGAAGTGATAGTGAAGGCAACACGGAGAGGGTCCTAGGTTGAGATAGAAGTTTACGAAAGGCTTTGTTATGATCGCTCATTCAGTATCTTTGTTGTATGGCGATTCACGGTGACGTGGTGAGTTGATTGTATCTTGTGGGTAAAGTGTACAACCTCTGCGAGTGTAAAACTATTGAATAGTGTGTCCGGTATTGGACATTGCTCGGGGATTCTGATCAAGGGTAGAGTTTGAAAATAAAATGAGGTTGGGAATGTGGACATTGTGATATGAAAATTGATTAAGAATGAGAAATGCTTTACTTGAGAATGATTACGAAATTTATTATGGATATTATTTGTTTTTGCTTTTCTATCTATTATGATTATTTGTGAATCTTTGCTTTATTGCAAAAGAACCATTGACCATTCCTTTGGAATAAGCCATGCATGTAGTAATAGAAGCGCATTACATGCATGACTTCTTGAGTACGATTGTGTACTCACCCTTGCTATAACAAAACATCACCAGTTGAGGAGAAGTCTTTGTCTTGAAGAAGGAGAAGTTTTGCAAGAAGGCTTAATATCTAGGTGTTGAACCTTGTCAAATGCCCGTGGTATTTTGATGGGATTCACAAGCGTTCTTCGTTCATTAGCATTCGTTTTACTCGAGATTGAAGCCATCTAGGCTTCACAATTGTAAGTTGACCTTAAGGTTATTCAATAAGTTATATTAGAAGATGAATACTTTATTTATTATTCCATTTGTGTATGTTTGTGATATTCATCTTTGTTAGCGTGGGCACTAGCGATCGATCACGGGACTAGTCTTTGAAAACACGAAGGGTTTCGGATTGTGAATTCGGTCTCGGCAGACATGGTATCGAGCATACCGGTTGTAGTTCTTGACCCTAGATAGATTGGCCGTCCTTTAGGAACTTCAAAATTATTTTCTAAAGAAAATTTAACTTGAAGAATAACAAGTTCTTAACTTATCTTATTCTTCCATTCCTTTCCCCTTTCTTTGAAACTTCTATCTTTTCCTCCACGATTTAAGTTGAAAATCTTACCTCAGTTGTCTTGAATAGATAACGATGTTTCACACTTTAGGAGAAAGCCTTTGGATGCCGTTCTTTGAATCTAAAGATCGTGAAGGCGAGAATCGTTGAGCTCAAGGAAAGTCTTGTTGAAGTATTCCAGAAGTAGAAGAACCAAGGTCGATGAAGTGTTCAATAAATTTGAAGAATCGATGCTTGAATAGCTGTTGAGACTCATGTGTGAAAGTCGCGTCTGTCTAAGTTAGAGTGTTACCCTTCCTCGCGAATAACGGACTGACACAGCGAACTGCCGCTTAGCATAATACGATAGGGAAGGAGACTTGAGGCGGCCACCGCGCCCACCTTTTTTGCCTTGTGGCGGGCGGCGGGCGTCTCGCCCACCGCGCCGGACGCCACGTGGGCACACACAGTCGGCGAGCGTGCTCGTCCACCACTTTGCCGAAGCCGCCCGTGGGGCGGGCGGCGGCGCGGCGAAGCGCCTCGCCACTGCGCGCCGGACGCCACGTGGCGAGCACTGCCGACGGGCGTGTTTCGCCCACCCGCTGCCGAGCCGCCCGTGCGGGCGCCCGGCGGCGAGGCGCCCGCAAACACCGCGCCGGGCGCCATGTGGGCGGCACGGCGGCGAGGCTTGCTCGCCCACCCTTTGCCGCCAGTCACCACGTGAAATTTGGTATTTGGCGGCGCAGGCGTTCGCCCCACTGCCGCCGGACGCCGCGTGGCTTAAGACTGGCGGCGGGCGTGCTTTCGCCCACCGCTGCCGAAGCCGCCATGTGGGCGGGCCGGCGGCAGGCGTCTCGCCCACCGCCACGAGACGCCGCGTGGCGGCTTTGGCGGCGGGCGTGCTCACCCACCCCTTTGCCAAAGCCGCCATGTGGGCTGGCACCGAGCAGCGAGGCGTTTCGCCCACACTCCACCGGGCTCCCGTGGGCGGCACTGCCGACAGGCGTGTTTCGCCCACCGCTTTGCAGCGCCCGTGGTTTGGGCGTCGGGTGGCGGCGCCTCGCCCACCGCTCGCCGGACGCCACGTGGGCGCATTGTGCGTCGGAGAGGTACCCAACAGTAAATCTGTGACACCATCTCTTTATATAGCCTCTCGGTGGGCCTTTACATTAGAGTCCGAGCATGGTACAAAACCCACATCACACGTGGCCCATGATTATCTCTTGGGTATAAATCCAACACCAAGACGCGGTGATCATTATCACGGTGTGCCCATTCCTATCTAAGACCACCTACTTGGTATTAGTCAAGTATCACAAATTAATATGTAAGCCTCATTAAGAACCCTCACATGTATCATATACACAGTGTCAAACTATTCACATACATTTGCATAGAATCAAATTCTACCAAATAATGTGAACTCATAACAATTATGAAAATCACATAAATAATTTGTGTAGTGGAAACAATTTTTCCATAGTGAATCATATTCACAATTTTAGGTGCATGAAAATTCCAACGAGTTAACCACATTAACCGCTCAGAACCAATAAAATTGACCCAATGAATATTCCACTAAGCATATTAGCCTACTAACGGCTTGGTGGCGGGGTTTGAACTATGAATCCTATTCACAATCTTACGAGAAAGTTCGATTGAATTAATCATATTAATACAATCTGGGACTAACAATTAGCCCTTGCTTAGTGGTCAGAAAAATTATCGGCCATGAATCAAATATTCACTCGGCCACGCTACATCAAGCATGTGGTGCGCACGGATAAATTATCCTTAAGAATCTGAGATATCAACAAGACCCACCATAGCATATTGCGAGGTATCATAAAGGCTATAATACAAAAAAATCTAATTTCAAGCTGTGATTAATAAGCGCAACTATATAGCCCTCTATGGATCGAATGACAAATATACACACAATTAATATTGGTCATAATTTCAATAAAAGATCCATCGAGTTAATCATATTAACCACACATCATGCCCCCGACCAACTCGAGCTCCTCAGAGCAAAAAGCTGGCGCATCGAGTAGCGCCGAGTACCACCGAACAACACCAAGTTATCCGAACAACAATTTGCTCATTAAAGTGGTCCGGTGTAGCACCGAGCAATGTCGAGTAGTCCGAGTGGTTTCGAAATTACTTTCGACGACATCCTACAAACTAGACTTTACACGGCGTATCCTATTGCCTTTGCCGAGAACCTTTCAGGGGCCAACCCAATCTGTAGCGATAGATCAAATCTACTAAAATCCAAAATCGTGATGTGTTGATCACATCAACAAACAAGGCATGAGTTAGATTGATCTCTATATCAACTCAAATATATTAATTAAGCGATTAGAACAACTAATTTAGTAATATATCACATATACTACTTTAGTAATATATCACATATACTACTAATGCATATTTACCGTATGCACATACTATATTGATCTCATCAACACAACATGAAAGTCCAATCTAACCAAATCCACTAATGATATCATGATGACTAAGCATAACATTTGCACCATAGTCCATCGATCGATCCAATCTAACTCTCGATTGATCCCATCTATCAAAGTTTCAGATTAATCTCCATTAATCAGTCGGATTCTTCCTAACTAACCGATCCAATCGGCTACAAGAAGAACGGTAGTGGATCGCATCTAGTACCCCGCATATCACATATGCGACCAAAACTGATTTAGATCAAGAACTAAACAGGATGGCTCTGATATCACTGTTGGGAAACGCGGGTGCTACACTAGCACAAAATCAAATTCTCTACCGCGACTACCCAAGACACCCTGGAAGTAATTGACCATAGATCGGATCGTTACCTTCGACGCCTTGATCTGTGAAGGCAGTCGATGAAGCCAATTCAAACGATCCACGCGTCGTGGAAGTAGTCGTACATGCCACACCTCCTCCTCGCTGGTGCCGCAAGGCCTTGCCACTCCATGGCCAAGCCCCACGACCGAATCGTGGCGGCGTTGAGGTAGACAAGTCTTGGGAAGTCCTCGCGGAAGTTCGTGACCTCCGAGAGCGATCCGACTTAAAATGGACGCCCAGGCCATATACGAGCTCTGTTTTGGGCGTTCTTGGTATCCACAAAAAGCTAACAAGATAAGCTTTCAAATCCATCCAGTCTCGCCTCCAAATTCCTTTTGGGTCAACAGGAATCAACAAAACAAAATCACGTCCGAAACTATGCGCGAATCGATTAGCCTCCTTTGAGTTCGCTTCTATTAGCGCCCCAGTACAGCGCCTCTCGGTATCCACACGTATAGGGATTGGAATCCATCCACGCATGCGTGCTAGCACCCCACGCGTGAACCCTTGGGAGAGACGACGGCTAGGGTTTGGAGAAGGGGAAAACCTAGAAGCTCATCCGTCTCAAAGCCTCCACCGCCTCCCTTTATATAGCCCCCTAGTTGGGCCCCCTACGCTAGAGGCCCAAATAAGGTTTGTAGCCCACATCCAACGTGGCCCGCCATTACCAAGTCCACATCATATGTGGCGCATGATACGCTATTGGGCATAATCCCAACTGTGTTATGCCTGTTCGCATCAACCTTGGATCAACGCCGGCCAAGATGCTTGCAGCAGGAGGGAACCGTGGAGCTGCCCAATCTGGAGCTACAACTCAAGCCACGGTGAGGGGTCGTGTTAATCATATCACGACTGATGAGGCCTAGGAAACATCGTACGTCGTATTAGGTAAGTTTCTAGTTAACTTAGTATCCTTTCTGATTTTGTTTGATTCCGAAGCTTGTATTCCTTTATATCTCGAGATTTTCTTTGTTGGGAATGGGTTAGAAGTGATGAACCTTAAGTGCATGCTTTTGATCCAATCCCCTAGATCAGAACTGCGATCTAACCTAGGATGTATGGGAGTAAAGATGCTCATGAAAGGGGTAGAGTTCCTAGCGAACAATATTATCTTGGATACTCAAATGCTAGATGTTATCCTTAGAATAGATTAATTATCTAAGCACAAGGTTGTGTTGGATTGTGGTAGAAGAGTAGTATCAATTGAAAGCTCAAAAGGCGAAAGAGTGAAAGTCCAAGCAACCGCAATTCATAATGGTCAGATGATGGTTAATAGTATTAAAGCAGTCTGCATTGAGGAAGTATCGTTGGTGAATTAATATCCAGATATTTTTCCTAAGGAATTACCTGGAATGCCACCTGACCGAGATATTGAGTTTGTGATTGAATTAGTGTCTGGTACAACTCCAATAGCCAAGAGACTATATCGGATGCCTACAGATAAGTTGGTAGAAATGAAGAAGCAGATTGAGGAGCTACTAGAAAAAGGTTTTATAAGACCAAGTTCATCGCCATGGGGAGCACCTGTTTTGTTTGTTCAAAAAAAGGATGGAAGTGTGAGAATGTGCACTGATTATCGAGCTTTGAATAACGTGACAATAAAGAACAAGTATCCGCTACCTAGGATCGATGATTTGTTTGATCAGTTAAGAGAAAATAGAATTTTTTGCAAGATAGATCTTCGATCGAGATATCATCAGTTGAAGATTCAACCAGAAGATATATCTGTCGGCATATTCCACTCGACAGTCTTGAGCCTCTGTGATAGGGTTTAGTTCGATAGGAGGCGTCTTGGTGGCTAACCCTAGAGGCGGAAACCTAGAGACTCCCCACGGAGAGTTCTGGCGTCTAAGAACTTAGGAAGACACGAGGATTTTACCTGAGTTGAGGCCCCTCTTCGCCAGGTAATGACCTTCGTCCTACTAGATTTCTTATGGAGTGTTTGAAAACCGATCTGAGCTCTCGGGTTACAAGTTATTCCTTAGGCTCTCTTCTTTGAATTCTTGATCAATCGACCGATCCCCTTCCCCATGCAGGCGCCCTTATATAGGTAAGACCATGAGGTAGGTAAAAGGAGGTCATCGTCTTGATCTTAACACATTTATTGCTCCTTCGTCTTTGTCCGTTCCTCGGCCTCATTACATGCCAACGCATGGCCGCTGGTCCGCCTTGTATGTGACCCCTTTGTGATGGGTAGGTGAGGCGTCGGAGGAATGGGCTTATGCGAAACCCTTGCGGTGATAAGCCTAACACGGCAACTGCTAGTCTAGCGTGGTGCGATAGGGAAGGAGACTTTGAGGTGAAGCCACCGTGCCCCACCTTTTGCCTTCGGCGGGCGCAGCAGGTGTCTCGCCCACCTTTCACGGGCGCCCGTGGGCGACACATGGCGGCGGGCGTCGCCGCCCGGTCGCCGAACGCCACGGGTGGGCACTGGCGGCGGGCGTGCTTTTGCCGCCCGATCGCCACGTGGTGGCGTCGTCGCGGCGAGCGTCCTCGCCCACTCGCTCGTCGGGCGCCACGTACGACACGGCGGCCGGGCGTGCTTACTGCCGTCGCCGAGCCACCACGTGGTCGGGCGCCCGAGCAGCGGCGTCGTCGCTGCCCGTCGCCGAGCCGCCATGTGGGCGGCTTTGGCGGCGAGGCATGCTTCGCCGGCGATCGCCGAGCCGCCACGTGGGATCGGAGTCGGGCGGCAGAGCGTCTCGCCCACCTTTCGCCGGGCGCCCGCGGGCACACGGTCGTGGGCGTGCTTTCGCCGCCGTCGCCGAGCCGCCACGTGGGATGGCGCCGCGGCAGCGCGTGCCTCGCCACTGCTCACCCGGCGCCACGGGGGCGCAGACGGCGGCGGGCGTGCTCGCCGCCCGTCGCCGAGCCGCCCGTGGGTAGGCGGCGCCGGCGAGCGAACTTCTCGCTCACTGCCGCCTGGCGCCATGCGGACCACTTTTATGCGGCGGAGAGGGTACCCCAGCGCAGAGTACGCTGACAATATCTAAGTCAGCATTTTCCACCAGATATGGTCATTATGAGTTCACATTTATGTCGTCTAGATTGACCAATGTTCTAGCATATTTCATGAACTTGATGAATAAAGTTTTCATGAAATATCTAGATAAGTTTGCCATCATTTTCATAGATGACATTCTTGTCTACTCTAAGGCGGAAGAGGATCATGCAAAGCATTTGAGGCTTGTTTTTGGAGAAGCTTCAAGCACAACAATTGTATGCCATGTTCAGTAAGTGCAACTTTTGGAAGAAGAAAGTGAAATTTCTTGGTCATGTGATTACTACCAAAGGTATTGCAGTTGATCCCAATAAAGTTGAGTCAGTGTTGCATTGGGAACAACCAAAGTCAGTGACTTAGATTTGCAGTTTTCTTGGAATGGCGGGATATTACTATCGATTCATCGAAGGATTATCAACAATTGCTAGACCCCTTACGCAATCGTTGAAGAAAGAGAAGTTTGCATGGACACTAGCCTATGAGAAGAGTTTTCAAGAATTGAAGAAAAGGTTAACATCTGAACTAGTATTAGTGTTGCTAGATATTCAGAACAGTTTTGATATCTATTGTGATGCTTCGTGTCAAAGACTTGGAAGTGTGCTTATGCAGAATGGTAAGGTTATTGCATATACATCAAGGCAGTTGAGGCCACATGAGGAGAATTACTCGATACATGATTTGGAATTAGCTGCAGTAGTGCATGCCTTAAAGATATGGTGTCACTATCTTATTAGAAATCGCTGTGAAATCTATACACACCATAAGAGTTTAAAGTATATTTTCACTTAGTCAGACCCAAAATATGAGGCAGAGAAGATGGTTAGAGCTAATCAAGGATTACAACCTAAGAATTCATTTTCACCCTTGAAAGACTAATGTGGTAGCCGATGCTTTAAGCCGGAAGAGTCATAGTGTTAACACAATGATTCAAAAAAGTCAGTCTGAGTTATGCAAGGAATTTCAGAAACTAAGATTAGAGGTGGTACCAAAAGGGTTTCTAGCTACCCTAGAGGTGAAGCTAACTTTGGAGGATCAAATTAGAGAAGGGTAGAAAGATGACGCAAAAATTAAGAGGATTAAGTCCAAGATGGATGAAGGTAAAGCTAAGAATTTCACTTTAGGCGTGCATGGAACCTTATAGATGAAAGGTTGAATCTGTGTGCCAAATAAGAAGGAATTAAAACAATTGATTCTTAAAGAAGCTCATGACTCAAAGTACTCTATTCATCCAGGGAGTGCAAAGATGTACCATGATCTTAAGGTGAGATTTTGGTGGCCGAATATGAAACGTGAGGTTGCTGAGCATGTTGCCTTGTGTGATATATGCTAGAGAGTGAAGGCAATGCATTAGAGACCATCAGGTTTGTTGCAACCATTGAAAGTGCTTGAATGAAATTGGGAGGAAATCAGTATGGATTTTATCACCGGTTTACCTAGGACTCAGAGTGCGTATGATTCAATATGGGTCATAATTGATTGTTTGACTAAAGTCGTGCATTTTATATTAGTGAAGACCATTTACTTAGGAGATCGTTTTGCAGAATTATATATGTTAAGGATTGTGTGTCTGCATGGTGTTTCAAAGAAGATAGTATCAGATTGAGGTACCCAATTTACCTCAAGATTCTAGAATAAGTTGCATGAAGCCATGGGGAATTGCCTGAATTTCAGTACAGCTTATCATCTTCAGACAGATGGTCAGACTGAGAGTGTCAATCAGATTTTGGAAGATATGTTAAGAACTTGTGCCCTAGCCTATGCTGCTACATGGGATAAATATTTGTCGTATGCCGAGTTTAGCTACAATAACAGTTAACAGGCTAGTTTGCAAATGTCGCCATTTGAAGTCTTGTATGGTCGATCTTGTCACACCCCACTAAATTGGAATGTGACAGGAGGAAGATTGATCTTTGGGCCAGATATCTTAAAGAAAGCCGAAGAGCAAATCGCCATGATCAGAGAGAGATTGAAAACTACTCAGTCAAGGCAGAAGAGCTATGCCGATAATTGCCGTTGAGAGATAAGTTTTGAACCTGATGATTTTGTGTATCTCAGAGTAACCCCTCTCGAAGGAGTAAAATGGTTTCATGTCAAAGGAAAGCTTGCACCAAGATATGTTGGTCTATTCAAAATCTTGAGTCGCAGAGGCGAGGTTGCATACCAGTTGGAATTGCTATAGTCATTGGCAGGAGTGCATGATGTATTCCATGTGTCTCAGTTGAAGAAGTGTCTTCGAGTGCCCGCAGAGCAGACGCCATTGGAGTCGATTGAACTACAAGAGGACTTAACCTACAAGGAGCAGCCAATCAAGATTCTGGATGTAGCTGATCGCAGAACCTGAAACATATCAATGCATTTCTACAGAGTGTAGTGGAGCAATCATTCTGAAAGCGAGGCTACGTGGTGGCGTGAGGAGGATTTGAAGTTAGAATTTTCAAACCTATTCCTTAGTCAACCCTGAATCTTAGAGTCAAAATTCTATTAAGGTGGAGGTTTGTAACTTCCCTAATTTTCCTTTTTTTTGGATTTATTGTACTTTTCCTTTTATTTAAATTTTCTGGGATTTTATTTAATTTAATTGGTATTTAATGAATTAAGCCTTTTGCTATCTTTTATTTATTTAGTGAAAAGTATTATGATCTTTTATTAGAAATATTTGATTTGAGTTCTAAATGTCTTAAAGTATTTTATGGAATTTTAGGATTTTTTGGTATTTTTTCTATTTTATTTGGTTTAATCTATTTTGCTAAATTATTTTAATTTGGAAATGAATTTAAAATCTTGTGAATAGTGTTGGGCCAAAATTCCCTTTGGTTTGGCCCAAGGCTGTCATCTTCTTAGGCAAGTGAGCCCTCTTCTCCGCTAAAAACCCTAACCCTAGGATAGCAGCCATCACATGTTGACCCAATGGTTGTCTCTCGCCCGCGTTCCCGTGCTTTGTGTGCCATACGATTGGATCCGCGTGGATGCCCAGGATTGCGCCAAGTCGGCTCACCGTATCTGGACTGAATCCGCCACTGCTACCGAATCCGTTCGGGTTTTCGCGCCCTACATGGAAGCCGAGGGCCCTATTTATTACGCTATCACCACCCCTATGATGCGCACACTGAGATGAACTTGTAGCCCTGTTGCACGCAAACCGAGCCACTGCCATTTGCCTGCTAGAGCTCACGAAAGTTCACCAAGCCTCCACCGCAGTTTGTGCCTCGTTCTGTCGTCGTCGATCCGCTCTGCCGTCGCCAAGGCCACCGGAGTGTTGCCCTCGCCGAGTCGCGTTGAACCAAGGAGGAGGCAGCGTCGGAGAACTCCTAGAACACTGTGTCACACGTCATCTTCTTCCTCTCTGGCAAGGACCTCGCCGTCGTGTTGCCATCGTAGTTGGGGAACTCGAGGACCATCGGATCTTCAACCAACAGGTAGGATCAAGCTACGTCGCCGTGCCAGCAATAAACTGCTCCTTCTGCATCTGTCATTAGATCTCAATCATGTGGTTCAGATTGCATCGTAAAGTATCGCATTTGGGTAAATCTTAGCTATCGAATCTAGGATGGAGGGTCTAGATCTTGCCGCGTGAGTGCATCACCACTTCGCCTGCCACAGCCATTGGATCCGCGCCAGTTGGTTTAGATCATGCTGTGTGTCCATGCTAGTGTCACCACGTCGTCAGATTTGGTCTGTTGGATTCAGACCGAACGGCTCGGATCGCACCACACACCGAGCCAATCCTGTGCTGCCGCTTGTCATGCGAGAAGCGAGGCATCGCCGGTGTCGGTTGTTGCTGACGTCATCGCTTTGATCTCCGTCATCCGATCTTGTGTGAACAGTAGAGATCATTGCCGCCGCGTGTCTTAATCACATATGTTGAATCTATGCCACGTGTCTCTAATCCAATGGTGCCACGTACACAACTTGCGTCAGTCGGTGCATAGCATAGTGTCGCCGGTCCACCATGGACTAGTGTTGACCGTGGACCGAGTCCATGCGCCGGTGACACGTGTCAGCCTCTAGTTGAGCTGCGTATCAGCATCTGATTGTGTCACGTGTCTGCTGACGTTAGCATGACATAATGAATCATATTTTCCCGTATAAAAATAATTCGGTTAATTCGAATTTTTTTATTTTTCATTTATTTCAAACTTTGAATAGCTATATTTTGCATCCAAGCTCCGATTGAGGTGATTCTAATTTCTAAATTTTTTTAAAATCACGTTCTATTTAATAATGAATTTTATTTAATTTTTAGAGTTGATATTGCTCTTTGTTTTGGGTATTTATTACTTTATCTCTCAATACGCGTAGACGTCAAGTTGCCTAGTGAGTTCGTGGTTGAGGAGAAAGCATCCGAGCAAGGTCCAGAGTAGGAGTTAGAGCTTTTTGAAGGCAAGTCGTGCTTGATCATGTTGAACTTATGCTTTAAATATTATATTGTTTCAAAGTATTGCATGTTAATTTAATTATGGCTTGTTTTAAATATGTTGGGAATAGCTAATTATCCACTTTGAATTACATCCACCTTGCTATGTCATATGTCATATCTCATTGTCACCCTAGAATGGTTTAATGTTAATTGGTAGCTATAATTGCCAATGTAGGTAGTTAGAACGCAAGTAGTATGCTTAGCCGTACAACGAGTCATCATTTTATATGCAAATGATTAATCTTGCTTAATGATTATAGAACATGTTTATTAACTTGTGTGTCGGGTGTTGTCACACAATGTTGGTTTGTTGATGGCACGTGGTGCATGATAAATCAACTGGAGTGGTAAAATGATTTAGACCGAGGCAAGTGGCATGTATTTGTGATGGGCCAATGTGGCACTTGGGCAGTCGCATTGCTTTTTATGATAATTATGGTTCATGGTTATGATGATTTTTAGTTAATCTTGCTTTGGTCAATTAAGGACTTAACCTTGCAAGAATTTGAACTAAGTCATTCATACAACCACAAGTTTGGTGTGGGACAGTCCTAGCTGATTAATTTGTTGATTCTAAACTTTGGTACTATTAGTGGTAGTGTGAGACCCAGGTAGTGGTAACCAGTCGTCGCACAGGTGGCTCATATGGTGCAACAGGGAGGCCTTGGATGTGGTAATCAGTCCCACTAGTGTTGAAACCTTAGCAAATAGTACTAGGTTTAGATAAGTATTGAAAAAGCTTTATTATAATCACTCGCCTTTATGGTGTATGATTGTACCTTATGGGTAAAGTATATAACCTTTGCAGAGTGTAAAATCTATTCGAATAGCCGTGCTCACGGTATTGATCATTGCTCGGTGATTACAATCGAGGGTTAGATTTTATCAAAAACAAATGTGGGAATGGATATTGAAATATGGAATAAGGTTATGAATTGGTTATTGAAAAACAATTGCAAAAGTTATTATCATTATTATTCGTTTTACTATCTTTCAATCTATTTATGTTATCCTTTACAAATGCTGTTTATGCAAAATAACCTTGTAGCCTATCCTTTGTACTAACCCATTCATATACTATATTAGACTTGCATTCTGTGCACGGCTTGTTGAGTGCTTTGTTTACTCACCCCTTGCAATAAAACATCACCAGTTGGAGAAGAAGCAATGCTTGCTTTTAAGGAAGAGTTTCAGGAAGAGGTGAACAACTAGGGTGCGAACTTTGTCAGTTGCCTGTGGCAGATTGAAGGGTTTTCTATGCTTATGTTTATTTTCACTGCTATTTTTTGCTTTTCAATCTTAGCCCTGCGAGGCGTACTCATGTAAGGTGGACCATAAGGTCATTTAATAGTTATACTTAACTTGATAAAATTAACTTGATAAAATCTTTATTATATTATCGCTGAGTATGATTGTAATATTCATCTATGTTGAGCCTGTATGCACTAGCGTAATTCTGGACTAGTGCGGAATACACAGAGGGTCCGGATTTGCATATTCGGGTCTTGGCATATATATCAAAATTTCATCAAAATATACCACCACAAATCTACCAATGAAAGCACGTAAAACTTCGTTCATTAATCTGATGAAAGTGCTAGGTGCATTAGTTAACCCAAAATGCATTAGTAACCACTCATATAGACTGAACTTAGTTTTAAAAGCTATTTTCCATTCATCTCCCAACTTCATGTGAATCTGGTGGTACCCACTACGCAAATCAACTTTAGAGAACACTGTAGAGCCACTTAATTCATCAAGCATATCATCTAGCCTAGGAATAGGGTGACGATACCTAATGGTGATATTATTGATTTCCCTACAATCCATACATATGCGTCCTGATCCATTTTTCTTAGGCACTAAAATGATCGGAACAACATAAGGACTAAGAGACTCACGTACATACTCTTTATTAAGCAATTTTTGAACTTGGTATTGTATCTCCTTATTTTCTTCTGGATTGGTTTTGTATGGTGCACGATTGGAAAAAGATGCCCCAGGATTGACGTCAACTTGGTGCTCAATAGCTAGAAGTGGTGGCAGCCCTGGTGGTGCATCCCTTGGAAAGATGTCAGTGTACTCCTGCAAAAGGTTACTGACAGTAGGAGGCAAAGAAGAAGATATATCCTCTACTTCAAATACCATGAAGTAGAGGACTTCGTTTTGTTGTTGGAGGAGCTTGGTGTAGTGGTACGGCCAGACGGGGCAACGAAGGTGTGAGGCGTCCACGAAGTAGTACGACCTGTAGAAAAGTTAGCTTTTGTCCTTGATTATCGTCCCTACACTTCACGTTCAGCTTTTACAAGCAAGATGGAATAAACAAGTCATCGAATTATAATCCTTATAGTCTAGAATGTTCTAGATTTCTCAATTTAAACCACATAAGAAAAGAGCTATAGAAACTTCCTCATTCTCAACTAAACCACAACGCAACATGCTAATTTGCAATTCTTGATAACATTCCTCTACTGAACCTTTACCTTGGCGTAGGCACTGTAATTTATTTAATAAATCTCTAGCATAGTATGAGGAAACAAATTTATATCTCATGATCAGCTTTAATGCTTTCTAAGTGGTGGATATATTATTTGGATGAACACGGAAATGCTCTCTCCACCAAACAGAAGCAAAATAAGAGAATTCACTAGTGGCAGCCTTAACTCTTCTATCCTCAGGGAAATCATAGCATGCAAATTTTTGATCAATAAGTAATTCCCAACTGAGGTAACCATCGGGATCATATTTACCTTTGAAAGGCAGCATATTGAATTTTACTTTAGAGAAAACATCATCACAATCATGTACCTCACGTCGCGGTGGATCACGTCGCATACCTTGCTGATTAAAGCGCAGCCGATGATGGTTACGGTCTTGGTCGAAATTGACGGTATTGTCATCCTCTAAATCAGTAGTGTAGTGATTGTAGTTCTCATCGTTTTGTTCTTCTACCTCAGCTCCTGAAACGACGGTAGCCCTAGGTTGTTGAACCGAAGCGTTGGCGATGTGGGGTGGGGCGATCGAGGCAGCGGGACTGTGCTGGGAACCAGGGGCAGCAATGGGAACCCGTTGAGCACATAGTACGTCGTTGTTGTTGCTTATGAGATGAGGAAAAGGGCTGGAAGTTCCAAGGGCAGCAGCTGCAAGCATATCAAGTCTAGACAAAAATAGTAGCAAGGGTAGTGTTAGCAACTCCCTGAGCGGTCTCAATGGACCAGAGACAGTCTTCTTGCAGCGACATTCGCTCATTAGTGAGTCGTACATCCTCACTAAGGCACTCAATGGTGATTCTTGTCATCCTCTCAAAGTGAGCAGCAATGCCATTCGTGCATGGAGAATGATGCAATGACTCTCGTCACTTGACATTGTTAGTAGAAGACAAGAAACAAAATCGCAAGTATAATGTTTGTATCAACTACTAGTATGTGGTGACAAGTCGCACGACTCTCAAGCTTTAATAAAATTCTTACCAATTCTCACCTAGCAAGTAGGGGTGAATGGCCAATGGCGGTGTCAAAAGTCTTTCCAGAGATTGAGTAAAGCGATTGCCGAGTGGAACGAAATGCCTACACGATTGTAGAAGTGGTGGAGCTAGGATAAGTTTTTAGTATGTAGCAAGGATTAGAAACAATCAAATCAGTAAATGCAAAGTGAAAATCCGTTCAAAGTACTAGTCAATGTTGCTAATCCTAGCCCAGACTGATGAAAAGCTAATCAATGTTAGAAAGTAATGTGGATATATGCGGGGTGGCAGAAAGGCTCAAAACGGGGGGCAGCAGCAGAGAAAGGCAGCACTCTACTGGGAGTTTGACAACTTGGATTGGCGAACCATCTACGGGGTAGTGACGTACACAATCCAAAGAAACAATGATCTACTGGGAGTCTAATAACTTGGATTGGCGAACCATCTACAAGGTTGTGACGTACACAAACCAAAGAAACAGGGGCAAAATTTCTAGCCAAAATGGAGAAGGTTGAGGCCCTGAACGATGTTTTTTGGGGTTGAACCTTTGTTTTGAAGCCTCGGGAACTCAATCGAAGGTCGTATGCAAAAGTTATGGCTGTTTTGGTGTACTGTGTCCGGAGGGAGATCCGAAAAAACTTCAAATATGTTGAAACCAAATCAAGAGAGGCTGTGGCTATTCCTTCTTATCTAAGCCAAACCGAAACAGCTAGGATTTCCTTATTCTTCCCTCTAATCCTTTCCAAAATGAAACCAAATCAATCTGGACTTTTCTTGTCTCCTCAAACCGAAATCAAACCAAGCTGGACTTTCCTTATCTCCTCAAACCGAAGCCAGTATGGTGCTGCCCTCTTTTCCTATTTCTTGCCCTAGCCAAAACCGAAACAAACTAGGGTTCCTCAGTATCCCTTTTAGATCGGCGATGCGTAGTAGAGACTTGCTTGCTGTGGTAGGAGGCATTAGCAGTGTGGCAAGGGGTGGCAAGGTCGGCAAGGTGGATGGGGTTGTCTCAGCAGGAGTTGGATGGCGATTCCTTATCGTGGCAGTTGGTGCAGTAGGAGTGGAGTTGCTTGTGTCAGGGCGGGGTAGATGGAAGGTGATGAACCTACACCAGAAACAAGATGGCAACGAAGATGCAATGGTGACAACAAGGTGGCGAGAACAAGATGCAATGACAAGATGAACCAGACACCAATCTAAACTAAGACCAGCAACTCAATACAATGATGTAACCAAAAATTCACAATGCAAATTACTGACAAGAAAGATGCAAGGCACAAATGGTTTTGGATAGTGGATGATCTACTACTATTTTTTGTGTCTTTATCTAGACTTTAGGGATGAAACAATCTAACTATGAAATGCTGAAAATTTCTCACTGAGCAACTTGGTGCTCTGATACCACTTGATGTAAGATTGTTCCCGATCTTTCATGAGAGCGATAACTTCAATTTGGTGGAAGTGACCCTCACGATCTGACTACAATCGCATGACAATGTTTGCGCCTTAGCAATCGCTGAACTAACTCCAATGGTTATTGACCTTGCCAAAAACACGATCAACCTGAACACAAGGTTCAATCCCTACGAGCAATCGAAGAACTAGCAAGAATAAGATGAAAAGCAATATGAATAATGATGGTGGGATTCTGATTAAGTTGTCTTTACATGTGGTCGACCAACACAACTGAAGAACAGTAGTTTACACAAGGGCTAAACCTAAACTCAATTAAATCCAAACCCTAGATGAGGGTGCGGCTGGCTATTTATGAGGTAAGAGGAGGAGGTCGACCAAAACCTAGGGAGACCGAATACAACTTGATTACAATGGCCAAGGTCCACTTTGACTTGGACTGAAAAAGTGACATGATTTGTTTTACAGATTTCGGACAGCTCAGATGGAATTTGGAGGTAAAACTAGATCCATTAGAAAGAGGGCAAGGAAAGCTTTCAATCCAGTACTCACGTGCCCCAAACACCCTTGTGGATCAAAAGTTATGGCCGTTTTAAGTTGGTACTATCAGGGAGGCTGAATCCTAGTTGAACTCGTGCACATGACGACCTGGTTTCATCCTTGGTGTTTTGAGGTTCTTCTTCTTGGTTCTGGACAATAAAATCATCACAAGGATTAAATAACATTCCATTATGTGAATCATTTGTATCAAAACCTCGGAAAGTATTCACTTGACAATTGAGTCGACATGCCCAAGTACGAGTAATTGGTCGTTGCAAAACGGGTTCAGCTTGTTGTGTATGAGATGAATGACTAGGCACGGTTGTGTCAATAGAAAAGATGTCCTCATGAAATTCCTTCACCCTCCTTGACCACCAACCTATCAAACTGAGACTCATCCCACTCCGTAGGGAAAGCCTCATCACCTCCAAGCCCCCCATCTTCATCACTTTTGTCATCAGATAAAGCCTCGTAGTTATAGTTCTTAGCCTCCATTGTTTCAACCAGCACTTCAATCTATTATCCCTTGTCTATGATGCCTATCAGTTCATGCACCTCCGGTATTACAACATCAACTTTCTTACCTTGCAATGCCTCTTGACCCAAACCCACATCCTACCTCAACAAGTATTTTGCACTATAGCTTGAATCCCCAATTTCATCTGGTTGGCATCGACTTTCTGAAATGCTTGTGCCAAAAATACTAATGGTTATCCTCGCTGAATCACCAATCTTACGTACAAGCTCCACGATTTTGGCCCTTTCGATTTCACTAACTTCTAGTACGTATTCTCTTGTGTATGATAGCCTACCCCATGCAATTTCAGATCATGCAACCACAGTCTAACGAGAACATGTGGTACAACCATCTAGTAACTGTGTCCTATAGATGCTCGCCTACACATGATATGTAGTCACTACACTTGAAAAATGACTTAGTTCCATTCCTTGTGCATCCATATGCAGAACCCGTTCTCTATAGTGTATTTTAAATTGTACTTGTTCATTTATACTTGTTGAGCATTTTATCAAATTGTTATTATATGCACCACATAACGCAATCATGTCAACCAATTCGTACTACTCATAAATTCTAAACCTACTACTCATAAATTCTAAACCTAACCACACCACTATGCCTATGTACCACGATGAGCTACTCTACACTACAACAAACAACTGTTATAAACATAATTCAAAGGATAAATAGCTACGCAAACTACATATCTACACAACTAATACTACTTTACACAGCAAAATAGTTACAAATCTAATTAGTTCGGTCGCTAACCTACCAAAGTCTTCGAAACATAATTCAAAGGATAAAAAATCATACATGCAATGTTGGCAAGAACCTCCTTCTCTTTCCCCTCTTCTTTCTTCTCTTCCCCTCTCCTTTTCTTTTTTCTTTTCTTTGCCCGCTTGGTAGATCTGGGTGCCGGTGTGCCTTTTTAACACCCGTGTGTCACCATTTTGATAAGACTTGGCCGTTGGTGACAGCTCTTTGTTGCTATTTTAAATTATGATAATGTCTCTATCGCTATTTTCCTGTGAATTTTTGTTTTGATATATTATTTCTGCAAACTTTTTTAAATATTATTTAAAAAAGTTCCATATAGTACTATCAAATATATATCTCTATTTATCCACATCAATGCCTCCTCTTTAATTTGGATCGCTCCCTCGAGTTTGCATGTTTTTGCTCGAGGTTTTCGAAGAGTTTGCTAGTGCCTGTGCATCGAGCGATTTGGCTCTAAAAGATCCTAGTTGTATTTTACGAAATTCAATATTTAGTGCCCTCAAAAAAAAAAAGGAATACAATATTTTTTTGAAACATAGAAAGAAATTCAATATTTACGGTGGCGTTTTATGAAAAAAGGAATTGAACAAACTTGCGTGCATTACTAGAAGAAAAGAAACAAAGCCAGAGACGCAACATCCCCAAATTTAGTGTGGTAATTATGGTGGGCGCCGGCACGAGCTCATCGTGCCAGGCCGGCACGAGCTCATCGTGCTTTGGGTCTAAAACGTGTTAGACCAACGGCCCATCGTGCTTGCCATATAGGGCCGGACTGGTCCCGCTCGTCTTCGGCGAGTCTAAGCACAGTCTATTTACACTTCATGCCTTGCCGGTCCAGATCTGACTCATTTATACTATTGCTAAGAGAGAAAATGAATACGGATTGATTTCTTTTTTATCTGTCTAGGATCTCCATTTTCTCCAGTCAAAACAAAATCTTATTTTGTTTAATCTTCTCGATTTTCTTGATTCGGTTGCCCCTTTTAGTCACATGCATGTAGCCATGCATTTACTTCTTGATTTGCTCACCCACACATACAACACATGCATGCATTCCTTTCCTTTTCTCTAGTCCATCCAAAGTTTTCTTTCTTTGCTCTTTGATTTGCTCACCCACACATACAACGTATGCACGCATGGGTCAAGCTTTTGGGCTATCTTTGGTTCGAGACTTGCCGGACTACCGTCTTGGGCGAGCTAGGCCACCCATCGTGCCCGATTGACAGGCCCGGCACGACCCGGAAAACCGTGTCGTGCCGGCCCAACCCATTTGGAATTAGTCTTGGGATCATGGATCGAATTTGGATGTGTCTTGTCTTGGGTCCAAAATAGTTCAAATTTAGTGCCCACCTTTAGTCGTAATTAACGGTCCTTCAAATTCTCTTTTTTTAATTGATTATATACTTTATTTTATTTAGTACTATTAATAAAATATCTTATAATATCTTACTGGCATATGTAACTCAAGACGTTTTATCAATTGTTTTTTTTTTTACCCTTCATTGCGACCACGAGGGTAAGTCCAGAATCCAGAGGGTTGTAAAAGTTCTCCCAAATTTTCAAATTCCTAACGGTCGGTGGTGCGAGGCCGGTCTCGGTGAGGGCAAGATGGAGACGGCCTCCTCTAGAGGCGGCGGCATCGGTGAATCGCGGGGTTTAGGGTTGGTGGAGGTGCAGGCGACCGCGGCGGCGCTGCAGCGGTCGGAGGTGTTCCACGTCGTGAAGGAACTTCTCGGCTTCGTGCTCTACATGCACCACCAGATCCCCTCGTAATCCCCGATCTCTCTCTCTCTCTCTCTCTCTCTCTCTCAAATGTTGGAAAATGATCGGTATTGTGACGGATTTGGTGGGTTTTCCGTATGAATAGGAGCTTCTCGGGTATAGTTGAGCAACTGATTGGGGTTCAAATCTCATTTTTATTGCATTTACGGTGGTATTGGGCTCCAAATTTGGTCAGTTTGGAGTGGATTGGACCATTCGTGCGTATGGATCTAATTAGGGTTCGTGTTGACTGGCCTTTGCAATAGATAAATATACATGCCTGCTTTTTTTTTTTGATTCTGCTAGAGAACAGCTTGCCTGCGTGGGAAATGGTGTTTAATTTGGTCATTAGTTGCTTCCTGTTGCTTTCATTTTGGGAGATATTTTGTTCTGATATGTGACCTTAGCTTGTGCTTGCTCTTTTAGCAGATTGTTGCTCGTTATTCCGTTCGGTTAACTCCTGAGATATTTTATTTGGACCTTGTGGTGTGCTCCCTGGTTGTGTTGGTGCAGCTGTGGCGAAACTTTGATGTACTTTTGTTCTTATGTTTTTTCCAATCAAATGGAAACACGTTTACCCTAGTAGGGGAAAAAAGCTTGTGTATTTATTCAACTTCTTGAAGAATGAATTTTCTGTTCTGATAACTGATTATTCTTCACATTGTTCTTGGTCTTTATACTGGAGCATGAATTGTTTTCATCTACTTCAGTTAGTACGGATGAATGATCAATTTACATCGAATTGATTTATTTTGCTCTTTGGGGTTGTAGGTTGAGTTGTTATCTTTCTGGATTGTGCACGCTTATTTGAGTTTCACAGCATGTTCACTCAGAGACTTCTTTTCCTAGGATATTCAATAGAAAACTATGATCCAAATAGTTAGTTGCAACGATATTGGGGCTGAATTAGACAATATTGGGGCTGAATTATGCACATGTGAGATTGAGTATTCCTGCAAGACTGATGGCTTCAATGCAGAGCAAGGGACTTGTTACTCCTTATTACTTGAGCACTTCATCAAAATTATGTGTCTTATACCATTGAGTATGGTCAACAGTCAACAACCTGTAACAACAATATAGATGTGGAGCTTGTTGGAATTTCTGATTTATATATTGTCTGATCAGTGTATATTGTTTTGCTCTGCATTTGCAATACCTGAACAGATATGTCCACCCCAGTATGTCCAATCGGACATATGTTCTCCAAATCTCTACATCAGATCAGACACTTACAGTTGTTGTTTGGGCGTGATTCGGAGCTATTGTCCCAGAATTTTCACAAGTCACTTCTAAACAATATTCAAATTTATTAACATTGTGCGTCCAAAAGTCCTATTTGTCTGGGGCTACTATGTCCAGCTCAAATGTGACATTGGTATGCATTGGGCCATGACTTCTAGAATGGACACATCACTGAAAATGAAACCTTGAACAAATCTTGTGATACTGTGTTGTCTAAATATTTGTGTTGGACCCATGCATAAGAATTGAAGAACAGATGAACAGCATGTAATTATCCATTTTGCAGAGTAAACTAAGGAAGGACATTTATTCACTGTGTTATGTAATTTATCACATGAATTTGAAGTTTGTTTTAAATTTCCACATTTTTCAGGGTGTTGCAGAATCTTGAAAATGAATTTGCAGGTTTGAAGGAAGAAATGGTAAGTTTAGTATTCAGTAAGCATGTTTCCGTTGTCGACTATTTTTTGCAGTGAGCCTTTTATTAAGTTGTGGGCATTTCTAGACAGAAATGGCATTACCACCAGCAGAACTTAAACCGTCTGATCAGAGAAAGTACAACACACGAAAAAGGGAGGTTAGACGCAGAATCAAGAAGCAGGAGAAGTTAATGAATGGCATCTCTACTTTGCTTTCTGCTCTTCAGCAAGCACTTGATGAAATTCCTAGCATTGAAGGAGTTGTCCTGATCCTAGGAGGGAGCCTTGTACGGCCCCTATTTGTCTATGACATTACAATTTCTCATGGTAGATTTGATGCTGGAAGTGCCAAAGAGCACACTACAACCAAGTTAGCTCAGTCTGTTTCTCGAAAGGTGAGTAACTCTCTTACTTTATACTCCATGAAGAATGATTTCCTCTAGAAGCTAGAACCTCTGTCATTTCTTTTGTTTCTTTTTTTTCCTTAAAAAATACGTCTTGTATGATTGTAAATGTTTCTCATTAGGATGTGTTAGTTTTGTTGAAGTACAATTGACTTAAGATCTGAAAGTTGATAGATTACGATCTTTTTATTATCAGTGAAATCCTGAACATGATACTACTTTGGACCACAATATTACAAAAGGGTATCTGAATGTTGGATTATTGCTCTGCTGCTTGGCATATGACCAAGCAGTGTAAGTACTAAGTAGGACCTTGTTATGTTTACTGCCACATTACCAGGCATAATTCTATCTTTTGACTTGTCGCTAGTGCTTGCTTAATCTCCATGTGGACGTGGTGGAAAATTTGTCCTCTTTGAATAATAAGACACACTTGTATATTTCTAGGCCATCCGTGCTCTTATATCAAGTGGTGCAGGGAGTTTATCTTACACAGGTATTGGTGCTTCTGTTTATACTTGGCTGGGGATGCCATCAACCTTTAGCTTACTGCTTTCCCTCTCATTATTGTTGAAGGCCCTACCAAGCTGTTTCTGCTGGTCAGATGTCCCTGTACATTGAACTTACCACTGGATTTCCTGCCAAAACGTGATTTCCGTTACAGCAAGAAGGTGCTGTTCTTTTCTCAATATTAATTTATGTTATTATTGGATGCATTTTATTGCATCCAATATGCCCAAGGTTAATACAAGAGCCAAAACTTTTCACCACAGGTCGTACCACTCCAGATGTGTATAAAATGCAATACAGCGGACGATCAAATGGATAATCAGCAACTTACATCAATCCTTGATGCTGCATATTGCACTCCAGAATCTTCTCTTTCAGATGTTATCTGGTAATATTTCTGATCTTCTGTTGCCATCGATCACTACTGGGGACTTCACTTGTTTTCTGCCCTTTTCTAACATTACACATGTTCTATCTTGTCTTAACGTGGTAAACTTTTATTGTCTTCTTTTTATGACCTGAACTAGTGAGAGATTGAATCACACAAAATCAGTAGCAGCATGTGGATAAGTCTGGGTAGGTTGGGAAGAGTTGGGGTTAGAATTAGAGAAGGGGACAGGGGAACAGAAGAACACGAGGTACCGAAATTTCAGAGTTCTATTTTACTTGCTAGCCCTTTCTTCAGTACAGGACTCACACTTATACCTGTAGAAGAGGAGAGAATAAGGAGAATCAGCCGTACACCATCAAGGGTGATTAGGCTCTTTATATATACATCCTCTAGGGATAAGTATAGAAGATTACAACAGAATCAATCTAATCTATTCTATCTATATATGGCTGTAACAAATATGGAAGGGAATACAACAGAATAACAGAAACTCTAACACCCCCCCGCAGTCAAAGCGGGAGGTTGGCGAACGCCGAGACTGGAACGGAAATCCACGAACAGCTTGGTGGGGAGGCCCTTGGTCATAATGTCGGCAAACTGGAGAGCAGACGGAACATGAAGAACTCTGACTTGGCCAAGGGAAACCTTTTCACGCACAAAATGAATATCAATTTCAATGTGCTTAGTAAGCTTGTGCTGGATCGGATTTGCTGACATATAAACCGTGCTAACATTGTCGCAGTAGACAACGGTAGCCTTTTGAAGGGGAAGATGAAGCTCCTGCAGAAGGTGCCGTGTCCAGCAACATTCAGCAACAACATGTGCGACAGCTCGGTATTCTGCTTCTGCGCTGGAGCGAGAGACGGTGGCCTGCCGTTTAGATGACCAGGAAATGAGGTTGTCACCAAGATAAACGCAGAAGCCGGAGGTTGAGCGTCGAGAATCAGGGCAGCCGGCCCAATCTGCATCGGAATAGGCAATCAGATCTGAGGATGAGGAGGAGGCATTTAGATGCAAGCCAGCATCAATAGTGCCTTTAATATACCGCAATATGCGCTTGACCAAAGCAAGGTGGGGTTCTCGAGGGTCATGCATGTGCAGGCATGCTTGTTGGACAGCATATTGGATGTCTGGACGCGTCGTAAGGTAAAATCAAGAGCGCTGTAATACTCCGATATTCAGCAGATCGAGACTTTAGAACCATCGATGGCGATAGCTTGGACCGAGTATCAACAGTGTGGTGGTCGGGTGACAATCACTCATACCGCGTGACGAAGTAAGTCCGAAGCATCTTGTGCCGAGATAAGAATAACCCATCAGAGGATCTGCTGACTGAAATGCCAAGGAAGTAATGAAGGTCTCCAAGGTCTGTCATGGCAAACTCTCGAATGAAGAGAGGCTATCAAGCGCTTGAGAAGAGTGTCATCCGATGCTGTGATGATAATGTCGTCCACATAGAGCAGTATATATGCAAGTTGAGTTCCAGAATGAAACACAAATAAGGATGTATCGGAGGTAGCAGCAGTGAAGCCAAGAGTGGTGATATAAGTGGAGAACCTATGATACCACGCACGAGGCGCCTGCCTAAGACCATAAAGAGACTTGATCAGCTTGCATACATGCTGGGGGTGAGTGGAGTCGATAAATCCGGACGGCTGCTCACAATAAACAGTCTCATTGAGATGGCCATGTAGAAACGCATTCTTCACATCAAGTTGCCGAATAGACCAACCTTTTGAAATAGCAATGCTAAGAATGATGCGAATGGTGGCGGGTTTGACAACAGGACTGAAGGTCTCTTCGTAATCAATGCCAGGCTGCTGAGAATATCCACGGACAACCCAACGAGCTTTGTGACGAGCAAGAGTTCCATCGAGTGGAATTTATGGCGAAAAACCCATTTGTCGGAGACAATATTACTTTGGAGGGCGTGGAGCGAGGACCCATGTGCCGTTATCAACAAGTGCTTGAAACTCGCTTGCATTGCGTCGCCGATTAGGATCCTTGAGCAGGGCGAGGACTTGGGTCTTGGCGGCGATGGCGATGGTGGCGGAGAAGCCATAACGGTCAGCGAGGACCACGATGCCGTCCTTGGCGCGAGTCCTCATGGGATGGGGACCGTAACCAGGACGAGCTGCTGGAGCGGCAGTTGGTCACCGAGTCTTTGCCGAAGCAGAGTGGGCACCAAGCATCTGGCGGAGGTCGAGTGGAGGAAGCAGTGAGACCGAGGACGCAGACAGGCACCGAGAGTAGACCAGCCGGACAGGAGGTCTAGTAAAAGAGGCGGGTCCAGCAGGAGCACTTGGGGAAGGTGCGACCACTGGTTCTAGGCGCCAAGGTAAAGCAAACAATGTCTCGCAAAAATTAAAATCCTGGTCCGAAGGTCTCGGAGCAGATGTAAGAGTGACATAAGGAAATGTTGATTCGTCAAAAATGACATGATGGGAGATGATGACGCGGCGACTTTGAGGATCATAGCATCTGTAGCCTTTGTGGTTAGGAGGATAGCCAAGAAACACAGGAAACAGGCGGAAATTTGAAGTTTGTGTGTAGTTGTGGCAGAGATGTTTGGAAAACAGAGGCATCCAAAAACACGAAGGTGAGTATATGAAGGAGGCTTGTGGAACAAGACTTGGGATGGTATGGCATGCGCAAGAGCCTTGTTGGGACGACGGTTGAGTAAATAGGTTGCTGTGGCAAGAGCTTCGGCCCGAAGCGAGGCGGCGATTGTGCTGGAGAAGAAGATCGCATGACATCATTTATTGTCCGAATTGCACGCTTCAAGAATGCCATTTTGAGGAGAAGTGTAGAGGCAAGAGCATCGTAAATGGACTCCATGGGTGTCAAGAAATGCTGTGGAAGCAGAGTTTACAAACTCTTTGCCATTGTGCATTTGCGGTAGCGAATCGCGAAGCCCAAATTGGGTGTGGACAAAGGCAAAGAAATTGCGTAGGGTGGACATAGCATCAGATTTATGGCGAAGGGGAAATGTCCAATAAAAGTGAGAGAAATCATCAACTAGAACAAGGTAATATTGATAGCGGACATGCTTAACAACGGAGAGGTCCACAAATCACAATGGACTAAATCAAATGGGCGGCATGACAAGGTTAGAAGGTTTAAAAGGCGACGGACACTTTTGCCGGTGACACGCATGACATAGAGAATGACATGGTTTTATTGTAAAATTAGCGAGCGAGGAAGCATGCGGTGATGTCGCGACCAGATGGCCGAGACGCAGCGGTGCCACACCTCCGGAAAACAGCAAAGGGAGGCGAAGGCGGTGTGGCGGTGGATGCGATGGCGAGGAAGGTGTAGAGGTCGCATACGACTATTGCGGCGATGAAGGATCGCCCTCGTCGTGAGTCCTTGACAGAGAAACCGAAAGGGTCAAATTCAATAGAGCAAGAGTTATCGCGTGTAATGGCGTAACGAGAGAAGGTTATGAATCAAAGAGGAACATGAAGAACTTGGCGTAAATCAAAGGAAGAACGAGTTGGAAGGAATCGTGCAAGAAGCAGGCCGAGTGGTAGTATCGAGAACCGCTTCCAACGGTGACAGAGAAGGACTAGAAAGTTGAGAGGAATGGCGAAGGTTACCATCATCGAGCGTCATGTGAGCAGAGGCGCGAATCCATTACCGGCCTCCATTCTTGAGTTGAAGATTGTTGAGTGCGAAATAAATTTGGTGCTATCAGTGGAGAGCTCGGTGTAAGACAATTTGGGGCCGAAAGGGAGGCGCCGCCGTGGTAACGAACGCCTGGGGAGGATGGGGGCCAAGGATACCAGGACCACCACGGCCGAAGGAGGTGGGCGGCGACCATCGACGAGCGGCGACCTGACCCGCACCGAGATTGAAGCAAATCCATGGTCCGGACGGTGTGGGGGACGATAGCCGCCGCCGCCGGTCGGGTGGGTGCCGCTGGAGCCGCCCTTCTTCTTCCATGGCTTCTTGGTCTTGCTAGATGAAGAGGAGCCGTCGCCCGGCCAAGAAGAAGGCTTGGTCGTCCCGAGCAGGGACTTTGGCGGTGGAGAAGAGGCACTAGCGGCTTCGCCTTGGCAAAGCAACACCGAGCCGCATTTCTTCCTTGAAAGCAGAGAAGTCCGAACCGCAACGAAAGATGGAAGAGGCGACGTCATGGCGATGACGGTGGCGGCGTGAGCCATGGTTTTGTTGAGGCCGCAGACATTGAGCACCGAAGATACGATCGTCAGCAGAGCATCGGCGTCCACGAAGAGCGTCGGCAAGGTGCTACGCTCTTGCAATAAGCGGTGATGGTGAGGTCGCCTGTTGGAGACCGTGGAACTCATTTAGGAGGGCGATAGCACGCCCTCTTTGTTGCCGCAGAAAGCGTCTCGGCGAACAATCGAGTTGCCGGCGGTTTGGTCTTGGTCGAGGATGATGTCGAGGGCGTCGGCGAGATAGATCCGTACATAACGGAAAGGACGGCGTAGTCGTCGGACACCCAAGTGGCATCGCCGGGGGCGGGAGCACTGGAGCCATCGACGTGGTGGAGGAGACCATGGTGGCCGAGGAGCGCTTTGAAGAAGATGCTCCATTTGGTGAAGTTAGCGGGTGAGGTCGAGTTGAATCGGCGGGCCCGGGAGGAGGAGGCCGGCGCGCCAGGAGGCGGTGTGGGAGGTGAGGTGGAGGAAAGGGCGGAGGAGGTTGCCGAGGAGGTGGACATCGCCGAGGCGAGGTGGAGAGCAGCGGAAAACAGAGGATCAGATCTAATCTTCTGATACCATGTAGAAGAGGAGAGAATAAGGAGAATCAGCCGTACACCATCAAGGGTGATTAGGCTCTTTATATATACATCCTCTAGGGATAAGTATAGAAGATTACAACAGAATCAATCTAATCTATTCTATCTATATATGGCTGTAACAAATATGGAAGGGAATACAACAGAATAACAGAAACTCTAACAATACCCATTAGCACTCACATGCTCACTTACATACTGACCCCACCAGTCATTCAAACAACCAATGACTGACTCCATGCAGCACAGCTGCTTGGGTGTGACATTACCCGCCCCACAAAACATTGCTTGACCCCAAGCAATAGCTTGCTCAAGTTGCACCATCTTGCAGTTCCTACACAAATCTAGAAAGTTCCTTCTTTCTTATGCCGCAGCTGGATAATACATGTTCAAAGAAACCTTAATAACAAGCACAGCCTTGAATACCATAATGCACTTAGAAGTTCTCCACCTTCTTATGATCCAATAACACTGAATGGCCAATTAGATGAAATTAAGTGCTTCCCTATAGACTCCTTAGGCCAAACCCACCATGACACTCCAAAACTGCAAATGACAAATGCATGTTCAGAGCTTGCCCCTTCAGTTGTGTCCTCAAATCTTTGCTTCCATGACACACTAGTAACAAACCCATCCGTCAATCTTGAGTATAGAGCTACTTCCATAATGCATTCGCCCTCAAGAAACGCTGCTCTTCTCTTGGATTGCAATCCCATTTCACAAAGCTGCCTTAATTGTCCTTATGCTTTCAGAGATAAGCCACTGAATACCATACTCAAGCTAGAAACCACATGCTTGACCATATGATAAACAAGCTGTTTTGCAACCTCAGGTTGAAAAATATTGCCCTGTTCATCTATAATATCAATTATATGCCAGGAATCTCCACTGCAGTTTCATACCCTAGAGTAGCATTAACAACCAAATATATACTTCCTGTCAAGATTATTGAGAGTAATCAAGCATGGTTTCTAGTGCATATCAATAGAAAAGCACCTGCACTTGAATCCCACACCCAAATTCCATCGGATTCATGGATCCTGTGCTTAAATAAAGTACACCTGAGTGGAGGCTTCATTATCGCATCAAAACTGCAATGAGGCATGTCCTTCCAACCAAGCAGTGTGCAGGAATGGAAAGGTTGCTTAGCTTGATTTGTCAGCACCTCGTGTCCCATCCTCATCATCAACAACCTGTGTTGTTTGTTTGCACATGATGGCTTTATTTACAGGCCTGAAATCACTGCACCTCCATGGACTGAACCCATCGCTTCTCCATGGCACATGATGAGCAATTTCTATTCCATATTTCTAGGGACTAAAAGAACTTCTTCAGTTCTTCCCCATGGCAATATTTCCTCAAATAATGCTGTCCCAATCTAGAGTCATTCCCAATCTAGAATCAGCTAATCGTTGTCATTGATGCAGCAAGTGTCTTGGTCGCCACCTAGCTTGATTGTGCAACCAATGTCGCCCGCGGCTACAGAACGCATGTTGCACATTCACACAAGCCATGGTAGTCCATGCATACACGACTAGGGGTGAAAACGGATCGGATACGGATGGATAATAGCTCTACCATATTTGTTTTCATATTTTTTCTCGGATGCGGATACGGATAGTTCGGATACGAATACGGATACGGATAGTATCGAATACAGATACGGATCGAATCGGACGGTTTCGAATATTTATCGGAACATGATAACCCCTTAAATTGTACATAAAAAATCAACAAAAACATATAACTAATTGATTTGATCAAAATATTATTGAAAATTGAACAAATGTAAACATTTTCATTCACTTAGACAATAGTTAGATACCATGTGGCAAACAAAATTATATAAGGTTTAGTTTATCACACATACGATTAGTTCATCATAAATATAGATTGAAACACAAAATAAAGGTAATTCTTGCTCAAAGGTACAAATAGAAGCAAACACATAACACACTAAAAGTTTAATAATACTTAGATACCATATCTATAGGAAAAGTATATAACACTTACATGTAATGACTCAAGATTTATATTCTTAGTTTAATTATGTTTAAAATAATAAATTATGTATTTATGAGTTTTTATGCATTTTTAGCTACTTATTTAATATATTTTCCTATCAAGAATAGGAGTTTTTGAATTTTTGAGAAAAAAAATATGATAAAATCTTTAAAATAATTTTTTAAATGTTATATTGTTATTGGAACTTTCTCAAAAAATTTCATAATTTTTGGAGTTTGTTTGCTAATTTTAATAATTGAAACTTGCTTTAGAGATTAATTAAATTAGAAAACAATTTGAAATTAAGAAACCTTTTGGGTCAAAAAGTAGGCTTGGCCCAATTTATATGTCTATCCGGATATCAGACCCACTATTATCCGGATTTGTTGAAGTATAAGTGAATTGCCCACCTTTGCTCATCAGCTTAAGCTTTTGGGTGAACTGGCTGGTGCATGCAACTCAATATGGTATCAGAGCCAAGAGGTCTTGAGTTCAAGACCCGGTTGGCGCAATTAAAAAAAAAATAATTGCAGCCCACTTCTATTCCACATCCTAGGGCCTGAGGGAGCCTGTACGTGAGGGGGAGTGTTGAAGTATAAGTGAATTGCCCACCTTTGCTCATCAGCTTTTGGGTGAACTGGCTGGTGCATGCAACTCAATAGGATTATCCGAATCCATATCCATATCCGACGGATAATAAGCTACCGAATCCGTATCCGACAAAAAAATATCCGTATCCGTATCCAATCCGATACTATCCGATAAAAATCCGATCCGACAGAATCCGTATCTGAAAATATCTGGATCGGTCAGAAAATATCCGAACCGTTTTCAACCCTATACACAACCCATTCGTGGGGTTTGGGCAATGCTTGACCGCTATATTCAGAGAACTCATCCTTGTGATCGATTGGAGAAATGCCTTGAGTTGCTCCTATGATAGCTGCTTGCCGTTTTGTTGCAATTCAAAAAACACCATGTGGTCTGAACAAAGATTTAGGATCTACAACATTTCAATGAACACCATGTGGCCTGAACCAAGATAGTTGCTTGCCGTTTTGTGGCATTTCAACAAACACCATTTGTCATCTCCTTTGTCATGTGGGGCCTGCATTATAGCCGCAAGTGGCGCTCAGGCCCACAAGGCTAATCTAGAGATAAATATATATAAGATTATTTTCTTGTTTTTAGATTCAATATATTAGGAAATAAGAGATTGAGTTAGGCAATAGATATATATTAGGAAGTAATATATTAGGAGATAAGAGATTGAGTTAGATACGATTGTTAGGGGTTCAGCCCTATTTAAAGGGGAGGATAGATTGCTATTGAATCAGGCCGGAAGTACCAATTATTCTCCTTTCCAATCTCTCTCATTCCCTGTCCTTTGCACCTCTCCCCCCATGCGCATTGCTCCCTCTCCCTGCCCACTAGCCTAAGCCATGGCTCCAAAGAAGAAGCCTTGGCCGGAGCCCCCTACACTGCACACATATTGGTTATGGTCCCTCTCCATGACAACTTGGTATTAGATTCATCCATCATTGTGTTCGGCACCAAAAAGTCAGATCCTATGACCGATCTTCAAGGAGAAATCATGAAGAGACTGGACAAGCTAAACATTGTGGAGGCCAAGATCAACGACATCGACAACTAGCAGAAGGCACACAATCTGGCAATCACTCGATTGGAGAAGAGACAAGGATTGACAGCGAGCGAGGGCAAGATCCTCAGTGATGGCCTCTTGCTAAGACCTGATTCAACACCGGTAGAGGGGCGCGCAGCCCGCTACCATAAGCTAGATTTTTCGGTTTATGACGGGAAGGAGGACCTACTACCATGGCTAAATCGTTGCAAGCAGTTCTTCCATGGCCAACGAACGATCGATGAGGAAAAGGTGTGGTTCGCGGCATTCCACATGATCGGGCCAGCATAGCTTTGGTACACTTGCTTGGAGCGAGATTCAGGAACGCCATCATAGAGGCATTTCTCAGAGATGGTCAACCTTCATTTTGGCCCTCCTCTATGCCACAACTGACTTGGTGAATTGGCGTCGCTCAAGCGCACCGACTGTCCTAGAGTATCAACAGCAGTTGCTCGCGCTCCTCAGTCTCGCCGACATGTTTTCGGAAGAACAATAGATCCAGTTGTTCATAGTTGGATTACAAGGCACATTACGCTTCGACATCGAGCTACAAGTGTTGTCCACTCTGGATGTCGCCATGAGCCTAGCGCGCCTACGAGCTTCGCTCATAGATGCAGGAGCCGCCGAACCTAGAACTTAACCAAGTGGGGCCACCATAGACTTCACCAGCTCGTGCATCAATCGGACCCAATGCGGCTATGCGGCAATTGCAGCCACACCCAACAAGGTGGTCACCGTGCCCAACATCAATCAGGGCAAGGCAAGGTCATGACGCCTACCACGGCTGTTCCTTACACTCGAAGAGATGCTTGCCTGATGAGAAGCAATACTTTGCTACAATTGTGAAGAAAAGTTCACACCATCGGTACAAGCGCTTGTTTGTGCTATGTGACCATGCAACTTCAAGTGTCGGTGGGTGGCATAGATCTTGTGGCCCTCCTTGACACGGGATCGACACACAATTTCATATCTGAAGTTGCAACAAGGGTGGCCGTTCCCCTCCATAACCGCAAGGGGTTGCGGGTCATGGTGGCCAATGGTGACCATCTCGCATGCGGTTGGGGGGGTATGTGACAATCTGCTTATCAACATTAGTGGAGAAACATTCATGCTAGACTTCTTTGCCATTCCCTTGGAGGGATTCGACATTGTCCTCGGCATCAAATGGCTGCGAACGCTTGGGCCCATCTTGTTGGACTTGCATGGTTGAAGATGTCCTTATCTCATCAAGGATGACTGGCAAGGCTTGGCGGCACCACACTAGGAGATACGAATAGTGGCCTGCATTGGCCAGGATGTGATGGCCAACCTCCTAGAGGAGTTCGGCAGTCTGTTCAAGGAGTCGCGTGGTCTACCGCTCCAATGCGCTTGTGACCACCACATCGGCAATAGAGCCAATAGCGGTGCGTCTATACCATTACGCTCATATCCAGAAAGATGAACTAGAATGTCAGTGTGACAACATGCTGACTCAAGGCATCATCCGCATGAGCTCATCAGCTTTTTAAGCGGCGTTCCTGTTAGTTAAAAAACAAGATGGGTCGTGGTGTTTCTCGTCGACTATCGCGCTCTCAACGAGATGGTAAAAAAATTTCCAATTCCCATGGTCGAGGAGTTGCTAGATGAACTTCATAGAGCCTAGTTTTTTTACTAAACTGGACCTATGATCGGGATATTAGCAAGTACGCATGTGCCCATCCGATGTAGAGAAGACAACACTCTGCACTCATCAGGGACTTTTTGAGTTCCTTGTGATGCCATTTGGCCTCATGAACACATCAGCCACCTTCCAAGCTCTAATGAACAAAGTGCTGCAATGATTCCTCCGCTGGTTCGTTCTGGTATTTTTTGATGACATCTTAATCTACAGTTCATCCTGGGTAGATCACCTCCAGCATGTGCACGTCATGTTGAAGCTACATCTCTAACAGCTTCATTTGTTCCTCAAGCGATCCAAGTGCTCCTTTAGGGTTCAGTCCATGACATATCTTGGCCAAGTCATCTCAGGTGACGGTGTCGCCGTGGACACACAGAAGGTGCAAGCTGTGTTGCATTGGCCCACCCCCACGTCGGTTCGTGCCCTGCGCGGCTTTTTGGGGTTTGCGGGCTACTATTGTAGCTTCATTCAGGGCTACGACGTGCTGGTGGCACTGCTGACCTGTCTCCTCAAACAAGAGGCCTTCGCTTGGTCTGATGAGGCCAACCGGGTTTTTCAGGCGCTCCAACAAGCTCTCACATCTGCCCCAACACTCCAATTGGCTGACTTTGCTAAAGATTTCGCTTGGTCTGATGAGGCCAACCGGGTTTTTCAGGCGCTCCAACAAGCTCTCACATCTGCCCCAACACTCCAATTGGCTGACTTTGCTAAAGATTTTTTGGTGGAGTGTGATGCTTCTGGCTTTGGATTTGGTGCCATGCTACACCAAGAAACAGGTCCTCTTGCTTTCTTCAGCCAGTCAATCGCACCACGCCATGCCAAGCTCACGGCCTATGACGAACTCATCGGGTTGGTTGAGGCAGTCCGTCCTTGGCGGCCTTACATGTAGGGGGCGCTCATTGTTGGTATGTACTGATCATTACAACCTGAAATTTTTATTATATCAATGCCTTTCTACCATCTCGTAGCATGCTTGGGTGAGCAAACTCCTTGGCTTCGACTTTCGAGTGGAGTTTAAGCCCATGCGCTAGAACATTGTGGCCAATGCCTTGTCCCAACGCGATGCCTACACGGGCCATGTCTTGGATCTTTCCGCGCCAACATTCACCTTCTTCGATGAGCTCCGATAGGAGAACAACACTGATCCGGGGCTTGTGGCATTGCACAAGCAATTGGGGATGAGCTTGGCGTTTCATCCTCAGTCTAATGGCCAAATGAAGGCGATCAATAAGGTGATTGCTATGTACCTACTCTGCCTCATAGGTGATCGTCCTCGTCAATGGCTTCAGTGGCTTCCGTGGGCGAAGTATTGTTACAATACCTCCTTCCACTCTCCAAGACACGCCATTCAAAGTGGTCTATGGGCGTGAGCCACCATTGCTACAATCATATGAAGGCTGAGGCGCTCAAGTGGCTATGGTTGAGCACCTAATCATTGACCGTGACCTTTTCTTGGCAGACATCTGCAATCGTCTTCTCCAAGTTCAACAACTATACAAGAAGTACTATGACGGCAGGCACCGAGTGCTGCACTTCTAGGTAGGTGATTGGGTGTGGCTGCGCCTCCTGCATCAAGCCGCGGCATCGATTGGTGGCTGTCCTCGGAACATGCTCAATCCACGCTTCTATGGGCCATACCAAATACTCGCTCTATTAGTACCGTGGCCTATTTTCTTCAGCTTCTACCTCGCGCACGCCTACATGCTGTCTTCCACATCAGTCTACTAAAATCATTCAATGGTGATCCTCCATCTCCACTGCCATTACCGGAACTTCACCATGGGCATGTTTGTCCGATGCTGCAAGCAGTGCTGCGTGCATGTCGTGGCCGTGATGTTTGGGAGGTGCTCGTCCAGTGGGCCGACCTTTCTGTAGCTGATGCTTCATGGGAGCCACTCACGACGTTCTGTGCTCGCTATCTGTCATTCCATCTCGAGGACGAGCTGTTTGAGAATGCGGGGAGAGATGTTGTGTGGGGCTTGCATTATAGCCACAAGTGGTGTTCGGCCTCACCAGATGCAGCTGCCCAACAAGGCTAATCTAGAGATAAATATAGATAAGATTTCTTCCCTGTTTTTAGAATCAATATATTAGGAAATAAATGATTTGAGTTATAGGAAATAATATATTAGGAGATAAGAGATTGAGTTAGATATGATTGTTAGGGGTTCAGCCCTATTTAAAGGGGAGGATAGATTGCTATTGAATCAGGCTAGAAGTTATCAATTACTCCTCTCTTTCTCCTTCCCTGTCTCTTGCGCCTCTCCCCCCATGCGCATTGCTCCCTCTCCCTACCACCACTATCCTAAGCCATGGCACCAACGAAGAAGCCTTGGCCGAAGCCCCCTACACCGCACACATATTGGTTACGGTCCCTTGGCCTTGACATCCTTCCTCCCACAAAGATGGTATTGTAGAAGTGATGACAGTGGTGGCATTATCGCAACCGACGTAGAGCTCCTTGACGCCGTTGTGGATGTAGTTGATATGGCTATCCTTAACCATCGATACCATTGCTTCACAACCCAAGCTGTTCTGCTTGCTCTTCATAGCCTAACGCACCAGACGATGAGAGATGCGCACCTGTGACACTCACTTGACTGTGCGGTGTGGCATGTACTCGCACTTCGACTCCTTGGACTTGCCCTTTGGTACCTCTGTCATTTCTTGAACACTTGGGACAACACTGTCTTGAGTTAGGGATGGCTGCACATAAGACTTATGCAATCCTCCACAACTGGACACTCCTCGACACTCTTTGATGGCTGTTGATCAGTGCCGGGACCAAATCCATTATGCATCACAGCACAAAACTCATCCCAAGACTAAAGCATACCTTGTCTTGTGAGCTTGCAACCAAAGAGCAGTGTCATCTATCACGTTCATCTCAGCCGCTACGATCCAGAACACCTAAGGAATCTCATACAGCTCAAAGAAAGCCTCACAATCCTTGCACTATCTATTTAGATCAGTGCCATTGAATTTTGTCTTCTTCTTTGGTGTCACAATAACTGATGATGGTTCACTCTGAACGCAAAAAGCATTGCCGAACATATGAAATTCACCCTGATAAGCAAACCTGGTGTCTAATTGACAGCAGGCATCATAAATGCATCGCCCATGCAGAGGTCTCAAGGCGTGTGCGGCCTGTTGGTGAGACTGGTACTGGATGAACTCTTAACAATCTCCTGGCTTGTAGGCAGCAGGCAGTGATGATCTTATCCGCCACTCTATTAGAATCGAACACTCGATGAAGCACTGCCGTTGTCACAGGATAAAGCATTTCGTGCACTGTGACAAAGAGAACTCGACCCATGTTCATGTCAACACCTTCCTGAGTAATTGGCATTTTGTCTCAATGCTATTCCTCTCCATCAACTTTGACCTGATCGCCATTCACTGCTGCTGCTGCTGCTGCTGCTCTATGATTGCCTTTGGCGCTTCAAACATTTGGTCGAGCACTTGGTGTGCACCAGTTCTCACTTGAGTAAATTTGGTCCAGCACGGTCAATCCCTCCCCTCCGAGTCAACCTAACGTTGGTTAGGAATCATGGCGACTGCTCGATTCACACTCCTCTCCTCCTTCGATTTACAGATTGATCCCAAGAATCACGACCGGAAGAGCAGGTTCTGATACCAAATTGTTTTGATTCAATCTCGTGCGAGATCGAACCACACAAAATTAGTAGCAATATGTGGATAAATCTGGGTAGATTGGGAAGAATTGGGGTGAGAATGAGAGAAGGGAGCTGGGAAACGGCAGAACACGAGGTGGGGAAATTTCAGATTTCTATTTCATTCGATAGCCCCTTTCTTCAGTACAGGACTCACATTAGCACTCACATGCTCACTTTACCACCAGTCATTCAAACAACCAATGATTGACTCCATGCAGCACAGCTGCTTGGGTGTGACTCTACTGCAACATAATTGTTTTCCATGCTACCTTATTAAACTTCATGTTATCCTGAGGGATAAAACCATTCTCATGTATGTACGAATGTTGCGATTATGTGTCTTTGTGGGCATTAAGAGTCTTACAGGGTGAATTCTTTTTAGGTTGACATCAGTCGGACTACTGAGCAGGGAGCCTGTCTATTCTTTTATTATTTGACCAATAAATTGATCTGTTTTTTAAAGTGTTAGCTACAGCGAACCGTTTCTTTCTGAATGCAGTAAAACCTGTTAATGGATCCAAATTCTCTTCCAGGTTCCAGTGCAAGCACACGATAAGAGGTTTACCATGCAAGGCGTCATTAGAAGGATGATCTGGTTTGAGCTTGTCGAAGCTGACAAGATCATCTTTGTTGTACTGACATCATGTATGATCATTTACTACAGTGGAGAATGCTGTAGCGACGCGAAGGCCAGTCCTGCCTGCTTGTAAATGCACACCCCAAAGGATCAGCATTCTCAACCTGTCCCCGTTTTCCTGTTCAATTTTTCATTCCGTTTGTGTGGAAATGGTTGTGGTATGGACTTCAGTTCCCTCAATTACGTCACAAGAACAAACAGTTACATGCAATAGAGAATATAGAGCATCATAAAAAAAATGTGGAGATTCAGTTTGGGTTCACTGTCTTGTTGTCGGTCCCTTGGAGTTGTTGTATTAGAATCTTGTTGGTCCTAATTTCCAAAGTACTGTGGGTCCTAGTTGTCAGGCGGTGGAATCGGCCTTTAAAAGAGTAGAGGATGCGACATGTAATGGACAAAACAGAAAGGGAATTCAGTTATTCTTCCATCTGTGATTCTAAATCTACTCTTGTATCTGTTTCAGAGCAGTCCTCATGTTTATCCAATCTAATATGTCCAAAAATACTTACACGCTTTCGTCCATTAATTAAAAAAAAAAAGTGATACACGAAGTTGGGACGGATTTCATTTCAATGCTGCGATTTACCTGTCGAAAATTGTTTGAAAATGTTGTCATGACATTTCATTTTCGACAAGATATTATTTAATCAATAACACAGAGTCATTGATCATAGGTGCAACGTTCAACTAGAAACTACCATAAGCTTTCAAAAGAGTTTTTTTTAATGACTTCTAAATGAAAGGGGAATGTGAATCGCAAGAATATGTCTAGAAACTTACACATGCCACGTTCCTTTTCCCGTAAAAAAAGACCCCTTTACAATGCCATATGCTATTGCACAACTTTTAAAGCATGGTGAGTAGTTGAAAGAGACCATATATTTACATTCTTCTGTTGCACCAACAAATATGACAAAGGATTGATCGGCTCAAACATACAAAAACGCCGAGTTCAGATTGGTTTGTGGTTTGTCAACTGATTTGATCCTGTAATCAGTAAGATAGATAGAAAATATATACTCAAAGCTGATCTAATATGGTAATCGGCAAAGATCTAAACAGCTACTAGAAGCTGATTAAATCAAAGGTAATGATAAGTATAAGCAACCGATTATGGCTGGTTAGATGAGAAGAGGTAGATTTTTTCGAAAAAAGCGATGCGCAATAAGATTGGAGAAAACCAAATCTAGCATAATCGAAGAAGATCAACAATTGGCATGCACAACGGCTGATTGCATCTTTCTCCAATGTGTTGCCGACCATGACCCATATCGGTCTTTGTACAAATATAATTCCATCTTTTGAATCAATATCGATTATAATTCTATCTTTAACTTCACTTCTCCTTTTTTAACTGATATCGGTTAAAAATATCCTTTTTATCCTAAACCTGACAAATTGGTCATATCTTACTAAATTCTGATGCAAATATATGCCCCCTATTTTTGGGACATAATATGTTATCTTTCAAAAATCTTATTCATCGGCTTCTGTCATCATCGACTTAGCGTAATATCATTGTTGGTAAGTGCTCCATTTATAGTGTCGTAAAATCTTGACATGTGTATCTTCACCATTAACCGTGCGCAAATTGTCAAAAAACTTTTCGCCTTTTCACCTTTTTTACTCCCTATAAATATGGAGGCTGTCATTCATCATTTTTCACACTCACAATCACTCATCTTATCTTTAGTCACTTCATCCTTAATTTTAGACTTAAGCTCTCATCCGCTTCTTCTCCATTCAGCTTTGACAACCTCCCGTCAGCTTTAGTATAGATGGATCCTCACCAGGTATTCATCCTTGTTCCCGATAATCATAATCATTATTACTTAGACCCAATAGGAAATACCGATCCGTCGGTTGTCATAGATCAAGAAATTCTTCGGCTTCCATTAAATGCCTATGAGTATACATTAGATGGATGGAGTAAGAGCTTTAGAGTTAAGCCGACAACACTTAAAGGATGGAGGACTGGTAATTGTGCCACACAAAAAATGGTTGAATGGGAGCAAATGGGAATAGCAGAGTGTCTCCCCTTATCCCAAGTCGATCCAGAGGCCAATGTGCCCTTAGTGGCCACAACCTGCTATTTTTGGTTGAACACTTTTAATGCTTTCATATTTAAAACTACTGCAATCGGCCCAATTCCTATGGACGTTGCCCAGCTTTGCTGCTTAAGAAGACTGGACGGGGATCAAATATTGGCTTTCAACGCCAAACCTCAACACAAGCTCATTCACACCAAGGAAGAAGGCTGGAATAAGTACATCGGTGATGATGAAGGAACTGGCCTAGTATCGGACAATGAGCATGTCATCTTCATAAACATGTGGCTAGATCGGTTATTTTTCAAGGCGTTAATTGGGCCGTCTCAAGTATATCAGGTGCTGAGCAGCTAGTAGAAAGCCATCAGCTAGCAATAGAAAAATATTCCTTGGTGCAATCTATAAAATGATGCACGTTATACATAGTTGACTATTCACTGGTGTCGGCGTATTCCACCTGATAGGACCCCGTCAACAAATAGGGTTGACTACTCCCTAGACGGAAGGTATAGTTCGGTAGAGGGCGTCTTCGTGGCTGGAAACCCTAATGTCTCTCTACGATGGATCCCGAGAATCAATAGACTAATGGACACAGCCATGTACCCAGGTTTAGGCCCCCAGCTCGGGTAATAGCCCTACGTCCTGTTGGTTCTTTGTTGAGGAAATGTGGAGGAGGTTACAATGGTTTTTGAGCTTGGATGAGTTCTCTCTTTTCTTTCGATCTCTCGATCCTTTGGCCTCTCGATCCTTCGGCCTCTCGATCCTTCGGCCCCCTTCTCCATGCAAAGGCGCCCTTATATGAGACAGGTTGGCGGGGACGAGGAGAAAGGTGACACTATACTTATCTACAATACATTAATTACACCCATCATTCCAACCTCCACGTCGACCCACGACTCATTTATTACCTGCGCCCGTGGCCTTATCCTTCAAACCTCATTTAATGTCGGTGAGTGGCTTCGCCCGGTCCGCCCAGATATGACGCTCTGCGGCGGGTTTGGTAAAAGGCGTCGAGGGATGAGCCGTCGTCGTGTCGATAGTAGAATCCTTCACATTAATGACCACGACACAAGGTGCGGGGAGGGAGACTTTCAGTGAAGCCTTCCTCTCATTCCTTTGGTTGCCTCCATTGGCACGACAAGGGGCCTAGACGCATCCGCCCACTTACCAGCCACCTCATAAGCCGACGCCCGACAGGCGGTATGTCGCCCACCCACCCGGGGCACCACTGGCCGCTCGCCCAGTGAAAGTGGCGGAATCACCCACTGCTTCGCCGAGGCCACACTGAGCTCCTACTTTGGTATCGTGGCGTGATCGCCCACCGCCCGCGGAGGCACCACGCAGCTACTCGCCCGACAAGTGGCGTGTCGCCACTTGCTCGCCAGAGGCCACGTGGGCTCCTCGCCCGTGGCGGCGTGTCGCCCACCGCCGCCCGAGGCCGCGCTGGCCTCGCCTCGGAGTGGCGTGATCGCCCCGCCGCCAGGCACCACGCTGGTCGCCCGACGCAAGCGGCATGTCGCCCACCTTTCGCCCGGCCATGCGAGCTCTTCGCCGGCGAGCGGCGTGATCGCCCACCTACCCGCCAGCCGCCAAGCCGGCCAGCTTCTTGGGCCCACTATTCCACGGCGGAGAGGGTACCCCGGTGCAAAGTACACCGACAGTAGCCCTCAGGGCCGTCCTGGAACGCGCGCTAGTTGCTTTTCAGACCTTATTTAATGCCGGTGCGTTCCTGGATGGGCCCACCACTTCTGCGCATGCAACCACTTCGGTCCTCCCCACTTCCGCCGATTTTTCTTGGGACCCGAAATGCCTTGTCTTTTTGCCTGTTCGCGAAATGTCTTCGTGGGGGGTCTATATATATATGCACCCCCACTCAGCAGTTCACGCCTTCTGATCTTCTCGCACTTTGCTCTTTGCTTTTTCACCTTCCTCGCTCGAAGAACTTTGTTTCCACTTCGATGGCGTAGCCTCTTCTCTCTTCCACCGCTGGCCAGAGTAGGGTGGATTTCGTTGCCAAAATGGCACCCGAGGGCTCCCTGCACCTTCGCCAGGGGACCCTCGTGCCAGGCTGCGAGCCAGGGGAGATCATCGTCTTCGCCTGGGGGCTTATGGCGGGTTTGATGCCGCCATTCTCTGAATTCTTCCTCACCATCCTCCACTTCTACGAGATCCATCATCTTCATCTCTCCTCCAACTCCATCGTCCTTCTCTCCACCTTCGCTTACCTCTGGGAGATGTTTGTGGGGGTAATGCCCAATCTTCCTCTCTTTCGCTATTTCTTCACTTGCCGCAGCTCTCCCGACAGCGGGGTCGCAGGGAGCTGCCACTTTCGCCTCTGCAATGGGTCGGCCCCCCGCTACATTCCCTTCTAGCCACGATCCAACTGGAAGAATTGGCGGAGCGACTGGCTCTACGTTGGCGACGACAGCGGGGTTGACCTCCTTGGGGTATCCTGCGCACGGGCGGAAGCCTGTGAGAGCTGGAGCTCGCCTATCGAGGAGATGGCGGAGCTCCTGGCAATGGCGGCCCGCATCGATCGGTTGCGGGGCGCCGACCTGATTGGGGGGGCGTTAGTAGTCTGGGACTTCGTAACTCAGAGGATCAGCCCCCTGCATCGTCGTGCCCACCCTGCATGGTGATACACAGGGGACGACGACGTGACGCGCACATACCCGGGCAGTAAGTTCTGTTGCCCTTCTTTTGAATGCATATTCTTCTTCGCGGTCACCATCAGCTAATACTCCTGTCTTCTTTTGGTGTTAGGCGAGGGGAACCTGGATGGTCCTGCCCTCTCTAGATGGCTATCTAGGCTGATCCCGCTAGTGCCGAGTGGCCTGGAATTTCCAGCCGAGGTATGGTCGCTCTGCGATCTGGAGTTCGCAGAGCGCCTTTGGATCATCCAATCCTTTCCAGCGATGGACTCCACTGGTCCCGCCGTGGTGCCTGCCCGCGGCCCCTTAGTGATTAGGGACCAGCCCTGGGCCGATGACCGGAGCACAGGCAAATGGACGATCACTCCGGACACCCCGGGTGCGGACCCCAAGAGGGCCTGCACCGGGGACCAAACTTCTGCTGCCGCCGCTTTCGCCACTTCACCGAGCGCACCTGAAGTGGCGATATCTTCACCTGGGGCAGCGACTCCTGCCGCCCCTCCTCCAGCGCCGGCTGCACCGACGCTGACTCCAACTCCTGCGGCGCCGTCTCCACCAGCGCCAACTCCAGCGGCGCCGAGTCCAATCGCTGCTGGTACTCGCCCGAGCGGGCTTGCGGTGGCAGTCACTTCCTTTAGCTTCAAATCGCCCCCGAGGGTGGATCGCCAAGGTGCTCCAACCGCGCAGATATCCGCAGTGCTAACTGATGCAGCGGGGAATTCTGCTCAAGGGCAGCCCGGCGGTTTTGAAGCCACCGGACTAGACGTCACTGGGACCAGCGTTTCTGCTCCCCCCGCTCTGATCGCCCCCGCCACCCACACCACCGGCCTACATGCACCGCCGAAGCTTGGCGTTTCGCGACCACGCAGCACTCTCCTCACGGCGGCTACCCAACGCTGAAGCCCATGTGACACAACAAGTGGCGGCGTTCTTGGGAGCCGGAGAGGAAAGAGGCGCACTGGCCAAGAGAGAGCCACCGGGCGACCTTACTCGCCGGGCGCAGGAGGCCGAGGCAAAGACGGAGGGAGGCGAGAGAAAAACGGCTGACGGTATTTGACAACATCGCGACCATTCTCCGGCCATCATACCGGTGCATGGCGAGGGTCTTGGAGCCGCTAGGGGTGGACCTTTACGAGACGCTTGAGCCCACGGCAATGCAGCCCACTGCATCACCCGGGTCGTTGAGGCGCTCTCCGGCCTGCCAGCCGCCATGGCCGCCCGCTCCTTCCAGGAAGGGCAGCAGGTCGCCAGGGCCATCGCAACCTTCGTGCTGGCGTGCTACGCCAACCGCGACGCCGCCTTCAACCCAACGACGGTCGCGGACGGCATCGAGGGGGACGAGGCTCAGGCGCAGGCGCGCGTGCATGAGGCCGCGGAGCACATTGTCGGCATGATGGCAGTGGGGCCCCAGACCTTGGCGCGGCAGCAGCGGAGCCAGAGGCCGAAGAGGATGACGGGGGGGGGGGGCATTCAAGTCGTCAACGGCGACTGATGGCCCGTACCGCTTCCTTTTGCTTTCTTCATTTCATCTTGTTCCTGTTTTTTGTATGCCAGAACAATATTAGCAATTGTAACGAAGTTGGCATTTTTTGTTTTCACCTGGGCATGTTCGTCTGTTCGCGCTTTAGTTGTGCTTGCTCAACTCGATCTTTGGGCGATCAGCCCCCAGTCTTGTCATGATGCGAACCTAGACACTCCGGTTAGGTCGATACTTAGGCCTTTTTCGAGTGATTGCAATAATGCGAACAAAGATTACGCAGAACATGCAGGATGTAGGCAAGCAAAATCTTAAGTTTCTGCATAAGGGTATCACTGACTCTTGCCCTTTTGGAACCTATATCCTCGTGATCTCTTGGAACCTGACCACAGCATTGCACAATAAGGAAGCAAGCTCCCAGGAGCGGTATCGGGCTTGCGGTGCTCGCGGTGATAGCCACCGGTGCTTCGTGGAGCCAACCTGAGGTGTGCGAGCCGCGTTTGAGTCACCGTGCCACACTCACACTCCCAGTCACCCGTTCTTGCGACACAAACGCTGGGCATTTCCTTTTATCAATGAGGAGCCATCAGGTTATCAGGACCAGTGACAGCCACGCATAATTCAACCCAACGAGGTGCAAATGCGAAAGATAAGTCGGTACTGTTAAGGCGAGCAACTTATCTTTGCCATAGGCCACTGGGCGACCAGCCTCCAGGCTGGTCATGGAAGCCAGCACTCGGTGAGCAGGGCGTGGTCGCTGTCGTGCCCCGAATTTGCAAATCCGGACACTCTGTGTATTCTGCACTAGTCTAGGATCGCGCTAGTGCACACAGGCTTAACAGGGTTAAAGTACCACAATCATACACAGTGGAATAACAAATAAGTACGTCAAACATGTATATAAACGAGTTGTTTGACCATATGGTCACCTTACATCAGTTTGCCACGCAGGGCTTACATTATTCAGAGTAAAAGATAAACAACAGCGAAAAGTAAACGTTATGGTGATCCATCTTCGCCACAGGCGCCTTGACAGAGGCTTGCTCCCTAGTTCTCTGGCCCTCCAGTATACTCTTTTTCCGACGCTGGTGTAGACTCCTCCTCTGGTAAAATTTTGCCCGCAAGGGTGAGTACACACCGTACTCAACAAGTTATGCACAGAATGCAGATCTATTACTACATGCATGGCTTGTTACATAGGAATGGCTCAGTTGGCTATTTTGCATTTGCATCAACATTTTTGAATTATTATTTATCTAGATAGAAAGCGTCAAAACCATTATAACAAGTTTCTCAAACTGTCTTCCACAAAATTTTGGACGCACAGTCCTTAATCAAATTTCACCATTAACACTGGCACACGGCATTCCACCCCATTTTATTTTCAAAACTCTACCCCTTGGTCAGTAATCCCGAGCAATGTTCAATACCGTGAACACGCTATTGAATAGTTTGTACACTCTGCAGAGGTTATACACTTTACCCACAAGATACAATCAAACACCACAAAGGCGAGCGACTGTAACAAAGCCTTTCCAAAGGTCCGTCTAAACCCAAGATCGCCGCTAAGGTTTCAACTTTGGAGGGACTGGTTACCACACCAGGGCCCCCCTCTTGCGCTGTCGGTTTACCACCCAAACACTGGCCTCACTCCACCACAACAAGATCTTGAGGAATAGATTTCACAATTTACTCAGCTAGGTCAAATCCCATCTAGGAACTTGTGGTTGTATGAATGACTCAGGTCAAAGGCTCGCAAGGTTAAGTCCTTAGGGTTGATCAGAGCAAGACTTGCACAAACCCCTCCGCCCCTCGGGCCCACCAGTCACACTTGCTCCAACCACTTGCTCCGATCTAAATTATTTTCCATCCCAAGTTGATTATTGTGCAACACATGCCAACAACTCAACATCCATATGGAACCACACCTCCATATATCAACATCATCGTGTGGCAACACATCACACCATTCTAAATACATTGCATATTCCATTAATCAATATTGATCTTTGTATTTTAAAAGATTATTCACGATATATGCAAAGCTAAGCAACTATTCACGGTCTAGCCTCCGTGTTGGCACAATATTATCAACCAACTAATATTACCAAACTTAGGTTATCAAAGGAATCATGGCATACAAATATTAACAAGAAGGTGGCAATAACAAATAGGTTGATTAGCTAATTCACCCAAATTATTTTAATCCATTTTTAGTTGAATTAGCATGCATAGTTTGAATCAAAATATATTTTCAAAACTTAGGAGCAATATGGTCAAAGCATAACTTGCCTTCAAATAGCAGTTGATCCTGGTTCGGAGCTTGGTCTTGTTCTAAAAATCCTCCCTCGAAACCCTCCGGTAGATCAACGTCTACTCGCAATCAATGTACACACAATAAATATAATTTACAGAGAACAAACTCAACTCTAAAAATTTCACAAAATTCACCAATAAATAGATCTTGATTTTACAAATTTTTAGAAATTTAAATAACACAAATCAGAGTTAAAACGCGAAAGTTATAGCCATTTGAAGTTTGAAAATAAATTAAAAAGAATAAACCGAATTTCTTGATTTATTTCTATACGGGAAATTCGGAATTATGACGTCAGCACCGGATTTGATTTTCACCGAATTATTTTTCTAAAGAAAATCAAATTATTGCGCAAGCATGACGTCAGCATGAACGATACTCTCAGCGACACGTGGACCCCCATCGCCGGCGTCATTGATAGCGTCGTACGACCCAAAGACCACGGCCGACATGTGGGCCCTACTGATGGTGTAAGCTGCTGATGTCAGCGATGACATGTGGCGTGATCTCGTCGTGACACGCGTCGCCACATTATCAACCGAGAGGTTGATCTAATCTCAGCCGTCCGATTCAAAACGTACAGGTGAGATCTAAACAACGCTTCGATTTTTATCTAACACGTGTCTCAATCTGAACCGTGCGATGAAATCAACAGCCAGGATTGCACCGACACTTCGGCCCCTTGACCGAGTCAACGCGCATCAAGATTCGTGCCGGAATCACGTGGCTCAATCTCAACGCTTGGATCTAGATCAAACGGTTGAAATGAAATCAAGCGACGTCGACGAGCGACGGTACGCAAGAACTTCTCGGTTTCGGCGACACATGTCCGCTCAAGACTGGCCCGGCACGCGGTACAATCTAAACCACACATTCAAAATCCTACGATCCGGATTGAATCTAACACATGCGCTGAGATCGGCTACGTGGTCACTTCTGTGCACGACACGTGGGCACATCTACACCACACAACCAAAATCAAACGGCCTAGATTATTTCAATCCTATACTCTCAACGCAGATCCAACGGCCTAGATTAATTAAATTACGCGACGGATTATGAGCTATACGATCAACATCTAATGGCCAATGGTTGAAGATGGGACTCACTGTTGCTGCGATGACGTGGACGAATCCAGAGCGTCGGTTGATGATCGGACGACTGTCGAAGCTCGAGGTAGCGGCGAGTTTGCGGCGGCGTAGTTCTTGCCGAAGAGGAGGAAGACGATGCGGCGACGGCGTTGCGGGGCTTCTCCGGCGATAAGGGTTGGCTCCTTGGACGCGGCGCGACGCAAGCAACCCGAAGGTGACCTTGAAGACGGTGGAGGATGACCGGCGGTGGCGCAAACACGGCGGAAAGGTCTCGGGACTACGGCGAGCTTGTGTGGGCGCTACGGTGAGTCTCAGGAGGTGTGAGAGGTAGCAACTGGTGCGGAAAGAGATGCTCTACACGGCGCGCTAGCTAATGAAGGCGGAGAGGAAGTACACCGGCGGTTACGACATGCGGAACTCACGGCAGTAATGCTCGGCGGCGTTACGCATGTAAAGCAAGACGGCGTGGCGCAATCACTACCGAATCCACGCTGCAACGATCGACGGCCTCTGAGATGGATTCAGCGGTCCTTCGAGCGGCCGATCCAAAATCAGCGGCGGACTTCTAGCGCCGATTAGGGTTCCTCGATGGGCGGCCGATCCGACGAAGAATGGGCGAGCCCGATCTTGTTCATAGCTTTTCTCGAAATTTTTGAATAAAACAATTCGAAATTAGATTAAATCATTTGAGACATTAAAAGTATCGAAAAAATTCTAGAAAAATTCCAAAAATATTTTAGGACATTTTGAACTCAAATAAAATATTTTCATTTATATTTTGTTTAAAACTTTTCATTATTAAATTAATTTCCAAAGAAAAGTTTGTTTCTAAAAATTCAATTAGTTCCAAATAAATTCCAAAAATTCTCAAAAATTCAAAATAAAATATAAAATTGAAAATAGCCAAATTTTGGGATGTTACAGTCGCCCACCTACTCGGTCGGCGTATAGGGCATGGTCGCCCACCTGCCCGCCGGACCCACACATGGGCTTCTCGCCAGGCGAGCAGGGCATGATCGCCCGCCCGCTTGCTAGGGGGCCACGTGGGCCTCTCACCCAGCGAGCAGGGCATGATCGCCCACCTGCTCGCCTAGCTGCCACGGGGTTACATCGGATGCTTGAGCTACAGGGGCCCCTGCACTTCATCTGCGATTTGCGCATGGCTACTGAAAGCACAAGTAAGTATTACGCAAAGTATGCAGAAAACATATTAAAGAACACAAGTCCTCGCGCGGGTATGTCATGGTCCTTTTCTTTAGAACTTAGGCTCTTGAGATTCAGAATCAGCTCGCGGCATCGCGGGGCATGGGAGCAGGTTCCCAGGAGTGATATTGGGCTTGCGGTGCTCGCGGTGACAGCCAGCGGTGCTTCGCGGAGCCAACCCAAGGTGTGCGAGCCGCGTTTGAGCCACTGTGCCACACTCACGCTCTGATGCGCCTGCCTTGCTCGGCGAATCTCGGGTGTTCTGCGAGATCAACAAGGAGCGACCAAACTGCCATAACACATGACATCCCCGCGCAATCTTTCCCACCAGGGGATAAGCAAGGAGGATAAAGCAGAAGCCTCTAAGGCAAACAACTTTGCTAACCGCCAGCAGCCGCCGATCAGCCGGAGGGAAAACTCGCCCACACAACCGATCAAAGCGAACCACTAGGGACTTACAGCTTTTAGGGGTAAAACTTTCGCAATAACTCCACGTTGAAGGAGTTGGCCAGCTCTTGATCATCCTCGGTGCACAATGGACATACTGGTCGAGATATTGAGACCACCTTAAAGGCCCTCCCATCGAGAGCGGTTTGTGGAGCCCGGCATGCGTCTGGATTCTACGGAAAACCAGGTCGTCAACTGCTAGTGTTCTCTCGCAGACCCGGGTGGCATGGTACCGCCTGAGACTTTGCTGGTACCGGGCGGCGCGCAAGGCCACCCAGTCGCGCACCTCCTCCAGAAGGTTGACATCTTCACCGTGGTGGTCTTCTTGTCCTTCCTCGCTGAACGCCGAGACACGCGGTGAGACGAGCAGCGGCTTCGGACGGAGGATAGCTTCGCGCCAGAGCCGGGGAAGAAGGGTGTTTAGCGACGCCTAACCGGGTGTGGTTCGAGCGACCACAAGACTGGCCAGGAGTTCTTCATTCACCGTGCCCCCACTTATGGAGCCGATCGAATGCTCTGGTCTTCAAGCCTCTGAATATCAGCGCGTTGGCACGCTCAGCTTGGCCATTGCTCTTGGGATGGGCCACCGAAGCAAAGCATACCTTGGTGCCCATCTCTTCTCAGAACTCCAGGAAGGTCGCGTTGGTGAATTGAGTGCCGTTGTCGGTGATGATGCGATTGGCGACTCCAAAGCGGGTGAAGATCCCATGGATGAACTTGATAGCAGCGGAAGCCGTGATGGCACGTATTGCTTCGGCTTCGACCCACACTTGGTGAATTTGTCGATGGCGACGAACAGGTGGGTGAAGCCCCGTGGCACAATGGGAACGGCCGGATATCAAAGCCCGCATCGCGAACGGCCAGGAGAGCGGGATGGTTTGCAGAGCTTGGGCTGGTCGGTGGATTTGCCTGGCGAAGAATTGGCATGCTTCGCATTTCCTCACCAGCTTGCAAGCATCCTGGAGGGCAGTAGGCCAACAAAATCCTTGGCAGAACACTTTGCCGACAAGCGTCCGGCCGGACATATGGCTCCTGCACATGCCTCTATGGATATCAGAGAGCAGGGCGCTCCTCTCTTCCTGAGTGATGAACTTCAGTAGAATTCCATTTCTGCTCCGGCGGTATAGGTCCCCACCCACTAGAGTATAGCACTTGGCCTTGCGTGCTATCTTCTCAGCTGAGGCATCATCGTCGGGGATCTCTCGGTCTCGTAGGAAGGCTAGGATGGTATCCATCTACTGGCCTTCCTGGCCAACAGTGGCAATCACACGGTGATCGCTCGGGTACTCCGCTTGGCCAGGCTTTTCCCCAGGTGCCACATCGGCGGCAGTGCTGCCTTCCCTCCCAGATCTGGGGGCTGAGGCGGGTGCACTGCCTACCCTCCTTGAATCGGAGGCCGCGACAGGCACACCGCCATCCTCGCTAGAATCGGAGGCCACGATGGCGGCACCATCGTTCCCGCCTGAACCAAGGGCGACGATGGACGGTCGTGACAGCCTTTCTTCGAAGACCCCGACCGGAACAGAGGTTCTCGAGGATGCGAGCTGCGAGAGCTCATCCACCAGATGGTTGTCGCGTCGAGGGATATGAATATATCCCAGTCCTTTGAAGTGGCGCTCCATCTTCCTGACCTCCGTCAAGTAGGCAGCCATGGTAGGATCAAAGCATTGAAATTCCTTTCGCGCTTGATTGATGATGAGCAGGGAGTCACCTTTAACTTGGAGGCACCAGACGCCAAACGCTACGGCGGCACGCAGCCCTGCCAGCAGGCCCTCGTATTCAACAATGTTATTGGTGGCCTTGAAGTCGAGGGCGACCACGTACTGGAAGATGTCACCGGTCGGAGAGACCAGGACCACCCTAGCCCCCGCGCCTTCGAGCCTAAAGGAACCATCGAAAAACAAGGTCCAGGGGGAAGGCGCGGGTGCTTCTTCAGCTTCAGGAGTGGCAGGAGTCCACTCGGCAATGAACTCCGCCAACTTCTGGCTCTTGATGGCGGTGCGGGGTACAAACTTGAGACAGAATTCCCCCAGGTCCACCGACCACTTGGCGATGCGGCCTTTTGCTTCCCGGTTGTGAAGAATCTCTCGCAGGGGGTAGGCAGTGACCACCGTGACTTCTCTCTCTTGAAAGTAGTGCCATAGCTTCCTGGACGCCACCAGGATGGCGTACAACATTTTTTGCGCTTGTGGGTATCTTCTCTCTACCTCATGTAGCACCTCGCTGACATAGTAGACCGGCTTCTGGATGCCTTCCCTCTCCACCACTAGTACTGCGCTCACCACTGCCGGGGTAGCAGCGATGTATAGGAGCAATTGTTCGCCGGGCTGAGGGGCGACCAGTACTGGCGAGGAGGAGAGGTACTGCTTCAAGTCTTCAAATGCTTGTTGAGCCTCCTCAGTCCACTCGAAGTGGTTCGTCTTCTTCAGCAGTTTGAAAAGGGGCAGGCTTTTCTCTCCGAGTCGGGCAATAAATCGTCCGAGGGAGGCTAGGCGACCAGCCAGGCACTGCACCTGCTTGAGTCGAAACGGCGACTTCATGTGTTCGATGGCCGCTATCTTGTCAGGATTGACCTTGATGCCCCGCCTGGAGACGAGGAACCCTAGCAGCTTTCCGAAGGGCACACCGAACACGCACTTCTCGGGGTTGAGCTTCAAGCAATTCTCCCGGAGGTTGGCAAAGGTTTCCTCCAGGTCTTCGATCAGTTCTTCGCTCTTTCACTTTTATGACCAAGTTGTCGACGTACACCTCAAGATTGCGCCCTATCTGTGGACGGAAAGTGATATGCATGGCACGTTGGTAAGTAGAACCAGCATTTTTAATCCAAAAGCCATTCTGACATAAAAATAAACACCCATGGGTGTTACAAAAGTGGTTTTGTCTTCGTCTTTTGCCACCATGTTAATCTGATGGTACCTAGAGTACGCATCCAGAAAGCACAGCATCTCACATCCCACCGTAAAGTTGACGATGAGATCGACGTGCGGCAAGGGGTAAGGGTCCTTCGGGCAGGCCTTGTTGAGGTCAGTGAAATCGACGCACATTCGCCACTTCCCGTTGGACTTCTTGACGAGCCCCTGTCGGCGTATTCCACCTGACAGGACCCCGTCAACGAACAGGGTTGACTACTCCCTAGACGGAAGGTATGGCTCGGTAGAGGGCGTCTTCGTGGCTGGAAACCCTAATGTCTCTCTATGATGCATCCCGGGAATCAACAGACTAATGGACATGGCCATGTACCCAAGTTCAGGCCCCCAGCTCGGGTAATAGCCCTACATCCTGTTGATTCTTTGTTGAGGAAATGTGGAGGAGATTACAATGGTTTTTGAGCTTGGATGAGTTCTCTCTTCTCTTTCGATCTCTCGATCCTTCGGCCTCTCGATCCTTCGGCCCCCTTCTCCATGCACCGAGGCGCCCTTATATAGACGGGTTGGCCCAGACAGGGGAGAAGGTGACACTATACTTATCTACAACACATTAATTACACCCATCATTCCAACCTCCACGTCGACCCACGACTCATTTATTACACACGCCTCCGTGGCCTTGTCCTTCAAACATCATTTAATGTCGGTGAGTGGCTTCGCCCGATCCGCCTGGGATATGAGGCTCCTGCGACGGGTTTGGTAAGAGGAGTCAGAGGGATGAGCCGTTGTCAGTGTATTCCGCCTGACAGGCCCAAAATCTACAAACTGGGTTTTGTTCGATAGGAGGGCGTCTTCGCGGCTGGCTAACCCTAGAGGGTGAAAACCCCACGCGGCGGGCTCCGGTGCTCTATGAACTAGGAAGAACACGAGGATTTTACCCAGGTTCGAGCCCCCTTGTGAGAAGGGTAATAGCCTTACGTCCTGCTAAATTTCTTATGGAATGTTTCGAGCCAGTACAGGGTTCTTGGGTTACAAGTTCTCCTGCTAACACTCTGATGTTTGCTTGTCTGATGGACTCATCTCCCTTCGGGTCCCCCTTCCCCATGCACCCAGGCGCCCTTATATAGGCCAGGCTAACGGGAGTAGGTAGAAGGAGGGTCATCATGCTGATCTTAACACATTTAATGCTCCTCCGTGCTATCTGTTCGCTTGACCTCATTAAATGCCCACGCGTGCCTTTTGCTCATCACCGGATGGGACCCCTTTATGATAGGTAGGTGAGAGGCATCAGAGGAATGGGCTTGTTGCAGAAACCCTTGCGGCCGATAAGCCTGGCACAGCAGGCCTGCCACCTGACATGGTACGGTAGGGGAAGGAAACTTCGAGGTGAAGCCATCGCGCCCCACCTTTTTGCCTTGCGGCGGGCGAGAGGCGTCCTCGCCACTGCCGCAGACCGCCACATGGATCGGGCGCAAGGCGAAAGGGCGTGTTTCGCCACCCTGCTGGCGCCACGTGGACCGGCAGCTAGTCGGCGGGCGTGATCGCCGCCCGATCGCGAGGCCGCCCGTGGATCGGGCGCCGGCGGCGGCGTGCTCGCCCATCTGCGCCGGGCGCCAAGTGGATCGGCACTGGCGGCGGGGCTTGATCACTAGCCCGTCGCCAAAGCCGCCACGTGATCGGGCGCCGGCAGCAGGGCGTGTTTCGCCACTCGCTGTCGGGCGCCACGTGGACCGGCACTGCCGGGCGGGCATGATCGCCGCCGTCGCTAAAGCCGCCACGTGATCGGGCGCCGCGGCGGCGTTTCGCCCACACGCCACCGGGCGCCACGCGTGGGCAAGCACTGGCCGGCGGGCGTGATCGCTTCGCCCGTCGCCCGAGCCGCCACGTGGGCCACTTTTATGCGGCGGAGAGGGTACCCTAGTATAGAGTACGCTGACAGCCATCATCGTGTCGATAGTAGAATCCTTCATAATTAATGACCCCGACACAAGGTGCCACGGGAGGGAGATTTCGAGGCGAACCCTTCCTCTCATTCCTTTGGTTCCCTCCGTGGCCTGACAAGGGGGGCCCAGACACTCGCCCACTTGCCAGGCCGCCTCATAAGCCGACGCCAGCGGCAGGCGTGTCGACCACCACCGCCCGCCAGGCACCACGCTCGCCGCCGTGGCGGCGTATGTCGCCCACCGCCGTCGAGGCCACACGGCTCTTCGCCTTAAAGCGGCGTGATTGCCCACCTGCCCACCAGGGCACCACGCAGCCACTCGCCCGACGAGCGGTATGCGTCGCCACCGCCGCCAGGCCACGCAGCTCCTCGCCCGGCAGCAGCGCAGATCGCCCACCGCCCGCCAGGCATCACGGGTCGCTTCCTCAGAAAGCACGGCTTAATCGCCCACCGCCGCCAGGGCCGTGGGCTCCTCACCGTGGGCGGGGCATGATCGCCCACCGCCTCTAGGGCACCACGTGCCGCCGCCTCGCCCGTGGCGTATGTCGCCCACCGCCGCCAGGCCACAGCTCCTCGCCCGTGCGGCAAGTGGCGTGATTGCCCACCGCCTGCGTGGCACCACGAGGCCGCTTCGCCCGACGAAAGTATGCGTAATCGCCACCTGCTCGCTAAAGGCCCGCTGACTCCTCGCCCATGACAGTGGCGTGATTGCCCACTGCCGCCAGCCGCTGTGGGCCAGCCTTCTTGGGCCCACTATTTCATGGCGAGAGGTACCTGCAAAGTACACCCAAACAAGCTGGGATAGGGCAATTCTGTCGGCAATATGGGAGGCCCACTATAGTTCTTTTCGAGACATGGTTGTATTCTATGTTTAGGTGATCATTTGAAATTCATCCATCAGCAAAGGCACCGTTCCTCGTAAAGAAATTGCAAAAGGCCAAGAGATGTAATTTAAGAATAATTGATCTTACGACGAAAAATACTTCCTTTGCTCAGGCAATATGGGAGGCCCACTATAGTTCATTCAGACATGGTTGTATTCTATGTTTAGCTGATCATTTGAAATTCATCCATCAGCAAAGGCACCGTTCCTCGTAAAGAAATTGCAAAAGGCCAAGAGATGCAATTTAAGAATAATTGATCTTACGGTGAAAAATACTTCCTTTGCTCAGGCAATATGGGAGGCCCACTATAGTTCATTCAGACATGGTTGTATTCTATGTTTAGCTGATCATTTGAAATTCATCCATCAGCAAAGGCACCGTTCCTCGTAAAGAAGTTGCAAAAGGCCAAGAGATGCAATTTAAGAATAATTGATCTTACGGCGAAAAATACTTCCTTTGCTCAGGTAATGACTTTAAGATTATGGCCATTGAAGCAAGAAAATTATTGGCCTTTTTCTTTTAGCTCAGCTAGAGTGACTTTGACCAACACAACTTTTTCTGTTACAAAGAAGCCGATACTTATCCATGCCCATCTTTTCTTCACCTGATGGGAGATAGTGATACCATGCTTCAAGAATCGTTGAATCTATATAATATCTCCATCACTCCAAATGTATTGTCTGTTAGCTTGTACCCAAAAAAATCAAACATATCAGCCCTCTTATGAGCTATATCATCGACCAGTGTATGCTAGACAGCTCGGTTTTGGACACGTTCCTCCAAGTTTCCAATTTTTGATCGGCTGCAACCAAGAAACCAAGTATGTCATGCTTCATTGGTTGAACTAGTGCTGCATATAGCCAATGATATCCAAGTTACAGATTTCCCACATTTTCTTCTGCATACACAGAGGGTGAGCAACTTTTCTAGTTGGTGGTTGGCTATTTGTTCATCTTCATACTCGATAGAAAGAACCATCAAAATAATGAACTCTAAATTTTTTTAGATCTGCCAGAGCCGACATATGATATTAACTTTGATAGTAGCTTGTGTTCTGGTAGCAAGGCTAGTTCCTTAGGCTATACTAACACGAGTTTTGTTGACATAACCGATGAGGTATTGACTTAAAGTAGAATTTTTCTTCTTGGATATCTTTTATATCCTTTGAACTTCACTAATCGGCTCTCGATTCATTTTGCAAACCAAAGCCACTAGGAAGAAGCCCGTGGAATCCAAGACCATCGGCCAAGCTAGCAAAGGCTACGCTCGCAACAATTTTTTAACTAGCTATTCATCGGGAACTTTAGGGATTCAATCTCCTTCCCTTTCTGATGTTGAAAAACAATAGCCAAGTAAGTATCTGTTGGCTTTATCTTATGCTTGCACTATTTATGTAAACTAACTTCTTTAGCTAATTACTTTTTAGAGAAAAACGTGGTCACCCCATAAGGTCTTGGAGACAATAATAAAACCTGATGAGCAATCGATCGAAAGCTCTCCATATGCATTAGGCGTGGATGAGGTAAAACAATTTCCTAAGCCAATTTTAAAATATAAACTTGCATTACCTAACTTTCGAATTATTCCTACAGCCTTCTCTTACCCCTGCCACACACATTGCCAACATCTTAGCTAATTTTCCTACAGAGTTAAAATTACCCCGTCCCCCTTCATAGCCGATGGCAAAAGCCACAACTCCCAAAGCTGCACCAATCACCATCGCTGCTCCTGCCACTACTACGAAGCCAAGTGCTAAGCCGATTGAATCTATGAGCAATGTGCTCGGATTCGATTGGTCCAACCTATAGGATGAGGTCAATCTAGGTGTAGACAGCTTTCTAGAAGAGGTTCAGAAGATCTTGGTTGTTTCTAAGAATGCATCTACTAAAATGACTTCAGCCTTGGGCATGGCAAATAAATTAAACTCTTTCTTTAAGCTGCTCTTCACCCTATCGGCCAATCTACAAAAAAATGTCCAGTCTCTTAGGGATGCCATGACGACAGTGCAAGCCGATCTACCTAAAGAAGCCATGGGTGCATTGTTAGAAGTATGCCACCTTGATAAGAAAAAAGATATGGTGGCAGTAGCTAAGGTAAGAATCACTTATCAAGCAAAGATAACACGATGATCGAAGCTACCCGACAAGTGGTAGAGCGACACTAAGGATCCGAAAGCCAAATATGATGAAGAATCTAAGTCCCTAAAGGCCACCAAGGAAACTTTTTAAGCTTGAATTGGCCAAAAAATCCTTGGAAGAAGAGTCGACTAAAGTTAACGCTTCTCTGGTGAGTCCCAAGACCATATAGCATCTACATCATCAACTTTGAAGAATAAAAAGTAGGGATAGGCATGGCCATCGCAGTGAGCCAAAAAACAGTCACCCAAGATTACTCCCGCCCCGAGCTTAGAAGAAGAAGACAACAAGATCCTTAAGGATGTGGAATAAATCATTGCCAAGGCTCCTGCTGCCTTGTTGGCTCTTGGAGCTAGACCGAACAATCCAAAGGATATAATAGGCTTATCTAAAAATTTTACGTGCTTGTAATGGATGTGCTATCTTAAACAATATTTCAATGCTTTGTAACATATTCATAATCGGCTATTTAACCGATTGCTATTTATGTTTTAATTGCCTTTTCTACTTCAAGTGCGATGTGTTTAATCACTTGTAGTCCATTTTAGTCTATAGCCAAAATTAACTACAACGAGTTAATTTGGCTTTTTATGATTGATAGCTATACTTAGCCAATTAAGAGCCAACCCAAACACTTGAGTAGTATTTCTTCAAGGACTTACCATTAATCACTTTAGAAAACGCCACACCTTTTGGTGTCTCTAAAATATAAGAATTTTCATCCACAAGCCGATGAATCTTGTATGGAGACCATTTGCCAAATCGGTTATCTCTAGAGCCGATAGGCAAAATAGTTTTTCAAACCAAATCATCTTCATAAAATGACTTAGGAATTACATTTTTATTATAAGCCTTCACAACTCTCGTCTTATTCTTCTTAAGCCGATCTAGTGTATGTAAATGTAATTCCTCCAAGTCATTCAAATTATTGGTCATTAAATCCTTATAATCTTAAGCCAACAAACCATTTTGTCTAACTGTTCGTACTGAGTCAATACTGATTTCCAAGGGTGATACAGCCTCTTGTCCATAGACCAACTGATAGGGTGATAACTCTGTCGCACCATGGTACATATTCCGATAAGCCTATAATGACTCTGATAACATCACATGCCAATTCCTTGCTTATCTTCAATTTTTCTCTTAATTAACTTGATCAACATTTTATTTGACGACTTAGCTTAACCATTAGCCTGAGCATAATAGTATGATGAATTTAACAACTTTATACCCAAACTCCTAGTAAAACCTTGAAATCCATTGGATATGAACACAGTACCCTAATCAGTCGTAATAGTCTGTGGTATCCCAAATCGATGAATAATATGCTCTATAACAAATTTGACCACTTCAACGCTAGTAACCCTTTTAAGTGGGATTGGTTCAACCCATTTAGAAAAATAATCAGTCACAACCAATATGAATTTATGGCCTTTGCTTGACAGAAAATATTTATCCGATTATATCTATTCCCCATCCTCTAAATGGTCAAGGATTGATAATTAGATACAAAACCGATGCTAGAGCTAATTGTACATTGCCAAAGTTTTGATAAGTCTGGTATCCTTCATAATATTTGAAACAATCTTCCAACATTGTTAGCTAAAAATACCCAGTACGCCTTAACAACCATTTCATTTCATAAGCCGATTGATGGGATCCATAAATACCTTCATATACTTCTCCCATGGCACCTTAACTTCTTCAGCTTTAAGACATCTCAGTATCAAACTCTCTAAAGTCCGATAATAAAGCATATTATCAAATAGGACATGCTTCAGGATCTATCGCTTGATTATCTGATCAGTAGGTTTTGAAGGATCGGTCAAATACTCCACTATCTTTGTCCTCCAGTCATCGATGGTGACACATATGATCATTTTTCTATCAGTTTGAACTCCTCTAATTGGCTAAAAACTTTATAGCCTGATGCTTGTTGAGTTAACAAGTTGGCCTTGCCATTTAACTCATGAGGAATATGACAAATGGAAAAAGAAGTGAATAAACCGATTATAGTAAGACACTTCTCCAAGTATTTGATCAAAATGTTATCATTGCTGTTATATTCTTCTTTAATCAATTGGACTACCAACAAAAAATTACCATAAGCCTCAACATAATCAACTCTGATATTGTTGAGTAGCTATAGGCCTTTAAACAATGCTTCGTATTCGGCTTAATTGTTAGAACATGTGCAATTCAGTTTGAATGCGAACTCAAAATTATATCCTTTTGACGAAATCGACACTATTCCAATAGCACTGCCCTCTCAACATACCGATCCATCGAAAAATAATTGCAAAGGGTAACAGATATTAGATTAGCATTTGTATTAGTTTCATACCCTGTTATAAAATTGGCAATCACTTGACCCGTAACAGTTTTATCTGATTCATACATCAAGTCAAACTTGATGAGCATGTATACTCATTTACCAAGTCGATTATGCAAAATTAGGGCTGATAACATATATTTTATAATGTTGGTTTTACAAATAACTTTACAAGTCAATACTAAAGTGTAATGCCTTAGCTTTGTGCGAGCAAAATATAATGACAAGTAGAGTTTTTCTATAAAAAGGTACCTAGTTTCCACATCAATTAACCATCGGCTTAAGTATAAAATAACCCACTCTTTTCCATCAATTACTTGTACCAAAATAGCTCCAATTGTCACCTCTTCAGCCGATATATATAACTTGAATGGTATACCTTTTTGAGGTGCGGCTAAAACTAGAGGATTAGACAAATAATCTTTTATGCTCTTTAAAGCTTTCTGCTAATTGGCTCCCTAGGCAAAGTCTTGATTATCCTTTAACTTCAACAGTGGGGAAATAAATTGCTGTAAATAATTAATCTTGCCAATCAACTTCTGTAATTCCTTTTTACAGGCTAGTGAAATAGGTTAAGTCCAATGATGATAGAGACTTTGGATGACATCATATGTTGATAATCATCAAGTCAAAGGTTCAAGACGAAAGATGTCATCATGTGTTGATGAGCATCAAGACAAAATCCCGAAGTGAAGATAGTTCATTATGTGTTGATGAGCAAGACGAGAACTTGCACTTGGAGAGAAGATGATCGTCATCAAGTGGAAGCTCCAAGTGAATGCGCGAGGCAAAGGTATAACTGGTATAAGCTAAGTGTTAGCGTTTTTCGCCGGCCAGCTATTATGCCTCGAAGGGATCCAAGGTTCGATAGAGGGGACCTTCGCGGTCGGACACCTACGAGCTCTCTCGCGGGATCCGCACAGGCAAAGATTAAAGAACACCTCGATGTACCCAGGTTCGGGCCCCTGATGTGGGTAATAACCCTACGTCCTGCTTCAACTCTCGTTAACGCATTTTAGGGGGATTACATGTACATGCCCCAAGTTCTCCTTGAGCTCTCTTAGTGCTCTCTTTTTCGCCTTCGCGTCGTCTCCCCTTTCTCGCATGCACCGAACCCCCCTTATATAGGTTGGGCTGGATCAGATATGTGAGAAGGATGACATCACAATAATTACACTTCATTTATTACACTAGTTGCTGTAGCCCCATCCTTTGGCCTCATTCTTTGCACCATTATCCAACTCCGCCCGGTCCGCCCGGGAAGCGACCTGTATAGGACTGGTTAGGTGCAGGACGATAGAGGGATAAGCTATCGTGCTGTCAGCACAGCCATGTGCTTTAATGGTCCTAACATGGGGTGTCGGGGGAGAAGACTTCAGGGTGAAGCTCCCCTATCCCGCCGACATACGTCTTCATGCCTGGCCGGCGACCCACTAGTACCTTCTGGCTCCTTCGATCGATCTCATAGCCCGGTTGCCTTGCAGCAGGGCGTGATCTCCACCCGCTCGCCAGGCCGCCATGCGGCGCGGTCGCCCGGCAGTAGGGCGTGATCGCCCACCTGCTCGCTAGGCCGTCACACGGCGTGGCCGCCCGGCAGCAGGGCGTACTCGCCCACCTGCTCGCTAGGCCATTTGCTTAGGCGCCGTGGGCCTTCGGCGATGGCGGAAAGGGTACCTCGCACAAAGTACGCCAACAAGAGCCCGGGCCCGCCCCGAGCGCACGCCACCTTTTCGCACCTCTTTAATGCCGATGTGCTCCTGGACGGGCCCACCACTTCGACATGCAATCTGCTTCCGGCCCTTTCCGCTATCAACAGATTCTCTTGGGACGGCGTCACAAGACTTTCGCTTTTCGCGAACTACCAGTGCAAGAAACCTATTAATACGCGTGCCCAGAGTTGGCAGTTCATGCTCTTTTTCAACTCCTTCGTCTTCTTCCCTTGCCGCTTCAACTTCTTTGCCCTCAGACCTTGCTTCACTCCAATGGTGCAAACTTTTCCCACCTCAACCGTCGATGGAGAGAGGCAATCGAGGCTCTCCCTGATCGCCCCCGAAGGTTCTCTTCGATTGCGCCGTGGCACCTCCACGCCGCGGTGCGAAACTGGGGAGATAGTCGTCTTTTCCTAGGCGTTGTTGGCGGGCCTGGTCCCGCATTTCCCTGAGTTCTTCCTCACCATTCTCCACTTCTATGAAGTCCACCACCTTCACCTCACCCCCAATGCCATCCTCATCCTCTCCACCTTCGCATACCTCTGCGAAATGTTCATGAGGGTGATGCCCAACCTTCCTCTCTTCCGATACTTCTATACTCTCCGCGGTTCCACAGACAGTGGAGTAGCGGGGAGTTGCTATTTTTGTCTTTGCGACGGGCTAGCCTCCCGCTACATCTCCTTCCAGGGGATACCCTTCACACTGGCGGAGGCCAATGAGAACCGAGGCTCGCCCATCGACAAGACGGCGGAGCTCCAGACAATGGTGGCCCGCATCGACCAGCTGTGGGATTCTGGGCTGACAGGGGCACTGGTGGTCCGACACTTCGTGACTCGGAGGATCAGCCCCTACACCGGCGCACTCGGTTGGCGTGGCAGTATACGGGCGATGACGATATAACCCGTACCTACCCAGGCCGTAAGCTTCTGTTCTTCATTTCTTCTAACTTCACGTGGTCGCCATCAGTTAATAACCATTTCTCTTTCTTCAGGTGCAAGGAATTTGGATGCCCCTTCCATCGTCAAGTGGCTGGGCGGGCTGGTCCCGCCAATGCCAGACGGTTCAGGTTTTCTAGCTGAATCCCGGCCATTGTGCGACCTGGAGTTCGCGAAGCGTCTCCAGATCGTCCAGTCGCTCCCGGCGATGGACTCCACCGAGCCCGCGAGCTGCCACCTCGTGGTCCACTGACGATTAGGGACCCCACCCCAATGGATGACCAGAGCGCAGGTAAGCGGTTGTCCTCTACGGGTGCATCGGGTGCAGACCCTAAGAGGCCCCGTACTGATGACCGGACGACCACCCCTTCCAAATCCATCTCACCTTCAAGCACGGCTGGAACGGGGTCTTCATCCATTGCAGCGACGTCTTCCGCTCCTACCCCAGCACCGACTTCATCCGCACCTATACCGGCGGCGACATCATCTGTTCCCGTTCCGCCGGCATCGAGAGCCCTCTCCACTGCTCCGCAGGGAGAGCTCAAATTGCCTGCGTCCTCCTTTCACTTCTCGGTGCTCCCAAGGACGCCTCCTAGCAGTGCTACGCAAAGCCAGGCACCCGTCGGAGCGGCCAGAGATCCTGCCCATGGTCTGTTCGGTGCCCCAGAAGCGGTCCATGGGGACGTCGCCGACGCTAGCACCTCCGCTAGCACTTCATCGAGCGCCCTCGCCACCCCTGCCTCTCGACTAGCGACGTTGCTCACTGAGCTTGGCAGCATCCATGCTTCAATGGGCACCCTCTTCACAGCAGCCAACCAGCAAGAGGCACAGTTGAGCCAGCAGATGGGGCGGCTACATGATGAGCTGGCACAAGAAAGGGAGAGGGGGGCGGCCCTACTCGCCTAGGAGATGGCGAGTGCGGTAGCCCTGCTCGCCCGGACAGAAGAGGCTGAGGCGGGATGGAAGCGGGCTAAAGATGAACTGCGCCGCTCACTGCTCAACATCACCGTCATGCTTCGTCCTGCATACAACCGCATGGTCAGGAGCTTGCGGCCCCAGGGGTGGAGCTGAGCAATCCACTGGAGTCTTCGGCGATGCAGTACGCCCTCAGCGTCACCCGCATCACCGAGGCTCTCATTGGCCTGCCCACCGCCTTGTCCGCCCGCTCCGCCAGAGAGGGATAGGAGGTTGCCATCGCCACCGCGAGGTACGTGCTGGCCTACTGTGCCAGCCGTGACACCTCCTTCGACGCCATGTCCGTCGTGGCCGACATCGAAGGCGATGAGGCCTAGGCATAGGCTCACGTGCACGAGGCCTCGAAGCACGTGGCGGGGCTGATGACGGTGGTGGACCTAGCCCTTGCGCGGCGATGGAGGAGGAGGAGGAGGCGAAAGACGATCCCGGGCACATCCAAGTCGCCGATGAAGAATGATGGCCAGAGTAGCCCCTCTTGTTTTCTTCATTCCTTTCTTTTCTCTTTTTTTGTCTGTAATCATGTAGATACACTCTTCAGTAATCTTAACGAAATTGCTATCTTTCGCGTTTACCTAAGTGCCTGTTTGTTAGTATGTTTGCCCGCGTTTGCTTGCCAAAGTCCCTGGGCGACCAGCCCCCTGCCTTCGTCATGACTCCGGTTTGGGGGTTTAGTCTAGGTTGATGCTCTAGCATTCTCCCTGCACTTGCACGTAACCGCTACAAATACGAGCAGAAGTTACGCAAGATACGCAAGGAACAAATCAAAAGATCACAAGTCCCAGTGCGTGTGGTTGTCACTGTCCCATCGTCTTTAGGATCTTAAACCCTTGCGATCTCTCGGAACCTGGCCACGGTGCTGCATGGCAGGGCAGCAGGTTCCCAGGGGTGGTTTTGGTCCATCGGTGTTCACGGTGACAACCTGGGGTGTGCTAGCTGCATTTGAACACCGTACCGCACTCGACCCCCTGGTCTCCCGTCCCTGCTCGACGCAAGTGCCGAATGTTTTCGCTTATCGACAAGGAGCCACCAGGCTACCAGTACCCATGACAACCACACAAAATGCGGCCCACCAGGGCCAAATGGGACAAATAAGAAAGATTTACCGGAAACCCATGAGGCAAACAACTTAACTTATTATTGGCCGTCAACTGACCAGCTAAATGGAGGAAAACCCGCTCAGGGGTAGAATTTCCGCAACATCTCTAAGTTCTGAGAGTTCGCCATCTCTTGGCCATCCTCGCTGGCCAATCGGACCACCCCGGGTCGAGAGACTGAGACCACCTTGAAGGGGCCTTCCCATGGGGGAGACAACTTGTTGTGACCGGCCTGCGTCTGAATTCTGCGTAGGACGAGGTCACCCACCGCCAGTGCTCTCTTGTGGACCCGGGTGGCGTGGTACTGCTTGAGGCTCTGCTGGTACTGAGCAGCACGTAGAACTACTCGATCGCGCACCTCCTCTTCTTGGCGTTGATCTTCTTGGCCCTCCTCGCTGAACGCCGAAACACGCGGGGAGCCCAAAGATAGCTCGGACGGAAGAACATCTTCAGCCCCGTGGACCAGGAAGAAAGGCATCTACCTGGTCGCTCGGCTGGGCGTGGATCGAAGCATCCACAGCACCGCCAGAAGTTCGTCGGTCCATCATGGTCCCTGCTTGTGGAGCCAATCAAATGCCCTGGTCTTGAGGCCCCTCAACACTAGCGCGTTGGTGCGCTCTGCCTAGCCATTGCTCCTGGGGTGGGCTACCAAGGTGAAACACACCTTGGTGCCCATCTCTTCGTAGAACTCCAGGAACACCGCGCTGATGAATTGGGTGCCATTGTCGGTGATGATGCGGTTGGTGACTCCAAAGTGGGTAAAGATCCCACGCACGAATTTGATGGCAGCGGAGGCCGTGATGGCATGCACCGTCTCAGCCTCGACCCATTTGGTGAATTTATCGATGGCGACGAACAAATAGGTGAAGCCCCCTGTGGTCCACGGGAATGGGCCCAGGATATCCAGCCCCCAAACCGCGAACGGCCAAGAGAGCGGGATGGTTTGAAGAGCTTGGGCTGGTCAGTGGATCTGCCTGGTATAGAATTGGCACGCTTCGTATCTCCTCACCAGCTCGCAAGCATCCTGGATGGTAGTAGGCTAATAGAATCCTTAGCGGAATGCTTTTTCGACTAGCATCCGACTGGACACATGCCTCCATGGATATCGAGAGCAGGTTGCTCCCTCTTCTTCCAGTGATGCACTTCGAAGAATTTTGCTTACTCCGCAATATAGGTCCCCACCTACCGAGTATATCACTTGGCCTTACGTGCAATTTTCTACCGACGATCAACGCCGGGATCACTTGGTCCCGCAGGAAGGCTAGGATCAAATCCATCCACTGACCTTCCCGGCCTAGTGCAGTAACCTCGCGGTGATCGCCTGTGTACTCTACTTGGCCAGGCTTTTCCCCGGGTGCCGCATCGGCAGCACCGACGTCCTCCCTCCTAGAATCGGTGGAGGGGTGCACTCCTTCCCCTCGAATCGAGGTCTGGAGGCACCGCACCGCCTTCCCCACCTAAGTCGGAGGCTGAGACAGCTGCACCATCATCCCCACCATGAACGGGGGCAGCGATGGACCGTTGCGTAAGTCTTTCTTCAAAGACCCCAACCGGAACAGAGGTTCTTGATGACGCGAGCTGTTAAAGCCCGTTCGCCATGTGGTTGTCGCGCCGGGGGATGTGGGTATATCCCACTCCTTCAAAGTGGCGCTCCATATTCCTGACTTCCGCCAAGTATGCTGCCATGGTGGGATCAGAGCATTGAAATTCCTTCTCTCCTTCTCGTCGCGGCGATCGTCTCACCAGTCATGGCGATCATCCCGCCGGTCGCGGCGGTCATGCCATCGCGACCTGGTGTCCCTGTGCCCACGCTCCACGGTCAGGACCTGTCCAAGCTCAGCCGCCCCGCGCTTCTTCTTTCTACTCGTGGAGCTGTGACCCTTCGAGGTCCTAGCTCCTTCTCCGCTGTGATCGTCGACCGGACCGGGCACCTTCCTCCGAGCTTCCGTCACCCACGCGCACTTGTGCGCCAGGGAGAACAGCTCAGCGGTGGTGGTGGTGTGGCGGGTAGCCATCTTCTCCCGCATCTTGTTGTCTCGGACGCCCCTTCGAAAGGCGATGACGACTGACTACTTGGAGATCCTAGGGATCGTGTTGCGGTAGCAGCTAAACTGTCGGATGGAGTCACGTAACAACTCCCCCTTCTCATGCTCGAGGGCATGGAGATCATCCTCCATGCCTGGCTATGTGTATGAGCCTTGGAAGTTGGTGACAAAAAGGTCACACAGTTCTTTCCACGAGTGCACCGATCCTTGTGGAAGCTTCAACAGCCAAGAGCAGGCAGAACCCATCAGGGCTGTAGGGAAGTAGTTGGCCATAACCTTTTTAGACTTGCCCGCGGCCCGCACCACCATCGTGTATATCTGCAAGAACTCCTCCAAGTTGGTGGTGCCATCATACTTCTAGATGGACGCCGGGCGAAACTTCTCTGGCCATGCGACACGACGTAGCCGACTGGAGAAGGCTTGACACCCGACGCCGTAGGGGGAGCTATGCCGTCCACCTGAACCCTAGCTCAGAGGCCGTGCTGGGGAGCGCGGATCTTGGCTCCCCAAGGATCCGGAGGAGAGGACCTCCTCCTTATCCCATGGGTAGGTATCGCCAGAGGAGTGGTTGCCTTCTGGAACCGTCCGCCTATAGCGGCCTTGCCCCTGCGCGCGACGGCACTGCAGTACGTCGCGCAAATCATCGCGACGCTGCCGGTGACGCATCTCCAACTACGCCCTTAGATCCTCGCGACCTCCCCGATACCCGGGAGACGCGTGAGGTGACATGTCGGCAGCCGCTTGGCCTCCGCACCGCACTGGGTCTGCGCCCAAAGAAGCCCTTTCCTTGCACCGTCGACTAGGCGCTTCTAGAGCGCTTGATTGGAAGCTTGGGTGCGGTTGTTACACAACCCTGATCGCAGGGTAACGAAGGTTCCAGGCCGCTCAGGCGCCCCCACACGGAGCTAAGCCATGTCTATTAGGGATGCGATGTCCAGCAGCCACGGCGTGGCTGGGGTGTCTTCGGCCAGTTCCACCGGGGGGTGGTCCAAGAGGAGACGGATGGCATGTAGGTTTTGGGCCAGAGTGGCCTCTTCCATGGCCAGCCGCCGCCGGATCGGCAGCTCTATCGTTACCGACCTCCATGGAGGGCGTGAGATGGTCCCCCGCCCGACGGGAGTGCCGGGGTGCGTCGTGGGAACTACTAGCCTCCGCAGGTTTTTCTTGCTGAAGACATGAACCCGCCATTTTCGGAGGCGGGATCCTTTCGGATGGATGATCAGGATCCACTGAAAAGATGAAAGGGTGAGCCAACTGCTACCCCCTACCTGGCGCGCCGCTTTCGGCGTTTTTCGTCGACCACCTATTATGCCTCGAAGGGATCCGAGGATCGATAGAGGGGATCTTTACGGTCGGACACCTACGAGCTCTCTCAATTGATCCACACAGACAAAGATTAAAGAATACCTCGATGTACCCAGGTTTGGGCCCCCGATATGGGTAATAGCCCTACGTCCTGCTTCAACTCTCGTTAATGTGTTTTAGGGGGATTACAAGTACACACCCCAAGTTCTCCTTGAGCTCCCTTTGCGCTCTCTTTTTCGCATTCGCGTCATCTCGCCTCCCCCGAACCCCCCTTATATAGGTTGGGCTGGCTCGGACATGTGAGAAGGATGACATCACAATAATTACACTTTATTTGTTAGAATAGTCGCTGTAGCCCCATCCTCTGGCCTCATTCTTTGCACCATTGTCCAACTCTACCCGGTCCGCCCGGGAAGCGACCTGTATAGGACTGCTTAGGTGCAGGACAACAGAGGGATAAGCTATCATGCCGTCAGCGAAGCCACGCGCATTTAATGATCCTAACACGGGGTGGCAGGGGAGAAGACTTCAGGGTGAAGCTCCCCTATCTCACTAACGTACGTCTTCATGCGCCGCCAGCAGTACCCTTAGTACCTTTCGATCCTTCGACGATCTCATAGCGGTCGCCGGCGCAGGGCGTGATCACCCATCCGCCGCCAGCCGCCACGCCGGCGCGGTCGCCCGCGGCAGGCGTGTTTCGCCCACCGCCGCCAGCCACCACGCGTGCGATCGCCGATAGCAGGCGTGCTCGCCCCACCGCTCGCTAGGCCGCCACGCTTGGCGCTTCGGCGAAGAGGTAGTGATCGCCCACCTGCTCGCCAGGCCACCACGCGGTGCAGTCACCCGGCAGCAGGGCTTGATCGCCCACCTGCCCACCAAGACGTCTGCTTAGGCGCCCGTGGCCCCTTCTGACAGTGGCGGAGAGGGTACCCTAGCGCAAAGTACACCGACAAGTTTGCAAATGTGTTTTGCAAAGTGTTTAAGTTCATGCTAATTCTTCGTTGCTATTCTTTACAAGGTGCTATTATTTGTGAATGTGTTTTTGCAAATAATCGAAGCTCATGCATTTGCTTTTCTTGGCATGTTCTTTGCAGGATGCTATTATTTATGACTGTGTTTTGCAAATAATCGAAACTCATGTATTTTCTCTTCTTAGCATATGGCCAACAAATATGTTTTTGCAAAGTGTTTATTTATACTCATCTTCGTTGCATAATGTTAATATTTGCGAATGTGTTTTGCAAATAGTTGAAGCTTTGTGCATTTCATTTTGTGAGCATGTGACTAAAGTTTGCAAATATACTTTGCAAACTAATGAAGTTCATGCATTGATCATTTCTAGACTCTTGCTAGCTTGTAGTCACTCTCTTGGTCAAGTTTATGTTAAAGATTTCAAGAAATTAGATTTTAGACTTTTGTGGCTACATTGAAGTTTTAGTGCTCTATGAAAATTTGTATGGATTCTTAAATCTTGAAATTAGATGAAAGTTATAGCCCTCTTGATAAGCTTTTTATAGAGTCTAAGAACACCTAAATTGGACTTCAAAGTAAAAAGTTATGGTCTTTTTATTACTAAAAATGTTAGCACTACCACTATGCCAATAGCGATCGTACTAACAGCATTATTGCTGAATACATACAGGTAGTGTCACCCTATCACACTACTGTTGAATATATGCATATAGTTATTTTTTAGAGGGGTGTTTTGGAGTTAAAAATGTTGGCACTACCGGGGTTTACATATCGGTAGTGCTAGGGGTACTGTAGCCCAGAACTATCTATTACTACTAAGGCCAGTACTACTGAGATTTAATGGCTATAGTACCAAAAATTGCATGAATTTTCTAATTTTGCCCCTCAAAAGGCTAGTTTCTTTGCGAGGCTGTTTAAGAGGCTGAACGAGGAAGTGGCGTGATGCCTCACAGGACAAGTAGTCGTAGGATAGCTGTTTTAAGATGTAATGGAACAACTTTTGTTAGTGAAATTAATAAAATTTTACTTCACCTAAATTTTTGTTGTTCGATTGCTCGAATGCATTGTCTTTTCTATCTTATGAATGAAATCTTCTCAATTGGTCGATGTTCCATGAGTTCTCCAATATCGCTCCTTCCGGCATAGATAACCGCACTAATCCTGGTCCAGTCGTTTCAACCACCACGTAAGAACCTTCCCACTTAGGTGATGGCTTGTTACGATTATCTTGCTTCTACACCTTTCATAGTACTAAGTCCTCGGCAGCGAGTGCTCTTTCCTATATTCTTATACCATTATATTTGTGCAAGGCTTGCTAATACTTGGCAGCTCGAATGGACGCTCGATCTCTGTACTCTTCGAGTAAATTTACATCATCAGTTCACATCTGCTCTTATTCCTTTTCTAAGTAGTTGTCAACTCGAGGTGATCTGAATGTCAATTCGGTCGAAAGCACCGCTTATGCTCTGTGGACCAAGAAAAATGGTGTTTCACTAGTGGCTCAACTAGACAATATTTTTGCACTTTTTCACCAGCTTGCAGGCATCCTGGAGTACAGTCAGCTAGTAGAAACCCTACCAAAAAACCTTTCCGACTAGAGTGCGATAGAACGCATGGTTGCCGTAGATGCCTCCATGGACATCGAGCAATATTTTATTACCCTCTTCTTGAGTGATGCACTTCAACAAGATTCCGTTACTCCCTTTTCGATAGAGTTTGCTATCTACCAATGCGTATAGCTTGGATTTACATGTAATTTTCTCGACTGAAACATCATCATCAGGGATCTACCGACCTTTGAGATAGGCTCAGAGTGGGGTCATCCAAGTCAGCTCATGTTTGAGTAGTGTAGCTTCTGTATTTGCGAGTTCTATCTCACTGACTCGACCAGGAGAGATGGATGGTTTAAGGAGTTTCTCAACGAAGACTCCTGTGGGCGCAGGTGAATGAAACGAAGCAAGCTAGGCAAGTTCGTCGGTGGTGGAGTTATCACTTCACCAGATATGCCTTACCTCGAGTCCTTTGAACTTGTGCTCTAGCTTGCGAACCTCGTTCAGGTATGCCGTCGTGTTGTCATCTGATCACTGGTATTCCTTCTGCACTTGGTTTATGACTAGCTGTGAGTCCCTTTTCATGAGTAATCGCCTGATCCCAAGTGTTGTAGCTATTCGGAGCCCATTGACCTGTCCCTCGTATTCTTCAACATTATTCAAAGCTTGAAAATTAAGTTGGATGACATATTTGAGTTCCTCACCTGTTGAGGATTTGAGGATGATGTTGGACCCCAAGCCCTGAAGCACAAGCGATCCATCGAAGAACATAGTCCAATGGTCATCGACCGTCTTGGTCTCCTTTTCCTCGACATGTGTCCATTCCACAATGAAGTCTACTAAAACTCCTGACCTGACGCTGGTCTGTGGCATGAAATCGACCTTGAATGTGTTGAGTTCGACCACCCACTGCGCAATTCGCCTTGTCACCTCTCGGTTGCGTAGTACCTCCTTGAGTGGATACGTCATCATGACCGCAATCTTGTGCACCTGGAAGTAGTGCCACAGCTTCCGAGAAGTCATCAGGATAGCATACAACTTCTTCTGTATTTGCGGATATCACAATTTGGTATCATGCAACACCTCGCTCACATAGTCTATAATGGTGTAAACTAATCATATATTCATATTAGAGTTTAAAATAACTACAATTGTATTTTCAATAAAAGATATTAGGGTCATATAACAAAGATAATTGTATAGTAATATCTAGCTACACAGATATATGGGTAATTCCGCTAGTTCTCGGAGAAATAAAAAGTGCTGCTCAGGGTTGGGATGGTCAGGGAGTGGAGGCCTACATGTAGGAATTCCATTTGTTTTGAGCTAATAAGCCTTGAGTACGTCTTGGAGACACACTTCCATGGAGACAACAAAGGTTTTCACTATTCTTGGTGTCAATGCATATAGAATTGTCCTGTGTGGCACTTTAATGCACTACTACACAAAAGCTCATCATAGACGGTTTGGAAACCTCATGACAGACGGTTTTATCAACCGTCTGTAAGCAAGTGTTAGTGATGACAAAGAGTCATTGCAAACGGTTTTTCAATTTTCTATGAAAAAGCTCATCATAGATGGTTCTAATTTAGAATCATCTGTCATGTGGTATCATCTCAGACGGTTCACTTACAAACCGTCTGTGATGTGGTATCATCTCAGATGGTTCCACATATGACCGTCTGTGATGATGGGCTTATCCCATACAATTTTAAGGAAGAACTGTCTATGAAGAGGCATATAACATAGACGATTGTAATTTAAAACATGCGTGATGATGTTTCATCACGCATGCAAGTGCTATAGTGGAACCGCTCGTTATTTGTTTTATTCACTGCATTTGCTCTTCATTAGAACCGTCTGTGATGTTGATTTTCTATTTTTACTAAATTTTAATATATTGGCTAGCCTTAGGAATTGCTAGCCATGCCCTTTGAAACAAAAGATAGTACACAGCATGATTAGCATATTATTATGACATAAATTTAAAAAATGTACTCCAATCATATGTTACACAACATATAGCGCATCCATTTCATAAATCAACTCAGATCGCACATTACAACATATGTACAGCGCATCCATTTTAGAAATCAACTCACATATGTACTAACCAATTGGATTCGAAAGTAGAAATGACAAATTCATAGAACAAGGTTCACAAATTAATCTGAACGCATGGTATGTAACAAATTCACAACTCATGATTCATTGAGCCTTGAGTGGCATTTGCCCTTTAGATTTAAGACCTCACGCAGCAAGAAGGCATAGAGCTATCCTCGAATAGTTAGCAGGTTAGCCTGTTCCAACGCAGATTCAGCGCATTGCCAAGCCTGTGAATGAGAAGAGTAAAGTCTCGCGTGTATATAAATTAATAAGTAGAGACAATTGTTGCAAGATTGACAGATCTGTATGACATTAGTCTGTTAGGAACCAACGAGGAGTGCCATGTTGTGGCAAACATAGAATCCACATAGGTCAGTGCCCTTTGGCTGCTGGTGGCACTGCCAAAACATAATAGGTTAATTAGTTTTGAAGGTATTATTATAGAGTGTGAAGGATTATTGCGTACTATTGGATACCGGAATCATAAAAGTATGCGTTAGAGTAGCTGGGCCCTTCTTGTGTGGCCCTCCCCTCGATTTGTAGATACCAAACAACGTGTCGAGAAAATCTCTGATAGGCTTCAAATCGTGGGTGCCGCCCTTTTTGGAATCAAGGTAAATTACTAGGTTCTCGTCTCTAAGATAATTATTTAGTAGAACCCAAAGGATACCTACACAAGTATGTCATCATGGTCACTAAACCTAACTTCGAGGTGTGATATATAATAGAAATCAACGAGTATAGCATCTAGATGAAGCACTTATCCCGGTTGTAGGGTAAAAGTATGAATTTTTTGTTGGTGCGCCGTAAATATAGATAGTAATTGCACACACTTCCATTGTCTAGCATCTTATGAGTGAGGCGTCGAGTGCTCTGAGGTTGTACAGATCAAACAAGTCAGTGAAGCCAACCACGAAGACACCATCTAAAAACTAGTGTAAGAAATACTCCTCCTCGAAGCTCACCGAGATACTCGTTGTCCGTTGTGCCACCGGCTTGTTATCTTGTTGCATGTACCATTCTTGCAATCTAATGCAGGCTAATGAAAGAGTTTCCTTGCACTCATCCAGTACGAACGGTTGCCCCAGCTCGAATTGCTGCACTAATGGAGCAAACGAAAAGTTGTTGGCTGACGTGGTCCATTTCGATTTATCCTTGTCTCTGCGTTCCCTTCTACCAAATTTCATCTTCAGAGTAGATGATTGGGCCCTTACTGTAGTAACGGTCTGCGTGTGACCAGACACGATAGCCGATTTGGCGGGCTCCTTCAGTGCATGGCATGGCTCCGGTAGTGATGTTAGCTCTAGCGCATCATGTGGTGCCTCTTGGGCTACTTGTAGCTTCAGTGCTCTTGGGTGGGCGTCGAAGGAGATGTCCTTCTTAGGCCATTGGATGAATGTACCGATGGCATCCCCTATTGTGACGATCTCATCGTTTGGGGGCATGTCCAGCATGACGACCTTGAAAATTTCATGTACACCATTGAAAAGGACCTTCGCGTAGCCCGGCTCTACAGTACAACTGTGCACTAATGCCCCTACACCGGATGCATATGCTTGTCCCCAAGTAGCCTACAGGGGAACAGAGCTGTTGGCAAGTCTCACTTACAGATTGCACGGCATGACCACCCACATAAGTGTATATAAGTAATTAGATAACACGTCCAACATTAAATTGTATGTAAGGAGTATTGCAGACATGTTACCCGGGTGTCATTAGGAGGAAATCTGCCTTCATCCACGTCTGTCTCAGGGGCAGATGCATAGCTGCTCCAACAGTTGGTTGGGCTGAACTGCGCTTGTGCTTCTTGGGCTAGCATGTTCCGTGCCTGCTCTCCTCAGCCACCTTTTGCTCCATCCTTTCCTCAAGGCTTCGTAGCTGACTATCGAACTATGCTCTAAGCCTTTCTTCAATCCTTTGCTCAATCAGGGCTACTAGCTATTCCTCACGCTCGACTTTGCTTCTCTTCCTACTCCGGTATGTGGCGGAGTCTTGTGGGAATCCCAATTTCCATGGAACAAAAACACCTAGGCCTCTGGTGCGACCCGGGTGCTCCTTGTTTCCCAAGGCCGTGGAGAGTATGTCTTTCTCTCTATTCGAAGTGAAAGAGCTCTGGGAAGATTCCATGCTCAACGATATTAGACGTTGGGACACTTCCTCATTAGCAGGGTTTGCAAAGGGCACACCACCCAAAGAAATGTGACGTGGTCGCGCTCTTAGCTAGTTTCAGGCACGCGGGTCTACGATCGAGGTAAATGGTGGCGCGACCTCCTTCTGGACTAATCCCTCTTGTACCGCACCTATTTCTTTCTACGTTGGGCGCGTCATCAGATCCCTTTGGTGGTGAGGATTGAGGGGACGCCATCTTGTATGATGCAAGGTTAAGAGTAGGTAAGTTAAGAGAAGCAAATTTAAGAGAAGATAAGTTAAGAGTTATTTTGTACGTGCAAGGTTAAGATAATCAACATTGCTTGCAACACCAATCGGGCAAATGTGAAGATTTTTGAATTTCATTTGCAATCATGTCTTCTATCACAAATTGAATGTAGATTGTATTATATTGCTCTCAGATAAGGGTTGGTTGAAGATTTTAAATTTTCAAGCATAATCATGAATGGACTAACAATTAATTCTGTGAATAAGGCTTTGAACCCTTACCACCTTAATATGCAGATTAAGCACTTGCTAACTGAATCAACAATAGACTACTAGTAACTGTAACAGTTAAGATAACAAAGTGTATTTAGCTAAGCATCTAAATAGCACACCAATAACAGTTAAGATAATAAAGTGTATTTAGCTAAACATCTAAATAGCACACTAGTAATAGTTAAGATAATAAAGTGTATTTAGCTAAGCATCTAAGTACATCAGTAACAGTCAAGATAACAAATTGTATTTAGCTAAGCATCTAAATAGCACACCAGTAACAGTTAAGATAACAAAGTGTATTTAGCTAAGCATCTAAATAGCACATGTACTGATATAACAATCTCAATCTGTGCATGGATCACAAATTGAACTGTAACGTTGGATCGATAGCACAATCAAGATTAAACCAGCATCTAGTACATATAATGAAATGCTGACAGAAAAGTAATAATAGTCAAGAACAAGCTATTAGCTAGCCAGATATAACAATCAAGAATGGGGGAGGAAGGAGGGCACCACTGAGGGAGAGGGGAGACACCACTGAGAGGGAGCGGAGACACCACCGCCGGGGAGGGTGTGGCTGAGGGGGGAGGCACGCCCGAGGGAGGAGAGCACGACCGAGGGAGGAGGGCACCACCAAGCTAGGGCGAGGGCACAGCCAAGGGGAGGGTGCACGACGGGGAGGGCACGGCCGAGGGGGGAGGGCACCGCCGAGTGAGAGGGCTCGCGATAGCTAGGGTTCCAATAAACTAAGTGTGCGTGGGACTTGGTAAATAGCAAGCACGGGATTTATAGAATGGTGCGGGAAGACCATCCCAGACGGTTCTTGGATTGAACTGCCTAAGATAGAGTCATCCCAAATGGTTCTGGGATTGAACTGTCTGGCATGAATTTGTCCCAGATGGTTCAATCCCAGAACCGTCTGGGATGAGCCATTGTATCATTTTTTTTGCCGTACAAACATATACGCGATGTATTAATATTAATCATAATACACACATCTCATTTAGTATAATATACATACACGTGATTAATTGTAGTCAATACATCTCAGTAATTATAATTAATGCACATCTCATTAATTAATACATGTCATTAACTTCATGACAACTCCACTTGCTTATTCTTTTGTACAAAAATTTGCCCTTCGCGATGATCAACACGTGTGTAACTAGCTTCCTCAGGTTGGTCTTCCTGGATTGTAACGCTGGTACCAATAGGAGGCAACTCGTCGAATTGATTGTATTCTTCCTCATCTACCACATTCTCGACTCCAACAATCCTTCTTTTTCCCTGAAGGACAATGTGGCGGTGCTTGTTGGATGGGTCGGTTACATAGAAGACTTGAACAACTTGGTTGGCAAGAACAAATGGTTCGTCTTGGTATCCGACACGTTCGAGGTCCACAGTTGTAACGCCATACTTGTCAACCTTCACATGCTGCAGGTTAACAAAACGTCACCGAAATAAGGGGATCTTGAATAGTACATAGTCGAGCTCCCAAATTTCCTCAATGAACCCATAATACAAGCTTCTCGTCGATCTAGTAGTATTCAGTGCATCGATGCGAACACCGCTGTTCTGGTTTGTGCTCTTCATTTCCTGATCTCTCATGTAAAATATGTACCCATTTAAGTCATACCCTTTCCATGTTACAACCGTGAAAGCTAGCCCTTTTGCCAACCATGTCAACGTATCACCTGACGTGCTTCCAGTAATGGGTTGTCGCTCCTTGAACCATCTGTTGAATCAAGGTTATGCTTTGTCGATGATCCAAAGATTCGCCGCGTCGGATTATCTTGCCGTAGCCAATTCTTGTGCTCGTCGATATACAGGGCCACAACAGCCATGTGTTGCAAAACTGCGAAATGAGCTTTCGTACACGCAATCGAATCAGGCGTGATTGCTTTCCTTTTGATGGTCTCGATGCCCTAGAGCCTCCCCTCATGGATGTATCGAGGCACACCCATTGGTTCGACCTGAGCCATATAATCCACACAGAATTCAACGAACTCTTCGGTTGCATAACCTTCGATAATGCTACCCTCTGGTCGAGATCGATTCCGTACATAGGACTTGAGAATTCCCATGTACCTCTCGAACAGGTACATGCTACATAGAAACATAGGCCCGCACATCTTTATCTCCCCCACAAGGTGAACAATGAGATGGACCATGATATCAAAAAACGACGGAGGGAAATACATCTCAAGATTCATTGAGTCATTACCACCTCGGCCTGTAGAGCATCTAGTCCTTCGAGATCTATGGCCTTTTAAGCAATTGTGTTAAAGAAATAACACAGCCTTGTGATTGTATCCCGAACCTTGGTCGGTAAAATACTTCTAATTGCCACAGGGAGCATCTGTGTCATAAGTACATGGCAATCATGGGACTTCATGCCAGTTAAACTCAAATCGTGCATCGAAACAAGTCTCTTCATGTTGGGCGAGTAACCAGACAGAACTTTCACACCATACAAACATTGGCACAGTTCGGTTTTCTCGGCCTTGGACAAAGTGTAACAATTAGGTTTGCAATATGTTCGGCCTTTATCAGTCTCTTTCGGTGCTAACTCAGGTCTGATGCCCATATCGACCAAGTCAAGCCGTGCATTCATACCGTCCTTTATTTTACCCTTAATATTCAGTAAGAGACCAATCAAGCTATCATAGACATTCTTCTCTACGTGCATCACGCCGATGCAGTGCCGAACTTCTAGGTGCTTCCAATAAGGTAGGTCCCAAAATATTGATCTCTTCTTGCATATGCTCTTCTCACAGGTCCTTGATTTACGTCCGTTTCCTAGCACAACATCCAACTTTTTAACCATATCATGAATGTCTGTTCCGCTTAAAGGCTTTGGAGCAAAAGCGTCTTTGGTCGTGCCGTCGAATTGTGTCTTCACTCTGCGGTATGGATGTTTCCTCCGAAGTAACCTACGGTGACGCATGTACACGGTTTTGCGTGAGTGATTCAGCCAAACACTCTCGGTGTCATCCAAGCAGTGAGCATATGCTTTGGCTCCTTTTGTACTCTGCCCTGACAGGTTAGCAAGGGCAGGATAATCATTTGTAGTGCAGAATAACAGGTAACGCAAAGTGAAGTACTCTCGTTTGTGAGCATCTCATACCTGCACCCCAGGAGCCCACAATGTGTTGAGATCTTCCACTAATGGTCTTAGGTACACATCAATATCGTTCTCAGGTTGCTTCGGGTCTTGGATGAGTATAGACATCAATTTGTACTTTCGCTTCATACACAACCAAGGAGGAAGGTTGTACGCACAAAGATTTACTGGCCAAGTGCTATGATGGCTGTTCATGTTACCGAAAGGATTCATTCCATCCGTACTCAATCCGAACCTTATATTCCTCGGATCTGCTACGAATTGTTCAAGCCTCATATCGATGTTTCTCCACTGCGTCGAATCAGCAGGGTGCCTAGTCATTCCATCGTTCTTACGCTCATCCGAGTGCTATCAAAGTAATTTTGCCTCTTTTGGGTTCGTAAACAAACGCTTCAAACGAGGAATTAAAGGTAGGTACCACGCCACCTTAGTGGGAGGTCCTTTCTTCACCTCCATGCCCTCCTTATCATCATCTGATATATCTTTTCACTTGTACTGGGATGCATGGCACACTGGACAAACATGCAAGTTTATGCATCGCTTATGATACAGATCTGATCATTCAATAGGCATGTATTCTTTCTACTTCCATTCCCAAGGACAAAGAACCTTTTGGCTTTGTAGGTGGTTGTTAGCAACTCGCTTCCTCCGTACATATCCGCTAATGCACTCTAACAGTTTTGTGAAACTCTTATCATACCAACCATTACTTGCCTTTAATTTCAGCAATTCCAGCATGGACGACAACCTTGTGTATTTGGACTTGCAACTCGGGAACAAAGGTTTCTCCGAGTCATCCATCAAGCCCTAGAATTTTACGTACTCCCGCTCATCACGGTTCCCTTCTACACCTCGTAGAATCTAATCCAGATTGTCATCCGAAGTACAATCAATATCATCTAGAGTATCATTGACTTCGTCGACGATATCAAGAGTATCATCGATTTCATCCACGATGCTAGTACTAGTTGGTCCCTGCGTAATCTGCTCTCCACCATGATTAATCCAACATGTATACCCCTTTTGAAACCCCATAGAATCAAGTGTGCTTCAATCTATGCTGGGTTTCAAAACATCCGGAGATTCTCACAGTCAATGCATGGGCAAGGCATAAATTCCACCCCCTTGTTTGACATATCTTCCTCTGCAACTCTTTTAAAAGTAGAGACACCTTTAATGTACTTGGTGCTCGCACAGTTTTCAGCATACATCTAGTTTCGGTCCATCTATGATACATATGTAAAAATAGGTGTTAAATGATGTATTAAATACTTTAAGAGTGCTCATGCGCACATGTGCTATAAATAGGCTAAATTTCTACTTACCAATTAACCTATATAGCTCCTAACATTGAAAAAGAATGAATGGATATGCATGTAAGAACCAACTACTAATTTAGATCAAAAAGCACAAATGGATCTACACAAGGTTATAGCAAATGTGTTTACTTTATATCACAGAGAACAAATGGATCTACAACAAGCTAGATGTAGAACACAGATTCATTTCCCCCAAGCTAGATCTCAAATGTAATTCAAATTTAAAGTAATTACTAACTTTATATGACCTAGAGCACAAGGATATACAATTATTGCTCTAAATCTAGAGTCTCTTTCACTAGAATGCCTCTCAATTACAGCCACCTCAGATATATCTAGAAAACCCTAAAAATACAGAGGCAGTCAAGGCTTCTATTCTTTTATAGAAAATAGGATTGATCATCACAAACGATTTTATCCAAACACCGTCTGTGATGTCACGTGATATCACAATGGTTTTATCCAAAAACCATCTGTGATGACACCTGACATCGCAAATATTTTTTGCACAAAAACCGTCTATGATGTCAGGTGACATCACAGACGGTTTTTGAACAAAACCGTCTTCGATGTCGCTACAACACAGACGGTTTTTGGATAAAACCGTCTGCGATCAGTTTTATCTACAAATCGTCTGTGATGTTCCTTCGTCTTCCCAATGCGGACGCGCGTAGTGTTTCGAGTTGATCGTTTCATCTTCCGAGAAATTAAAACTATCTGTTCAAATTCCACTTAGAAGGCTGTGTTCCAGGCGGCATTTCGTTTCCCTAATGCAGATCGTTAATTGCAATTCCGCGGCTATAAGAAGAGAGAGGTTGATCGGCCACCTCTACACTCGATCGATCAGCAAAACAAAGAAATCCCCTCCGATCCGATGCCGCCATGAGCAATTGAAAGAGCCCCACCGATGCCTCCTCTATTGGCTTTGCTGAGCCTCCGACGAAGGCTCCGCTACTGCCACCGCCTTCTCTTCTGACAAACCCTCTGTCTCCTTCACCTTCGAGACTCCTGTGACCCCTGTGGAAATGGCTGCAGTGCCACACTAGCACCATATCCATGAATCCACCCCGCTTATTACCGTCAAGGCCCACCTCCAGCCGCAAGATCGGCAAGACCTCCGACCGCCTCTACCTCAAGCCGCTGTAAATCGGGCAAGTGTTCGTCTTGGCCTCCTCCTCCGATGATAGCTACGACTCGTCGGAGGGCTATCGTGATGGCTGGGAGCTGGAGGATGACCCCAACAGAGCCGGGTCAAGGGAGGACCTAGACGGTCAGAGCGATGACTCCGACTCCGATGATGAATACGGCAATGATGAGTCAACTAATTAAGTAGTCTTTTTTAAACTTTTGTAGTCTTTTGTAGTTAAACTTTTGTATCCAGCAATGAACTAGTTAAACTTTTGTGTCCAGCAAGAAGCTTGTATATAATGCAACAATCTACCTACTTCTCATATTAATCCAGTAGTCTTTTGTAAGGCATGTTTCGCGTGTTTACTATTTTCAATTGATCATCACAGACGGTTTATGCATAAAATCGTCTGTGATGAGGGAAATATCACATATTGTTTTATCCACAAATCGTCTGTGAAGTTATACCTGTCATCACAGTCAGTTTGTGGATAAAACCATTTGTGATGAGGGAATCACAGACGGTTTTATCTACAAACTGACTGTTGTCGGCGTATTTCGCTTGACAGGATCCCGTCAACGAACAGGGTTGACTACTCCCAGGACGGAAGGTATGATTTGGTAGAGGGCGTCTTCGTGGCTAGAAACCCTAATGGCTCTCTACGATGGATCTCGGGGATCAGTAGATCAATGGACACGGTGATGTACCCAGGTTCAGGCCCCCAGCGCGGGTAATAGCCCTACGTCCTGCTAAAGCTTTGTTGAGGAAGTGTGGAGGCGATTACAATGGTTCTCCTAGTTTTCTCCCAAACTCTCGACCTCTATGTCTCTTATGTGCTCTGCGTGTGTCCCCCCCTCCTCTATGCACCGAGGCGCCCTTATATAGATGGGCCGGCCCGGGCAGGTGAGAGGATGACGCTATAATGATCTACGACTCATTAATTACACTCATCATTCGAGCCTTATCTCACTGACCCATGACTCATTTATTATGCCCGTCGCTGTAGCCTTGTCTTTCAAGCCCCATTTAATGCCGCGGTGAGGCTTTGCTCGGTCTGACCGGCATATGACACTCCTGCGATGGGTTTGGTGAGAGGCGTAAGAGGGATGGGCCGTCGTCGTGTCGATAGCAGAATTCTCCACAATTAATGACCCTGATGCAGCATGTCAGGGGAAGGAGAGACATCGAGGCGAAGCCTTCTCCTTATTCCTTTGGTCGCCTCCGTGGCCTGACAAGGGGGGCCCAAATGCCCGCCCACTTGCCAGGCCGCCTCTTAAACCGACGCCCGGCAGTGGCATGATCGCCCACCGCCGCCAGGCACCACGGCCGCCGCCCGCGAAAGGTATGCATCGCCACCTTGCCGGGGCCCACGCTGGCCTCACCCGGCGGGCATAATCGCCACCGCCCGCCAGTAGCACCATGAGGCTTGCTGCGGCAAGCGTGGCGCACGCCACCGCCGCCAGGGGCCACGTGGCCGCCGCCCGGCGAGCAGGCGATCGCCACCGCCGCCAGGGGCCACATGGGCTCGCCTACGGCAGGCATGATCGCCACCGCCTTCTAGGGGCCCCACGCTGCCGCCGCCCGGCGACAGGGCATGATCGCCACCGCCGCCAGGCCACGTGGACTCTCGCCAAAGGTAGAGCTTGATGCCACCTGCCCGCTAGGCCGTCATACTGGGTCAGGCCGCTTCTTGGGCCTACGACTTACGCGGTGGAGAGGGTACTCCGGTGCAAAGTACACCGACAACTGTGAACTTGTCGCTTTCATTACAGACAGTTTGTGGTTGAAACCATCTGCGATAATCAGACATCACAAACGGTTTCAACCACAAACCGTCTACGATGTGCTCGAAACAGGTTACAGACGATTTTATAAAAAAACTATCAGTGATGACATGTCTAATATAACTCCTTTTATAGTAGTGACGCTTCAAGGCTTTGTTTATTCCACTCCAAGCTGAAAATACATCATTTATTCACTGCGCCTTTTTATTTTCTCCCTCTAACTAAGATGTAAACGCGCATGGATGATTGGACCCATGCATGGACACACGTAAGGAACGAGGGATTTATATATGTATCTATATTGCTACTTTTTGTATTTATACTACGCTCCAGTTAGTAAGGCTTCTGTCCAATGATGTTGCCACGGGGCTCGTAGTTGCAGGTGATGAACACGCCGCGGTTGGCGGCGCATATCACGCGTGCGCAGCCGACGCTCGTCGACGCACGCCAAACCACCTGCGTGTAGTGTCCGCACACCTTGCCCGCCGCGCAGCTGTTGGTGGCGTAGTTGTAGTACTTCTTCTCGTCCACCCACGACTTCACCGCGTCCGCCGCCTTCCAGTCTGCGCCAGCTGACCCCCAGAAGATGTTCTCCCCGTAGGGTCCGCCGGAATGCTGCAGCCGGCAGTCACCGGCCCTCTGCCTGGCGTAGTTCTCGGCGAACGCCTGGAGTTTCGTGCTCCAGGTCATTGGGCCCACGCCGACGGCGGCGCGAGCGGTGTTGTGGGGCCCAACATAGTCTTGAGGTGAGTTTTGTGCTTGGGAAGGGTGAACCATGGCGGCTGCCATGGCCAAGGCAAGCAAAATGGCAAGCTTGTATGCCTCCATTACGTTTATCTATGATTCTATGTGCCCTGGAATATAGATCTGTATGTAACTTTGTACTTGCTTGTAAGTGTATACCGAGGGAGGGCTATATATAGTTGATTGGTGCGAGAATTTTCTCCAGTTTGCTTGGAAAATCTAGCACAAACGTTGGCAAGGCGTGCCAATCTTTTCCTCTCAAGGACAAAGAATTCCACGTACAAAGCGTGGCACTGAGGCAACTCGATTCTGTTATCTGTATTAGTGCAAACAAAAAGGTCATGCATGGGTGGTCAAGTCATCGCTGCTCATTTCTACCTAGAAATAAAAACCGTTAGTGGAGTATGTATTCTTCTGAGAGGATCATGCATACTTTGACTTCTAGCATTTCCTCGCAAAATTGTTGGACCGCTAGGTGACGTGTACTTCCGCGAAATGATCGTGCATACTAAGACTGGAAGCGTTCTGCATGCATGTTAACGTACGTCAGGTTCTGGTAGGAAGTTCAGATGAGATATTTGTCGTGGCATTCGGTATGCCACATGCATGAATATGTATACATGATATCACTAGTCGTTTTTAAATTTCGTGGTTTACACTTGATCACCGAACCTCATCCCAAGCAGCTCTCTATACCTAGTTTCATTCTGTAACATCCAATTTTTTGAGTTTTCAAAAATCTTTTTTGTGTAGGTTAGGTTCATTACTACAGAAAAGGTCATCACAGACGATTAAAAACATCATTACAGATAATTTTCTGAACGTCATGTAAGCATGTGTCAGTGATAATATAGTACATTAAAAACGGTTTCTAAACCGTCTATGAAACACCTGTCATAGATGGTTTGTGGTACAAACCATCTGTGATCCACATATTTTTCTTCCTCTCCTAGAAGAACTTCCATAATTAGTATTTGTTAATGGAAATTTCCTTCTCCTTAAATATTTTTGCAATGACATTTATAAGGCACAACTAGTTATAGATTTTGCAATTGAATATCTAAACATCTAAAATGCATCGAGGCAACAACTTGTCTGATCAAAATCGTCTTAAAATATGAACCTTTGTTGTACTTTCGTCTCCATTCTTACTACTACAGAACAGGTCATCACTGCCAGCTCGTCCACGCCATTACTATCGGTTATGGGAGTCGGCAGTGATTGGTCACCATCGCCGCTCAGAACCGGAAGGATAATAAATATCACTGCCGGTTTATTGTACAATCGGCAGTGATACTCGACTATCTCTGCCGGTTTACACTAGAACCCAGCAGTGATATTCGACTATCTCTGCCGGTTCACACTAGAACCCGGCAGTGATATATGCATATCTCTGGAGGCTTATACCAAGAACCAACGGTGAAGGATATATAGAGATTTGCCGGTTCCCTGACTAACCGCAATGACAACCTGGAATTACGAAAAAAAATTGTAGATGTACTTCATAGATTACTCTACCTATGTATAAAATTGTAGGTTCAAATTCAATACATATCGGGACTTACAAAAAGAGAAAATTTCAACAAGTTTCAACTCCTCGCTCCCATGTAGCCAAGATCCCCTCAGGAGCAATTATCATCGGACTACATAGTGGAAAAAGCTCAAGGTAAGATTGAACAAATGTGATTGCAAGTCGGGTCTTCCATGTCCTTGGGGCATGAGAAATCACACACCACCGCAAACTTCGATGTTCACAAGCAGCTTCAAATTGCTCAATTGAAATATCCCCTGCCAACTTTGTCCACATGAACTCAAATCCTTCTTGCTCGTGTGGGAACTCTACAACAGCTGAAGCACACTGTGAACACCGATGTTTGCAGGTGGCTGTGTGATTTCTCTTGCCCCAAAGACAAGGAAGACCCGACTTGCAATCACATTTGTTCAATCTTACCTTGAGCTTTTCCCACTGTGTAGTCCGATGATAATTGCTCCCAGGGGGATGTTGGCTACATGGGATTGAAACTTGTTCAGAATTTTCTCTTTTTTGTAAGTCCTGATATGTATTGAATTTGAACCTACAGTTTTATATATAGGAAGAGTAATCTATGAAGTACAACTACAAATTTTTTTAGAGTTTTTCGTGACTTTTATTAGTTGGTGTGCACGATGTGTACACGGGAAGCCCTGTATGCACATGATATGTTTCCTTCAAATATATAATATATGAAGCATCGTTAGATCATAATTAAAATATATTAAAGCGCGCATTACAATATTTAGTTTTTACAATAGTCTGTTTACAAATGTAGTATGAGTACATCTCATTCACTTTGGTTTTTCAGTGACTTCAATAGAATTAAAGTTGCTCGTGGAACTCGCCGTTTGGATTGATGATCTCATCGTGAACGAATCCAGCGAACTGCTCTTGAATTGCTAAAATTTCTATTAGCAGTAACTTATTGGTTCTCATCCTAGAGCGCTGTTATTGAAGAAAAGAGAAATTTGATTTATGATGATAGATGTTAAATGAAAGAAAAGTAGGCATCAATGTGTAATTATATACCATGGCTTCGTTATAGCCGACACTCTCCATGACAATTGCATGTATATTTGTACATACATAGTACGCACATAAATTATTTCCATGGTCCTGTCTCATGCATGGAAAGTCTTTTATTATTTGGAAATATTTCTTGTAGGGACGATGCCGATGACTTCTCTTGCAATATCGTGTGAATGCCCTGTTGTCGGTGTACTTTGCACCGGGGTACCCTCTCCGCCGAAGAAATACTAGGCCCAAAAAGCGGCTCGCCTGGCTTCAAGACTGGCGGCACACAGCGATCGCGATCGCCCGCTAGGGAGGAGCCCACGCGCCTCTCGCGGCGAGCAGTACTGGCGATCATGCCTCTGCCACGGGCGAAGCGGCCACGTGGTGCTCTCAAGCGGTAGCCGAGCGATCACGCCTGCCTGTCAGCGAGGAGCCCACGCTGCCCCTAGCGAAAGCAACTGGCGATCACGCCCGTCACGGCTAGTGGCTCACGTGGCTCACTGCACAGCAAGTGGCGAGCGTCAGTCTGTCCCTCTTGTCACCTCAAGGCGCACCTAAGGAATGAGGGAAGGCTTCACCAAGTTTCCCTCCTTGGTACCTCGTCGTCGTCGTCATTAATTATAAAGGATTCAGCTTTTCGACACGACGACGTTCATCCTCTTACGCCCTCACCAACCCGTCAGTAGGGTGTCTCGTCTCGAGCGATCGAAGCAGGCCTCTCACCGACATTAAATGAGGTTCGAGAGATAAGGCTACGGAGGCGTATGTAATAAATGAGTCGTGGGTCGACGTGGAAGCTGGAATGATAGGCGTAATTAATGTATTGTAGATAAGTATGGTGCCACCTTCTCTTCTGCCTAGACCGGCCTGCCTATATAAGGGCGCCTCGGTGTATGAGGGCAGGGGGCCAGAAGCTGGCTTGGTAGACCAACTGCTTAGGAAAAGAAGCGGAGAACACTTAGGAAAAAGCCGTTGTAAATACCCTCACACTTCACCAACAAAGATCATGCAGGACGTAGGGCTATTACCCACTCTGGAGGCCTGAACTTGGGTAAATCGTGGTGTCTACTAGTTTGCTAATTCTTGAATCCATCGTTGAGAGACATTAGGGTTTCCAGCCATGATGATGCCCTCTACCGAACCATAATTTCCGTCTAAGGGGTAGCCCACTCTGTTCATCGACGGGATCTTATCAGGCAAAATACACCGACAGGGGCGCGCTAGGTAGGGGGCTAGTGGTTGGCTCATCCAGCTATCTCTCTGGCGGATTTCGGGCTTCCGTCCGAAAGGACTTTGCATCCGGTGATGGCGGGTTCACACTCGTAGCGGCAAGATGTGGCGGAGGCTAGCAGCACCCAGAACGTGTCCCAGCGCCGGCTAGCTATGGAGGCCGCCACTCGCCCAGAACTCTGATGCGTCCATCTCCTCCTAGACCACCTCCGGTAACTTGTGAGATACCCGCCACGCCGGGCTGCGGATATCGCTGGTTCGTGGACGCGCTCATCTCCGCCAGGATGCCCGACCGTCCGAGACCGCCGATACTTTCAACCAAGGGTGCATGCTGATCGCACCCAAGCTTCCAACCGCTCAAGAGAGAAGCGTTTGGAATCTCCATGTGGCTACGCCGGGCATTGGTCACTCGGCGGCCTATAATTAGATAAGTTGTTTGCATTTGGCTTTATTGACTTATTATCTTATGCGTCTACATCCCACTGAGTTGAGTTACACATGATTGTCACTAGCGCTGAGAACCTGATGGCTCCTTGTCGATAAAAGGGGACCCCATCGTCAAGGCCATCCGTGGCGGGCGATTAGGGGTCGAGTCCGCACAAAGGGCTCAAACGCGGCCCGCACACCTCGGTTTAGCTCAATGAAGCACCAACGATTGTCTCCACAAGCACCTCAAGCCCTATACCACCCCTGAAAACCTGCTGCTTTGCCGTGCGACGCTGCGATTAGGTTCCGAGAGATCATAAAGATAAAAGTTTAGGAAGGGGAAAAGGTAGTGACAACCGCGTATAAAAGCTTAGGGTTTTGTTTATATCATGCACGATTTATATATAATCATTGTTTGCGTTATGACAGCTAAGAAATGTCGAAGCATCAAACCCAACTTAAAGAAAACAAGATGGCATAGCGCAGTCAAACACCCAATCTCTCTAAGGAGGCCCGAGGTGGCGTTCAAATCTAAGCGCCACGCGCGTGTCGAACCGCCTCGATAAGGGCATCCCTCGCCTTGACGAGCTTCGGGATGGGGTCAATCAATGCGTCAACAGCGGCGGCGTCGCGGGCGACGGCGTCTAGCTCGGCCCATTCGACCATGGCGAGCTCGAAGTCACCCCAAAACTCCGCGAGGAAGACCTCATTCGTAGGTGTCGGAGGTCCCCCTTCCTCTAAGTCGGACACCAGTCTCCCCGCGAAGAAGGGCGACGGCGGGGCCTCGTCTCCAGAAGGAGAAGAGCGGGAAGAAGCCATTGAAAGTTTGAAAGAAATGAAGACTAAATGTTGCGGAACAATAGAGGATTTGTGAAGCGAATGGTTGCTCCAATTCCTGCAACAGTGCCATTCTTATATGCTTAAGGCGTAGAAGTCGAGCAGTTTTCAAATAAATGTGGGCATGGAAAGCTGAGATGCCTCCGCGTCTGTGGGGAAATCGCGTCGCTAAAGGAAGCTAAACAGGCGAAGGGTGCCGAAGAGGAAACCAGATGGCGTGAACTGTTACGTGGGGGCGTGCATATATATAAAACCCCATGAAGACGGTTCACTTAACAGTGTATGCACGTATGCTTCGTCCCAAGAAAAATCAGCAGGCGGGAAGGATCAGAGCTAGGCGGCGCAGAGGTGGTGGGCCCATCCAGGAACGCACTAGGCATTAAATGAAAGTCGAAAAGCAATCGGCATGCTCTGTGACGACCTCGGGCTACTGTTTGTACTTTGCACGGGGTATTTTCCGCTCGAAGAAATACTAGGCCCAAAAGTGGCTCGCCTAGTTCAAGACTTAGCGAGCACCCAGCGATCGCGCCGCTCGCCAGGGGAGGAGCTCACGCGCCTCGGGCGAGTAGCTCGGCGATTACGCTCGCGCTGCGGCGAAGCGCCCACGTGGTGTTTTGGTGGCGGGCGATTACACCGCTTGCCAAAGTAGGAGCCCACACGCCCCTTGGCGCAAAATTTAGCGATTACGCTTCGCCGGGTGAGCAATTCCACGGGCGCTCAAGGGTAATCGGGTGATTACGCCGCTTCGCCAGCGTAGGAGCCCACGGGCTTCGGGCGAGCAAGGCGATTACGCCTCGCTGCCGGGCGTAGTGGTTTATTTGGCGCCTGGCGAAAGGCCGGGCGATCACGCCGCTCATGTAGGCGTAGGAGCCCACGCGCTTTAGCGAAAGCAAATTTAGCGATTATGCCCTACTACGGGCGAAGCCATGGCGCGGGCTACCGCAAGTGAGCTGCTGCCTCGTCCTCTTGTCGTGCCACGAAGGCAACCAAGGAATGAGGGAAGGCTTTACTCAAGTTTCTCTCCTTGGCACCTCATGTCAGGGTCATTAATTGTAAAGGTGTAATACCGTAAATCTTCTTTGCCAGAAATGTTTTCTTTTTCTTGATTCAAGGATTTATTCTGGAGAAAAGTTTTGTCACCTCGCAGTTTAAAAAGCTATTATCGGACCTGGGTGTCAAATGAACCTTTGTTTATTTTGTGCCAGGTTTTAGTGGGCTTTGCTTGTGTGCTCACTTATTTGAAATTTCTCTGCAGGTGCATTGATTCAAATTGTATGTATATATTTTCTAGAGCATCTGCTCATGGGCCACTAGTTGCTCATTTTGGCCCAATTGAGGGGAGGGATCCTCCTAACCCTAGTTCCTCGCCTTGGCTCCTCCCGATCCCTCCTCACCGAGATCCCTCCCCAACCTCAGAGCGCAGCCTACCTCTGGTTCCTTCCTAGTGTTTGGCTGCCCTCCCTTCTCTTTGCGCCGTCTCCAGCTCGGAGTGCTCTCCTTGGCTCCTCTTTTCTGCGGCGACACCGCCTGCCCTCCTCGCGGTCGGCGATGGCTCGCTTCCTCCACGGCGCCTCGCCTCGGTCGGCTCCAAGAGCTCAGCTAGCCACTGGCCGGGCTGGTGGGTTCTGCCGGCGAGCCCGGGCCGAGCCTCGACCTCCTCAGCCGGGCGCCACCTCGAGCCGCCTGTCGCCTCCACCCCATGGTCGGCACCACCTCCGCCTTCCTCTCCCTTCTTGTGATAAGTGGAGGTGAGGTTTGTGTGCATTTCTTGGCTTGGTTCTGCCTACTCAATGCTCATCAAGTGTTTGATGAAATGGTGGAGTAGTGTGAGAAATTAAAATTAATTGCATGGAGTAGTCTATCATGTTGTTAGACTGTAGTATTTTACTGTTTCCCCCTTAGGGTTGAATTCATCAGATTGTGTGAGCATTACTGCCTTGGTTGTATGTCATAGTGGAAACTAGGGGTGTATTGGGAGGAAATCAATTATTAAATTCAGAATGAGGGATGTCTAGTCTCTACCCGGTTCCAAAGTGATCATGCAAAGATTGTAGTGTTTTATTGTTTGGACTCGTGACTCTGGTTGAAAACTAATGAGAGGAATTTGAGTTGCTGCTTATCATCAATTGATGATGTGTATAAAATGGATCAGGGTTTCTGTAAAACATTCTGGATGGATCACTTCAAGTTTTTTTTGTCTTATTGCATGATTGCTTCTTTGTTCAATATTGTGTTTTTCTAATTTCGCTTCATCATAAGAACTTGTTGTTAGCATTTGATATTTATCACTATTGTTTTACCGCTTTCCTGGGTGAGGTTAGGTAGTTCTATTTATATGCAGGGTGACTTAAATGCACAATACATAAAATGCATTGCTACCATTCTTTGTGTATGCATTCATGATAAGAGGGAGATAGATGATCAATGTATCTGGCTAGTACCTTATGATCGTAGGGTGAGGGAACTGGTGAGGAGCGGTAAGAAAATGAGAGGGGTAGGGCTGCCCCTTTCTCTTCCTCCTTGGTCGGATTCCCTTGTCCCAACAATCCATGTTTCGTATGTAAAGAATTCATTTGGCTCTGCAACCCTTAGCACTGAGTATACATTTTACTCCATTTCATGAATTGGAGTTTTAGAACCCATATTCGGATTGTGAAGTGCTTTCTCTTGAGCTCAACTGATAAGCATGCATGCTCTTTTATTACTCAATTCTTTTGTCTGCATGGATGAGATAACCAGGGATTTAGTTGTGTTTTTTGAGTTCATTTACTGCTCTGATTTATAGATGAGGCATAGGTTATTTATCACATCTTGGCATGCAAAGGATCCATGAATATTGTTTATTTGCAGGGAAGGTTCTGTCGGGAGTGGCCTTAATCGTATGCCACTCCATTCTCCGTCGATAAAGGCAATTGCATCAGTGTTTGTTTGTTATGTTTGTCGATTGATGAACCACATGCCTTGTCAATAGGCCATGGGTTACATTTTATATATTCCATGATGATGCTCCCTAGTATGATTAGGCTAATAGGAACATAAAAGATATAAGATTTGAGTTATGAAAATGGCTCAATTTGTGGTCATGATATATGATTGTGGCATCTATGTGAGTGTTGATGTTATATGTGACCATGTGGATATGAATGTTGAGAATGGCTTTTGCATATGTGCATTCATAAAAAGTGCATCTTTGGATTGAATGCTTTGTGGGTTGTTTGTTGAACCCCGTATAATTGCCAAATTGACATATTGCTATATCACCCGTTCATAAGATTGCTCAATAGTACGATAGGTGAAGGTGAATAATGAAGTTGTGAGGTTTGATTAATAGGAATAGTTGATTTGCGATCATGAAAATTGATTATGTCTTTGGTGCGAGTGTTAATGACATATGTGACCATGTTGATAAGATTTGTTGAGAATATGGATATGAGTGTTGAGAAGGTGATTTCAATGTTGAGAATGACATTTGCATATATGCATTCATAAAAAGTGCATCGAGACAAAGTCGGTGAGAAAGTCATATGGAGTATATGACTAATCCGGAGTGCTCAGAGATCCTATTCAGAGTCCCATCTAATCGGGCGTGATGGGAGCGGAGCAGGTAGGACCGCCATCGGTAGCGGCAAGTCCTGTTTCAAGAGGCCCATTCCATGGGATGGTTGTTTGAGGGCACGACGACGGGTGATGCTCGCAATACCCAGATAAAGTAAAAGAGGAGACGAGACATGCATGATGCATCATATGCATGAGAATTGTGAAATATGCATGAGAATGGTGGAATGAGATGAGAATTGTGAAATGAGATGAGATATGAACATGCAAGCATATTTGCATCTCGTGATTATGCTGACAATGATGAATCATGTTTAATGAGTGGATTGTGATGTATGGATATGAGATTCTTCTTTTGTATGTTTTGTGCACTTGAGCATGAAGGCAGCGAATTGAAATTGTTAACGTTAATTGTGGAGCTAATGGCATTTATAGGTTGAGGATTGAGTCGTGACTCATCCAAAAGTGGCTATCGAGGTATGAGTAAAGTTTTAATAATTTTGAGATGGTTGTGGTATTTGGAATCAGCTTCAGCTCATTTATTTATCGAGTTCAATCAAGTATTTGAATATGTTACATTTCAAAGTATTGGTATTTCGATTGATTTGGTTGTGTTCTTTTTTTTTGGTTGATGCACTTCACGAGTCTTGGACTCATGCTTGTTTGTTACTTGTTTTCGTGTACTTTGAGGTTGTCTCATTGAAGGGAGTAGTAGCACTAACACTCGCCGCAATCACCATTATTTGAATTAAATAATGCGAGTGTCAAGTCTTGATTATAAATGTATTATTGTGATTTCCGTTTGAGGAGTTGTTTAGTTGCTGAATTGTTGTTGTGAGAGTTCATCCTTAAGTGCATCTGCTAAATTGTCCTTGTGATTGATATTATGTTGAATTGCTTTTTTGTCTGCTGAGTGGATGTCCATAGTTTTTAGAGGAGGTGCTGCTGAAATTTTCGGTGAAATTGGGAGTTAGTAGCATTCCGGACTCCGTGGGGAGTCGGGGTGTTACAAAAGGACTCAGTTTTCGACATGACGACGGTTCATCCCTCTGACGTCTCTCACCAACCCGTCGCAAAGGCGTCCTGTCCCGAGCGGACCGGGCAAGGCCTCTCACCGACATTAAATGAGGTTCGAGTGATAAGGCCACGGAGGCGTATGTAATAAATGAGTCGTGGGTCGACGTGGAAGCTGGAATGATGGGTGTAATTAATGTATTGTAGATAAGTATGGTACCACCTTCTCTCCTGCCCAGACTGGCCTGCCTATATAAGGGCGCCTCGTGCATGAGGGTAGGGGGCCGGAAGCTGGCTTGGTAGACCAACTGCTTAGGAAAAGAAGCGGAGAACACTTAGGAAAAAACTGTTGTAAACACCCTCACATTTCACCAACAAAGATCAAGCAGGACGTAGGGCTATTACCTACTCTGGGGGCCTGAACCTGGGTAAATCGTGGTGTCCACTGGTTTGCTAATTCCCGAATCCATCGTTGAGAGACATTAGGGTTTCCAGCCATGAAGATGCCCTCTACCGAACCATAATTTCCGTCCAAGGGGTAGCCCACTCTGTTCATCGACGGGATCTTGTCAGGCGAAATACGCCGACACCTGTGAATGATTTTAAATAGTAATTAATGTTAAATACAATAGAATAAAATATTACTAGAGCAATAACGCAACGATCGTGTTTACCTATTCATCATGTCCCAAAAATTTTGATACAGATTAAGTCCAAGACAAAAATCCTGCTAGCATCTAACTCGATGACAAGGAGGACCCAGTGATACCTAGACATATATGTTAACATAGCCTATTAGTCCCACATCGTGTTACGCAAAAATAGTAAAATAATATTAGAAGTAGGGTAATATGTACTTAAAGTTATAGGGTAAAACTACAGAGGTTTTGTATTGCAGCTTCAAGAAAGTATTAAATAAATAGTCTTCAACAAACTGTGCATCCTGCCGGATGATTTTCTTGTTGACAAGCCCCGGATCGAGAAATCCTAACTTGTCATTGCCATTTCTTCTACATATTTGTATCTCCATTCTACATATATAAAAAAGAAGTTAGACATGCGCTTAAACAAGACAAGAATATACAATAATATAAATAGAGACTTACAAAGTCCATACCGAGTACATTCGTGTCAGAGCATCTTGTCGGTACAACATATACAATTTGGAGAACTCTACCGTAAGATGTTATCCCCATTGTGAAAATCCAATTCTTTGTATCCGATCGAGCGCCTGCACTTTTTTCGCACTATTGCATGTACTAATCGATGGGCGGCCGCAATTGTGTTGTTAGGTTGTCTAAATGAGCTGGTTCAACCAGCGTTGCCCCAAAAGAACTTCCACCTTAGACCTAGCTCGTGATCACGGTTGTTCAAGAAGATCTTTTTTCAACTTATGACATCAACGATCAAGACTAGCCGCCTTCAAGTATTGCTTTCGGAGATGCGCCAGAGTCCGACATTTTGGAAGGTTCAAGCCCGCCTGCCTCTTTGGATTTTGCCATACTCAAGAAAAACTTCGCAAGATTAGCATTGACTTTAGTCTTCGTGTGATGGCGCCTTTTTGAAGTGAGATGTTACGAAGCCTTTATTTCCTTTTTCCGTTCTTCTTCAGTCATCTCGGCTCGTAATTTCTTCTGAGGCTATGCTGACTTCACAGATGACCAAGATTTGCTACATGACGATGCGGACTTCCGAGATGGTGCTGATGTTCGATTTTTCTTATGTGCCACGTGAGGAGTTGGACTTTTCTCGCCTGGTGCCATGAGGAGTTGGACTTTTCCTAACTGGTGCCGGCGGAGGAGTTCCACTTTTCCTAGGCGATGTGTCCGCGGTGGAGAGTGCAATGATCATCATCATCGCCTTTGTCGCCCTCATCGTCCGAGCCAAACATAATCAAGCTCTTGCACCACACGAGGAAGCCATGCACGCTTTCTCCAAGTTTGTTTTTTCCGTCTCGCCAGAATCTCTACCTCCATTTTGGCGATATTGTCGGACTACATCGTTTACTTCGACTCGGCGAATCCCAAATGTATTGGGTGGTAGTGCAGAACTCGCGAGGAGTCAGATGGCCAAGCCCCGCCATCACCACCTTGATGGTAATGCCATGTGCTAACAAATGCAGCTTGCACGGTGTCGGTTCTGTGATGTCATCCACTAGAAAATGGAGTCCATGTTCTTCCGGAATCCTTGTGGACGCGCAGCTGCTCCTACGAAGACCGTGACTGAAGTTCCAAGGGCTATCATCGGGTGACGGTCGTGAGCTGAGAGCTTTCTGTACTGCTTGCTCCACAACTTTATCCAGCTCCGCTCTCTGTTCCGCTAATGTTCTTGTCACAACATCTTGTATTTGACGGTCCAGTTGATCTTCTCTTATTCTTTTTGGCCGCTTGTACAACGATGCGTCGCTTGGGAAGCCTTCTTCCACGGCACAAAACCAACTCCTCAAAGCGCCCAGATGCTCCTTGTTACCAGTGGCAACGGTCACCGTCATTCTCCTTCGTGGGCCGAAAAAGCCTTAGGAAGATTGCACGTGAGCATCTGATATTTTCTACGACACTTCCTGGGCTCTATCACTCCTGAAGCTCAAGCTGCCATCTTCCGAGACAAAAGCCCCCCTCCCAAGCAACCTGTGCTTCCATCATTCACTCAACTCGGCCGTCGCAGGAATGACGCCCCTGCGGATTAGCTCTTCTTCGCACCTATCCCATGTAGGTATTTTCTTTATGTAGCCACCAGTGCCTAGTGTGTGATGGTACATATTCTTATCCGCGTTAGCCTTGTTCTTCTAACTCACTATCTCGGCTTCTTCAGAATTCTTGTAGGTTCAGGTAGTGGCGCCAGGTTGCTCCATATCAATATCCTGTAGGTTCAGGTAGTACATTGGGCTACCCGTTCCTACTTCGTCTATATTTAAGGGTCGAACTCCCTCTGGCACTTGTCCCTGATTCGAGGCCAATCCTAGCAATCAGAAATTTCAAATTAACACACATACACATACTTATGAATTCAAACGAGGCCATTCCTAGCAATTAGAAATTTCAAATTAACACACATACCATACTTATGAATTCAAACGAGGCCATTCCTAACAATCAGAAATGTTATTGGGTTAATTATATTGCAGTCATTTATGGTTGCTACATGACATCAAACTTATGAATTCAAACGATGGTAATTTTGTTATAGTTGGGAGGAAATCAAGTGATGTTGTGACCTCATGCTATAAACATGTGCACATGTAACTTTAATTCGTATTTGCCTACTTGTTTTTTATTAACCTACTTTATGTAAAGAAGATGGTTAACTTTCAAATAACAGAGAAGTACATGTTATCATAAATAAAACATAATTACATTTGAAAATAGAATGAAACTTTTATATTAGTAAAATGATACTTATACATTAGAAAAAATTCACATGATACATATACATCTCAATGAAAAATGAAAATCATATATTCTTTAGAATATATTTGCTTATAAAATAATGAATCATTCTTATTCATTAAAGATTTTCAAAAAATAAAATAAGGTTATAAATCCACAACTAGTATGTTAGTAGTCTATTACACCAAAAGAAAGCAAAACAATCATTCCATGTCAAGTAAGCACGCCACCTCATGGCTCCGCCTCTCAAGGTAACTGACGCTCTCCTAGCACCATGCTTCTTGAACTTGCAGGGGCTGGTCAAGTAATAGACTACTAACATACTAGTTGTGGATTTATAACCTTATTTTATTTTTTGAAAATCATTTTAGTATGGAATAAGAATGATTCATTATTTTTTATTAAGCAACTATATTCTAAAGAATATATGAATTTTTTCATATTATACACATACATCTTTATACACACAAATATGAATCCAAGCAATAACCAAATATGAATCGATTCCTCACACGTGCGTTGGACTTAGAGGTGACACCCATACTCCACTTAAGTGTATGCTCATTGTCACCCAAAAGTCCCGTGCACAGAGTATTGACTAAATGACCCTCACTCAAACAAATATGAGCCACATAGTCACACCATACACACTTACGCTGGCCCATGAGAGTTTCGATTCCATTCCAATATCCATATCGGGATTGAAACCAACACATCTAAGCATAGCACTTGCCGCTCTGTCTCGTATCCTTGGTATCGCCCACACTCGCCAAGGGAAGCGTGAGCAATAGCCAAAGAATGACGACCGCCCAAGATTATGCTAGATAGTTGAAGACAATTTCAAGTACCCGGATATTTGTCTAGTGCTAGTTCACAAGATCAACGCCTAGCACCCACATATCCCGCACTCGAGATGAATCATAACACATACACATGAAACTAAGCAGTTGTCACAGTATAAACATAAACTACAACTATTACAACTACTTACTATTACAATTAGTGGCCGACCGACCAAATATTAGAAGTCCAAAGTATAATGCAGCGAAAATAATACACATACACTTATCTTTACAAAACAAATATTTACAACACATGTATACATCCCTTTCCAAAGCAATATTTAAAAGACATGCATACATCATATTCAAGATTCACAAATCTTAACCAGCATCTATTTACCCAACCAATCCAGTCATTAAGATATCAACATTTACACGTAAACTAAGAAGTGCAAAGCTAAAGAAAAGCCACTACAACCTGCACCATTAGTACTAAAATAATAGTTCATCCATTGCCATGGACCAAACAAGCATACCATGAATACTTAAATCATGGCTTTTGCCCATTTAGTACATATTTCAACAACATGTACACATACACATACATAGGAGATTTACCAAAAGTACATATTTCAAGAACATCACTCGCAGGAAAATCAGAACTAACCAACAATATGTTCGAAAATAAAAAAGATAGAGTATGGCTTATGCACAAAAAATGTTAATGGCTCAAATTAGTGTATCAATATTCTTCCTATCACAAATGCATATGTAGCAAAAATGTTATCATTTCAGCAATAAATCCAAAGATACATTCCTTTGCATGAGCATCGCGATATTGTATAGCATTAGTTCTAAACAAAGGAGGCTATCGTATATTGACAATTACCTCAACCAGTACTGGAAGAGCAACCATGTTCAAATTCAGAAATTCTTGATTTATTAATATGACTACTCTGCTAGAGATCACATTCACAAACCACAGTACATAGTTAGGGCTTATTTATTTATTGTTACTACGACAAGAACCAAGCATGCAGTTTCCTAGCAAGAGGTGGACATGTAATCAACCAGAGATCGGCAAACATATGCATCAATTGGTATTCGTTAAGATCTCATCATCACCACAAACACCGCAACAGACATTTAGAAACTACGACGCATATACGCAAATCAACCAATCGCAAGCATCTGCATTACATTCACAAGTTTCTAGACATCCACAGATTTGCACGAGCTGTACCACGGAGGCGACGACAACGGAGGTGGCGGGGATGGCCGAGGCGACGGCGCCGGAGACGGAGGCGGGGAAGCCTGAGGCGATGGCGCCGGAGACGGAGGTGGCGGGGATGGCCCGAGGAGACGGCGCCGGAGACGGAGGTGGCGGGGAGCGCCGAGCGATGGTGCTGTAACTGAGTGGAGGCACGGGCTAGGTTAGGGTAACTGAGAGGAGGGCGCGGCCTTTGAATATATAGGGGTGGACTATCACTGCCAGTTCGACACAACAACCGGCAGTGATATTATGTCACTACCGTTTCATAAATGGAACCGGTAGTGATATCTAATATCACTGTCGGCCCATTCCACAAACTGGCAGTGATATTAGATTATCTCTCACGGCTGTACATACACCGACAATGATAGATATTATCACCGCTTGCTGACACAAGAAACCGGCAAGGATAGTTATATCACCGCTTGCTATATGAACAACCGGCAGTGATTAGGTGGTCTTTGGCCAAATAATTGAAACTTTCAATTTATTTCATTTCAAAGGCTGAGTGCTTTGGGATTTTTGAAATTCTATCAAATTTGATCCAAATTATGTGAAAATTTTTGGAGGCATACCGTAGGACATCTAATATTTTATTTAAATATTTCCCTAAATTTTGATCAAGTCCTAAAATTATAAAAATCTAGATTGCTCACTATGTTAATAATTTTAATATTTCAAAAATCAAATAATGCTTCAAAAATTCACACAATTGCAGTCAAATTCACACAAGTCCAAATGCAGTTAAAGATTTGCACTCAAATCTTCGATCACACTTTTCTTCGTGCTACGAAAGAATAGAGCGAACAAGTTTGGAGCATAACCTCGATTTCCATTATTGCATATATTACATTAATTGTTACATATGAGAAAATAAACATGTTGTTCATACAAAAGAAAGCATACATTTCATTACTACAACTAAGCTACGATTCGACCTTCATTATGATCGCGATGTATGTACGTAGCTTCGTCACTCTCTTCTATGATACTTAGGTCAACGTCCTCTCCGAAAGGGGCAAGCTCATCGAATTGGTTGTACTCTTCCTCATCGACAACATTCTCAACTCCGACAATCCTTCTTTTTCCTTGAATTACCACGTGGTGCTCCTTGTTAGCCGGCCCATTATAAAGAAGATTTGTGTAATGTAATTAGCAAGTACGAATGGTTCTTCTCTCAGATCCGACGAGTTTGAGGTCCACAGAGTGATACTGCATTTGTCGATATTCACGCTCGAAGTCCGACCCATTGGCACCAAAGAGAGGGACTTTCAAAGGTCCATAGTCAAGCTCTCAAATCTCTTCTATGAATCAGTAGTAGGTTTGTCTATTTCCATTGTTGCCATAGACATCTATACGGATACCGCTTATTTTGGTTGGTGCTCTTTTTATCTTGTGCTCTTGTATAAAATGTAAAACCATTTATGTCGATCCTTGAAATGTCCGAATTGTAGTTGACGGTCCTCGAGCCAACACTTTCAACCGAAAGTACCGTCTCGTATGCATCATCCGCTCACGCAACCAATTGCCGGTTAACTCAGGTTTCTCGCGAGCCAAACCTCTAACGCCCCCGGTTTCTCTCGATAGCATGTTCTTGTGCATGTTGACATACGGGCCACCACAACCGATTGTCCCAAAATCGCTAAATGTGCTTGTGTAAATGAAGCTAGATTGCTAGTACGACAATTTCGCCTAGTGTCCTTTCTCGTAGCCTTCCTCATGCCGAGATACGTGCACACCAATCGGTTTAAGATCCACATAATTGACGCAGAACTCAATGACCTCCTCGGTTCCTCAAACCATCGGTAATGCAGCCTTCCTACGATGTCGGTTACATAAACATATTTCTTTATAACCCCATGAATCTCTCGAAGGGTACATCTCGACGAGATATACGGACCAAGAATCCAGATTCTCTTTCAAAATGTGAACAATGAGATGGACCATAATATCAAAAAAGATGGAGGGAAACACATCTCAAGCCTACACAGAGTGTGGACCACGTCTTCCTACAGCTTATCTAGTTTTAACGGATCGATGGCCTTCTGTGAAATCGTGATGAAGAATGAACATAACTTGATAATTGGGCCTCGAACAGTCTCTAGCAGAACACCCCTAATTGCAATTGGAAGCATCTGGTCATCATCACGGCAATCATGTGACTTCATACCAATTAATTTTAAGTCTCTCATTGAGACAAGTCTCTTTATGTTAGCAGAGTAACCAGATTTAAACTTTGACTGCAAGCATTCGCAAATGCTAATTTTCTCTTTTTTGCTCAGAGTGTAGCAAGTCATGGAAGGTACTTCTTGCCTATATCCAGTTCTTCGTGGTGCAGCTCCTTCCTGAGTTTCATATCTTCGAGGTCCATCCGTGCTTGGAGCATATCTTTCGCTTTTGCTGTGTATGTCCAAGAAGATACCAAGCAAGCTATCACACACGCTTTTCTATATGCATGACATCGACATGCGGTTTAACTTCCGTGTGCTTCCAATAAGGTAGGACCCAAAATATCGATTCTTTTTCCACAAAGGAGCCTTATCCCGAACTTGGGATAGATGTACCGCCGGCTCCCTTTCCGTGGATAATTGTAAGATACTTTACGGTCGCAAATATCTATTTCCCAGTGTGATTCTTCGGAGCTAAGGCAGTCTCCTTTGTCCCGTCAAATGCTCTCTTATTATTGCGGTATGGGTGATCCTTATGAGGAACCTACGATGCCACATGTAAGCCATTTTTCGCTAGCTTTCAACCATCGCTAGTCAGATCATCCAAGCACTAGCGGATCCGTTGAAGCCTTTTGTCGTCTGGCCCGAGAGGTTGCCAAGAGTAGGGTAATCATTGATGGTTACGAACAACAATGCCCATAGGATAAAGTTCTCTCTTTTATACTCATCCCATACCCGTACACCATCGTTCCATAATATTAGGAGATCTTCAACCAATGGTTTGAGGTACACATCGATATCATTGCCAGGTTGCTTGGGCCCATGGATCAGTAGGGGCATCATAATGTACTTGTAACACCCCGGCGCCAAACGCACCACGAATGCTACCACAAAGCCTAAATAACAAACGACACCTCTACGAGAAGACTAAAACTGAATTTAATCTCTAAACTCTTAACTCGCCTATCGCTAAGTCACCTAAATTTAGAAAATTTCGCATGACCTCTCTAGAAAGTAGGACATCCACTCAAACAGACAGTAAACACAAAGGCAACATATAATATCATTCTAGCAGTCCTTAGTTAACCAATCTCACAACCAATAGAAATTAATAACTACACCACGATTTAACCGCATATTACAACCACAATTAATACAACCAGGTTCTACACATCGATTAAATGTTTCGATGATGACCGAAACTGCGGCGGTTTCTACTCCCATCCCATGAAGTCACCTTCAAGGTACCTAAAACAAGAAAAAGAAGCGTGAGTCCAAGACTCAAAGAAAGTACACAATCGAATAATTTCAGCTTAACGTAAGTAAAACAAGAACTTGACCATAAGAGCAAGTAATACAAAGGAAGCAACATCCGAAAATACGATTTGTACCCATTTAAAACCAAAACTTGACTAAACCAAAATTCATCACAATCAAGTAATAAACTTGATAATAAAACCATTCAACGCCAAAGAAACATTACTTGACTCTAAATCCAACGTCTCCCGACTTAACTACCCCTTGTTGCAACTCGAACCAATTCCATCAATTGAATTAGAGTTCATAACTCGACTTCACTCCACGATATTCATACAACATAATTAGCAAGACAAGGAAATGCGCTAATTCATCAAATTCAATTCAATCTCCCATTTTTGGGTTGAGTCCACTTAATCAACCTTCAATTACCACAATCACCATCCAAATGACACACCATTTACCACAACACTCATTATGAAATATGCAATGCACATGAATGCTCATTTCCATGCACGCATCAGATCGCCGCTGCCCACCCGCTTGTGCACCTCACGCCCCTTCCATCCCGTAGATGGAAGGTGCCTACTTTATCGTCTCGCTCCCATTCACCTCGATGAATGGGACTACGAGGTAGGACTTTCGTGTTCACTACGTGAACACAGAGGCCCGTGATCAAGATGGGTCGCTTCTTCCATTATGAATGCACAAATGCAATTCTCATGAATGAAATGCAACTTTTCATTCAATGCATACACAAACATACCATATCCACATACACACACATAGCCAATCCTCACATTCATAAGTCACTAGCGGTACTTGTACAAGCAGATTCAACCATAAGGCATGGCAACTCATGACAACGCTTCTATCATGCAACCACATCCCACGGCCACCAACCATGTTCACACAATACACTTGCGCTAAATGCTCCCAGATACTATCTTTATAAAGGACTTAACCGCTTGAACCAAACCCATGTTAGTCCCAATCACTCGAACAATCTACTCACTATAATCAACCTTACTAAAAGCTCGGTCTCACTTAGAGTTCATCTAATTAACAGAGCAACAATTAAACTAGGGAGCATCACATATGAATACACATCCACACTCAATAACACGTGTACTTGCATCAATTCCTTAAACTTTTAATCATCATAGACATTTTCATAAGAGGGGCACTTTCTAGTTATAGCCAAGCAAGGCTTACCTCTTATGATGCATCGACAATTACTTACGCTTAAGAGCAACAATCGCTTAATCCTCCTAGTCGCAATCTAGGGAATGCACTTGCCTTTTACCGACGAAGAATGAAGTGGCATACACCTGAAGCCACTCCCGATGTAACCTTCTCGCAATTGGACAATAATCATCCAACTCAACTTTATGCACACTCAAACACGCGATAATGTAAAAACAACTCTTTGCATATTTGACTTCCTAGGGTTAAAGAAAGCCTGAATTTAGAACTTATACACAAAATGACTTGAGACAACAAATCATCTAAACAAAGTCACTAGAACTAGTGCCATTAAATCTCAGGAAAATGCAACATGAACCATATGCATTGACTATAAATCAACATTCTAGTACTCTATTCCTTGTAAGCAAAGATCTAATAATCAATAAAACATGAGCAAGCAACACATGATCATGCAAACTTTTACAAAGTTATAAGCAGGCAGATTTATGACAAGGCAATGCCATTAGCTTCATGCTTCTCAATCATGCTTGATCACAAACTCTTGAATAAGAACACATACACAAGTGTAAGTCATAGTTAAAGCGCAACCAGAGTACTTGAATTGATCATAGCACATAAGACCAGTACACCAATCTTAGCCTACTATTAATCACCAAGCTCACAGATGGATAGCTCATTAAGCATCAATCAAAATTTACAAGCACATAAATCAGGGTCTCAATGCACCGACTAACATACATCACCAAGATCACAATCTCCAAAACCAAAAACAAGGGTATAAAGAATCGATGTTTAGATTCCCAAAGACTCAATCGGTTTTGGGGAAATCAATCACGTGCATATGCATATATCTAATTTGTAATGAGCATCTATCGCACATTTATGCATGCAACATCATTTCATCTTCATGAAACCTAGCTAGGCATTATCACAAACACCTTGCATGCAAGCACTAACATCCCCAAAGTCCTAGGGTTTTACCTCAAGCTTTCATGGAGGGAAGGGGAGGTGAGGGGAGGTCGCTGGTGTCAGCCCGAGAGGAGGCGCAGGAGGGGCCGCCACCTGGGCGCCTGGCCACCTGTGGCTCGCCAGGTGCAAGGCTGATCGCTTGTTGCCGCCACCGACTCGCCGCCGAGTTGCCGGCCGCCAGGCCGAGCCGAGGGGAGGAGAAGGAGGAGGCAGGCTGGAGGCGCCGGAGGAGCAACACCAGGGAGGGCGCAAGGGCTGAAGTCGGGAGGGAGGGGCGGCTGGGGAATAGCTCGGGACAGCACCAGGAGGAAATTTGGGAGAGAGAGGCGGTTGGGGAAAAATATCTCTTGGCACTCTCTCTCTTCTAAGATGTTCCCCCCCCCCTTTTTTTTATAACCCAAAAGGTAGAAGCACTAGATAAAAGGGTTAGGAAAAAGAATAAAATATTATTATCAACTACTCAACAATTATAGAGACCACAACCAACAAACTCCAAGAACCGACAAATTCCGACTTACTAAAAGAAAATTCCTTTGAGTAAAACTTGCCGCAGAAAAATTACGGCTCAGAGAAATTCTATTCCGATATGCATTCGCATATCTCAAGAATTATCGCTAAGATTCTTAAAACTACAAGATAACAAATCTTTTGCCTTTGCGAGTAAATCCTTGATTTTAGAAAGCAACAACAATTCCAAAGAAAAATAAAAACCCAAGAAAAACGACGGCGGTATTACAAGATTTTCGCTTCATGCAAAGCCAAGAAGGAAGGTTGTAGATGCATAAAGTCACCGCCAAGTACTATAATGACTACTCATGTTGCCAAAAGGATTCATCCTATCCGTGACTAACCCGAACCTTATATTCCTCACATCATATGCAAAGTGCTTTTATATTTTCATCAATGTTCCTCCATTGCACGTAATCGCCAGGTGTCCGAGCATTCCATCCTTCTTACGCTTTTCGCGTACATCGTAAGCAATTGAGCATGCCTTTTGTTCACAAACAATCGCTTCAGATGGGGGATTATAGGGAAATACCACACCACCTTACGGGGACACCTCTTCTTCTTTCGCCTCACCCCGATATCTTCGTTCTCGATATTGTTGTCGTTGCCCTTATACCGCTTTGCTTTGCAAACAACACAGGCATCCAGGTCTGCAAACTCATTGCGATACAATATGCAATCGTTTGGACATGCATGCATTCTTTGTACTTTCAGTCCCAATGGGCAGACAACCTGCTTGGCCTGGTACGTAGTTGAAGGCAACACGTTACCCTCTAGAAGCAAGTCCCTCAAGAGACATAATAGCTCAATAAAGCTCTTATCGGACCAACCATTCCTTGCCTTCAACTTCAGAGAGGAAAGCACTGATGCGCCTTTTTGTGTTCCTTCTGCAAATCGGGTACAATGGCGTAGTAGAGTCCTCTACCATACCGAACTTTTGAAACTCCCTTTCACTCGTGAAGTCCCCTCCCCATCACGCAAAGATTTGATCTAGGTCATCTTCGTGGATATCAACGAACGATCTTCCACTACCGTCATATCGTTTTCTCCATCATCTTCATCAATGTGTTGCCCTTCATGTACAATATCATCTTCACCGTGCGGTTTCGGTCCAAGAGGTATAGCCACTTTGAAACCCCTTCAAGCAAGTGTGCACGATCGACTCTATGTTAGAAAACAACTTATTTTTGCAATCAACGATGGACAACACATATAGTCCGCCAGTTTTCGACTTGTGTGCCGCAATGATTCGTAAAACAAGTCACACCATTAAAGAACTCGACCGCGACGGTCCGTGTCATACAACCACCTTCACCATCTACGCTAATTATATCAAACTACATTTTAGTATATCAACAAACGATACCAAAATAATTTATTCTTTACAAGAGTCATGCATTGCTAATTAATTAAAACGATAAACACATTATAAGCACATAACTACAAATAACAATATAATTGTAAATGATTAGTTTTACAAATACATCTAGCAATTTTGCCTATATTAAAATATATCAAAACTTTTTCACTATTTAAATATCCATCTAGCATTTTTTAATTATTTAGAAGATTTCTTCATTTTATTTTGTTATGTAGCGCTATTAAATTAAATTAATCTAGAACAAACAAGCATATAATTGAATATAAGGATATATTTCTAAATAATTATGTATCTTGCAACTTTCATTATTGCAAAATCCATCTACCATTTTTCATTATTTAAATATTCAACTAGCAATTCTCACTATTTATAATTCATCTAGTAATTTTACTATTTAAAAATCCATATAACAAATTTTTATTAATTAAAATAATTATAATTATGCATAATTGTCCATCTAGCAATTTTCATTACTTAAACATCCACTACATCACTAAAAGGGATAAGAATTATAATTCATTCAATAATTTAGCTAGATCTTAATTTAAGCACTACCGACCTAAAATGTTCACACTGCATAATCAAGAATTATCAACATCTACAAAGAATCAGAAAGTAAAATTTTACGACAAATATAACATAGATCAAGTCTCAGAATCAGAATATCTGCAAGCCTCGCCCAATTTTTGTGTTTTCCGCCGGAGTGTTTTGGCCGTCCTAAGTGTTTTCATGGGAATGGTTGGGCCACTTAGGGGTAGTGGGTGAATAATTCTTGTGTGGGAGGGTTCTTTTGGAATTTTCTTCTCACCTAACTCCATTTTTTTTCTTTTCCCCAAGTGTGTGGCTGAGGTTCCTGTGGACCGCCTCCTCCCAAAAATCTTCCCTCATGATGATTTCTTGCCTCCATCTCCGTGGCGCCTGCTTCTCCTCCCGGCGCCTGCCTCCTCCCCAGCGATGCCGCCTCCTCGCTCCTCCTTCCGGCCGGGCCTGGCCAAGGCCTCCTCGACTTGGCTATCCCCAACCGGTCTCCCCGAGCTCAGCCGCCTCGCTTCCTCCCACAGGACGGCGAGGCCCTCGGCTGGGCTGGCTCCTACCTCACCGGCGCTTTCTCCAAGAATCGAGCCTCCACGGCGCCTCAGATCCGCCGAGCTGGTCGAGCCGCAGCCTGGCCGGTGTCCTCGAGCCCTAGCCGAGCCGCCTTTACCCTCCTCTTCTCGCCAAGGCACACACTGCCGGCAAGCCTTCCTGCTCGGCGCTCTTCTTCCTCCTGCCGAAAGTAGCAACAAGAATGTTGTTCTTCTTCCCTTCCTTTCCTTGTGGTGAGTACTCGTGCACAAGTAAATTGAGGGTTTGGTTTATTGTGCATGCTGTGTTTGTTAAAATGCTCTTTTGAGTTAGCTTGCATGTAGACTCTTTTATATGATGTGTAGATAATGCCAATTGATTTCTCTCTTGTTTGATTATCATCATCTTGGGTTTTGATATCTCATTGCTCACCGCATGTAACCAGCAAAGATGCATTGGAGTACTTGAGAAAGAACCGCCTTGAAGGTTTAGGACCGAACATCGAGGATGTGTCCACTAGTTCGTATGCTCCTGAATATGACATTATGGCATTATGGATCCATTCTTGCATATCCGAGTGCTTAAACCCATGCAGTGTTGGGTCAAGGAGATGCAGATTGTAGTGAGTTTGTGAATGGTATTCTTGCCTGTGTTTCAACGAAAACCGAAATCAACTAAGAAAGTTGGAAATGCTATTTTGTATGAGTGTTGTAATACCGCAAAATCGTCTTCTTGGGTTTTTGGCCGGAATTATCTTCATTTTCTTGATTCGAGGTTTTATTCTGGAGAAAAGTTTTTTCGCCTCGCAATTTATTAAAGGTTTTGAGTTTTCCGTGAAATACTTATCGGAATGGGTGTTTTCTCCGTGTCGCTTAGTTTTATCGCAAGTTGTCTACCCCGACAATTGTCGCTTGTACAAGAATTTAATTATTTGGTTCGTGCTAATTGGTTAAAAGTTGGATTTTGTTTGTAGGAGGGGTTTTTTAGAATTTTCCCTCACCTAACCTCTCTCTCTCTCTCTTTCTTTTATTGTGTGGTCGAGAATCTTGGTGGCAGCCATCCTCTTTTTTTTTTCCAAGTCTCACCACCTCATGTCATCTTCTGGCGCTGCAGCCCCCATGGCCGACTCTCCTAGCTGCAGTTCTTCGCTCTCAGCCTCCCCGGCCTCCTCCTCCTCCGGGCGCCACTTCCACTGGCCACCTCCCACGCCTGCCCCCGGCTCGCGCCTTCCCTCCCCTGCCACCAGCAGCCATGGCCTTCCTCCTCGAGCTCCAGAGTCGCCAGCCCGGCCAACGCCGCCAGCTCCCAAGAGGTCTTCGCGAGCTCCTCCCGGCCGATGCAGCTCTCCCCACCTCCCTTTTGTCCTCCATGGACTTTCTTTGAGGTAAGAACCCTAAGAATTTGGGGAGTTAAGTTCTTGCATGCAAGATGTTTGTGCTATTGCTTGGCTAGGATTCCTGATTTTTGAGATGTTGGAGGTTGGGGAATGGAGAAAACTAGACTGATTGGAAATTTTCGGTTCGGGCATAGTTCTGTCCTGGGTTAGAGCTGCAATTTGAAAATTTTGCAAGTGTTTCCTGGGGGTTTGGCTATAACAAAAGTTGTAGATAATTGAATTACCTTTCAATAGAGACCAAAATCATCAAGTTTCGTTTAGCCATTTAAAAGTTATGACTGTTTTACCAATTTCTGTCCAGAACAAGTTAAACTATATTCGTTTGCTGTTCGTCGCAAATCTGGGAATAGTCGGTGCTTTTCCCGATCGGTCGGCTATAGAAAAAGTTGTAGGTAATCGAATTACCTTTCAATGAAGTCGTTTGGAAGTTATGCCCGTTTTACCAAGTGCTGTCCCGGGTTGGCAGATTTCTGTTTTCAGGTTTTAGGAGTGGGTTGTGAAGCCAACTTAGCTATGAGTCTTGTGATGATTTTGGGCGTATTTTGAGTGGGCTATATCTATGTGCAGGTGGTGTGAGCCCGGGTGTGGTAACCCCGTCTCGCCACACCGTCTCGAGAAGTTGAAGGCAAGTGCATTGTATTCGGTTGTGGCTTAGGTGGCCATTTGGTTTTGCAAGCATATAACTATCCATGTGTTATTTTAATATTTTCATGTTTGATTTTGCCTGCGATGTGATGAATGAGAATGGTTAATTGGTTATGCTATCGTTCAAATCTAGATTGTATGCAAGTGCATCAATATTTGTTTGTTATGTGTGTTGATTGATGAATCATATGCCTTGTCAATATGCCATGGGTTACATTTTATATATGCCTTGATGATGCTCCCTAGTATGATTAGGTTAATGGGAACATAAAAGATATAAGATTTGAGTTATGAAAGTAGCTCGAATTGTGGTCATGATATGCGATTGTGGCATTTATGTGAGTGTTGCTGATATATGTGACCTTATGGATATGAAAGTTGAGAATGGCCTTTTTGCATATATGCGAGTATGGAAAGTGCATCTTTGGAGTGAATGCTTTGTGGGTTGTTTGTTGGACCCCGTATAATCGCCAAATTGACATATTGCTATATCACACGTTCATAAGATTGCTTACTACTATGATAGGTGAATGTGAATAATGAAGTTGTGAGGTTGGATTAATAGGAAAAGTTGATTTGCTATCTCGAAAATTGATTATGTCTTTGGTGCGAGTGTTAATAATAGATTGACCATGTTGATAAGATTTGTTGAGAATATGGATACGAGTGTTGAGAAGGTGATTTGAATGTTGAGAATGGTAATTTCTGAATGTGACAAGTGGCTGATGTTTATGTAATTGGTTATGGCTATGCAAATGTGAGAAATGAATGTAGTTTGTAAATTTGCTATGTCATTTGCATTTGTGCATCCATGATGGAAGAGGCGACCTGCTCGACAAGTGGCCTCTGTGCTCACATGTAGTGAGTACGAAAGTCCTACTCGTAGTCCCGTGATACGTGTTGTACGGAGCGAGTCAAGAAGAGTAGGCACCCTCCACCACGGGGTGGAAGGGGGAATGAGAGGGTGCACATCGACGGGTGTGCACTCGGCCATACCAGTATGTGCTAAAAGAGAAGATGAGCATGCATGATGCATCATATGCATGGAAATTGTACATCTGCATTGCATTGACTATGATGGATCATGTTTTATGCGCTGAATGTGATGTATGGATATGATATTCTGCTTTTGTATGGCTTATTTGCATCTGTATTGCATTTACGATGAAGAATCATGTTTAACGAGTTGATTGTGATGTATGAATATGAAATTCTTCTTTTGTATGTTTTGTGCACTTGAGTATAAAAGCATAAATGCATTCTATTGCATGGTGTGTTGCAACTGCTAAATGGGATTGATGAGAATGGGAAGAACAGGTTGAGGATTGAGGCGTGAACTCATCCATAAATGTTTATTGAGGTGGAGGTAAGATTTAGCTATGTTTTCGAGTTGGTTGTGGTAAGTGGAGTTAATTATTGCTTCTATTACTGGTTGATTTCCATTTAGTAATGGATGTATTAAATTCTAGAGTAAAAGTAATTCAGTTGAATTCATTAGTTTTTATTATTGTTGCACTTTGCTAAGTCTTGGACTCACGCTTGTTTGCTTCCTATTTTAGGTAAGTTGAAGCTGATTCGTCTGGTTGGGAGTAGTATCACATGCACGACTTCGGTCTTCAACAACTTATTTAACAAATTCAAAAAATTCTGGATGTAATTAATGAGGTTGTAATATGTGGTTCGTCGTGTTGGAGTTTCTTAAATTCTATTGGGTGTGTGATCGCTTAACTAAGGACCTGCTAGAATGATATTAGCTGCTGCTATTTGTTTGTCTGCTGAGTGGGTGTCCTCTGTTCTAGAGAGGTCGTGCCGAAATTTTGAAAATTTCGGTGGCTTAGTTTCTAAGCCGGTCTTAATAGTTTAGGGGGTTGGTAGCATCCATGGCGCGTATGGGCTCCGGGGTGTTACAAGTGTGTTGAGACCATAATGGGCATCGAAGCTACTAGTGGTTTACGTGTGCTAGCCATCAATATTTTGGGTAGATTCTTGTCTAACTGTGATAACAACATTAGATATGCTCAATAGTTGAAAAGATTTCCCAAGGTCAAGCTATGGGATACTAAATCAGATCCTTATGCAAGGCATTGCAAGCATGTGGTGAACAGGAAAGTTTAGTTAGGGTAGCTGTTTGGTGCATTGGCGGATATGGTGAAATGCTAGTCAACAATATTAGTATGCTGGATGTGGATGAAACCAATCGGTAACAGAATCTGATGCTGTGGATGCTGTAGAGCTTGCTCTTAAACGCTATTCTGTAGATGTTACAACTCATATGCACATGCCCTTGCTGGAATGAATGCTACTGTTTTTGTATTTTAGACAGAAAGCAATGCATATGTTTGCAGATTTCATTTTCTTGAGATCAAATGGTAAGAGTTTTAGTGATTCTATTTATATGACTGGCATGATGATTCTAGGAGATGTCCTAGTTTCCAAGTTTTCTTTGAATTGCCAAGTGCTAAGCTTATATCCGAATTTAATGATTCAAGAAGGCGTGCTTGTCTGCCTAGTAAAGCAAACTATATTGCCTTCTTAGGAGTTATGGTGATGTGTGCTTCAACTAATGCAAGAAGATGCTATTTCCTAGTCCATATTTAAGTTTGCAATTCTGCGTTGTTTGAGTTAATTGTTGACACTATAGTGTAGATTATATTTATCTAAGTCAACCTAAAAGTGGAACTTTCGTGGTTGTAGTTTGGGGCGAGATCATTATTGAAAAGGGGTATAGTTTGTAAAGCGTTTTGCGGCGGTTGTTTCATGTGGAGTAGTTTCGAGAGTGGCATAGCATCTTCCTCGCGCCACTCCGCTCCTCCCGTAAAAGGCAAGTACCTCGAGTTGTGTGCCTAATTGAGTTTTTCATTGTTATTTACCTGTTCATGGCTAATTTCTATTGATTGTGGCAAGTTTGAGTTATATGGGTGATCGTCCCTTTGAGGACATGATTAGCTATTGGATTTGAGTGGTCGCTAGTAAGCCTTAATCTCGGTGAGTTTACTGTAACTTTGTTAATATTGCAGTGAGTAGCGAGCATGGGGTACGTGGATACTCATGGTTAATTTGCAAGAATTTCATTTAACTGTGCCCCGTCTGGGGAATGGAATTGAGTATGTGTACGAATGAATTTATTGCTGAATTTTGTGTGTATATATGTATGCATGAGGTGTCTCTAAGAGAAAGGCACTGCTTAGAGTGTGTGAATGTGTAGAGCTACCATAGTCCATACAATTATGTGTGATACTTGCTAAAATCTGTGGTCATGTGTGCTTGCATGTATGACTGACCTTGTGTTTATATATATATATACAAACATTTGCACACATGTATATACTTATGTAGTATGGAAAATTTTATGTGTATATGTATATATTTACATATATGCTTGTATATGTGTGTGGTTATAGTTATGTTAGTGTTGGCAATGAATGAAAGGTTGCATTTCATTCGTGTTAATTGCATTTGTGCATTCATAATGGAAGAGACGACCCATTCTCGATAGTGGGCCTCTGTGTTCACACGTAGTGAACACGAAAGTCCTATTTCGTAGTCCCATTCATCGAGGTGAATGGGAGCAGACATTAAGAGTAGGCACCTTCCACGGATGGAAGGGACGGAGGGTGCACACCGACGGTGGGCACTTCAGAAGACTGCAGACGTGCATCAAAATGAGCATTCATGTGCATTGCATCTTTAATAATGAGTGTTGTGGTAAATGGTGTGTCATATGGATGGTGATTATGGAATTGAAGGTTGAGTCGTGGACTCAACCCAAAAAAGGAGATTGAATTGAATTTGATGAACTAGCGATCTCTTTGCCTTGCTAATTATGTTGTATGAATATCGTGGAGTGAAGTTGAGTTTTGAACTCAAATGCAATTGATGAAAATGGTTTGAGTTGCAGCAAGGGGTAGTTGAGTCGGAGACGCTAGAATTAATGCTTCTTTGGCGTTGAATGGGTTTATTATCAACTTGATGACTTGATTATGTAATTTTGATATAGTCAAGTTATTGCTTTAAATGGGTACAAATGCGTATTGTCCGGATGTTGCTTCATTTGTATTACTTGCTTTTATTGTCAAGCTCTTGTTTTACTTATGATAAATTGGAATTGATACTGTGTACTTTTGTCGAGTCATCGACCACGCTTGTTGGTTGTGTTGTTGCGTATCTTGAAACCGCATGCATGGCGGAGGGTAGTAGCACAATCACGCTTTTGCATCATCACCTCTCCATTATGTTTACGATAGTTCGATATAAATAGCTCGAGTAAATTATTGTAAGGGGCTGTTCGCGGTTATGTTTAGTGAGTTCCTATCCTGTAATAATTTATGTGGTGGAATTTCCTAATTCCTTTGGATGTGTGATTGGTTAACTAAGGACCTGCTAGAATAATATCATAGAACTGCAAATGTTTTCTGTCTGCTGAGTGGATGTCCTACCTTCTAGAGAGGTCATGCCAAAATTTTGTAAATTTCGGTGGCTTAGTTTTAATCTGGTTTTAAGAGTTTAGAGGTTGTTTTAGTCTTTTCGAAGAGGTGTCGTTAACTATTTAGAGTTTTTGGTAGCATCCGTGGCGCATTTGGCGTTGGGGTGTTACAGTAACCTCGAAAAATTTTAATACAATTTTTCAGTAGCAACTCGTCAAGATAATAACAACCAAGCAAAACAGAGCTCCTCTTTGTTCTGCTCGGTCGGAGAAGATGTCGACTCGAAGAAAAATATGAAAAAAATACAAACATAATTTTTCGACAGCACCTCATCAATAAAAATACAACCGGCAAAGAGCTCCTCTCTTTTGCTCGGCCGGGGAAAGGCGTCGGTCAGTGATAAGGTCATATTACGCAGGAAAAAATAGCTTATCACCGCCGCTCTCACAGAGAATCGGCAGTGATAAGGTCATATTATGCGGGAAAATTGGGATGCGCGGGAAAATACATATCACTGCCAGTTAAATAGAAAAACCGGCAGTAAAAGTTCAATATCACTGCCGGTTATAAATTAAACCTACAATAATATATCACTACCGGTTTTGGGTATAAACCGCAAAGGATAGTTAGTTATCACTACCGTTGGTAATACAAACCGGCAAAGGATACGTCGAACTCCTTCCAATCGCCGCGCCAACCATCGCTGTTCGTTCTCTTCGCGCCAACCGCTATGCTTCACATTCCTCTCGCCAACTATTGCCCTCCCCATTCGCTCTATATAATGCCCATTCTTAATTCAAGCACCACTCCTCACAATCCACTACTGCTGCAAGAATGCCCCCCCCATGAAGCGAGCACGTATTGGGCAAAGCCCTGCTCCGTCGCCAGAGAAGGAGGAGAAGGAGGAGGAAGAGGAGGCAAAGGAGGAGGAGGAGGGCGATGACGATGATAGCGACTGCGGAGAGGTCCTGCGGTATTGGGGCAAGACCAACTCCGCCACCGAATCGCTTTCAGAGGAGGAGGAGAAGCCCCGCCGCAACTCCGATCGGTTATCAGGCAGCAGCTGTAACGACCCTCATTTTAGCATAGAATGCTAAAATGAGAATCTCATATGCATTCCGTACTAGTCCCTGGATCAGTAGCTAGTACACACATTTACAACAATTGGAACCACATCCATACATCATCTTATTAAAGCAAAAATTAATTACACAATGTATTTTACAATTCAATAGATAATTATAGCACAGGGAAGAGAAGTCTTGTAGTGTGCCCATCCATCCCTCAGGCAACTGATAAGACACTAATCCCTAGAAAGAATAGCTTTACTTGAAATTCCCGTATCCTGCGGCGAAAAGATATTCTTCGGAGCTTCGTGGTCTTATCCACCTAAAACAACATAATAAGCAAGGTTGAGTACTTTCGTACTCAGCAAGACTTAAGGTGGTATTTGCAACGGTTAATTTGCATAAAGCAATATTTGATTTTAAGACAAGTTGCAATTGTGAAATGGAATTTGTAGAAGCATGTTTGATTGATATAAAAGTAACAATAAAGCATAAGTAGCAACTCACAGTCCTCCATGACGTGAGTGTCGAGATAACCAATTTCTAGCCACCCAAGGCATAACCACAATCTTTGCCAAAACAAGCCATAACAGTGAAAATCATCCCATTTTATAAATAATAAAACAACTAGCTATGTGATGACGTTACCAAGTGCCTTTGACCGTAGGCGTGGCTAATTAATTAGATTTACACTCTGCAGAGGTGTACAGGTTTACCCACAAGAAATGATCAACTCTTTGTGCAAGCTATTATCACACTTCCTTAGGTGTGCCGCAGAGAGATCATAACATAACCGTTACATTGCATAAACCCGACTTTGCACCAGCTTGGTGATGTTATTCCTTGCTATGGAGAAGAAACATAAATAGCAGACATACCCAGTCTTTTAAGAATAGAAAAATGAGCAGTACCCCTGCAATAAAGGTTTCTTCCCATAAGAAGGTGTACACCGTTATACCGGTATGCATTTACCCACACTGCGGTGTGGTAGCCCCTCACAAGCAAACCTAACCAGAATGCTTCTACTATCTCCCGCCTACCAATGTGCAAAGCCAGATTTAAGCAACTTAATAGGTTAAGACTGCCCCATAAACAGTACTTGTGGTTGCACGGATTCTTGGCTTGTAAGCAACCCATAGCTCGGTCCTTAATCTGACACGGGCAATACTCCACCCTACACTACATACAATCCCTATTGTACATCCGGCTGTTGCCAATACTTGCCCGCATCAAAATTATAGTTTTATTTGGAGTTTTTATTCAAAATACCCATGTCTGACATCATGTCGTAACCAACATTGTCCAGTTCTCAATAAACAATTTTGATCTGATCATATCCAACATGGATTCTAAAGCATGGCTAAGCATGGATAATATGTAATCGCTTATACCCATGTTGACATTATTTATTGTCTAATCCCATCCTATGTTATCAAAGTTCACGTGTTCATACTTATCAAGGAAGTCCATGAGATAACAGGTATATTCTACCAATACCACAAAATAGCGAATTTACAGAAAATAAACGCATGCATGAAAACATTTGATAAATAAAAGGAAAATAAATACTAGGATCAATATGGTCAAAGGGGTGCTTGCCTTGCTTATTTGTCATTTACGACGAAGTCATGGTTGTAGCCGGTGTTGACGGCGTCGGAGTTAGTTACGTCGGGTTCTACACGTCGTTCGATGGAAATATAGCAAATAATAAACTTTAATAAGGGCAAAAAGAAAATAGATAGAAAAGCAAATAAAGACACTTTACAAAGAACAGGGATTGCTTTTTATGAATTTATTAATTTTATTTTACGAATTCAAGATGCAAATATTATTTAGTTTACTATCATTAAGCATTAATCAATTTGTTGTATGATGCATATGTCAATAGTATTTATTTCTTAATTAACATTGTATAAGAATTAGTTGTGGGTATGCTGGAATGGTTATAACATGTTACTGGTAATATATTCGTACTTTTTAAGAATATTTTGGTGATACAAATATTTTAACTATAGGTTTCTTCATTGTTACCGAGTTGGTTTACCCGTATTACGAGTTTCAGAACCCATAATAGTTAGGGCTGTTTAGCTGAGAGGATTTATATGCAGATCATGAGAAAACGAGATTATTTCTTCAGCTTGTGGTAATCTATACTTCGGAGAATGTTTCTAAACTGATTTTATAAATTTTAAGGTTTGGATGATATATTATATTCATCGCTGAAAGGGCTTATGTGATATAAAGTTTACGTTATATGAAATCGGCGAGAATGGTGAAGTGAAAGATTAACACTTAAGGGTTTTGAATTAGCTGGATCTTCATTAATAAGCAAGTTGTAACTAATTGTTTTTCTAGAATATGATAGTCCATATACAAATATTGTTTCTACGCTGATCTTTCCCAAAATTGCATTTAGACGTGTTATTCGACAGGCCATCGAAATTGCTTAGTTGGCATAGTTTTCTACGTGACTATTTCACGAAGGGTATTTGTAGTAGTAAGATTTATATGCAGAACAAGTTCTAAATAAAATATTTTTCTAGATTATGGTAGCACATATAATGGAGTGTGTCTTTGGACTAAGTTCCCTAATAATGGTATTTAGACAAGAAGTTTTACAGGTTACTAAAAAGGCTTAAATGATCACCTAATGGACGTTATCGGAAATCTGATATCATCTTAACTTTGCGGCTACACTAAACATGATCACTTACTTATTTTTCTGGCATAAGCAGGGGATGACCGTAGAAGTGTTTTAGAACTTGTTTCGTATTATTTTGATTATGGCCGCGATAGTTTACAAGTATATGAAGGTTTAAGGCTTTTATAAGTTGAACTTAATTTAGTTTATTTTGCCTAGTGTTATGGGCTTATCTTATCGAAAATAATAAGATTACCTTTGCCTAATCCGATACTTAGCTCATGAAGTTTTATGTAATCTTTTGTTGCTGTAATGTGGATCAGAGTTCATAATCCATTCTGAATTGTATACATATATACATAAGTATATTATTGCTAGTTTATTCAATACACGAGTCTGCTTCTTATTTATGAAATAATTTGGGACTAATTCTTTTCTTAAATCCTATGGCATATTCAAATAACCTGTTGACATACTGATTATTTAGAAATCAACTTCATTTGTTTCATATTTCTTTCGTACCATTTATTTCCAATTTTGAATATTTAAGGCATTGGAAATGATCCTTTTTAGAATATGATTCAAACATAAGTGAAATTCAAATATTTTTATATATTTAGGTTTTTGGTAGCATGAGGATTCTATTAAAATTGGTTTTAGGTAATTCTGAGTTCATTTACAAAAATTTCATAATAGCATATATTTGGGCTCTTTCTTAAAATTTGAATTTCAAATTCATCCGTTGATCCTTTTCAAAATATTTTTGCATAATTTGGAAGTACTTTATTTTATATGAATTTAGAATTTTGTTTCATTTTATTTAGATTAAAAATGCGAATGATATTGAAGATTGAATTGATTCGGATTTAGGAAATCCAGAGAAAATAAAAAATACGTTTTCAATACTGGAAGGCATATTTACCATTTAGACCGAGTGCATCGCTCGATCGACAATGAGGGCCGCTGCCATAGACCCGAGAACAGGGAGAACGGCTCCACTACCGTCGGCATGTAGCAACTCCGGATGGTCTGCCGTCGCGGATGAGCACCGGGGACTGTTTAGCACTCACGGTGGAATCGCCTTGCCGGAAATGGTCCGAGATGGGTCATTGTCGAGCTCAAGCGGCGCGTAATGGCGTAGTCGGTTTGGGACGAAGACGAAGGCAGCTCAGCTTGAATGGGTAGCGGATTGAGCATCAAGGTGTCATGGAGATTCCATTTTAGTGGTTATTTCGGTGGGAGAAACATCGGATTGAGCCACCCCCGGTGACCGGAGTTGGGGAAGAAAACAGAAGGGGGCGGCGAGCTTTTGCATAGAGAAGACCAAATATTTTTGAGGGGTTTTGGTTGGAAGAGCATCCGAATGCTATGATTCTGAGGAATTTGGGAACGGATCTTTGTACTTCAAGAATGGCGATCGGCTCTGAGCTTCGAAACCTTCGGCAATGGCGGAATTGAGGAAGTCTAGGCATTGGCTGGAAGGCACTAAGCTAGAAGAGGGGAAGATGGTGCGTCTCCTTGCTATTTATAGCCGATTACTAAGATGAGCCTGGCCGGTTGAGTTTAGTCTCAGGTAAGGCTTCGGCCAGAAGAACCGGTGCGGCACAGGGAAGAGCATGGGCATGGCAAAGGCAGGGCTATGCCGCATGTAATACCGCAAATCGTTTACCAGGGTTTTTTGTCGGAATTGTTTTGTCTTCTTAAATCCAAGGATTTTTTTTTCATTGTGTTTTGGAATTCAAATCTTTGGAGATTGTGGGTTTGTTGTCTCTAGAATTTGTAAGTTTTACTCTTTTCCCTAGCCTTTTATTTTGGTGCATCCACTTAATTAAAAGGATGAAAGAAGGATAAAGAGGAAAACCCTAGTGGTTGTAGAAAAAAGGAAAGCTCCTCCCACCGCCCATTGCGTAGAGGGATCCCGCTCACAGGCCCCACGCCTCAGACCTACCCTCGCCCTCCCGGCCTCCCTCAGCGCCGCCTTTGCTGGCCTTGCCAGTGTTCTCCCCTGTCGCTGCCTGCCGCCCTGTGCTGGCCTGCCGCGCTCTCCCAAGGCGTTTCTCACACTGACGTGACTCCACCCAGCCATCCGGTGCCTCCTGCCTCCTCGGCGCCCTCTCCGGCCTCCAAGATTTGGCGCCACCTGCTCCTCCCACGGCTCCCCGCTTCTCTCGCGCCTGCCGAGCTCCCTGGCTCGAGCTCCTCTCGGCACCCCTCCTCCTGCTGGAGCAAGAGCACTTCAGAAGAATTCCCACCGCCAGACCATGCCGTCCCCTCTTGCTTTCTTGTGGTGAGAATTCAATCAATCAAATTGAGGGTTGGTTCTTGTGCATGCCATATGTTTGATGAAATGCCTAGGAGGTTTATGTTATGTATTGCAGTGATTTAAGTGTGCAAGGTTGAGAAATAGGCTTGGAAATGCAAGAATCGATGCATTGCTAAATTTTTATATACATCTATATATCCATGTCTGTTGTTTTATATGTTTACCCGCTAATGAATTAAAAGGAATTGAGCGACCAAAACATGCTGCCAGTTGTATATGTTTATCAGTATTAGGTTCTTGAGGACTTATGTGGTGTTGTTGATGGAATGAGATATGTATATGTGTGTTAGTTGTGTATGATCTTCTGTAGTATCATTCTTACCCTGGTAATGATTGAGAATATTATGCTGTCACTTGATCCTTATTACTTTTTGTTTGGCTCAATTCAAAGGAGCGAGCTAAGAATTATTTACTACCATTCGATTATGAACCTGCTGTTGTATATTAGCTTAATTTGTTAATGGTATTGCGTAAAATCCCAATTTAGAGAGAGTTGTTAGTGTGTTCTCTTAAAATCAATTTAGAATCTGAGTACACTTAAAATGGGTAAGAGGGTAAAAAGTTAGGATCGTTTTTGCAACTGCTGCTCGAAGTTGCCGTAATTGCAGAGTAGAGCTAATTCCAGGAAGGATTGTCAATGTTTTACCCAATGTTGTGATTGATTGATTGGTCGGTAATTTGTATTTGTGTTTGATTTCTGGTTTCAGGAGGAGTGGCCTCTTCTTCACATGCCACTCCACTCCCCGCGGTTTAAGGCAAGTACAACAGCGTTGTTGAAAATGGGTTGAGTGCTTAAACGCGAGGTTTAAATGATTAAGTCATTTCTAGAGTTAGTATATTTAAGGAATTTCTTCGTGCTATTAGTTTATGCAATACGTTGCCCTGGTTTATTCATAATTTTGATTAAGCTAGTGCGAATGATCATATATGGATATGAGGATTAGTTGAGGCTCTCACTTTTGGGTTATAGCTAATTAAATGTGTTGCTATGTCTCATTCTTGAGTTGATTAGACTACTGTGAATGGTTATTCATGAATATGAGAATGTGACTGTTATCCATACTTCCGGTCATGTCTATATGGAATGGTAGAAATGATTGTAGTGGCCATTTAATTGTCTATTGCATTTGTGCATGCATAATGGACGAGGCGTCCCATAGTGATGTGGGCCTCTGTCACACCGTAGTGAGCACGAAGTCCTATTTCGTAGTCCCATACACACGAAAGTGCATGGGAGCGAGTCAAGAAGAGTAGGCACCCTCCACGGGGTGGAGGGAATGAGAGGGTGCACACCGACGGTGTGCACTCACTATACCCCAGATAGGCTAAAGGTTGCATTTTGAGCATGAAAGCATAAAAGCATTGCATTGCATTGTGTTACAATTGATAACTGTTAATTGATGAGAATGGAAAGGACAGGTGAAGGATTGAGACGTGGACTCATCCAAAAATGATTATTGAGGCATGGGTAAGATTAGTTACGTTTTCGAGTTGGTTGAGGTAAGTGGAGTTAGTTACTGCTTCTTTTACTGGTTGATTGCAATTAAGTAATGGCTATATTAAATTCTAGAGTAAAAGTAATTCAGTTGTGTTCATTACCTTTTTATTATTATTACTGTTGCACTTTGCTAAGTCTTGGACTCACACTTGTTTGTTTCTTGTTTAGGTACTTTGAAGCTGGCTCGTCGGGTTGGGAGTAGTAACACGTGCACGAATTCAGTCTCCAACAACATATTTCACCGATTCTTTAAATCTGAATGTAATTAATGTGGTTGCAATGTGTTGTTCGTCGTGGTGGAGTTTATTAAATTCGGTTGGATGTGTGATTGATTAACTAAGGACCTGCTAGAATAATATTATAACTGCTATTGTTCTTTTGTTTGCTGAGTGGATGTCCTAGTTTTAGGGGAGGTGTCATTAAATTTTGTAAATTTCGGTGGCTTAGTTTTAAACCGGTTTTAAGAGTCGAGGTTAATTCTGTCTTTTTCACTAGAGGTGACATTAGTTATTCAAAGTTTTGGTAGCATCCGTGGCGTGTTTAGCGCTGGGGTGTTACAGTTGGTATCAGAACGGGCTTCAGGTCCATGGTGCTTGGATGTAGTGAGTAATTCTAGAATGAATTAAAATTTTGATGTATGAAAGTAGAAACATGGTTTAGGTTGAAACTTTAAAATGTGGCCCTAGGGCAATAACTTTAAAACTTGATGTAGAATGGTTAATTAATTTAAAACTTGACATACTTTGATGCACAGTAGGAAGGGGTATGGGAATCGTTGATTTACGCTTACATGTGTACTTAAGCCTTGATGTGGAATGCTAGGTTTGATTATGTATATTGCTTTGTTTTCGAAACAAGTATTGGAGGCATTATGTTTGCGTGATTTGGTTGTGCCGAAAGGTTTCGGTTTTGTCCTTTTGGCCGTGTTATCGGTTTCGGGTGTGGGTGTGGTTGGTCAGAGCCACCCCTTGAGGTTTGGGAACCCCTCGTAGTTGAAAATTGTCGTCTTTTGCGGTATAGTTTAGAGAGTGGGTAGAGAAGGTTGGTTTCTTTTATCTTCAGTGTTAGGGGACAAAGAGGAAGGTTTAGTGATGAAATTTTTTTGAACCGCTCTCTTCATCGTTGTGGCATTCGGTTTGGTTGGCTCCTTTGTGGAGAAAAGTAATATTGTTCTCGTGTTTATCGTTCTTTGGATTCAAAAGAGTTTACTGAAGTTTTAGTGTAAAACTTTAGTCGTGTGGGTTTAAGTGTTAAGACTTTACCGGAAAGAAAAAGATTTGGTTGATAGCTTGGTTTTCCCTTTTGAGGAAAGTGTTCTTGTACCAACCTTCCCATGTGGGAGTTGTTTATCTTGAGGTTTATTTGAAAGGCTTTTGCTCGTCAGAGTTTCGGAATTCGAGAGTCGAGTTCTCTTGTGATTTATGGTTGGGTTTTTCTAAAAAGAAAGATGTTTTTGGTGTTGATTCATTCTTGAGATCTTTAGTTTCCTTAAGAATTGGGTGCGTGACCCACGACGATGACTAAGATGTTAAGTGTTGAGAGTTAGACTTGGGTTAGTATTTGGTAATGACATGATAAGTGATGGTCTAAGGTTGATGTTAATATAACTAGTGGTGGTTATACGAAAAGGAGAAGGTAAATAAAGAAAGAGTGGGTTTGTAACTTATGTCTAAACCTGTTGGGTTTTCCTAGGATACCTTTGGTGAATATGAAACCTAAATGGCAAGAATATCGGAATATTAGAAATGTTGAGGTTCGAGTTGAACCTTCTTTTAAAGGTTTACAGATTTAATCGATTGTATAACCTTTTGGGGATGTATGCCTTTTGGTTGCGGCGTTCTGATTAGGGTGCAATAGAACTTCCTTGATTAAGTTTGCATTCTAGTCAACTCGCGGACTTGGCTATGATGATTGAAAATGGGGGTGAAAGGGGTAACGATGGAGTAATCGGTTGATGGTTTTCGTTTGGAATATCTTATTTCATTGATAGCCATGATGTATTGTGTTGGAAAACTTTTGAGTTTTGTCGCAACTCTATTTCGACTAGAGTTGGTTGTAATTGAAAATGTGTGTGGTGTTTGTGAGTGTTTCAAAAATGTGGATCTTATGATTGTTTCATAAGTAATTTTGATGATGAAATGGTTGCTGTTGGGAATAAGTTCCCTTATCTCTTGAGAGAGAATGTGATGGTTTTGGGTACTGATGTTTGATTTGAGAATCGGTTCTCTTTCCAAAATGTTGATTTTTGGTTAGTCGTGAGAAGTTTTGCTTTACAAAAGCGAACTGAATCATGGTGGTTATTGAGAGCTTCTATCAATGCTTTGTGTGGAGTTTTTCTTTTAATTTGAAGTTCTCTCTGACATGACTTTTATCGCATTGTTTGGGAAATGATAAAGTGGTTTTTTTTTGCGCTTGTAAGAGAATTGAGTTTTCTTCTCTTAAAGAATGCTGGTCATTGAGTTAAAGTGGATCGATTTTCTTAATCAGTTCTCTTTTTGAATGAAGTTGGTTATTCTAAAAGAGAGATGTTCTGCCTTGGTAAAGGCTTGAGGTTTGCTTTTGTAAAAGTAAGTTGTCTCAATGAAAGTTTTGTGTGGTGTTTCTTTCTTATTGGAGTTGTCCCCGAGGCAAAGTTTGGTGCCTGAGTTTTGAATTGTTGAAACTAGATTGAGTGGTAATCAGGGAATCGAGATTTCCTTTGCTTTCTAGTAGGAGAAGAGAAAATGAATGATTATGGGATTTGGGGTGGAGTATAATTTAGTATTATAATCTTGATTTGGTTCCTTGGGCGGAAGTTGTGGGGGGGCGAGACCCTCTTAGAAGGATAATGAAGTATGGGTGGTTTCGACCAAAGATCCTAAACGGGTTTTAGTGTTGATGGTATATGGATTTAAGGTGGAGAGTCATGAGGTGTATTCCTTGTCGTGGTTCCGACTTTTGTGAGAGGATCATTTTGATCACGTTGTTCCTGGGTTGTGTGGGACTTTGTTGTTGGTGGGCTGGGTGGAATCAGTCGCTAAATGCGTTATTCCCTTAAGTTGTCGGAACCCTCGGTTTCTTGGGATAGACTCAATGTGGGTGAGTCGAAAAATGGATGGTTCCATTATGAACATGTTCTTTGAGTGGTTGTCTTGTTGTTCGAGACAAGTTTGAAAGAAGGTCAAGTATGATTTTGTGTTATGAGGGAATTTAATTGGTGCCCTGTGGGGCTAATCATTTCGATAGTAAAGAATGATTTTGATCCTGTTGTATCCAAGGGCAACTCTTGAAAAGATAAAGGTGTGTTTTGGTTCTTAGAGGATTCCAGTGTTAATTGGTTAGAAGTTTGTTGGCTTGAAAAGCCTTGTGTGGCTCCGTGGTTTAAGCTAAGCGACCCGTGGTATAACTATAATTTGGTAAGCTAGCTCGTTTGATGATATGGCTTGATAGTGGTTATGTGGTTACAAAGATTAATCAATGAGGAGAGATGAGAATCAATGTTTTTCTTGGTTCGTAGGGGATCCAAGTTTAGAACCCAGCTGTTTAATCGGATAGCTTGGGTGTTTTGATGATAATTGGTTGGATGCTTAATAGGGTGATGTGACTCGTGTTATTCCTGTCATCACGAGTTGGTTGATCTGCGGCCTGGAGTTTTAGAGAGGAGATTTAAGTTGAGTGAGTGAAATTGAATAGAGAAATGAGAATTGAGTTTGGGAGTTAGTATTATGATCTTCTGGGAAGAATCGTTGATTGATTGGAGGTTGTGTATTGAAGCGTTAAAGAAGAGTTGTCTGAGTTGTCAGACTGTTTATGAGCGGTACGATTTAGGAATTTGCTGATCGCCTAGATCCATTAGAATTTTCGCGTGGGAGATGTGAATTCTCCAGTTGAGAAAGTGCTTGGGGGATTCCTGGTTTAAGAAAACCATTTGGAGGTGAGAACGCAAAGTAGATTTGGTTTAGCCTTGGTCTTTAAGTAAGACCTGATCTTCGGGTCTTGTGCCATGCCAATTAAAGGAGGAAAAGTGAGTGTTGATTCGAAAAGGGATGGAATAAGTTAAGTTGCTTGTTTCTTTTTTTGGGAGGAGGAGTGGATTGAATTTTGGAGTTTCTCTTGCATGAGAAATACCCGGATTTGTTGTTTTGGGTATCCTTGTTTTGTATTTTGTTTTCGTTGTTCTTGTTGGTGTTCTTGTTGTGGTCAAAATTCGAGGTCGAATTCTGTTAAAGGGGGGAAGAGTGTAATACCGCAAATCGTTTACCAGGGTTTTTGGTCGGAATTGTTTTGTCTTCTTAAATCCAAGGATTTTCTTTTCGCCGTGTTTTTGGAATTCAAATCTTTGGAGATTGTGGGTTTGTTGCCTCTAGAATTCTGTGTAAGTTTTACTCTTTTCCCTAGCCTTTTATTTTGGTGCATCCACTTAATTAAAAGGATGAAAGAAGGGATAAAGAGGGAAAACCCTAGTGGTTGTAGAAAAAAAAGGAAAGCTCCTCCCACCGCCCATTGCAGAGGGGATCCGCGCCCACGTGCCTGCGCCCCTACACCACCTCGCTGCGCCTCCCGGCCTCCCTGCGCCGCCCTTGCGCCTGGCCTGCCTGTGCCCTCCCAGGTGTCGCCCGCCCCAGACTGCCTCGCCTGCGCTCTCCCAGCATTCCCGCACTGACGTCACCCAGCCGGCCGTCCCGGTGCCTCCCCTGGCCTCCTCCGGCGCCCCTCTCCTGGCCTCCAGCATCTGGCGCCACCCCTGGCTCCCTCCGCCGGCTCCCCCCTGCTTCTCCTGCCCTGGCCGAGCTCCCTGGCTCGAGCTCCTCTAAGCACCCTCCTCCTGCATTGAGCAAAGAAGACTCAGAAGAAAGCCACCAAAGAGACTATGTCTGTCCCCTCTTGCTTTCTTGTGGTGAGAATTCAATCAATCAAATTGAGGGTTGGTTCTTGTGCATGCCATATGTTTGATGAAATGCCTAGGAGGTTTATGTTATGTATTGCAGTGATTTAAGTGTGCAAGGTTGAGAAATAGGCTTGGAAATGCAAGAATCGATGCATTGCTAAATTTTTATATACATCTATATATCCATGTCTGTTGTTTTATATGTTTGCCCGCTAATGAATTAAAAGGAATTGAGCGACCAAAACATGATGCCAGTTGTATATGTTTATCAGTATTAGGTTCTTGAGGACTTATGTGGTGTTGTTTATGGAATGAGATATGTATCTGTGTGTTAGTTGTGTATGAGCTTCTGTAGTATCATTCTTACCCTGGTAATGATTGAGAATATTATGCTGTCACTTGATCCTTATTACTTTTTGTTTGGCTCAATTCAAAGGAGCGAGTTAAGAATTATTTACTACCATTCGATTATGAACTCTTTGTTGTATATTAGCTTAATTTGTTAATGGTATTGCATAAAATCCCAATTTAGAGAGAGTTGTTAGTGTGTTCTCTTAAAATCAATTTAGAATCTGAGTACGCTTAAAATGGGTAAGAGGGTAAAAAGTTAGGATCGTTTTTGCAACTGCTGCTCGAAGTTGCCGTAATTGCAGAGTAGAGCTAATTCCAGGAAGGATTGTCAATGTTTTACCCAATGTTGTGATTGATTGATTGATTGGTTGGTAATTTGTATTCGTGTTTGATTTCTAGTTTCAGGAGGAGTGGCCTCTTCTTCGCATGCCACTCCACTCCCCGCGGTTTAAGGCAAGTACAACAGCGTTGTTGAAAATGGGTTGCGTGCTTAAACGCGAGGTTTAAATGATTAAGTCATTTCTAGAGTTAGTATATTTAAGGAATTTTTTCGTGCTATTAGTTTATGCAATACGTTGCCCTGGTTTATTCATAATTTTGATTAAGCTAGTGCGAATGATCATATATGGATATGAGGATTAGTTGAGGCTCTCACTTTTGGGTTATAGCTAATTAAATGTGTTGCTATGTCTCATTCTTGAGTTGATTAGACTACTGTGAATGGTTATTCATGAATATGAGAATGTATTTATTATCCATACTTCCGGTCATGTCTATATGGAATGGTAGAAATGATTGTAGTGGCCATTTAATTGTCTATTGCATTTGTGCATGCATAATGGACGAGGCATCCCATAGTGATGTGGGCCTCGGTGCTCACCCGTAGTGAGCACGGAAGTCCTACCTCGTAGTCCCATACACACGAGTGCATGGGAGCGAGTCAGTAAGAGTAGGCACCCTCCACGGGATGGAGGGGAATGAGAGGGTGCACACCGACGGGTGTGCACTCAGCTATACCGGTATAGGCTAAAAGGTTGCATTTTGAGCATGAAAGCATAAAAGCATTGCATTGCATTGTGTTACAATTGATAGCTGTTAATTGATAAGAATGGAAAGGACAGGTGAAGGATTGAGACGTGGACTCATCCAGAAATGATTATTGAGGCATGGGTAAGATTAGTTACGTTTTTGAGTTGGTTGAGGTAAGTGGAGTTAGTTACTGCTTCTTTTACTGGTTGAATGCAATTAAGTAATGGCTATATTAAATTCTAGAGTAAAAGTAATTCAGTTGAGTTCATTACCTTTTTATTATTATTACTGTTGCACTTTGTTGAGTCTTGGACTCACACTTGTTTGTTTCTTGTTTAGGTACTTTGAAGCTGGCTCGTCGGGTTGGAAGTAGCAACACGTGCATGAATTCAGTCTCCAACAACCTATTTCACCGATTTTTTAAATCTGAATGTAATTAATGCGGTTGCAATGTGTTGTTCGTCGTGGTGGAGTTTATTAAATTTGGTTGGATGTGTGATTGATTAACTAAGGACCTGCTAGAATAATATTATAACTGCTATTGTTCTTTTGTCTGCTGAGTGGATGTCCTAGTTTTAGGGGAGGTGCTGCCAAAATTTTGTAAATTTCGGTGGCTTAGTTTTAAACCGGTTTTAAGAGTCAGAGGTTAATTCCTGTCTTTTCACTAGAGGTGACATTAGTTATTCAAAGTTTTGGTAGCATCCGTGGTGTGTTTAGCGCTGCGGTGTTACACCGCACATGGGGAGGCATGATGGCGCCCGGGAAACACGGGAGAGGCTGCCGCGTGGAGTCGTCATGGTGGAGGGTCACTGGCCGGGCGGTGCTAGGCGCAGAGGAAGATGCACGGAAGAGAGAAATAGCTCGAGGCACTAGCTTCTAGAGGTTGAACACAATGCAGTGAAGAGACTAGCGTGTGGGCCTGGACAGTATTCGGGACCCACATGGTAGAGAGAGGATCGGTGGATCTGAAGCAAAATGAGGAAGAACAGTAAGCTGAGTATGATGAGGTCCAATGAATCGGCTTCCCGTCTCATCAAGAATTAATGAAAAGTTTTCTGTGGAGTTAATGAGAGGTTATCTAGACACTGCAGAAATTTAGGAGAAATATATTATTCACAGAATTTATAAAAATTCTGACAAGACGTTCTGCACAGTTCTTAGTTTTCTGTTTTTGAATTATCAGATAGTGTAAATCTTTTCAAAACTTTTTGAGACTTTTTATATTAGTTCATCCTGATCATGTGACTCTTCAGTAAAAGGTTCATATTTAAATAATTTTTATTTAATTTATGAAAAGTCTGACATTCAGAATACTAGTTTCCAATTCTCTCTATTTTTGAATTTTTAAATATTATAAAATAATTTATTAATTTCTTTAATTTTTACTGTGGATGAATTTATTACTCGGAAAGATAATATAAAATTTCCACATTGAAATGATGAGGAATATTTTCATTTAATTCTGACATTTTTACTATTGCTAGTCAAGATTCATTAAATAGCATTTAATTCGCCCATAAATGCTTGAGATGACATTTTAAAATTTATAAATGAGTCACTGAGGTTTTCCTAGTTTTATATAAAATTTTTATTTATTTTATTGTTGTAATCATTTTGCTTCTCTCTTTATCCACTATTTCAATTTATACTAATAGGATTTTCAAGAACCAAAATTCTAGGAATTTATGATTAAATGAAATTTCAAATTGAATTTTATTTTCAATCCATTTTCATATTTTGATTGATTTGTAAATTTTATTTTGCAGCTCATCCTTTGATTAAAGTTGATTTCAACATGTTGAGATGAAGGAGAAGATTTTAATTTATTCTTTAAATTTTAATTGAAAATTTTATTCAATTTCATTTTCCAAATTTTTATATTCTTATTTTATTATTTAAAATTTTTAGGATGTTACAGATCTACCCCTTACGTAAATCTCGTCCCCTAGATTTGCAAGGACAAGGAAAAGATTAAAGATGGTTAAGAGAATCTTCTTTTTAATAAGTAGATGATAGATTTTAGGCGATTCAAAGAGACAAGACAATTTCAAAGTAATCTATGTTTTAGTAGAAGGTGGATTCAAAAAGACGATACTTGGCATTTTGTCGTATGTCGTGATTGATGCCTTGAGTTGAAGTAGATGTTTGGTCTTGAGTTTGTGGATTATCTTTGGGTCAGAGAATAGTGCCCATATTTATCGCAGCAGTAAACAGATAACACCGATCACCGGTTTGAGTACCGAGAATGGTTCGTTGGTTTTGTTGGAGGAATAAATGATGATGGTTGAGATTGAGGATGGAGTTAAGCAGAATTCTTTTTAGAACAAGTGTTTTTGTTCAAGTGCCTCTTCTTTATCTGCTTCTTTGAGTAGTCTGCTTCAGATTTTAATCCTCCTACCCTTGGAGTTATGATCTTGATTGAGGTGATTTCTGGCATAACTATGGGTGCAGGAAATATTTGTTCTTTTTGTTGGCATTGCTTAGCAAGATGGCCCCTTTTATGACAGTTGAAGTACTTATGTTTTTCTCATGGCATCTTGTTGGGTACATTTGCTTGTTCAATATTATTATCTTTGTGAATTTCAACTCCTTGTTTCTTGGAACATTTCTTGGCCCATTGACCTTCTTCACTTGAGAAATGTGCGGTTGGCGATGGCCATTTTACTTTCTTCTGGATGAAAATGGTCCGGGTTAAAGTGTTGCTTCTTCAATTCTTCAAGTGACCCGACGGAAGGCTCAAAATTTGGGGTGAGGCTTTGCAGTATTACAGGGCTAAGGTAAGATTATCATTTCTTGGGGGTTGAGAGCCTTGCGCGATTTCTCTTTTCATGATTTTGCTATGGGATCTCATCACAGGTATCCTGCAATGATAATTATTAGGGCAAAGTTATTTAGATGATATTCTTTTGAGTTACAAAGCAACGTTTCGTTCTTTAAAATTTTAATTTATTTTATTATTGTCATTTTCAAGGATTGACTCATCGTGAATTTCAACCGAAGGGTTTTACATTCATGAGGGTAATCCGAACAATAAAACAAAGCACTTTTCAATAAAAAATTCAAAAGAACCCCAAATATAATATCGATTATCATATAAGGGTTGTAGAGTTTCTAATCACTAGTGATTTCTTATATAATTTTAAATTTGTATATATTTGATGATTCATGTGATTGTAGGTTAACCAATTATTATCTGATTAGAGAAGTCTTTTATTTTAATTTAAGATTCTCATTCAGACTTTATAGTAAGGGATTTTATTTTTTTCTGGTAAAAACTTCTGATGGTTGCTTGGTTGTTGATGTCTTGGTCCAGTTGCTGATGGGGAAATCTTGGAGTTTTGCGCAAGCTTTTTATGCATGAATATGGGCATGCCATAAACTTTGCATACTCGGCGTTGAAGCTTGTGTCCAATTCCTTGGATGGTGTTGAATCTGGTACCATAATGCTTCGCGTAGTGACGTAGAACTTGACCTTTTAACTAAATGCTGACATGGCTATGATTTTATATTCAATTTTTTGGTTTATATGGGTTTACCTTGTTGTCATAGGAAATGCATAGTTTCCATATTTAAGGTCTGTAGCTAATTCTTTTACAGTATTAGTCCAATATTTCTGACTATCCATTAATAATTGTTCTTAAAGGAAAGAGGTCAGAATGATAATTTAGATAAGAAAGAGATTAAAATGAGAGGAAAAGAGTTATCATAACCATATTTGCACAATATATAACGTGTTTTGAAGATTCATGTTCTGGGATATCATCATTTTTTTAAAAGGCTTTTATAACTATGGGTTCTTATATTGTTTTGGATTGTCTCGTCGTAATTCTTTAACCTTTTGGTCAAGTGTTACGAGAGTATCCCGTAATAACAATAAATACAAAAGCTTCCAACTAGTAAAAATAATGTACTTTTATTTTATTATATAGGAGTTATGCATCTCCTTATTTTATAATAAAAGTTTCTACTACTTCTTAATATTACATGGTCATATCCTCAATTCTAGTAACAAAGGGTTTGACTGAAGGTTCCGCAGTAGAAGTACCTCCCAAGATAGTAGAGGTAGCCTTGCGGTATAGGTTTTATTGCAGGGTTTGAGGACAATAAATACTAGTGCTTTCTAGATTAGTTCTTTGGGTGAAGTTGAAGCGAGGGTGGCTACTAACGTCTGGTATCCAAACTTGCCAAGATGGTCTAGTGGTGGGTGTAAGTATTGTTGGAGTAATGAAAATTGGAATGGTTCACTATGCTTTCTGTAACACCGCAAAATCGTTTTCCTCGGTTTTTTTGGCCGGAGTTGTCTTCATTTTCTTGGTTCAAGGATTTATTCTGGAGAAAAGTTTTGTCGCATCGCAGTTTATTAAAGGTTTTGGGTGTTTTTCTCCATGCCGTTTAGTTTTGCGGCAAGTTGTCTATCTTGACAATTGTTGTTTCGCGCCAAGAATTTAGTTATTTGGTTCGCGCTAGTGGTTAAAAGATGGATTTTGGTTTTAGGAGGTGTTTTTGGGAATTTTTCCCCCTTCCTCACCTAATCCTTCTCTCTCTCTTCTTTATTTATGTGGATGACATTTGCTTGGAGGGTAGCATTGCCAATTTTTCTCTTTTCCTTCATTTGCTGGCCGACCCTGCCGTGGTCCCTGGCGCCTCCCCCTGCCAAAGTCCCTGGCGCCTCCCCCTGCCGTTGCTCCCTGGCGCCACCCCTTCCCTGGCCGAGTCCAGCAGTCTTGGCGCCGCTCCTCCCCTGGCCGAGTCCAGCAGCCATGGTCTGCGCCTCGTGGGAGTCCCCACCGTCGCCAGCCTCCGGCGACCCCCCTCCTCCGGCCTAGCCTTCTCCACCTGCCTCTTCCCTCCATGAGAAAGATTGAGGTAAAACCCTAGGTAGTGGAGGAATCTATTTGGCTTGCATGCAAGGTGTTTGTGCTATTGCTTGGCTAGGATCCATGATTTTAAGATGTTGGAGGTTGGGGATTTGAGAGACTAGAGTGATTGGAAATTTTCTGTTCGGGCAGAATTTCGTCCTTGGTTAGAGCTGCTATTTGAAAATTTTTCAAGCGTTTCCTGGGGGTTTGGCTATACTAAAAGTTGTATATAATTGAATTAACTTTCAATAGACACTGAAATCATCACGTTTTGTTCAGCCATTTAAAAGTTATGGCTATTTTACCGAGTGCTGTCCAATTCTAATCGCGATCGGTTCAGTCTGTGTTCTTCTGCAGATTAGAGCATCGTAGAGGCCGAATTAGACTTTTTCATTGCCTAGAAAAAGTTAGGATTTTTCGAGTATATTGAGAAAATGTATTCGTTTATGTGATTTGGAGTTGTAGAACTCCAGTTATGCTCATTTTGGTGTATGCTGTCCAGATCGAGTTAATTTTCCTGTTGTCTGCTGTTCATCACAACACTGAGATTAATCGCTGCATTCCCGATTGGTCGGCTATAGAAGAAGTTGTAGAGTTGTCTCTTGCGATCGTTTAATGCCCGGGTTCATCCTTTTTGGAGTAGCCGTTTGGAGTTACTGGCATTTTCAATGCCGCTGTCCAGATTTGCATTTAAGTGGTTATGAGGGATGTTTTGGTTTCGATTGTAGATGTGAATATGTAGAGTTGTTTTCTTCGTCGCTTGTACCGAGTGTGTATGAATTTGAGTTGGATGAATATTGTTTTATTTGCAGGAAGGTTCATGGGAGTGGCCTCAACCACATGCCACTCCATTCTTTCGTCTGTAATGGCAAGTGCATTGTATCAGTTGTGGCTTAGGTGGCCACTAGGTTTTACAATAATACAGTTAACCATGTATTTCTTTAATATTGTCATGTTTGATTTTGCATGCGATATAATGAATGGGAATGGTTAATTGGTTATGCTTTTATCTAAAACGAGTTCATATGCAAGTGTAACCCGTATTTCTCTTATATGGTATCTAGTTGATTGCTTGCATTATGTATATGCTTACACTATGGATTTCATTCGTGTTTATATGCACGTCTAGTAAGGTAATTGTCTTTTGATGAAAAGGGTAAGTAATCTGATACAAGTGCATCGTTGTTTGAACGTGTTATGATTTGTTTGATGAACTTTATATGCCTTGCCATCATGAAATTATGCTGCATCCCTGGATTGATTGTTATGTGCGATGTTTAATGAATTTCTTCTAGATGCCGTGATGACATCTTGCTAAGTTTTACTTTCATTTTCCGGTTCATTAGTTTGGCAGGCTAGTGAGAATACTGAAAGTATGGGATTGGATTGCAAAAATGATTTGATTTATGATCAAGATTGATGGAATTAGTGATTACTTGAGAATTAGTGATGTGAGTATGTTCATGAGCGTTGAGACTATGATTATGAGTGTTGAGAATGCAAATAGAAATTTCTGGATGTGAGAAGTGGCTGATGTTTATGTATTTGGCTATGGCTATGCAAATGTGAGAAATGAATGTAGTTCACAAATTTGTTTATGTCATTTGCATTTGTGCATTCATGATGGAAGAGCTCCACCACGGGGTGAAAGGGGAATGAAAGGGTGCACATCGACGGGTGTACACTCGGCCATACCGGTATGTGCTAAAAGAGGAAATGAGACATGCATGATGCATCATATGCATGAGAATTGTGAAATGAAATGAGCATATGCACATGCAAGCATATTTGCATTTGCATTGCATTGACTATGAGGAATCTTGCTTAATGAGTTGATTGTGATGTGTGGGTATGAGATTCTTCTTTTGTATGGTATATGTGCATCTGTATTGCATTGACGAAGATGAATCATGTTTAATGAGTTGATTGTGATGTATGGATATGAGATTCTTCTTTTGTATGTTTTGTGCACTTGAGCACGAAAGCATAAACGCATTCCATTGCATTGTGTGTTGCAACTGATAAATGGGATTGATGAGAATGGGAAGAACAGGTTGAGGATTGAGGCGTGGACTCATCCGGAAATGTTTATTGAGGCGGGGTAAGATTTAGTTATGTTTTCGAGTTGGTTGTGGTAAGTGGAGTTAGTTATTGCTTCTTTTACTGGTTGATTTCCATTTAGTAATGGCTATATTAAATTCTAGAGTAAAAGTAATTCAGTTGAATTCATTACTTTTTATTATTGTTGCACTTTGCTGAGTCTTGGACTCACGCTTGTTTACTTCCTATTCTAGGTACCTTGAAGCTGTCTCGGTGGGATGGGAGTAGAGCACGTGCATGACTTCGGTCACTAACAACCCAGTTTATTGTTTCGTTAAAAATGGTTGTAATAAATGCGATTGTATTGTGTTGATCGGCGCTATGTAGTTGGTTAATTGCCGATTGAAAATGTGATTGATTATCTAAGGACCTGTTAGAATGATATCATATAACCTGCTATTGTTCTTTTGTCTCACGAGTGGATGTCCTCTCGCCTAGATAGGTCATGCGAAATTTTGTAAATTTGGTGACTTAGGTTTAAGCTTGTTAAAGAGATTAGAGATTAAATTCAGTTTCAATCTTTTAAGAGAGGTGTCGTTTGTTATTTAGGCTTTTTGGTAGCATTCATGAGCGCTTTGGCGCGGGTGTTTCAGTTGGTATCGAGCGGCTTTGTGTCCGTGGTGTTTGAATGTAGTGAGTAATTCTAGAATGAATTAAAATTTTGCTGTGTGAAGGTAGGAACATGGTTTAGGTTGAACCTTTAAAATGTGGCCCTAGGGCAATAACCATAAAACTTGATGTAGAATGATGAATTAATTTAAAATTTGACACACACTGATGCACTATAGGAAAGGAATGGGATATCGTTGTATTATTTTACAATGTTCTTTTGAGATTTATGCTACATTGATACTTGTTGATATGTTATATGTTAGTCTTGTTAAGGCTATGGTACTATTTATGGCTATGAATATGAAGTGGTAGATTGATTAGTGGAGTCCGGTGGGACTCTTTGTGCCGAAGGGTATGGCCTTGTCGTGTGGCTGTGGTTGTTGGTGCGGCAGCTTCGAGCCAGCACCGAAGAAGAGTTCTTGTGTTTCTGTCATAAATCAGAGAGTTGTTGGAGTGCGTATTCAAATTTTGTCTTCCTTGGTCTTCTTGGATTTAAGGCAAAGAAGTGAGTTTTGTGTTGCCCTTTTTGGTTGCTTTGCAGAGAAAGACATGGATTTCTTCGTGTTGTCGTTCTCCAAGTTGAAGTTTTGGATTTGGGCTTTAAAGGGAAAAGTGTTATTTGATCGATTTGCTTTTCCTTTCCGTGAATTGATGTGTGTAACTCCTTTCCTTCGTGGAATTTTGGAGTTTGCTAATTGATTTGGAGTTTTGTTGAATGACATGGCTTGAGCCCTGCCATTTCCTAAGTCTTTTGAGAGTCGAGCTTCTTTGGAAGTTTTCATTGGCTTTGCTGGAAATGAAAGTTTTGGCAATTAGAGTAAGTTACGGGTAATTGAAGATCTTCCCGTAGAGGATTAGTAGATGTTTGTGTTGTTGGGTTAAGGTGGTCGACCCTAATTGGATAGATGGCAAGAAGTAGGTTGTGGGTCATGGTGATCCACGGTTATAAGTGGAGATCTGAAAATGGTGTTTGCATAAGGTTATGAATGATTGTGTCAAAGAAGTAATAACAAGTTTGGTTGAGAAACTTGTTAATTAAGTGATGTCGGCTAGTGAAGTGATCTCTGTTGGGAATGAGTTTCCCCTCTTCTCTTTGAGAGATTGTGTGTTGATTTTGGGTTAGGATGTCGGGTTTGAGAATCAATTTTCTCTTCCCAAGTGTTGATTTTGATGTTATAAGCAGTTTTGCTTTGATGACAGCAAGTTAGGTTGTTTTGGTTATTGAGAGCTTCTGTCAAAGAGTTGCGTGGAGTCTCTCTTTTATCTTGAGTGCTTCCCGATGTAAATTTTATCGCGTTAATTTGAAAATGATAAAAGTGATTCTTGAGATGTTCGAGATTTGGATTTGCCTTTGCAATTTTGCTTAGGAAAGGAAATAGAGCGATCATGGGTTTTTGTTGAATTTTCTCCAAGGTGATGTATGTGGTTTACTGGTTTAAAGAGAATTGTATCTCTTTTGCATTCTAGCTGGAGTTAAAGATTATGACTATTTGTGGTACCGTGTTGAGCATAGTAAGGATTTATACTCTTGGGTTTGATTATGTGAGTGAAAGAATGTAAGGGCGAGACCCTCTTAAGAAAGGAACCAAGTGTAGTTTGGTTTTGATTTGCGGTCCTAGCATGAGCTAGGCGTTGACCACAACTATTTTAAAGGTGGACTATGAGAGAGCCTTGTGATGTCGATTCAAATTCTTTTGGGAGAATCGTTGATTGTACAGAAGGTGATAGCAAGTTGATGTAAAGTGTTCCTTATCGTGGTCCCGACCTTTTTGAGAGGAGCATTTTGATCGTGTTGTCCCGGGGTTGTGTGGGACTTTGTTGTGGGTGGGCTGGGTGGAATCGGTCGCTAAATGCTTTATTTCCGTGAGTTGTTGGAACCCTCGGTTTCATGGGTTAGACTCAAATGTGGGTTAGTCAGAAATGGATGGTTCGGTTGCAAACCTTGTCGTTGAGTGATTGTCTCATTGTATGAGACAAGTTTGAAAGAAGGTCAAGTTCGAGTTTGTGTTATGGGGGAATTTGATTGTTGCACTCTGGGGCTAATCAATCCAATAGTAAAGAATGATTTTTGATTTTGTTGAAAAGATAAAAGTTGTGTTTTGATTCCTAGAGGATCCCGGCGTTAATTGGTTAGAAATAGTGGTATATCTGGATTCGGTCAGAAGTTGTTAATGGTTATGTGGCTATAAAGGTTAACTATTGAGGAGAAATGTGAATCAAGGTTTCCTTTGTTCTTAGGGAGTTTGGGTTTAGAACCCCAACTGTTCAATCGAATAGAAATTCAGTGATGTGCTTAATAGAGTGTTGTGGCTTATGTTAATCAGATTATCATGAGTCGTTGGTTGATGGTATGATTTGGGAATTTTGGTCATTCGCTTTCGGGTCTAATAGCGCTCTGCGTGTGGGTGATGTGAATTCCCAAGTGGAAAGGAGGTGACTCGAGTTTTGGAGTCCCGCGTGGGAAGTTCGCAACCTTGTTTTTTTGGATGTTTTCGCTTTATCAGTCGATTCCAGTTGTTCTTGTTGGAGTTCTGGTGGTGTTCAGAATTCGAGGTCGAATTCTGTTAAAGGGGGGAAGAGTGTAATACCGCAAAATCGTTTTCCTGGGTTTTTTTGGCCTGAGTTGTCGTCATTTTCTTGGTTCAAGGATTTATTCTGGAGAAAAGTTTTGTCGCATCGTAGTTTATTAAAGGTTTTGGGTGTTTTTCTCCGTGCCGTTTAGTTTTGCGGCAAGTTGTCTACCTTGACAATTGTTGTTTCGCGCCAAGAATTTAGTTATTTGGTTTGCGCTACTGGTTAAAAGATGGATTTTGGTTTTAGGAGGGGTTTTTGGGAATTTTTCCCCCTTCCTCACCTAATCCTTCTCTCTCTCTTCTTTATTTATGTGGCTGACATTTGCTTGGAGGGCAGCATTGCCAATTTTTCTCTTTTCCTTCGTATGCTAGCCGACCCTGCCGTAGTCCCTGGCGCCTCCCCCTGCCGAAGTCCCTAGCGCCTCCCCCTGTCGTTGCTCCCTGGCGCCGCCCCTTCCCTGGCCGAGTCCAGCAGTCCTGGCACCGCTCCTCCCCTGGCCGAGTCCAGCAGCCTTGGCCTGCGCCTCCTGGGAGTCCCCGCCATCGCCAGCCTCCGGCCACCTCCGTCCTCCGGCCTAGCCTTCTCCACCTGCCTCTTCCCTCCATGAGAAAGATTGAGGTAAAACCCTAGGTAGTGGAGGAATCTATTTGGCTTGCATGCAAGGTGTTTGTGCTATTGCTTGGCTAGGATCCATGATTTTAAGATGTTGGAGGTTGGGGATTTGAGAGACTAGAGTGATTGGAAATTTTCTGTTCGGGCCGAATTTCGTCCTTGGTTAGAGCTGCTATTTGAAAATTGTGCAAGCATTTTCTGGGGGTTTGGCTATAACGAAAGTTGTAGATAATTGAATTACCTTTCAATAGAGATCGAAATCATCAAGTTTCGTTCAGCCATTTAAAAGTTATGGCTATTTTACCGAGTGCTGTCCAATTCTAATCGCGATCGGTTTAGTCTGTGTTCTTCTGCAGATTAGAGCATCGTAGAAGCCGAATTAGACTTTTTCATGTCTAGAAAAAGTTAGGGTTTTTCGAGTAGATTGAGAAAATGTATTCGTTTATGTGATTTGGAGTTGTAGAACTCAAGTTATGCTCATTTTTGTGTATGCTGTCCAGATCAAGTTAATTTTGCTGTTGTCTGTTGTTCGTCGCAAAACTGAGATTAATTGGTGCGTTACCGATCGGTCGGCTGTAGAAGAAGTTGTAGAGTTGTCTCTTGCGATCGTTTAAAGCCTGGGTTCATCCTTATTGGAGTAGCCGTTTGGAAGTTACGGCATTTTCAATGCCGGCTGTCCAGATTTGCATTTAAGTGGTTATGAGGGATGTTTTGGTTTCGATTGTAGATGTGAATATGTAGAGTTGTTTTCTTCTATCGATTGTACCGAGTGTGTGTGAATTTGAGTTGGATGAATATTGTTTTATTTGCAGGGAAGGTTCTGTCAGGAGTGGCCTCAACCACATGCCACTCCATTCTTTCGTCGGTAAAGGCAAGTGCATTGTATCAGTTGTGGCTTAGGTGGCCACTAGGTTTTACAATAATACAGGTATCCATGTATTTCTTTAATATTGTCATGTTTGATTTTGCATGCGATATGATGAATGGGAATGGTTAATTGGCTATGCTTTTATTTAAAACGAGTTCATATGCAAGTGTAACCCGTATATCCCTTATACGGTATCTAGTTGATTGCTTGCGTTATGTATATGCTTACACTATGGATTTCATTCGTGTTTATATGCACGTCTAGTAAGGTAATTGTCTTTTGATGAAAAGGGTAAGTAATCTGATACAAGTGCATCGTTGTTTGAACGTGTTATGATTTGTTTGATGAACTTTATATGCCTTGCCATCATGAAATTATGCTGCATCCCTGGATTGATTGTTATGTGCGATGTTTAATGAATTTCGTCTAGATGCCGTGATGACATCTTGCTAAGTTTTACTTTTATTTTCCGGTTCATTAGTTTGGTAGGCTAGTGAGAATACTGAAAGTATGGGATTGGATTGCGAAAATGATTTGATTTATGATCAAGATTGATGGAATTAGTGATTACTTGAGAATTGGTGATGTGAGTATGTTCATGAGCGTTGAGACTGTGATTATGAGTGTTGAGAATGTGAATAGAAATTTCTGGATGTGAGAAGTGGCTGATGTTTATGTATTTGGCTATGGCTATGCAAATGTGAGAAATGATTGTACTTCAGAAATTTGTTTATGTCATTTGCATTTGTTCATTCATGATGGAAGAGCTCCACCATGGGGTGAAAGGGGAATGAGAGGGTGCACACCGACGGGTGTGCACTCGGCCATACCGGTATGTGCTAAAAGAGGAAATGAGACATGCATGATGCATCATATGCATGAGAATTGTGAAATGAAATGAGCATATGCACATGCAAGCATATTTGCATTTGCATTGCATTGACTATGAGGAATCATGCTTAATGAGTTGATTGTGATGTATGGGTATGAGATTCTTCTTTTGTATGGCATATGTGCATCTGTATTGCATTGACGAAGATGAATCATGTTTAATGAGTTGATTGTGATGTATGGATATGAGATTCTTCTTTTGTATGTTTTGTGCACTTGAGCACGAAAGCATAAACGCATTCCATTGCATTGTGTGTTGCAACTGATAAATGGGATTGATGAGAATGGGAAGAACAGGTTGAGGATTGAGGCGTGGACTCATCCAGAAATGTTTATTGAGGCAGCGGTAAGATTTAGTTATGTTTTCGAGTTGGTTGTGGTAAGTGGAGTTAGTTATTGCTTCTTTTACTGGTTGATTTCCATTTAGTAATGGCTATATTAAATTCTATAGTAAAAGTAATTCAGTTGAATTCATTACTTTTTATTATTGTTGCACTTTGCTTTAGTCTTGGACTCACGCTTGTTTACTTCCTGTTCTAGGTACCTTGAAGCTGTCTCGCCGGGATGGGAGTAGAGCACGTGCACGACTTCGGTCACTAACTACCCAGTTTATTGTTTCGTTAAAAATGGTTGTAATAAATGTGATTGTATTGTGTTGATCGGCGTTGCGTAGTTGGTTAATTGCCGATTGAAAATGTGATTGATTATCTAGGGACCTATTAGAATGATATCATATAGCTGCTATTGTTCTTTTGTTTGCTGAGTGGATGTCCTCTGGCCTATATAGGTCATGCCGAAATTTTGTAAATTTCGGTGACTTAGTTTTAAGCCGGTTAAAGAGATTAGAGATTAAATTCAGTTTCAATCTTTTCGTAGAGGTGTTGTTTGTTATTTAGGCTTTTTGGTAGCATTCGCGGTGCGTTTGGCGCCGGGGTGTTACACTTTCGCTACGCAACTCTGATATACGGACTTGGCAGGATTGGTTGGCATCGCAACTTGCTGATCAAGGCAACTTGTGGCGGCATTTTCTTAGTTAGTCCTTTATCAAGTTAGAGAAAGAACAAAAGGAAAGAGGTGATTTTGGTGTGATTGAGGAAAGGGAATAAAATAAATTGGTTGTTTCCTTAGGTTGTCAACTGTAAAGCTTAGATTACTAAAAGAAGCTAGGACAACAATTCAAGGTAAAACAATGGCTGGCTGAAAAAGTAGAGAATTTAGAAGCTGGGTTCTATCGTGGTGGCAAGGTAGCGCTCATTTTATTGCTATGTCTGTGATCAGGTAAGGGAGTGAAACAATACTTGATAGCAACGTAATGGTTAGGTCGGCGCTGGTTTTTTGTTTTCTTACGGCAGCATTTCTATGTCTGCTTTGTTGCCTCGGCAATGATTTAGTAAGGGCAACACGGCTAGCCTAGTTCTCACAAAAGGAGAAGGCATGGCCATGTTAATAGGTTACCTCAGTTTGGCAAGAAGGGAAAAGAGATGCGACAAATCTCGATGAAGCTAGATTTTTGAGGAGGGCTTGAGATTTAAAGAATATGGAGGTAAGGCATTCTACAGAAAGAAAAGATAATCTTGATGGAACTTTTCAGAAAGAAGAGAAACTCCTTATGAAAATTTCCTTCTAACCTATATGTTAACGTTTCTTAGATTTATATATATATATAAGGGCAATTTATCGTGAAACTTTAACCTAAAGGTTAAGTTTATACGTAAATCATCCAGATAAACAAAACAAAATCCAGTTTGCAGATAAAGAGGCATGAACACCACATAAGAATGCTTCATAAAGCTAAAGTAGAATAATATTGCTATGCGTAAGGATTCCTATCTTAAAGGGAAACTTAACCTAATCTTTTGCACTTTATTGTTGGGTGACGTCAACTCTTCATGAAGAGAAATCTGCATGTTATGCTTCGCCATGTCAAGGTGGATGAAATGTTGTCTACTTCCTTGAGACCTGCTTGTAGACGCGATCTTCGTTCCTTGAACACGATGAATGGTAGCGACATATCTTGACAACTTCTAAAGAGAATGGCAAAGATGAACTATAGGTGAGAATTTCTTTTAAGGAAAGATGAATTTATTTACAAATCAAAATGAGAGTAGAGGTAAGAATAAGATCTTAAGAAAGAGGAAAGAATAGCAATGACTACACTTTGGAATTAGTAATTTCTGAAAATAAAAATTTTGCCAAAACAAGGCATAACAGTGAAAATCATCCCATTTTATAAATAATAAAACAACTAGCTATGTGATGACGTTACCAAGTGCCTTTGACCGTAGGCGCGGCTAATTAATTAGATTTACACTCTGCAGAGGTGTACAGCTTTACCCACAAGAAATGAACAACTCTTTGTGCAAGCTATTAGCACACTTCCTTAGGTGTGCCGCAGAGAGATCATAACATAACCGTTACATTGCATAAACCCGACTTTGCACCAGACTGGTGACGTTATTCCTTGCTATGGAGAAAACATAAAAAGCGTATATACCTGTCTTTTAAGAATAGAAAATGAGCATAGACTTCGCAATAAAGGTTTCTTCCCATAATAAGGCGTGACATCGATTATCTGGGGTATGCATTTACCCACATCATGTGTGGTAGCCCTCACAAGCAAACCTAACCAGAGTGCTTCTACTATCTCCCGCCTACCAATGTGCAAAGCCAGATTTAAGCAACTTAATAGGTTAAAACTGCCCCATAAATAGTACTTGTGGTTGCACGGATTCTTGGCTTGTAAGCAACCCATAGCTCGGTCCTTAATCTGTTACGAGCAATACTCCACCCTACACTACGTACAATCCCCATTGTACATCCGGCTATTGCCACCCGCATCAAAATTATAGTTTTATTTGGAGTTTTTATTCAAAATACCCATGTCCGACATCATGTCGTAACCAACATTGTCTAGTTCTCAATAAACAATTTTGATCTGATCATATCCAACATGGATTCTAAAGCATGGCTTAGCATGGATAATATGTAATCGCTTATACCCATGTTGACATTATTTATTGTCTAATCCCATCCTATGGTTATCAAAGTTCACATGTTCATACTTATCAAGGAAGTCCATGAGATAATAGCTATATTCTACCAATACCACAAAATAGCGAATTTACAGAAAATAAACGCATGCATGAAAACATTTGATAAATAAAAGGAAAATAAATACTGGGATCAATATGGTCAAAGGGGTGCTTGCCTTGCTTATTTGTCATTTACGACGAAGTCGTGGTTGCAGCCGGTGTTGACAGCGTCGGAGTTAGTTACGTCGGGTTCTACACGTCGTTCGATGGAAATATAGCAAATAATAAACTTTAATAAGGACAAAAAGAAAATAGATAGAAAAACAAATAAAGACTCTTTACAAAGAACAGGGATTGCTTTTTATGAATTTATTAATTTTATTTTACGAATTCAAGATGCAAAAATTGTTTAGTTTACTAGAATTAAGCATTAATCAATTTGTTGTATGATGCATATGTGAATAGTATTTATTTCTTAATTAACATTGTATAAGAATTAGTTGTGGGTATCTTGGAATGGTTATAACATGTTTGGTAATATATTCATACTTTTTAAGAATATTTTGTTGATACAAATGTTTTAACTATAGGTTTATTCATTGTTACCGAGTTGGTTTACCCAGTATTACGAGTTTCGAACCCATAATAGTTAGGGTCATGAATGAGAGAATTTATATGCGATCATGAGAAAACGAGATTATTTCTTCAAATTTTGTGGTAATCTATACTTGAGAATGTTTCTAAATTGATTTTATAAATTTTAAGGTTTGGATGATATATTATATTCATCATTTGAAAGGGCTTATGTGATATAAAGTTTACATTATACTAAATTCCATGAGAATGGTGAAGTGAAAGATTAACTCTTAAGGGTTTTGAATTATTTGGATCTTCATTAATAAGCAAGTTGTAACTAATTGTTTTTCTAGAATATGATAGTCCATATACAAATATTGTTTCTACGCTGATCTTTCCCAAAATTACATTTAGACGTGTTATTCTACAGGCCATCGAAATTGCTTAGTTGGCATAGTTTTCTACGTGACTATTTCACGAAGGGTATTTGTAGTAGCAAGATTTATATGCAGGACAAGTTCTAATTAAAATATTTTTCTAGATTATGGTAGCACATATAATGGAGTGTGTCTTTGGACTAAGTTCCCTAATAATGGTATTTTGACAAGAAGTTTTTGTAACACCCCGGTACCTCGTGCCCCGAATGTTACACCCTCTAACACTAACAATTTCAATCTTCTAAGAATAAATATGAGCAAAGCAAGCGAACAACTAGAAGGTTGTCGAATTTATTAAAAAATTTCGGCAGCACCTTCCCTAAAACTAGGACATCCACTCAGCAGACAGAAAACATTTGCAATTATATGATATCAATCTAGCAGGTCCTTAGTTAACCGATCACACACAATAGAAATTAATAAACTCCACCACATAAGTATTACAGGACCGGGACTCATTAAACATAACCGCAACAACCTTTTACAAGAATCTTTATTTTTTTCGAGCTATTAAGATCATAACTATATAGCAATAAGATGGAACGGTGATGATGCAAGCGTGATTGTGCTACTACCCCCACCAATGCATGCCGGTTCAAGGTACCTACAATAATACAAACAACAAGCGTGAGTCGATAACTCAGCGAAGTACATCAAAGAATAATTTCATAGTCAATCGCAATTTCCTACTTAGGAGCATAATAACCGTTCTTACATAAGAACAGAAGTGGATAAAATGAAGTGTCAAAATTAATTCTCCAAACCAACCTCAGGCTCGTCTTTGACGGAGTTCACAACTCCACGATAAAGAAGCGTAACATATAAGCGAAAACATAAATCATATCTTGCAACTGACATGAAAATACGTAATATGCACAATCCACCACACAGACATAAAAATACAGGATATGCATAATCCATCACACAAACATGGAAATACAAAATATGCATAATACATCACACAGACATGAGAATACAGAATCTGAATAATCAATCACACTTCTACAATCATGTAATGCATTATGCATGCTCACCTGTTTCACTTCATTACTAAACCCCGACACATAACTCTTTAGTCTTTTTGGATGAGGCCACGACTCGATCCAACTCGACACCTTTTCATTTAACTCAAAATCATCGTTATAATGCAATGCAGATGCACAATTTCCATGCATATGATGCATCATACATGCTCATCTCCTCTTTTAGCACATCTGGGGTATGGCCGAGTGCACACCGTCGGTGTGCACCTCTCATTCCCTTCCACCCTGCGTGGTGGAGGGCGCTTCCCATACAACCACGTATATGGGACTACGAGGTAGGACTTTCGTGCCACTACATGTGAGCACAGAGGCCCACATCGAATGGGTCGCCTCTTCCATCATGAATGCACAATGCAATTTACAAGAATGAAATGCAACCCTTCAATCATTGCCACTCACTAACATAGCGTAACCACTCACATAAACCTAGCCAATTCTCACATTCATGAGTTGCGGCGATACTAGATTAATCCGATTCAACAATAAGACATGGCAACCCATTACTGGCGCTTTTGTCATGCAATTTCAATCATAAGGCCACCGAGCCACGTTCATCACAAAACACTTATGTACGCCATGTCAACACAATGTAGGTAATATTAATAGTCAGTAATGCCAAACTCACGCATTTCCATAAAACTCCATACACGATCAGCATTGTATGAGTCCATCTATATCGATAATCGCATATGCACCAGTAGCAAAGAATACTCTAATATACATTTACTCATAATCTAGCAACACAAATGTATCACAAGTGCGGCACAACCCAAAATATCTAGTCATAAACTACAATAGCTATGCATCTCACCCTTACTTTTCATCCACTTAGAATAAGTGTTATTCATCTAAGAGAACCTATATAAACTTGTAACCACCCATTAACATCAAACAACTCAAGAGTTCTATCCAAACACTAATGATCCGTAAATTACAAAGAAACAATTCAAAGATCGCCATTTCATTTACAGACTGATGGGGATCAAGAAGCAATGAGCATAAACAAACACTCATTACAGTTCACAAAAGATAAGAGCTATCAATCCATAATCATTGACTAAACAGAATGCCAACACATTTGAATAATACATAAATAAAGTAAAATAAAATGTTGCATCGTAAGGGAATTCATCATGTGATATCATACACTGATACACACATAATTTCTAGAATGACAATCCCACACAGACGTGCTTATTCATACACAAAGTTCACAAGATGTGCACTCAGATTGGTCCCATTGCAATCAAGGTCAATATATTGATCATACACAAATAAATTCCAGAACATCACACACATTTAACCCTAACATTAGCTAAACCAAGAATTACGTTATAAGGATGAAGCCATCTAAATTACCCATGTATGCAAGTATCCAATAATTCCATCAAGAAATAGAAGACACCAATGCAATCAAATAAATTGGCCGATTCAACAACTAAGAGTGTCAAATAGGCAGAGGTTATTATGCACTCCATGTTATTATTCTAAGGCAGAGGCAAGAACATGCATATAAGAAGCACACAATTCAACTCCACTTGTTTTCTTTTTAGGTCACCAATTATTCAAACCTCCAAGTCATCAACAACTCTAAACCTTTGCAAGATATTAAACTCTTTACGCTACTACATGCGATGTGGATAATGTAGGCTCTCTTGCCAAAAGATGATGAGGCCTCTCAAGTCTCAAGTCTCAATTGACATGATAAAAACCAAATAGGTTACAGCTCAAATCACTGGAGAAAGCTACTAGATGCGGATAGATAGAGGATATATCGCCAACATGATTGTTCAAGACTTCAATGCATGCACATAAATGGAATTCCTAAAGTTTGTATCATCTAATCACAGAGATATGCATGTACACATTTCATCAAACATCAAGACTACAACAACTCATCCATAACTAGAATCTCACCTCCACTTACCACAAGATGGGAGAGGCGTAGGAGGTGGTACTTACCATGAGGAGGGACGGTGGAGGGCACCAAGATCGGAGGAGGAGGCAAGATCATTGGTGGAGGGGCCCCACGGCCACCAAGGGAAGGAGGCGCTCCGGCCGTTCTTCTTGGCTCGCTTCTTGGAGTTCTTCTTGCCGCTTCCCTCATCGCTGCACTGCATTGGTGAAGGTGGGCCAGCCGCCCAGGAGGAGCAGTCGAGGCGAGGAGCTTGGCTGGGAGGCGACATGCCATGGCGCAGGAGGCCGAGAAGAAAAGGTGAAGGGTGGCAGGAAATCAAGAGCCTAGGGGTGGATTCGGCAGGATTTTGGCAGTGAGCCGAGCATTCAAGTGAGGGAAAAAGCCGTGACCTTGGGAGCACTGGCACCACACAAAAACCAGAGAAAGGGATTACGTGGAGGAGTAGGTGGAGAGGGGAAAATTCCCAAAAGACCCTCCCAAACCCACAACTTTTAACTCTAATCCTCCCAAAGTGGACAAAACACCTCGAGATTAATCGCCAGACGGCCTGCCGGCATTTGCCAAGGCCCAAAATTTTGGAGCGAGGCTTCGCAATATTACAGTTTTACAGGTAACTAAAAAGGCTTAAATGATCACCTAATGGACGTTATCGGAAATCTGATATCATCTTAACTTTGCGGCTACACTAAACATGATCACTTACTTATTTTTACGCATAGCGGGGATGACCAGTAGAAGTGTTTTAGAACTTGTTTCAGTATTATTTTGATTATGGCCGCGATAGTTTACAAGTATATGAAGGTTTAAGGCTTTTATAAGTTGAACTTAATTTAGTTTATTTTGCTTAGTGTTATGGGCTTATCTTATCGAAAATAATAAGATTACCTTTGCCTAATCCGATACTTAGCTCATGAAGTTTTATGTAATCTTTTGTTGTTTTAATGTGGATCAGAGTTCATAATCCATTCTGAATTGTATACATATATACATAAGTATATTATTGCTAGTTTATTCAATACACGAGTCTGCTTCTTATTTATGAAATAATTTGGGACTAATTCATTTCTTAAATCCTATGGCATATTCAAATAACTCGTTGACATCTTGATTATTTAGAAATCAACTTCATTTGTTTCATATTTCTTTCGTACCATTTATTTCCAATTTTGAATATTTAAGGCATTGGAAATGATCCTTTTTAGAATATGATTCAAACATAAGTGAAATTCAAATATTTTTATATATTTAGGTTTTGGTAGCATGAGGATTCTATTAAAATTGGTTTTAGGTAATTCTAAGTTCATTTACAAAAATTTCATAAATAGCATATATTTGGGCTCTTTCTTAAAATTTGAATTTCAAATTCATCCGTTGATCCTTTTCAAAATATTTTTGCATAATTTGGAAGTACTTTATTTTATATGAATTTAGAATTTTGTTTCATTTTATTTAGATTAAAAATGCGAATGACATTCAAGATTGAATTGATTCGTATTTAGGAAATCCAGAGAAAATAAAAATACGTTTTGAATATCGAAGGCGATTTACTGCTTAGATCGGAGTGCATCGCTCGATCGACAAATAGGGCCCACTTGCCATAGACCCAGAACAGGGAGAACGGCTCCACAGGGTGGCGGCATAAGTAGCTCCGGAAGGTCCGCCCGTACGGATGAGCATGAGGACCATTAGCACTTACGGTGGAATCGCCTTGTCGGAAATGGTGCGAGATGGGTCACGAGTCGAGCGGCAGTAAATGGCGACTCGACTGCGACGAAGACGAAGGCAACTCGGCTTGAATGGGTAGCGGATTCAGCATCAAGGTGTCATGGAGATTCCATTTTAGTGGTTATTTCAGCGGGAGAAGCATCGGATTGAGCTGCCCCTGGTGACCGGAGTTGGGGAATAAAATAGAAGGGGGCGGCGAGCTTTTGCATAGAGAAGACCAAATATTTTTGAGGGGTTTTGGTTGGAAGAGCATCCGGATGCTATGACTCTGAGGAATTTGGGAACGGATCTTTGTACTACAAGAATGGCGACCGGCTCTGAGCTTCGACACCTTCGGCAATGGTGGAATTGAGGATGTCTAGGCATTGGTTGGAAGGCACTAAGAGCTAGAAGAGGGGAAGATGGTGTGGCTCCTTGCTATTTATAGCCGATTACTAAGATGAGCCTGGCCGGTTGAGTTTGGTCTCAGGTATGGCTTTGGCCAGAAGAACCGGTGCGGCACAAGGAAGAGCATGGGCGTGGCAAAGGCAGGGCTATGCCGCACATGGGGAGGCATGATGGCGCCCGGGAAACACGGGACAGGCTGCTGCGTGGAGTCGTCGTGGCAGAGGATCACTGGCCGGGCGGCGCTAGGCGCAGAGGAATGGCGCCTGTAAGAGAGAAATAGCTCGGGCACTTGCATCCGGAGGTTGAAGACAATGCAATGAAGAGATCGGCGTGTGGGCTCGAGAAGATTCGGGACCCACATGGCAGAGAGAGGATCGGTGGATGTGAAGCAAAATGAGGAAGAACAGTAAGCTGAGTATGATGAGGTTCAATGAATTGGCTTCCCGTCTCATCAAGAATTTATGAACATTTTTTTATGGAGTTAATGAGAGGTTATCTAGACACTGCAGAAATTTGGGAGAAATATATTATTCACAGAATTTATAAAAATTCTGACAAGACGTTATGCACAGTTCTTAGTTTTCTATTTTTGAATTATCAGATAGTCTAAATCTTTTCATAACTTTTTGAGACTTTTTATATGAGTTCATCCCGATCATGTGAGTCTTCATTAAAAGGTTCAGATTTAAATAATTTTATTTAATTTATTAAAATTCGACATTCGAATACTAGTTTCCAATTCTCTGTGTTTTTGAATTTTTAAATATTCCAAATAATTTATTAATTTCTTAAATTTTTTCTGTCGATGAATTTATTACTGGGAAAGATAATATAAAATTTTCAGGTCGAAATGATGAAGGAATATTTTCATTTAATTCAGACATTTTTACTATTGCTAGTCAAGATTCATTAAATAGCATTTAATTTGCCCATATATACTTGATATGACATTTTAAAATTTATAAATGAGTCAACGATGTTTTCCTAGTTTTATATAAAATTTTTATTTATTTTATTGTTGTAATCATTTTGCTTCTCTCTTTATCCGAAGATTTCAATTTATACTAAAAGGATTTCTTAAGAACCAAAATTCAAGGAATTTATGATTAAATGAAATTTCAAATTGAATTTTATTTTCAATCCATTTTCATATTTTGATTCATTTGTAAATTTTATTTTGTAGCTCATCCTTTGATTAAAGTTGATTTCAACATGTTGAGATGAAGGAGAAGATTTTAATTTATTCTTTAAATTTTAATTGAAAATTTTATTCAATTTCATTTTCCAAATTTTTATATTCTTATTTTATTATTTAAAATTTTCAGGATGTTACAGATCTACCCCCCTTACAGAAATCTTGTCCTCGAGATTTGCAATGACTAGGGAAAAGATTAAAGATGGTTAAGAGAATCTTCTTTTTAATAAGTAGATGATAGATTTTAGGCAGATTCAAAGAGACAAGACAATTTCAAAGTAATCTATGTTTTAGTAGAAGGTGGATTCGCAAAAGACGTACTTGGCATTTTGTCAGGTATGCTGTGATTGATGCCTTGAGTTGAAGTAGATGATTGGTTCAGAGTTTGCTGGATTATCTTTGGGCAGCTGTAGGAATAGTGCCCATATTTACTGCAACAGAAACAGATAACACTGATCACCTGGTTTTGAGTACCAGAGAATGGTTCGTTGGTTTTGTTGGAGGAATAAACAGATGATGGTTGAGATTGAGGATGGAGTTAAGCAGAATTCTTTTTAGAACAAGTGTTTTTGTTCAAGTGCCTCTTCTTTATCTGCTTCTTTGAGTTGTCTACTTCAGATTTTAATCCTCCTACCCTTGGAGTTATGATCTTGACTAAGGTGATTTCTAGCATAACTATGGGTGCAGGAAATATTTGTTCTTTTTGTTGGCATTGCTTAGCAAGATGGCCCCTTTTATGACAGTTGAAGTACTTATGTTTTTCTCGTGGCATCTTGTTGGGTACATTTGCTTATTCAATATTATTGTAACATCCCCAATTTTGGGTTTCTGCTAAAAATTAATTTAAAATAATTAAATTTAAAATTTAGATTTTCCTCGGTGTTATATTTAACCTGGCATCCGTATCCTTCCAAAATTTGGAGTTCAATCCTTTATCGCCCGCAAAGTCAAGATTCCAATTCCGGTCCTTATTCAAAATTTCACCCGAGTTCCAAAATGCTCTAAAAATCCTAAAACCTATTGCATTAGGTTTCAAATATTCTAAAATGATTTTAGGAATTGTTCCAAGATTCTTAGAATCCCTTTGGTATTTTATCTCTCGCGGTCTTTCATCAAATTCAGGTTTATTCGTTAGGAATAATCTAAATTCCAAAATTCATCAAAATTCAAGGATACTAATTTTATTGGGTTCCAAATAATCTCTAGTATTTTTAGGAATTTTTTCAGATTTTTAGATCATTTTATTATTTTATTCCTCGCTTTTGTCTCTTTATTTCTTCCAACCAATGAGAAAGCGACACGTGGCTTGTCACTGCTCATCTTCTCCAACGACGTCAGTCTGTACATAATTCGATTCCAAAGCTAGCTTCAACTTCAACCCTTCATATCTCTCTCCATGAATGTCCAAATCATGCATGGTCGATCCGCTTCGAAGAGAAGACGAGGAGAACCCATTTTCCATGACCGTTCATGTTTTAACTTAGGAATTGGATTAATTGAGTAGAAACCAAATGCACTCAAACTTCAATAACTCCTAGTTTCTCAACGAAACGACGAGCTTCCACTCTCAAACGCGTGACGACATCCTCTACCCCGTGCTCACCTTGCCCCATTGTTCTTGTGACATTCCCTTCTCCAAAACTCACGAAAACCGACGCCCAAAGATCCTCCAAAGACACCGGTGAGCCATCTCTTGCTCCGGTGAGTTTCTAGACAAACCAACCGCGTCACTTTGTGCCACTTGCTTCCGTGAACACAACCATTCAATCGGATTTGATTTTCGTTGCGGTTTGACCTCTGATTTCGAGTTTGTTCATCGTCATTTGCCGCCGCTTCGTCATCGATTTCTTCCAATTGGGTACGAACTAATTCAATTCCTTGCACACGAGACTCCCTTGATGCTAGCTACACCGTGCTCACCGTAGTTTCGAGAAATTTTGCATTTTCAGTGAGTTTGAACGTCATGCCGATGGCTCGTTTTTGGTCACGGTTTTCTTGTCGAGTGGCCGCCATGCCTCGCCGCCGTGGTCGATGTGCTCCCAAAGATTCGCGCCACCTGCCTCCTCCATGCCGCCTCTGCCGCCTCGAGTGCCCGCCGGCCACTCCCATGCAGTGCCGCCTCTGCGCACTTCATGGCATGCATGGCGATGGCTTAAATGCTGCTGGCCGCCGGTGGTCGCCGCCCTCCGGCCACCGCCCACTGAGTTCCTTCCTCTCTTCCTTGGTCTCTTCCATTAGCGCTGTTGTCCCTTGTTCTTTCCTCTGTACAAAGCTCACGGAGAAGAAGGCCATACTCAATGATGATGGGACCGCTTGCAAGAGACACAAGAAAATCAAGATTCAGAAAAAGAAAGATTCCAAAGGAATATTCCTCGGTTTTCCAATTTTTGATTTTGAGAATTCAAACAATTGTTTCTCCTCCGTCAGAATCTAATCAAGTGATTCCAATTGATAAATTCATCTAAATTCATCCTCTATATGCCAAGATTTTTATTATAATTTTTAGTTTCGTTTAATTTATTTTATTCTTTTAGGCACCGCTTTTGCGATAGTCGAAGAGGTCAGCCAGAGTCGCCAACAAAAGAGAAGACTTTCAGAGTAACGCAGCGCACCTCGTCGACGAAGGCAAGTCTCCTTGACGCACATTGATCCTATGGTTTGTAAATGTTTTACAAAAGTTTTATAACATGCATTGCTATTTATATAAAGATGATGTTAAATATAGGTTGGTAGTTAATCCAAATTGATAATACCTCCTTGATGTTGAAATCCATGTTTAATTGTAACCCTAGGTTACCGTGATATATCATGATCATATTAGGTTGTGATATATTTTGTTTAGTGCGTTAGATGAGCTTAGTTATGAATTGATTAAAATACCTATGGATGGGTTGCTTTGAAAATGTTGTTGAAATGTGTTTTGTTGAAGCGTAGCAAAGAGATTGTTCTTTGTGATTGTAAAATAAAAATGGTTTAGATTAGGCGGAATGGTTTGTCGGGCAAGTGCGGATGGAGCATCGGTTCGGTTTGTGAAAGTCGCCTAATCAAGTTAAGGACCGACGCTTATGATCGCCCATTCTAAGCATTACCGTGCAACCACATGTCAAATGGGCTCGACCGCCGAGCAATTTGTAGAAACCTAACTTAGACTCACTAGATGGTGGAATGTGGGTCTTGGGATGGAGGCAGGTCGATTTTACCGCATACGGCGCAAGAGGGGCTTATCTATGGGTGGATGGAACCCTAATAGCGGTGAAACCTCGGCGGGTGAGTCGGGTTAGACGATACATTGTAAAGGCCTTGTCATGATCTCTCGCAAGACACCAAAGGAAGTGTGTTCATATCGCTGGCATTAAAGAGATGATCATGTCTTGTGGGTAAAGTCAGACACCTCTGCAGAGTTAAATCTATTGAATAGCCGTGTTTACTGGTCAAAGGCAAAGCGAAGAATGCTTTCATACTCGTAGACTTTGGTTTTGGTTTTAAAAATAACTGATGTTTTGTTTTGGGACTCGGGAGTGGATAGAACTCTCGGATATTTATTTGGCGGATTGAGCCAATCGGTAGATGGAACTGCTTTTGATCATGACGGATGGAGTCATGAGTTGGTTTACCTTAATCTTTTAAATGTATGATAGAGCCTTTATACTAGTGATGATATGATAGAACCTTCACTAGAATATTAAATAATTCAATTGTTAAAATAATTGTTAAAATGTGTATTGTGAAAATTATTATTATGTATGGTTTGATGAAACTTGGCTTTATGCAAAAGAACCCTATTAAGCCTTTTCTTGGAAAGCCCTACATGTTGCATTTTCCCAGACTTGCGGAGTACGTTTGTACTCACATGCTACACACAAATTTTTCATCAGAGAACTACCAAAATGTAGTTGAAGGCAACGAGTTCTATGCCGAGGAGTTTGATGAAGATCGCCAGGATAACTAAGCGCGCGCTCCTAGTCATCGCCTGTGGTGTTATTGGGTTTTATTACTTGTTGTTTTATTTCCACTGCTGTGAACTCAGGTCATGTGACCAGGTGATGTAATAAATAGCCATGTGGTTGGTACATTACATTTATGTTATTACTTCGTTATGTTCTGGTTATGATTATCACTGCTTCACTGTGTGTACTAGCAACTGATCTGGGACTAGTACATTACTTCACTCTAAATCACAACGTCTCCCGACACAACCACCCCTTTCTGCAACTCAAACCATTTTTATCACTTTTAGTTGAGTTCACAACTTGACTTCCCTCCACGATATTCATACAACATAATTAGCACAGCAATGAAATGCGCTAACTCATCGAATTCGATTCAACCTTCCTTTACCATCACCGCAACCCATACTTGCAATGCTATGCAATGCGATATGTTTTCATGTTCAAATGCACTTTTCAACGAGTATACCGGTCACCCACCATGGAAACGATCCATGAAAACTTTCTCATTCACATGCTCATTTATGCAATGCAATGCATCATGCCTCTTTATGTAGCACATACCCCAGATTGCCGAGCACCACCGTCGATGCGCCCTCAAACCCAACCATCCCGTGGAAGGGCCTCACCAAACAGACTTGCCCGCTACCCAGTAGTGGGTCCCACGCTATCTTCGCTCCCATCCACGCCAAAGGATGGGACTACGGTAGGATCTCTGAAGACTCCGGATTAGTCATATATTCCATATGACTTTCTCACCGACCTGGCTCGATGCACTTTTCATGAATGCACTTATGCAAATGCCATTCCCCACATTCTTATGCATATTCTCCACATTTATAACGTTATGATCACAATTAACTTCTATACTCTTATAAATACCATACTCGCAAACTATGGCCACAATCAAGCCATTCTCATGATTTCAACGTCCATGTTAGCCTAACCATACTAACGAATATCTAATCGATTCGCACACATACTCAATTCCATTCCCCAGATAGGGCATAGTTAAGTACAACTCTTGTAAATTAACCACGAGTACCCACGCATTCTATACTCGCTACTCAACGCAATATTAACAAAGGGCGAAGAACTTACCAAGATTAAGGCTTACTAATGACCACTCGAATCCAGTAGCTAACCACGCCCTCGAAGGGACGATCACCAATATAACTCATACTTTTCACAATCAATAGAAATTAGCCATGAACAGATAAATAACAACGAACAACTCAATTATACACACAACTCGATGTACTTGCCTATTATCGGAAGGTGCGGAGTGGCGTGAGGAAGATGCTATGCCACTCCCGAAACTACTCCACCTGAAACAACCGTCACAAAACGCTTTACAAACTATACCCTTTCAATAATGCTCTACGCCCCCAAACTACAACCACGAAAGCTCCACTTTTAGATTGACTCAGATAAATATAATCTACACGATAGTGCCAACAATTAACTCAACCAAAGCAGAATTGCAACTTAGATAAGGACTAGGAAATAGCATTAATACAATCTTAGGGCGAATCATCAAAATAACTTCCTATCCACCCATCTAGGGATGCACTTGCACCCAATCCCTCAACCATTTAAAATGAGTTAACTTCTGCTGTTAACAAGAGATACAAATGAAGTGACATGCTAATATGCTTTGGCATCATAAATTATGAAAGCTAGTACCAAATGACACGTAAGCATATACTAGGGCTAAACAAAATACTAACACATCTGAATAAAAGCAATAAGAACTAAGATGCTGCCAAAATGAATTTCTTTGTGAGACACTATAAACACATAAATTCCAAAAGGACACTCCACAACTTCTAGCAAGATAAGACACATATTATAGAAGCTATGCGTGAGACAACATCAATTAATGCATTCTCTGTTTGGAATAAGAGCATCCAAATCCGCAGATTCATATTCTTCAGATCAATCAAGTGTATTTGTGTGTGTATATATATACATATAACTGCATGCACACCAATTCAAAATTACATTAAAGCTTATGCTCAAGATCCCAACACATCTGTGCATAATCCTATATGAGTTTCTTGAGCCAAGGAATGAAGCACTAAAGAACACCATAAAAAGCTGTTCATATGCCAACATGAATCTCAGAGAAACAACTAGCGAGCTACCAACAATACTCATAACAAAAACCATCTGGGTAAGCAATCTAATGAAAAGACAAAATCATAGATAACCCTACCCTTAATCAAACCTCATAATTTTACTCATGCTCACAACAGAAGAATAAAACTAGCAGGCATGGATATATAGGTATGCACACAATTTAGAAATGCATCGATTCTTGCCTTCCCATCCCATGCCTCAACCTGGCACACTTAAATCACTATGATACCATATCATCAACCTTCTAGGCATTACATCAAACACATGGCAGGCACAAAGAAACCCCTATACACTAAGCATACATTTCATCAAACACCTTGGCTACAATCGTTCAATCACAACTAGAACCTCACCTCCACTTACCACACAAAGGGAGAGGAAGGAGGGGGAGGTGCCGCCGACTGGAGGGGGGAGACGCTGGCCGCCAGAGGGAGGAGGAACAGCACCCGGCTGCTGTTGCGTTACTGTTGCCGGCTGGGCTGCTGCTGCTGGCTGGGCTGCTGCTGCTCGCCTGCTCTGCTGGCTGCTGCCGAGCCAGGGAGAGGAGCGCAGGGAGGAGCCGGCCAGCAGGGGAGGCAGGGCGACGCCGGCCAGCAAGGGCAGGGCGACGCCAGCCTGGGAAGCTCGGGCCAGGGAGGCTCTCGGCCAGGACTGGGGGGTGCAGGGAGGAGCAGCAGGGAGTGCTCGCCAACAGGGAGAAGGAAGAGGGGTCGGCGGCAGGGAGGAGGAGAAGGAGTCGCCGGCCCTTGGAGCAAGCAGAGGAGGCGCCGGCCCCTTGAGCAGGAAATCCAGAAATGAGAGGAGGAGGTTTAGTCGGTAGGGAGAAGGAAAAAGGGCAACCTCCAAGGAAAAATTTCAGCCACACACACTAGAAGGAAGAGAGAGAGGTTAGGTAAAAGTAGGTGGAGAGGGGAAATTCCAAAAATACCCCTCCCAAACCTAAATCTTTAGCCCTAACACTCCCTACGGGGCCAAACACCCCTGGGAATAAATGCCAGACGGGCCCCTGCTCACTCAATGGAACGCTCAAAATTTGGGGCGAGGCTTTGCAGTATTACGGGGCTAAGGTAAGATTATCATTTCTTGGGGGTTGAGAGCCTTGCACGATTTCTCTTTTCATGATTTTGCTATGGGATCTCATCACAGGTATCCTGCAATGATAATTATTAGGGCAAAGTTATTTAGATGATATTCTTTTGAGTTACAAAGCAACGTTTCATTCTTTAAAATTTTAATTTATTTTATTATTGTCATTTTCAGGGATTGACTCATCGTGAATTTCAACCGAAGGGTTTTACATTCACGAGGGTAATCCGAACAATAAAACAAAGCACTTTTCAATCAAAAATTCAAAATAACCCCAAATATAATATCGATTATCATATAAGGGTTGTAGAGTTTCTAATCACTAGTGATTTCTTATATAATTTTAAATTTGTATATATTTGAGGATTCATGTGATTGTAGGTTAACCAATTATTATCTGATTAGAGAAGTCTTTTATTTTAATTTAAGATTCTCATTCAGACTTTATAGTAAGGGATTTTATTTTTTTCTGGTAAAAACTTCTGATGGTTGCTTGGTTGTTGATGTCTTGGTCCAGTTGCTGATGGGGAAATCTTGGAGTCTTGTGCAAGATTTGTATGCATGAATATGGGCATGCCATAAACTTTGCATACTCGGCGTTGAAGCTTGTGTCCAATTCCTTGGATGGTGTTGAATCTGGTACCATAATGCTTCGCGTAGTGACGTAGAACTTGACCTTTTAACTAAATGCTGACATGGCTATGATTTTATATTCAATTTTTTGGTTTATATGGGTTTACCTTGTTGTCATAGGAAATGCATAGTTTCCATATTTAAGGTCTCAGAGCTAATTCTTTTACAAGATTAGTCCAATATTTCTGACTGTCCATTAATAATTGTTCTTAAAGGAAAGAGGTCAGAATGATAATTTAGATAAGAAAGAGATTAACATGAGAGGAAAAGAGTTATCGTAACCATATTTGCACAATATATAACGTGTTTTGAAGATTCATGTTCTGGGATATCATCATTTTTTTAAAGGCTTTTATAACTATGGGTTCTTATATTGTTTTGGGTCATCTCGTCATAATTCTTTAACCTTTTGGTTAAGTGTTACGAGAGTATCCCATAATAACAATAAATACAAAAGCTTCCAACTAGTAAAAATAACGTACTTTTATTTTATTATATAGGAGTTATGCATCTCCTTATTTTACAATAAAAGTTTCTACTACTTCTTAATATTACATGGTCATATCCTCTATTCTAGTAACAAAGGGTTTGATTGAAGGTTCCACAGTAGAAGTACCTCCCAAGATAGTAGAGGTAGCCTTGCGGTATAGGTTTTCTTGCAGGGTTTGAGGACAATAAATACTAGTGCTTTCTAGATTAGTTCTTTGGGTGGAGTTGAAGCGAGGGTGGCTACTAACGTCTGGTATCCAAACTTGCCAAGATGGTCTGGTGGTGGGTGTAAGTATTGTTGGAGCATTGAAAATTGGAATGGTTCACTATGCTTTCGCTGCGCAACTCTGATATACGGACTTGGCGGGATTGGTTGGCATCGCAACTTGCTGATCAAGGCAACTTGTGGTGGCATTTTCTTAGTTAGACCTTTATCAAGTTAGAGAAAGAACAAAAGGAAAGAGGTGATTTTGGTGTGATTGAGCAAAGGGAATAAAATAAACCGTTGTTTCCTTAGGTTGTCAATGTAAAGCTTAGATTATCGAAGAAGCTAGGACAAAGAATTCAAGGTAAAACAATGGTCAGGCTGAAAAAGTAGAGAATTTAGAAGCTGGGTTCTATCGTGGTGGCAAGGTAGCGCTCATTTTATTGCTATGTCTGTGATCAGGTAAGGGAGTGAAACAATACTTGATAGCGATGCAATGGTTAGGTCGGCGCTGGTTTTTTGCTTTCTTACGGCAGCATTTCTATGTCTGCTTTGTTGCCTCGGCAATGATTTAGTAAGGGCAACACGGCTAGCCTAGTTCTCACAAAAGGAGAAGGCATGGCCATGTTAATAGGTTACCTCGGTTTGGCAAGAAGGGAAAAGAGATGCGACAAATCTCTATGAAGCTAGATTTTTGAGGAGGGCTTGAGATTTAAAGAATATGGAGGTAAGGCATTCTACATAAAGAAAAGATAATCTTGATGGAACTTTTCAGAAAGAAGAGAAACTCCTTATGAAAATTTCCTTCTAACCTATATGTTAAGGTTTCTTAGATTTATATATATAAGGGCAATTTATCATGAAACTTTAACCTAAAGGTTAAGTTTGTACGTAAATCATCCAGATAAACAAAACAAAATCCAGTTTGCAAATAAAGAGGCATGAACACCACATAAGAATGCTTCATAAAGCTAAAGTAGAATAATATTGCTATGCGTAAGGATTCCTATCTAAAAGGGAAACTTAACCTAATTTTTTGCACTTTATTGTTGGGTGACGTCAACTCTTCATGAAGAGAAATCTGCGTGTTATCCTTCTGCCATGTCAAGGTGGATGAAATGTTGTCTACTTCCTTGAGATTGTCGGTGTAGACATTACAGTCTTCGTTCCTTGAACACGATGAATGGTAGCGACATATCTTGACAACTTCTAAAGAGAATGGCAAAGATGAACTATAGGTGAGAATTTCTTTTAAGGAAAGATGAATTTATTTACAAATCAAAATGAGAGTAGAGGTAAGAATAAGATCTTAAGAAAGAGGAAAGAATAGCAATGACTACACTTTGGAATTAGTAATTTCTGAAAATAAAAATTTTGGATTTGGTTGTTCTATTGCTAATGGCCATACTATCTAGGGTTTGTCAGTATGGCTCTGATACCAACTGTAACGACCCTCATTTTAGCATAGAATGCTAAAATGAGAATCTCGTGTGCATTCCGTACTAGTCCCTGGATCAATAGCTAGTACACACATGTACAACAATTGGAACCACATCCATACATCATCTTATTAAAGTAAAAATTAATTACACAATGTATTTTACAATTCAATAGATAATTATAGCACAGGGGAAGACAAGTCTTGTAGTGTGCTCATCCATCCCTCAGGCAACTGACAAGACACTAATCCCTAGAAAGAATAGCTTTACTTGAAATTCACATATCCTGCAGCGAAAAGATATTCTTCGGAGCTTCGTGGTCTTATCCACCTAAAACAACATAATAAGCAAGGTTGAGTACTTTCGTACTCAGCAAGACTTAAGGTGGTATTTGCAAATGCATAAATGCAAGTCATGTTACAAGAGGTTTCTACGGTTAATTTGCATAAAGCAATATTTGATTTTAAGACAAGTTGCAATTGTGAAACGGAATTTGTAGAAGCATGTTTGATTGATATAAAAGTAACAATAAAGCATAAGTAGCAACTCACAGTCCTCCATGACGTGAGTGTCGAGATAACCAATTTCTAGCCACCCAAGGCATAACCACAATTTTGCCAAAACAAGGCATAACAGTGAAAATCATCCCATTTTATAAATAATAAAACAACTAGCTATGTGATGACGTTACCAAGTGCCTTTGACCGTAGCGCGGCTAATTAATTAGATTTACACTCTGCAGAGGTGTACAGCTTTACCCACAAGAAATGATCAACTCTTTGTGCAAGCTATTAGCACACTTCCTTAGGCGTGCCGCAGAGAGATCATAACATAATCGTTACATTGCATAAACCCGACTTTGCACCAGCCTGGTGACGTTATTCCTTGCTATGGAGAAAAACATAAATAGCAGACATACCCTGTCTTTTAAGAATAGAAAAATGAGCAAGACTTCGCAATAAAGGTTTCTTCCCATAACAAGGCGTATAAGTTATCTGGGTATGCATTTACCCACACTGCGGTGTGGTAGCCCCTCACAAGCAAACCTAACCAGAGTGCTTCTACTATCTCCCGCCTACCAATGTGCAAAGACAGATTTAAGCAACTTAATAGGTTAAAACTGCCCCATAAATAGTACTTGTGGTTGCACGGATTCTTGGCTTGTAAGCAACCTATTGCTCGGTCCTTAATCTAACACGGGCAATACTCCACTCTACACTACGTACAATCCCCATCGTACATCCGGCTATTGCCAATACTTGCCCGCATCAAAATTATAGTTTTATTTGTAGTTTCAGATTTAAATAATTTTTATTTAATTTATTAAAATTCTGACATTCAGAATACTAGTTTCCAATTCTCTCTGTTTTTGAATTTTTAAATATTATAAAAATTTTTATTAATTTCTTAAATTTTACCGTGGATGAATTTATTACTGGGAAAGATAATGTAAAATTTTCAGATCGAAATGATGATGGAATATTTTCATTTAATTCTGACATTTTTACTATTGCTAGTCAAGATTCATTAAATAGCCGGCAGTGTTTCTTATGTTTTGTATCGAACTAATTATGAGGAACAGTAATATCACTGCCAGTTCTAGAGTAAAACCAGCAGTAAAAATAGTCTTATCACTGCCAGTGTATAGGCGAACCGGCAATGCGAAATCACTACCGGTTTTATATATAAACTGGCAGTGATATCTTCTTATCACTACCGTTTCTCTATAAAACCGGCAATGATATTGCCTCCATTCCTGCAGGAAATTTATACTATTCTTATCACTACCAATTGAAGTTAGAACTGGCAGTGATAATATTATCACTGCCGGTTGAATTTAGAACCGGCAGTGATAATATTATCACTTCGCTGCCCTGACTTACCCCAAAGGATGGGGGTCATGGATGAGGCAGTCTGTAGTAGTGTTATATGTTGATGTATTCCAAGGTAAAATCAAATTTTATCCACTGTTCATCCTGAAATTTGTCATGCTCTGATTTATCTTTCATTTCATCCTCATCTCTGAATAAGAATATCATAGATAGCCTATTTCACTTAGGCCTTGTGAAGTAAAAGTATCATTTTGACAAGCTCCATATTTGATGAACTCTATATATATTTGATGAGCTCTGTCGGCGTATTTCGCCTGATAAGATTCCGCCGATGAACAGAGTGGACTGCCCCTAGGACGGAAATTATGGTTCGATAGAGGGCATCTTCGTGGCTGGAAACCCTAATGTCTCCCATGATGGATTCCGAAAACTAGCAAGCCAGTGGACACAGCGATTTTACCCAGGTTCAGGCCCCCGGTGTGGGTAATAGCCCTACGTCCTGCTGGTTCTTTATTGAGCAAATGGGGAAGTGCATACAAGAGTGTTCTTCTATATCTGCTTCTCTATGCTTCTTGCTCTAGCCAACCGACCCCCTTCTTCATGCACCAAGGCGCCCTTATATAGATGAGACGGCCTGTGCAGGAAAGAAGGTGGCGCTATACTTATCTACAACACATTAATTGCATCCATCATTCCAGCCTCCACGTCGACCCGCGACTCATTTATTACGCACGCCTCCGTGGCCTTGTCTCTCGAACCTCATTTAATGTCGGTGAGAGGCCTCGCCCGGTCCGCCCGAGATAGGATGCTCCTGCGACGGGTTGGCAAGAGGCATCAGAGAAATCAGCAAGAGGCCCAGTTTGGCAAGAAGCCCACGTGGGCCGCTCGCCTGGCGAGTAGGGCGTGACCGCCAGGCTGCTCGCCAGGGGGCCACGTGGGCTTCTTGCCAAACTGGGCCAGGCCACTTTTGTGGGCCCATTACTTCTGCGACGGAGAGGGTACCCCGGTGCAAAGTACACCGACAAGCTCCTTCAATTTGATCATGTTCCTCCTACAGATGATCAGATTAAAAATAGGTTGCCTATGGTATTCTCAATCGGAGATGGGGATGAAATGGATAATAAATTAGAGTATGACATTTTTAGGACAAACTGTGAAAAGAAATAGAATTTGATGAGGACATCACCAGTATGGATACAACCAGTGTGACCGCTGCCCCTCCTTCCTCTCCAGCCGCTCCAATTACTACCGACGCCACTCCATCTTAGTCACATACGATCGACACTGCGACAACTTTGTCGCCAAAGGGCCTTCATCTTGATGCTCAGCCTTTCAAGCCCTCAACAAAGGACCAGCACCACAAGCACACACCCCAAGGACAGCCCACGCGCCAAGGGAGGCTCGTATGGAAGCCCAAGATACCAAAAAGCCCAGTTCGGCCATCCAGCAGCATGTCAACTTCAAACGAGCGTAACTCGGGCTCCCGGACTCCGTGTTTGGTGTGCGACCACCCGTTTGAAAGCTTAGGAGATAAGCTTTCCAATGGATCCAGCCCTACTTCCAAATTCATTCCAGATCGATAGAAAAATGCAGAGCAATATCACAGGTCACAAATTCAGGGTGCTACATCACCTCACTTTTGGGCCTATGGCCCATGTATCTTAGGGTTTTGGTGGCCGCTGCTGTTTTGGCCACCCTACACCTCTTGGCTGCCGTTATATATATGGCCGCCACCGCTTTTCTATGCTTAGGTTTTGTTGCGTTGGTTGACCCCTTGTGCGTCCCTCCTCATTTTCGCGTGTGTCAACTAGACCACCCATGACAAGAGACAAAACCTCACCCTTGTTTCTTTGAGATTATTGGATTGAAATTGGTTTCACCTTGTTCTTGCTTATTCTTGGTTGCAGCAGGTACAAGGATCGATCGGGTCTTGATTCGGTTGATTACCTCATGTGGTGATGATGCGATTGCTTGGTTGCTGATCTCGTGGTTAGTAGCCGATCCATCTACTCTGTACTACATCAAAACCGATGTATCGTTCTCATCAGAAGATCGGGCTGACCCAAGTGCGCATCAAGTGGTATCAGAGCAATCTATTTTCATTCTTGTTTTTTCTGAGCAGTCTGTATTTCGGGGTCAATATCTCTATCTTCCCTTATCCAGAATAGACGTTCCATATATGCAAATTGATCAGCTCGAAAAGATCTACAACTTTCTAGTTATACATTTTTGCATTGGAAGCCGATAAAAACTGAAAAACAGCGTTTGAAATTTTTGCATAGTAGATCTGTTTTGAAGTAGGAAAAATTTTGAGTTGTAATTCATCATATGTACCACTTTTGATATAAAAGAAAGAAAAATAAGAAAAGGCAAGTGCATATAAAAGTGCTGCACTAAAAGGTGGAAAAAGGAGCCCTAGCTATTTGTTTGTGTGCTAAGGTCATTCTGGTTGTTGTTTCTGTGACTTCATTGGTGTCTAGGCTCGCGTCTCTAGTACGGTCTAGCCTAGGACTAGCATAGTACCACCGTTGAATGTTCTTTCAACTTGTTTTGGCTAGTGTGGTTCTAGTATCACTACTACAGCGAGGTTTATATCAGACGCACGATCACATACGGTTTTGAAAAACCGTCTGTAATATGGAACATCACAGACGGTTATGGACTCAAACCGTCAGTGAGGATATCACAGACGGTTTTATATTACAGCCGTCTATCCTGATCAGACAAACTGTTGCCACAATGTATATAGGAAGTGTAGATGTTCAATTACAAAATCTATAACTGGTTGTGCCTTATAAATATCGTTGTAGAAATATTGATGGAAATTTCGAACAACACCATAAATAATAGAGGTTCTGCTAGGGGTGTGGGAAAAAAAGGTCATCACAGACGGTTCTTATTTATAACCGTCTGTGATAAGTTAGTATCATAGACGGTTATGATTTGAAACCGTCTGTGATATTTAATTATCACAGACGGTTCTATATTAAAACCGTCTGTGATAATTAAATATCACCGACGGTTTATTAATAGAACCGTCTGTGATATATATTTTCTCAGACGGATGGAAAACCGTCTTTGATGATCTCCTTCATCATAGACTTATTGTTACTGACGGTTCACAAAACCGTCTCTGATGACGTTTACGAACCGTCTGTGATGATGATTTCTGTAGTAGTGTATATCCTTTGCTATATATTATACCTATCCAAGCTCCACCTACTATTAACCACAGGAGAAGCACCTTGCAATCACTTTGTCACCCCTGAGTGCAAATTACCATCATCCACCATTTGAATCTTGACAAGCTGCAGGGTAAGAACTGGTAAGAACTTGGTGAGAGCTTGAGTGCGAGAGACTTGCCTATTTCCAACACATATTAGTAGATAGGAATATACATTTTTGTGTGTATTTTTCTTGTCTACCACTAATAATGGCAGGTCCACGAAAGAACGATGACCTATACTTCAAGGATGATCCAAGCATTCCGCCAGGAATAAAGAAATATGTGGAAACTTAATCATGAGTTTGAAAAAAGAGAAGAATTTGAAAGAAAAAAGCATAGTGAGTTCATGGAGAAATGGCGAAATGGAGAATTAAAAAGTGAAAAGGTCGAGCATGGGACTATCCCTTCAGCCAAGAATAAGAAGGAACCACTAAAGAAAAAAGTCAAGCCTACACAATCTAAGAAGAAGGATGGCAAGAATGACCACGATGGTGTGCCCCTAAGTGCTGCAATGACGGACAACTATATGAGCCTCATATCTCATCACCTACTTAATGCACCACTGGAGCATGCCAATGAAACTCAACGCAACAACTTATTCCAAACTAAGTTTGTTGTGCAAGAACACGGGGTAGACGTCATCATTGATGGAGGAAACTGTAGCAACCTCGCAAGTCTACACATGGTCGAGAAGCTTGGATTGACCACGACTCCACTTCGGCGACTTTACTCAATGGAATGGTTCAACTCAAGTGGTAAGGTTCAGGTAACACAAATTGTGAGAGTTCCTGTCTCCATTGGTTCATACCATGATCATGTTTATTGTGATGTCATATCTATGGAATCATGTTCACTTTTGTTAAGTAGACCTTGGTTATATGATGTTGATGCTATTCACTATAGTAGAACCAATCAATATACTTTCCTGTTTAATGGAAAGAAAATGATTTTGAATCTAATGACTCCTGCTGAGCTAGCCAAAATTAATGCAAAAAGAACTAACGGTAAAGAACATAAGGATGACAAACTTGTTAGTGATGTACAACAATTTAAACCAATGTTAAAGAAAGTAGTTCTTTTAGATAAGACTGTTTCCTCACATGACATTGCTTTGCAGACAACTGTTTCTTTGCCTCCTGTTGCTACTAACCTTTTGTAGGATCATAAGAAGGAGTCGAGGACGACTCCAAGTCAAGAAGGGGAGGATGATGTGGACATCACCAGCATGGATATGACCAGTGTGACCGCTGCCCCTCCTTCCTCTCCGGCCGCTCCAATGACTACCGACGCCGCTGCATCTTCGTCACATACGATCGACACTGCGACATCTTTGTCACCAAAGGGCCTTCATCTTGAAGCTTAGCCTTTCAAGCCCACAACAAAGGACCAGCACCACAAGCACACACCCCAAGGACAGTCCACACGCCAAGGGAGGCTCGTATGGAAGCCCAAGATGCCAAAAAGCTCGGTTCGGCCATCCAGCAGCATGTCAACTTCAAACGGGCGTAACTCAGGCTCCCGAACTCCGTTTTTGGCGTGCGACCACCCGATTGAAAGCTTAGGAGATAAGCCTTCCAATGGATCCAGCCCCACTTCCAAATTAATTCCATATCGATGGGAAAATACAGAACAATGTCACAGGCCACAAATTCAGGGTGCTACGTCACCTCACTTTTGTGCCTATGGCCCATGTATCTTAGGGTTTTGGTGGCCACTGCTGTTTTGGCCGCCCTACACCTCCTGGCCACCATTATATATACAGCCGCCACCGCTTTTCTATACTTAGGCTTTGTTGCGTTGGTTGACCCCTTGTGCGTCCCTCCTCGTGTTCGCGTGTGTCGACTAGACCACCCGTGATGAGAGACAGAACCTCACCGTTGTTTCTTTGAGATTATTGGATTGAAATTGCTTTCACCTTGTTCTTGCTTGTTCTCAGTTGCAGCAAGTACAAGAATCGATCGGGTCTTGATTTGGTTGATTGCCTCGTGTGGTGACGATGCGATTGTTTAGTTGCTAATCTCGTGGTTAGTAGCTGATCCATCTACTCCGTACTACATCAAAACCGACGTATCGTTCTCATCAAAAGATCGGGCCGACCCTAGTGCGCATCAGATTTTGCCTTGGAATCCATTGACATTAGAATAAGAAAGAAGATAAAAGCGCTACAAATGTTCATATTTTAATACAATCCTAATAAGACAAGTTGTTGCCTCGATGTATCTAACATGTTTAGATATTCAATTACAAAGTCTATAACTGGTTGTGCCTTATAAATGTCATTGCAGAAATATCTAAGAAGAAGAAAATTTTTAACAACAAACACTAATCATGAAAGTTCTTCCAAGAAAGGAAGAAAAACATGTGGATCACGGAGTTTTCAATTCATAACAAATTTTCTATCCATCTCTTGTGTAGTAGAATATTCCTATGATAACATTTTGGTTCCAATAAAGAAGACACTATTCAGTAATTGGATTCAAGATGATCAAATATATAGTAAGGATAATTTTAGGTAACTATACATGCATTGAGATGATATGATACCACAAATATCAAAAAGCATATGTTGAGAAACAATATTATTTGATAGATCAAGACAATGAGACCTTAGGGCTTTTCCATATCTACCATTATATGTGCCATAGCTTCCGCAATAGAAGCATTTTTGTTCTCCCTAAAGTTCCACAGCTCTGGTATTGTGCCCATTTTTTTGACACCAATAACTGGACTTACAGTCATATCTTCTAATCCCTATAAATGCCGATCATATTATTGTGAAAGGGTGTCTTGGTGTATTATCAGTAACCTCATCGAATTATATAATATAAACCATTATATTACCTCTATAAGCTCAGCTTTGCCTTTTTCTAGCTCCGCATTCGCCCTATGCTCCATAATAATAAGTATTTTGTTAAGAGATTCAATATCTTGCGATTTGTGTAGGCACCCGGAAATATGAATCGATTCTCACATGTGTGTTGGACTTAGATGTGACACCCATACTTCGCTTAAGTGTATGCTCACTATCACCCAAATGTCAATTCGAGAAGACGAGGATCTTATTAGTTATTACTCCTAGTTGGCATAGTGATGGAGCGGGTCCAAGTGTCCAGCAACAGTGTTCATTAAAATGTTGGGATCGGGGAAAAGATGGTTAGATAGGGATTAACCATATTACAAGGCAACATTCCATTGATTAAAACATTATTTAGGAATATCCTCTACCTAAATTAGGTAATTGTTGGTTAGTTTACAAGGCAAAATTTAGTTCCTTAAAATTTTCTTAGTTAGGGTTTCTTCTTAAGCATGGTTGGCACATCGTTAACTTTCAACCCAAGGGTTTAGTATTTATGAGAGTAACCAGAGAAGCAGTACAAAAGATCTTACGACAGAATTCCAAAGCACAAAAGATCATGTATTCAAAACCAACACACTAGGGGTCTATAGTTACTTTTTAGCTACATACCTAGCGTGTTTGGCCTAATGATGTTGCTTCTAATGAAACATATTGGGGATCCTCTCTTTGTCCTTAAGTTGTCACTTGCAGCTAGTTCATGCAAAGTCGAGACAACTATGGTCCTCCTGTCGTCAACATGCAACTACTACTAGTAAATATCATCATCATGGTTCTCCTTTCCCTTATTTCCCCCACAACTAATCTGTAGTGATTTTTTTCAAAAAGACAATAAAAGAGCATAGAAAATAGAAAAGGTTAGTTTTAATGCATAGGTACATCATGAGGAGTACATAGGACATCAAAGATTACAAATGACCCGAAAAGGAGAAAAGAACCATGCAGGCTAATTAGTTACACTTCCAAGGATTGTTAGATTGAGAAGATGCAAAAAAGATTTTTGAAGAGATTTGTAAGGATTTGGTTGTAGATATTATAGATCATAATTATCCCAAAATAATGATGGCATTAATGATAAGTTAGCATGCCTGTAGGGAGATTGAGAGATAACACTTGATTTCACGGACTTTGCTAGTAAGTACCTGGGTTACTAAGTGATAGAAAGTTCTCAAGATCGTGATTCGGATCAATACCGAGTAGATTTTAGGTATGGAATAAACATTGAGATCTAGAAGAATGAAGAACATTATTCATGACACGAGGAGGCACTACTACAGAACAGGTCATCACAGACGGTTCATAAACCATATCATAGACGGTTTTGTGAACCATCTGTAAGCAAGTGTCAGTGATGACAAAGAGTCATTACAGACGGTTTTCCAACCGTCTGTGAAAAAGCTCATCACAGACGGTTCCAAATTAGACCCATCTGTGATGCGGTATCATCACAAACGGTTCTAACAAAGAACTGTCTGTGATAATGGGTTTGTCCCAGACGGTTGTAACTAAGAACCGTCTGTGATGATGGTCTTATCCTAGATGGTTTCAAATTGGAACTGTCTGTGAAGAGACCCAGATCACAGACGATTCCAATTTGAAACCGTTTGTGATTTGTGACTATCCATAGACGGTTCTTCGTTAGAACCGTCTGTGATGTTGATTTTCTATTTTATACTAAATTTTAATTTATTGGCTAGCCTCAGAATTTGCTAGCTATACCCTCTGAAACAAATAATAGTACACATAACCAGCATAATATTATGACATAAATTTAAAAAATGTACTCCAATCACATGTTACACAACACACAGCGCATCCACTTCATAAATCAACTCAGATCGCACATGACAACATATGTACAACACAACCATTTTAGAAATCAACTGACATATGTACTAACCAATTGGATTCAAAAGTAGAAATAACAAATTCACATCACAAGGTTCACAAATTAATCTGAATGTACGGTAAGTAACAAATTCACAACTCATGGTTGAACCCTGAGTAACATATACCCTTTGAATTTAAGACCTCACGCAGCAAGAAGGCACAGTACTGTCCTTGAATAGTTAAAAGGTCAACCTATTCTAATGTAGATTCAAAGCATTGCCAAGCTTGTCAATGAGAAAAGTAAAGTCTCGCGTGTATATAAATTAATAAGTGGAGACATTTGTTGTAAGATTGACAAACCTAGAAGACATTGGTCTGCTGGGAACCAAGGAGGAGTGCCATGTTGTGGCAAACATAGAATCCACTTAGGTCAGTGCTCATTGGCTACTGGTGGCACTACCAAAACATAATAGTTCAATTAATTAGTTCTGAAGGTATTATAATGGAGTGCGAAGGATTATTTCATACTATCGGATACCGGAAACTTAAAAATATGTTTTAGAGTGACTGGGCCCTTCTTGTGTGGCCCTCCCCTCGATTTGTAGACACCGAACGATGTGTCAAGAAAATCTCTGATAGGCTTCAAATTGTGGGTGCTGCCCTTTCTAGAATCAAGATAAATTACAGGTGCTCAGATTCAGATAATTACAAGTAGAACCCAGTGGTACCTACATAGGTATGTCATCATGGTCACTTAACCTAACTTCGAGGTGAGATATATAGTAAATATCAATGAGTATAGCATCTGGATGAAACACTTACCCCGGGTTGTAGGGTAAAAATATGAATTTTTTATCCGAATGAGCAAGCAGTACTATTTCTACGTACTCGTGGACGAATTCTTTATTTTCGTCCATGGTTTGCTTGGACATTATCTGTGGGTTGGCGAAACCCACTGGTTGTTTCCTTGTTATTGCTTCCTGGATCATGTATCTACATATACAAAATCAAGGATGATATATATGATATTTATTGGTGCGTTAGAAATATAGACGATGATTGCACACACTTACATTGTCCAGCATCTTAGGAGTGAGGCGTCGAGCGCTTTGAGGTTGTACAGATTGAACAAGTCGGTGAACCTGACCACAAAAACGCCACCTAAAGACCAATGTAAGAAATACTCCTTGAAGCTCACGAAGATACTCGTTGCCTATTGTGCTATCGGCTTGTTGGCTTGTTGTATGTACCATTCTTGCAATCTAATGCAGGCTAATGAAAGCGCCTCCTTGCGATCATCCGGTACGAACGGTTGCCCCAGCTCGAATTGCCACACTAATGGGGCAAACGGAAAGTCATGGGCTGACGTGGTACGTTTTGATTTGCCCTTCTCCGCGTCCTCTACTACCAAGTTTCGTCTTCATAGGAGACGATTGGGCCCTTACTGCAGTAACGGTCTACGCAGGATGGGACACGGTAGCCAATTTGGCGAGCTCGTTCGATGCATGGCATGGCTCCGGTAGTGCTGGTAGCTCCGACGCATGATGTGGTGCCTCTGGGACTGCTTGTAGCTTCGGTGCTCCTCGGCAGGTGTTGTAATACCGCAGATCGTTTTTCTAGGGTTTTTGGTCAGAATTGTTTTTTTGTTCCTTAAATTCAAGGATTTATTCGGAAGGGTGATTTCTCCGAGTCGTATATTTTTTTCTACGGCAAGTTTTACTCTAAGAAAATTTGGGTTCATCAATGAGTTTAGTGGTTAGTCGTTGGTTTGTGTTCTTTAAGAATTTCGGTGTAGTTTATTTTTCCCCTAGCCCTTTTGACTAAATTGTCTCTCTCTCTCTCTCTTTCCTATGTGTGTGGCTGAAAAATCTCTTGGCTGTTTTTCCCCATCCTGGCTGACTTCGTCTCCTCCCCGTCTCTGGTTGTTGCTCCCTTGGGCTGAGCCCTCCTCCCGATTCCCACCGCCTGTCCTCCTCCTGGCGCAGACTGGCTTCCTTCGGTCGCCTCTCCCCTGGCACCTTGCTCTCCCTTGGCGATTGCTCTCCCCTAGCGCCTGGCACTCCCTGGCCGACTCCTCCATGCGCCTCCTCTCTAGGCCGGTGGTAGTAGCAACCCGGCCAGCCGGAAGACACCCGGCCAGCATGGCAAGAAGACTACAAAGAAAGAAGAGCGCCACCCCATCTTTGGTGCCCTCGGGCCAAGCCCCACTGACGCTCCTCCCTTCCTCTTGGCAAGAAACCTCAAGACTTGCAGTGACAGGCCCCTCCTCCGGCCAAGACTCTCCCCACTTCCTCCTTCTGCATGGACTTTCTTTGAGGTAAAACCCTAGGAGGTGGGGATTCATTTGGATTGCATGTGTGGTGTTTGATGAAATGCCTAGCTAGGTTTTCATGAGAATGAAATGATTTTTGCATGCTTGTGCTGTGTCCCAGTGATTCAAGTGTACATGATTAAGTACCCAGACTCCTTTCTTTCTCATGCATGAGCCGCAAACACTAGCTATGAATTTGTATTGGTTCATTGTTTGCTTGTGGATGTACGCCTGAATTGATTTTATAAGTTGAAGGTCAGAGGGTCAATATCCTTATGCTCTTTATTCATAGATCTTGTATGCGGTGATTTAGTAATTGCCTGCTTGTGCTCAAAGATGGTGTACTGGAACTTTGTGATTTACTTGCATGACTTGGGAATTAGTCTCTGTGCTGGTATGGCAGATTTTACCATGCAACTTTGTTCACAGGTTTAGCTGTGAGTAGAAATGGTTTACTATTGGAATCTATGTACTTTCATTCCTAGTTCTTGCGATGTGTATGTGTTTACTTAAGTATCTGTTAATCTAGCATAATATGATCATGATGCTTGCTATTGTTTAGTTGATGATTATACATGATTAAGGGCTAAGGCAGCTGTATGTTGATATATATATAACCATGAATAAGTGCAACGTCCAACACCACTTACCGTTGGCTATTGACTAGAGGGTGGGATTAGTAGGATCTAATTAGCTCAAGCCTTATTAGCTTTTACCCAGATGGTGCTATAAAATATTCATGGTTTAATTTGATAGGTTTTAGTTTTTAATCTCTCAATGGAATGCTTGAACTGCCATGTTCTTTTGATATCATTCTTCCTTATCATAGAGTAAATGGAAATATCAGTGTATGCATGCATATATATATATATATACACACACACACACACATATACACTTCATTGATCTGAAGAATATGAATTCTTAGGGCTTGCTTAGCCGAAATATCTATACTGGTAATCAAAGTATGTTTAAGTTGGGGTATTATCCCTAGTCAATGTTGAGTAAAGCTACCCATGGGGATTTAGATACACAAGGTTTCTGTGTTGCGATTGATTGATTGTTTGCTCAGTAATTTGTATCTATGTTGATTTCTGATTTAAGGAGGAGTGGCCTCTTCTTCGCGCGCCACTCCACTTCCCGCGGTTTAGGGGAAGTACATCGAGTTGTGTGCCTAATTGAGTTGTTCGTTGTTATTTATCTGTTCTTGGCTAATTTCTATTGATAGTGGCAAGTATGAGTTATATTGGTGATCGTCCCTTCGAGGACGTGATTAGCTATTGGATTCGAGTGGTCACTAGTATGCCTTAATCCCGGTGAGTTTACTGTACCTTTGTTAATATTGCAGTGAGTAGCGAGTATGGGGTACGTGGATACTCGTACTTAACTATACCCCATCTGGGAAATGGAATTGAGTATGTGTGCGAATAGATTAGATGGTTATGAATGTGAGAATTTGGCTATGTTTATGTATGTGGTTATGGTTATGTTAGTGTTGGCAATGAACGAAAGGTTGCATTTCATTCATGTAAATTGCATTGTGCATTCATTAAAGGAAGAGGCGATCCAATTTGATGTGGGCCTCTGTGTTCACACGTAGTGAACACGAAAGTCCTACCTCGTAGTCTCATTCATCGAGGTGAATGGGAGCGAGACAGTAAGAGTAGGCACCTTCCACGGGATGGAAGGGACGTGAGGGTGCACACCGACGGGTGGGCACTTTCGGCAAGATCTGCAGACATGCATCGAAAAGAGCATCGATCTGCATTGCATCTTTACTAATGAGTTTTGTGGTAAATGGTATGTCATATAGGTTGCAATTATGGTAAAGGAAGGTTGAGTCGTGGGCTCAACCCAAAAAGGGGAGATTGATTTGATGAATTTGCGCATTTCATTGCCTTGCTAATTATGTTGTATGAATATCGTGGCATGAAGTCGAGTTATGAACTCAAATAAAATTGATGAAAATGGTTTGAGTTGCAACAAAGGGTGGTTGAGTCGGGAGATGATTTAGAGTCAAATGATGCTTCTTGGGCGTTGAATGGTTTTATTATCAAGTTGATGACTTGATTGCGGTAATTTTTGGTATGGTCACGTTATTGCTTTAAATGGGTATAAATGCGTATTGTCCGTATGTTGCTTCATTTGTATTAGTTGCTCTTATGGTCAAGCTCTTGTTTTACTTACGATAAATTGGAATTGTTATCCTCGTGTACTTTGCTGAGTTTGAACTCACACTTGTTATCTAATGTTTGTAGGTGCATTGAAGCCGGCATGCATGGATGGGGGTAGTAGCACAATCACGTTTGCATCAAACCATTTAATCGATTTGTAAAGCCTGGTTGTATTGATTATGGTTGTAATATGTCGTTCGTCGTGGTGTAGTTATTAAATTCTGTTGGATGTGTGATTGATTAACTAAGGACCTGCTAGAATGATATCATAACTGCAAATGTTTTCTGTCTGCTGAGTGGATGTCCTACTGTCTAGAGAGGTCATGCTGAAATTTTCTAAATTTCGGTGACTTAGTTTTAAGCTGGTTTAGAGAGTTTTAAGGTCGGTTTCAACCTTTTATTAGAGGTAAAAGGTTTAGTGACTCGTTCGTTGAGTTCTTAGGTCAATTGAACTTCTTGTCGAGTTTTTATTTCTTGGATCTTGTTGGGGACAATCTGGACAAGAGTGGTTCCGGAGTATTGTAAGCGTCATTTAGAGTCTTTTGGTAGCATTCGCGGTGCGTTAGGCGCCGGGGTGTTACAGGCGTCGAAGGAGATATTCTTCTTGGGCCACGGGATGAATGTGCCAATGGCATCCCCTAGTGTGATGATCTCATCATTTGGGGGGATGTCCAGCGTGATAGCCTTGAAAATTTCATGTACACCATCGACATGGACCTTCGCGTAGCCCAGCTCTATAGTATGGCCGTGCACTAATGGCCCTACACTAGATGCATACGCTTGTCCCCAAGTAGCCTATAGGGGAACAGAACCGTTGGCAAGCCTCACTTGCAGATTGCATGGTATGGCCACCTACATAAGGGTACATAAGTAATTAGCTAACACGTCCAACATTAAAAGTGTAGGTAAGAAGCACTGCAGACATGTTACCAGGGTGTCATCAGGAGAAAATCTGGCTTCAACCACATCCGTCTTAGGGGCGGACACGCAACTGGTCCGACGGTTAGTTGGGCTGAACTGCGCATATGCTTCTTGGGCTAGCATGTTCCGTGCCTGCCCCTCCTCAGCCACCCTTTGTTCCATCCTTTCCTCGAGGTTTCGTAGCTTATTATCGAACTGCTTTAGGCTAGCCAAACAACAAAAGAAAGAAAAAGCTAAGGCTAGGTCTAATTTCAGGAAGGCACATTTTACTCCTCATTCTGTACCTAGGGTGATGTAAACACCTTTTGTTGTAAGAAATACGGGAAAAGGCAAATCTGACTTTGTATACAAGCATACTCGTGTTGTGCATACTTATCGTGTGTCTCAGTATTGGATTCCTAAGTGCTTTATTTCTAACCCCAGTACCGAGGCCTCGACACCTTCTAGTGCTATATAGGTTTTTCGGATGTGGGTTGGAGAACAGAAGCTTAGTGGATCTTGGTCTTTTGCAAGATGGGATCAAGACTTGGATGGTTCTCACCTTTGAGATGGCTTTCAAGAGGCATGTGCGATAATTCTTCACCTACTTTGTGAGCTATTTTATACACTCATGTCTTTTTCATTCACAGATATCTAATTGTGTTATGAGATAGAATGTTTGTTCATATGCTCATATGTATCCCCTAGCATGTTCAATAATGTTATATCTTATATCATGTCTTTTCATGCTTAGAATTTATTTATCATGATTCATGCTTATGCTTAACTGAACATACCATGATAACTCAAGCACATGTATATCATCATCTCTCTTTTGATTTCATTGGTTATCCGTTTGAGGGGGAGTTAATGGATTTTTGGTGAAAATTTCTTTCGTTTGCTTTTTGGGAGGATTGTTCTTTCAGTTTTTTGTTTTTAAAATTAATCCCGTCAGGTGACAATTTTGAAGAAGGTTTTTAAGATGGTTGTTTTGAGGGGGAGTTTTTGAAAACTTTGTAATATTTTGTAACATCTTTTTTATTTTCTGTGTTTCTTAAATGAAAAACAAAAAAAATGAAAAACAATGAAAAAGTAATGAGCACTGTATTTCATACACATTTGTCATTTGAAGCCATGTTTATGTTACAAAATCTTTACAACTTTATGTTTATGCATATATGGTGTAGTTTATGACATGATTATTTAATGGAATGCCAACTTGAATTAAATCTTGTCATGGTTGAACTTTCTTGGCTATCTTGATCCTGCTTAAAAAGTGCTACATATGAAAGTTAAATGCTAAAGCTCAAAGAGTGGTTGTTGATAAATGCAAGAACAAGGTTATATACTATCGCACTTCTTCTTTACGAGACTGCTTATCATTGCACTTTGATATGAACTTGGAAGAGGTTGTGTATGACTAAAACCATAAAACCTTAAGCTTATGTCAGCTTGGCATGGTTGAAAAGTAACCATGAAACCTTAAGTTTGTGACTGCTTGGCATGGTTGAAAAGTAAGACTGATGGTGTATGTAATTCTTTGCAATTGTTATTGTTGTAATCAATTAATGAATTAGTTTTTCAAGCACAAATAAAGTGCACAAAAAATTCAATGTTTTCAGGTGTTAAGATTGTTGAGAAAGGGAGATCATGCTATGCAAAAAAATCGTTAATAGTACTTGATTTCTAGGTGTGCTTACTCTACATTGTTTATGTGTAGATTTGAGGGTGCAAGTACTTTTGATAGCATGACTTGGTGATGAATTCGTTATATTTCTGCATGACTCATAATGCTCAGTACATATAAAAAAACAAAAATAAATAAAAAGATTTTGTTCTCTTTTTTGTATTCTTGATGAATCCATTGTCAAAGGGGAAGAATTTTGGACACACATTACACATTCACACACATTCTTCTTTCATTATTTCTTCTTTTTAGGGGGAGATTTTTCACTTTGTTTTTTGTTTTTAAAACAAAATTTCTTAAAACTTTTTTTGTGAGGTGAATACCAATGTTCAGTTCTAAATGGTGTTGCCAATGTTTTCATCAAGGGGGAGATTGTGAAATCATGTACTGAAAAATTGGCTGAATATTGAAATTGGCATTGTAAAGTGATTTTGGTTATGACATGTGTGGTGCTTGTGCATGTGTTGTTTCAGCATGTGGGATGTACGTGTGTGTAAGAGTTGTATTTGGCTATGTTTGGGCCAGATTGAGATGTATACAGACTCTTTCCATGTTAGAAGTGGAGTTGTATTCAATATCTTTATGTTTGCTCAGTATAAATAGGGGGAGGCGTCTCCTGTTTATATGAGCTAGGTTTTAAGGTTTGTACTCTTTGTGTTTTGGAGTACTGTAGGCAAATCAAAGAAATAAAAATCCTTCTTACGTTCAGAGCATTTTGATTCTTGCGGTTGGAATCTTTTTGGTCAAGCAGCGTGAAGATCAGATCTTCTAATTTTTGCTGGACGATTTCTAGTGCATGTTTCCGGCGGCTAGTTTGTTTTGCGATTAGAAGATTGATGCATGCATGCAACTGGCGTCTTGGTGCTTTGACGTTATTTGCTCCTGACCGTTTTGTTTATGCGCTAGTAGTTCTTCTGCAATCATGCATCCATGCAAGAAGTACTTCCTGACGACTTGTTGATTGCGGCGAAAGATCCCCTCCTGGCGTCGTTTGGTCCTGCGCTAGCTTTTCGTTTGGTCCGGCGTAGTTGGACTTTAGTCTAGAGTTTGGTCCGTCGTGGCCTCTGAAGATCGTGTTTCGTCATTCTTTAATTGGGTCATCTTGTGAAGATAATATCTTTAGATCCATAGATCCGATTGAGTTGATTCTTTTCGGGTTAGCTTCGGAATTGAATCTATTCTACATTTAAAATTTCACATCAATCCAACGGTTAGATCTTCAGAAATCACTGTTTTAGTGAACATGTGTCAGGCTGTTTTCATTTGGTCTGGCGTAAATTGATTTGGTTTGCTACAGTAGAAATTTGGTCCGGCGTACATGTAAAAATTTGGTCCGGCGTGAAATTTGGTCTGCCGTGCAAGTAAAAATTTAGTCCGGCGCAATAAGGTTTTTGTTGAATCCAAACCAAGCAATTTGAATCTGAATTGGGGTGTTTCAAAAATTATCAAAATTTGATTTTAGCTTTCGCGCAATCATTCACCCCCCTCTGATTGCTAGATTAATGTATTTTGATCCTACAAAGGAAATCGGAACTTACTGAAAATACTTGTATCTTAACAGACTAACCAAACCTGGCGACTAACTAACAGATATTCCAAAGACAACAAATAGCAAGAGATAGTAAATAGCAAGATTAATCCTAACAGAGTGAAGTTCGGTGATTCGATGGGTTTGGCCGCATGGCGCGGAGCTCCTGCTGCAGGTACGCATGCGGCATGAGCTGAGGAGAGGAGAGTCAGGCTAGGGTATGAGCGATGTTCTGCTTAGAATAAGAGCAAAATGAATGAATAAACTGTTAAGTTAATCTTGCTTTCGCTGATCAAGTGTGCTCCCATTTTTTTTGTTGTTTGCTGCTTCTCTGTGTTGTAGAAGTTTAGGATTGTCTTCAGTTAATGTAGCGGAGTGGTACCGGATTAGGAATATTAACCAGAAGATTAGTATTTGAGTTGTAGTCAGTTTCGGTCATAAGCAGAGTCTATTCCGATTGTAAACAGAGTCCGATTTTGATTCCTGTAAACTCTTGGGTATGTTGATTAATCTTGTAACTTTCTGTTCTAGAAGTCAGGTTAGTACTCGGATGAGTTGGTTTAGCTTTGTGTTGTTGGACAGAATAATAGTATTTGAATCGGTATAGTAGCAGTTGGGTCTGTATTGGTTTCGGATTGTGTTGATTGATGAAGAATCGAACACCATAAATCTGGGTATAAGAAGTGATTAGAAAAGCAGAAAAGGCGTGCAGTTTGGACGTCTCAAAAACTTCTCTGGTGCTTGGTTATTTGTTGCCGTATTCGAAGCTCTGAACATTGGTTTCAGGCTTTGGATTGCAAAGAAAATGTTCACAGCTGAATGAGAATTCTATATTCAGAGAAGAGGTTTCAGAATAGGGCTTCAGGTACGGTGCAAGCCACGGCGGCATGGGCATGGCTGGGCGCCTGGGCCAGCGACGGAGTTAGCGATGCTGCAGCTTGGGCAATGTGTGGCGAGGTTGGCAGGCGCAGCAGCCTTCGGCCAAGTGCCGTGCGAGCCCTCAGCGTGGCGCCCGTGCAGCATGGCAGTGCTTAATTGACCAAAGGGATGGGTGATGGCTGTGAGTCAAGTCGGTTTTAGTTTTGTTTTAGTTTTCGTAGTATCTGATCTACTCGAGTCTTTTGTTTTCAGACTTTGATTCTTTATTGACTAGATAATATAGTCTAGTTGAGTTAGATAGGTAATTAGTTAGTTGCAGAGATGGCTAATTAATTAGTTAACCGTGCATGTGCATGTATCGAGTGAGTTGCTTAACTCTCAGTTAGATAATTGCATGGCAATGGAATAGAGTTGTTGAGCTCCGTTTGTTAGTTCGGGTTGATTGTTAGCTAGTTAGTGCTTTGCATTTGAAAGTACGTGCGTTAGTTTGAGCTGGGCGAAAGCTTCAGTGCAGTTGTTTTCTTGAGTTTTAGGTACCTGTTTAAGCACATGAGTGTAGGAAATAATCTTCTCAAAGGTTTACTTCTTTGTATTTGCATGTGATTAGCAAGGTCGTGTGTGTGTATGGTGCTGGTCATGCAACCGAAAGAACGACTAGATGTTGGCTGGGTACGTGGAGATTGTTGCTTTGCACATTGAATAGACAGGTTTTGGTCATGGGTTGAATTGGCTCAAAAGTGGTATTAGCCATTTCAAAATTTTCTAGAAATTTTTGTGTAGGAAGATCGCGGTATGTGGTTTCCATTTTCTTTGTTTTTTCTCAAATTTCCACTGTGGTTTTCATACAGTAATTATTCAAATTTGACAGGTTTTCAATCAGTTTTTCATTTTTCCTATAAAAAAATATGCTTCATTTTATATGAAATTTTTTCAATAACATTGATGATTATTTGGAGCTACCATAAAATTTAAGATGATTATCAGGTATATTTATTTTTATAAAATTTTGAAATTGATAATTTTGTTTTAAATTATCCCATATTTTGATTTTTTTTCAGCAATAATGAGTTCACATGTATGTGAAATTTTTTGAGATGACTAGCGTATTATTTGGGATTTATGTGAATTTTTGCAGATTTTATCTCTTAAGTGTTTTTGGGTTTTGTGTTTTAGAGTAGAAGAAAGCAATTTATATAAAGTTTCTTCTTAAAACCCAAAGCTCAAGGAAATCCTGAAAGGATGGAATTTCAAAATAAAGTTCGTATTTCAAATTTTTTTTTATAGTTGCCCATTTTAGTTGAAACATTTTAATGTAGTAACTTGCTCTTTTCTTTTAGGTTGAAATACTAGAAAATGAAGTAAAACATGATATTTAAAATAAAAGTCTTGGTTTCAGTTGAAATTTTTATTCAAAACCATTTTAAAACTTTAAATTTTTATTTTTCCTATTTTTGAAATTTTTGGAATGTTGCAATTTGTCATCTATGTCTTTCAGTTTTGGTTTCATCCCATATGTTTTTTTTAACTCATAATCTTCTTCACTTAAGTTTTGCACCATTACATCATACTTTCCCTTTAAATATTCTATCTCCACTTCAAGTCTTTTTTAGCATCCAACATACTTTCCTTGTGCACACAGTACTAGTTCCTAGATCAGTAGCTAGTATGCATGTAACATCCCAAAATTTTAGCATTTTAATTAATTAGTATTATTTTATTGCTAAGTACGAATTTTGTGAATTTTCTGAATTTATTTGGATTTTCTGAGATTTATTTAAATTCTTTTGAATTAAATACATTATCCTTTGTTAAGAAATAATTATAAAAGATATTTGCAAAATAAAGTTTTTGTGAAAATATTTTATTTAAGTCCAGAATGTCTCAAAATATTTTTGAGAATTTTCTGGGAATTTTAGAGTATTTCTAAAGCCTTAAATAAATCAAAACATTTAATCGGAATAATTAAAATAGGAAATCCGGAAATATCGTTGAATGATAAAGTCGGCCCTAGCATCGTATATTTATGGAAACCCGAATTAATCCGATCGTCGGATCTTGATCGGACGGTCACGGCCACCGTTCGAATCAAGTTTCCAAAACCGCGCCGCCGCTGTCTCAACACACGGAACCTAGGGTTTTTTTTACAAGATGCCGAGGCTATAAAAGCCGTGCCTCGCCTCCCGAGATTCTCACCACCTTGCGCAGCCAGCAGCTCTAGCCTTCGCCTTTGAATCGCGCGAAGCCGCCGAGAGCTCGCAAAGTTCTCCGTGAGCGCCGCTAGTTTCTCCGCTTTTCCGCGTCAGATCTCTTCCGCCGATTTGAAGCTAGCATCGAACTCACCGAGTCACGCCTGCACTGAGACGCTATCTCTTCTTCGCCGAGTGCACCGTGACGCCGTTTGGTGGGTCATCTTCTCCACGGTCGGTGAACGAGCGCCGCCGCGTCACCCACTCCGGAGCCGAAGCACAGCAGCCGTCCGATCTCCAACGGAGCGCCCAGATCACGCCGCGTCGGCTCGGGTAAATAGGAAAGAGCTCGGTAAGCATGAGCCGTCGATCACGAGATCAACGGTTGAAAACAGGCCACGTCGCATCCGTACATATGACCGGGAAAAATCCGGATTTTCAATACAAAAATAATTCGGGAAATTCGGGATTTATGAATTAGGGTTATTTTCAGGATTTTCAAACTTCAAAACCTTATAACTTTTGCATATGAACTCCGTTTGAGGTGATTCAAATTCCTAAAAATTTGTAAAAATGAGATCTTTCTAATGGTGGCTTTTATTTGAATTTTTGAATTTGTTTGCTCTTTGGTTTTGGTTTTTATTTGCTTTTCTCTCTCGATTCGCGTAGACGTTGAATTGTGCGAGGCTTCGGAAGGGGATTTCTCAGCTCAGGAATTATTTCCAGACCAGGAGCAGGAGCTTAACGAAGGCAAGTTGTGCTTTGATCATGTTGCACCCATAAAATAGATTGCATGCTATTTTGATTTACCGTATCACTCGTTATTTTATGTGTATAAATGATTTCAACGTAAGTTTGGGATTAGCTATCATACCCCTTTGAATTATACCTACCTTGCTAGTTGTATGCCATGATTTACTTGTCACCCTAGGTTGGTTAATTATAGTTGGTTAAATAGAAAATCAACATGGGTGGTTAGACCGAATTAGAGATGCTTAGCCATGCCACGTCATCACATGCTCATGGAATATTGTTTATTAATTTTGACTAATGGAATATGGAACTATGATGATAATTTGTGGGCCATGTGTGGTCGCACAAAGAGATTGAGTTGTTGTGACAGCGGAGTCACACAACGATGTTGATTTGTGAAGAGCACGTGGTGCTTGGTAATCAACTGGGGTGGGAAAATTCATTTAGACTGGGGCAAGTGGCAAGATTATTTATGGTGGGCCAAGAGTGGCAACTGGGCGGTCGTATTTGGTTTTTATTGGTTTTGGATATTTGAGATTATCTCTGGTTAGTCTTGCCTCGGTCAAAACTAAGGACTTAACCTTGCAAGCCTTTGACCTGAGTCAATCATGTAGCCACACGTCTGTTATGGGGCAGCCTAGCTGACTAATTTGCAAATGCTTAACTTAAGTGCTATCTTGGTGTGTGAGTCCGTGCACGGGAAACTCACATGGCGCAAGAGGGGGCCTGTTGTGGCGGTGTAGCCCTTCGTTGTTGAAACCTTAGCGGGTAGCTTGGGTTAAGAGGATGCATTGTAAAGGCTTTGTTATAATCGTCACTTTGTGTGGTGCATGGTTATATCGTGTGGGTAAAGTGCATAACCTCTGCAGAGTGTACAATCTATTCGGATAGCCGTGCTCACGGTATTGAGCAATGCTCGGAAATTACAGTCAAGGGGTAGTTAATTAAAACTTGTTAACTGGATGGGATGGCAGGATGCCATGTGGATAATGGAACTTGATTTAGAATGGAGAACTTGGGTTTGATTTGAGAAACAATGGAATCTACTTACTTGTTATTATTTGTTTTACTGTCCTTTCAATATATATACTGTTTATGTTTGAAAATGCTGCTTTACTGCTTATGAGCCACTTAGCCATTCCTTTGGAATAAGCCTGCATATAGATATGATAGAATTGCATTCTGTGCACAACTTGTTGAGTACGTGTTGGTGTACTCACCCTTGCTTACAAAACAACAACAGTGGAGGAGTCATCGCCTTGTGCTTAGGAGGACTTTCAGGGTGGACGCGAGTCACTAGGCAAGCCTTGTCAGTTCGCTGTGGTGTACTGATGAGTCACTACGTCTTCTACGATTTTCCGCTGTATTTATCTTATTTTATCTTAGTCTTGCCCTATGAGGCCGAATAAATGTAAGTGATCATAAGATCATACACTAGTTACATGAAATAAATGAAGTCTTATTGTTATTATCGTTGTGTATGATGTGATGCTTACCGATGTTAAGCCGTGTGCACTAGCATTAATCCTGGGAATAGTGCGGCATACACGGTGGATTCGAATTGGTGAATTCGGGTCCTTACAATGCACATTTACAACGATTGGAATCATAACCATACATTATATTAATTAAGCGGAAACTAATAAACACATAAATCTTACAACTCAGAGTATATAGCAGCGAAAGAAGCAAGGCCTTGTAGTGTGCCCATCCATCCCGCAAGCAACTGACAAGGCATAATCCCTAGAAAGATCACGGCAACAAGGATCTTGCAACCTACGAAGAAATAAATCTTCGAAGCTTCGCTAGCTTTACACCTAAAAACAACAAATTAAGCAAGGGTGAGTACTTTCGTACTCCGCAATACTTAAGGTGGTATTTGCAAATGCATAAATGCAGTCCAAGTCAAAGGAGGCTATTACAGTTAATTTGCATAAAGCGAAATTGAATTGTAAATCAAGTTATTTGCAAACGGAATTTGTAAGAGCAAGTTTGATTGATAACAAATAAGTAAAGCATAAGTGACACTGTAATACCGCAACTTGTTTTACCGAGGTTTTTGGCCAGAATTGTGTTATTTTCTTAAATCCAAGGATTTATTCGGAAGGACAAAAGATCGGTTATCTCGCAGTTTTAAGATTCTTAACGAAAAGTTTCGAGTTGTGCCGATTGTGTATTACTGCGGATCCTTCTCCAAGCCTTGGATTTCATTCGGTTGAGCGTAGATTCCTCTCACAGGCGTTTTCGGGGGTTGTGGACCTAATTGTGAGGGTTAGAGTTAAAATTAGGTTGTGTGGGAGGGGTTTTCTGAAATTTGTCCCTTCCCACCTAACTTTTCACCCTAACCTCATCTCTCCTTCATTTGGTGGCTGTCCCTTTTCCTCCTTGGCTGATTTTTCCCCAGCCCAGCCCCTGTCGACTCCCATTTCCTGGCGCCTCCCTCCGCTTGCTCTCCTTCCCAGGCAAGGCGCCTCTTGCCCTCGGCCGAACCCTCCTGGCGCCTCTCCCCCAGAAGTCTCATGGTGCCTCTCCCCCCAACAAGTCTCCATGGAACCTCCCCCAGCAAGTCTTCTCCTGGCGCCTCCCCCCAGCAAGTCTCCTCCATGGCGCCTCCTCCAGCAGCCGCAACAGCCAATCCCTCCTCCTCTTCTCCCTTGAGCCAAGGTGAGGAAAAATCTAGGGTTTGGGTGTGGTTGGGTGGCTGAGTTAGGGTTCTTGGTTCTTGCCATGGGGTTTGATTGGTTGTTTAGTGGTGTATGGAATGGATTAGAGGTGGAACCCTAGAAACTGTGCAGTTTTGTTTTCTCGAGCAGATTCGTGTGCTTTGTTATAACGCGAAATTGAAAATTCTGCAAGCATTTTCTCAGGGTCTGGCTATTACGAAAGTTGTAGATAATCGAATTACCTTTCAATAGAGACCAAAATCATTAAGTTTTGTTCAGCTATTTAAAAGTTATGGCTATTTTACCGAGCGCTGTCCAAACTGTGTCGTGATTGGAACAGTCTGTATTCAACTGCAAATTAGAGGAACTTAGAGGCCGAATCCTGCTTTTTTTATACTTAGAAAAAGGTGGGAAATTTCCTTCCGTTCGAGAAAATGTACTCGTTTATTTGATTTGGAGTCGTTAAACTCAAGTTATGCTTGTTGGAAGTCTGCTGTCCCGTTGGACAGATTTCTGGTTTTCAGGCTTTCGGAGGGGCGTGTAGAATCGTGGTTGTACTGAGTTTTGTGGTTATTTGGTTGGCATGATTTTGAGTGGATTATGCCTATATGCAGGTGGTGTGACCCCGGGTGTGCCGCCAACTTCTCACCACGCTGTTTCGAGAGGTTTAAGGCAAGTGTATTTTCTAGATCGTGGTTAAGAGGGTTATTGGATTGTTTGCTTTTAGCGTACGTAATTGCCGATGAGTATGCAAATGATAAGCTTTGTTTGGGTATAACTAGAAAATGGCTCATTTTATGAAAAGCTTATGTTGATTAAAAGGTTGAGGGAGTGGGTGCAAGTGCATCCCTAGATTGTGGATAGGAAGTTATTTTGATGATTCGCACTAAGATTGAGTTAATGCTAACGAAAACGCAAATGATATATATGTGGTTATGAGTATATCTAGGAAATAGCTCATAATATGAAATTGCCTGTGTTGATGGTATTACCGAAGAAATGGATGCAGACGCATCCATTCGAAGGTTAATAAGAAAGTGTGTCCGTTGCTTATGTTCTATTTACGAAAGTGCTAATGTTGATGGAAATGATAAACCTTATTTAGGAGCATATCATGGATATGGTTCCTATGGTTAGGTTGCTAATGATGAATTATATTCATGTGCATATCTGGGACTTGGTTCCTGTTGGGATTATGAAAATGTTATTTGATATAATTGTTGAATTAATGGAGTTCGTCTGAGATCAATTCCAATGTTGATAAGAATGGAGACGTGTCGTGCCTGATCATCTGGTAAGGCTGATTTATGGCGAATGATAAAGTGAGTGTTTTTATTGCAATCTTCTGCATTCATGACATGCATATGATCATCGGGCCAGGTCGGTGAGAAAGTCATAACTAATCTGGTGAGGTCGATGAGAAAGTTATGACTAATCCGGAGCGCCATTTGGAAAGTCCTACCTCGTAGTCCCATCCACGGAGTTGGACGGGAGTGAGACAGTAAGAGTAGGCCCCGCCACGGGATGGTCAGGATTGAGAGGGTGCACACCGACGGGTGTGCACTCAGCTATACCGGTATAGGCTAAAAGGTTGAATTTGGAGCATGAAAGCATAAGAGTATAAACGCGTTGCATTGCATTGTGTTGCAGTTGAGAAATGTTAATTGATGAGAATGGAAGTGACAGGTTGAGGATTGAGTCGTGAGCTCATCCAGAAATGTTTATTGTGGCATGGGTAAAGTTTACTCACGTTTTTGAGTGGTCGTGGTAAGTGGAGTTATTTACTACTTCTTGTATTGGATGTTTTCAATTAAGTAATGACTATATTAAATTCTAGAGTAAAAGTAACTCAGTTGAATTCATTACTTTTCATTATTGTTGCACTTTGCTGAGTCTTGGACTCACGCTTGTTTGCTTCCTATTTTAGGTACTTTGAGGCTGGCTCGTCTGGTTGGGAGTAGTATCACATGCACGACTTCGGTCTCCAACAATTTATTTAATCAATTCATTAATTCTGGATGTAATTAATGGGGTTGTAATATGTTGCTCGTCGTGTTGGAGTTTGTTAATTTCTATTGGATGTATGATTGACTATCTAAGGACCTGCTAGAAAGTTTCTTTCTATTTTGAGTGATCGATATATTATACAACTGCTATTATTCTTTTGTCTGCTGAGTGGATGTCCTCTGTTCTAGAGAGGTCATGCCGAAATTTTGTAAATTTCGGTGGCTTAGTTTTAAGCCGGTTTTAAGCGTTTAAAGGTTGATTTCAGTCTTCCTGTAGAGATGTCATGAGTTAGTTAGAGTTTTTAGTAGCATCCGTGGCGCGTTTGGCGTCGGGGTGTTACAGCTGGTATCAGAGTGGGCTTCAGGTCCGTGGTGTTTGAATGTAGTGAGTAATTCTAGAATGAATTAAAATTTTGCTGTGTGAAAGTAGAAACATGGTTTAGGTTGAGCCTTTAAAATGTGACCCTAGGGCAATAACCGTAAAACTTGATGTAGAATGATGAATTAATTTAAAATCTAACACACTCTGATGCACAGTAGGAAAGGGATGGGACATCGCTGCATTGTGCTACAATGCTTATTTTGTTATTGATGCTATGTTGATACTTGTGGTTATGTTATATGTTGGTCTTGCTGAGGCTTGATAGCATGTATTTATTGCTAAGTTTATGAAGTTTGGTTTGACTAGTGGAATCTTTTGGGACTCTTTTATGTCAAGGATTTCGCCCTATCGTAGAAGTCAGATTGGTGGGGTGGCGCTTGAGAGCCAAGACCGAGGATTCATAACCTCGTGTGAGGAGAGTTCCTGTTCTTTTGTTGTAGATCGGAGAGTGGATGAAGTACGTTATTTGGTTGTGTCTTCTTTGGTCTTCTTGGATTTAAGACAAAGAAAAGAGTATTCTGTTGCTCCTCTTTTGGTTGCGTTGCGGAGAAAGTTATGGATTCCTTCTTGTGTTGGACATTCTCCCAGTTTAAAAGGAGTCGTTCTTCTATTATAGATTGGAGAATTGATGGAGTAAGTTTTCTGGGCTTTGACTTATTTGGTCTTTTTGGGTTTGAGTCAGAAAAAAAGGGGGGGATTTGGTGTTGCGCCCCATTGGTTGATGGCGGGGAAGGATATGGATTTCTTCGTGTTGTCGTTCTCCAAGTTGAAGTTTTGGTGAAAAACTTAAGTCGTGAGAACTTAAGGTTTGGGGCTTTAAAGGAAAAGGTGTTATTCGACTGATTCGCTTTTCCTTTCCGTGAATTTATTTGTGTACCTCATTTCCTTCGTGGAATTTTAGAGTTTGATGATTGGTTTGGAGATTTGTTGAATGACAAGGCTGGAGTCCTGTCATTTTCTAAGTCTTTTGAGAGTCGAGCTTCTTTGGAAAAATTTGGTTGACTTCTTTGGAAAGGAAAATACGACAGCCAGAGTAAGTTGCAGGTTGATTGAAGATCTGCCCGTAGAGGGTTGGTAGAATGTTTATGTTGTTGGGATAAGGTGGTCGACCTTAATTGGATAGATGGCAAGAATTATTTTGTGGGTCATGGTGATCCACGGTTATAAGCGGAGGTTGCGTAAGGTTAGAAAAGATTTTGTCGAAGAAGTAATAACAAGTTTGGTTGAGGAACTTGTTAATTAAGTTGATGGGGTTCACATTGTCGAAATCATGGGAGAATTAGATAGTTGATCTTACGTTCGTCATATGGTTGACGACTAGGAATTTTGGGTGGCAAGTTAATCTTTTGAAGGTTGCTTTGAAAAGCGATATTTTTGGAATAGATTAAGAAGTGGTATTGATGAATAGATTGAATATGGATACAATCTTAACCTGATGCCCCTTAATAAGTATCCTGAGGAAGAAAGAGTGTTTAATCATAATTCGGTGTGTTGATAATTTTGGGACTACTCCAATGCATTGAACCACGCCACTCCGTGGTCGTGGTTAATTATTGGCTCAAAATATGCTTACGGAATATACACTCAGCGTGTATGAATGGATTGTGCCTTTTTAGCAGCTGGACTTTGTTGTCTTTGAACTTCTTATCTAAAAGATATTAATAAATGTAACGGAAAATGTTGGAAGCTCTTGAGTGAGAGATAATGGTATTAATAGTTCGATTGGGGTTGGATTTAAATAAAATAAGAATGATTTTGGTGAAGCTTATGATTAAGTCGTAAGTGATTATTGCGAATAAAGTGGGTTTGGTTGAGTCATAAGTCCCCTTTCTTTTGAAGGAAAATTTGGTGGTGTGTGTAGATGTTGGATTATAGGATCGGTTTGCTATTCCCGAAATGTTAGTTTTGGGATTGGTGTGAGAGGTTTTGCTTGGGTAAAAGCAAGATGACCTTCTTTGGATTAATGTGTTGTGTTGCTTTTTAATCGAGTGATTCTTCGATGTGAAGCTTTCCACCTTAGAGCTCAAGGTGAGAGAAATGGTTTATGCTGTTAAGAGAATAGAGTTCTCCATGATTTTGTGGTTGTTTTTGAAGAATGACTGTGTGAAGTTCTCTTTTTAGTTGAGTCTTTCCTGGTTGTGCATTTTATGCATTGATTTCAAGTTGAGGAAAAATGGTTAGTTTTGGAAAAGAATCGAGATTCTCTTTGCCTTCGATTGGATGCGGGTTCTTTGGGTGAGTAAATTAAAGATTTATGCTCTTTGTTTTCGTTCTTCGGGCAATATCGTCCTAGAAGGAGAATCTCGTATGGATGGGATTTAATGAAGTCATAATTGGGGTTAAGTGTTGATGGTATATGGGTTTAATGTGGAGAGTAAGGAGAGGTGTTCCTTGTCGTGGTTCCGACCATGTGGGAGGATCATTTTGATTGTGTTGTCCCTGGGTTGTGTGGGACTTTTTTGTATGTGGGCTGGGTGGAATCAGTCACTAAATGCTTTATTTCTTTAAGTTTATCGGAACCCCCGGTTTTATGGGTTAGACTCAATGTGGGTCAGTCGAAAATGGATGGTTCAGTTGTGAACCTTTTCTTTGAGTGGTTGTCTCGTTGTATGAGACAAGTTTGGAAGAAGGTCAAGTATGATTTTGTGTTATGAGGGATTTTGATTGGTGCCCTGTGGGGCTAATCATTTTGATAGTAAATAATGATTCTTGATCCTGTTGTTTCCAAGGGCAACTGTTGAACAGATACAAGTTGTGTTTTGATTCCTAGAGGATTCCGGTGTTAATTGGCTAGAAATAGTGGTATATTCGGATTTGGTTAGAAGTTTGTTGGATTGAAAAGTCTTGTGTGGCTTCGTGGTTTAAGCTAAGCGACCCGTGGTATAGCTTTGATATGGTGGGCTAGCTCGTTCGATGATATGGCTTGATAATGGTTATGTGGTTATAAAGGTTAATCATTGAGGAGAAATGTGAATCAGGGTTCCTTTGTTCTTAGGGGATTTGGGTTTAGAACCCCAACTGTTCAATCGAATAGAATTCAGTGATTCGGTGAAACATTGGTTGGATGCTTAATAGAGTGTTGTGGTTTGCGATAATCGTATCTTCATGAGTTGATGATCTGTGGTATACTTTGGGAATTTGGCTATCTGCCTAGTTCCATTAGCGTCTGCGTGTGAGAGATGTGAATTCTCAAGTTGAAAAGAGAAGTGACTCGAGTTTTGGAGTCTCGTGCGTGAGAAGTACCCAACTTTGTTCTTTTTGGGTGTTTTCGCTTTGTCAGTTTGTTACGGTTGTTCTTCTGGGTGTTCTTGTTGTGTTCAGAATTCGAGGTCGAATTCTATTAAAGGGGGGAAGAGTGTAATACCGCAACTTGTTTTATCGGGGATTTTGGCCGGAATTGTGTTGTTTTCTTAAATCCAAGGATTTATTCGGAAGGACAAAAGATCGGTTGTCTCGCAGTTTTAACATTCTTAACGAAAAGTTTTGAGTTGTGCCGATTGTGTATTATTGCGGATCCTTCTCCAAGCCTTGGAATTTCATTTGGTTGAGCGTAGATTCCTCTCGCAGGCGTTTTCGGGGGTTGTGGACCTAATTGTGAGGGTTAGAGTTAAAATTAGGTTGTGTGGGAGGGGTTTTCTGAAATTTGTCTCTCCCCACCTAACTTTTCACCCTAACCTCATGTCTCCTTCATTTGGTGGCTGTCCTTTTTCCTCCTTGGCCGATTTTTTCCCAATTCCCGCCGACTCCCATTTCTGGCGCCTCCTCCTTGCTGCTCTCCTTCCTGTGGCTATCGCGCCTTGCCCCGGGCCGAACCCTCCTGGCGCCTCTCCCCAAAGAAGTCTCCTGCACCTCTCCCAAAGAAGTCTCATGGCGCCTCCCAAAGAAGTCTCCATGGCGCCTCCCAGCAAGTCTTTTCCTGGCGCCTCCCCCCAGCAAGTCTCCTCCATGGCGCCTCCTCCAGTAGCCGTAGCAACCAATCCCTCCTCCTCTTCTCCCTTGAGCCAAGGTGAGGAAAAATCTAGGGTTTGGGTGTGGTTGGGTGGCTGAGTTAGGGTTCTTGCCATGGGGTTTGATTGGTTGTTTGGTGGTGTATTAAATGAATTACAGGAGGAACCCTAGAAGTTGTGCAGTTTTGTTTTTTCGAGCAGATGCTAAATTGAATCAAGTTTCATTTTTAGTTTGCAACTGCACTATACATGATTCTTCATTCATTTTTTTTGGCATTAGTAGAGTGCAGACCTAGAAATGTTCTAAAGCTATTTTTGCACTATTTTGACATTAACCGCAATAGATTATTCATTTATTTATTGTTGTAATTAACATTTCCTTTTGTTAAAAGTATGTAAACTAAGCTTGATTCTAAGTATTTTTACATAGATAGGTCTGTACTGATTTCAGGAACTTTTACAAAATATTTTATGATTTCATGAACTATTTATACACTCATTTCTATTAATGGCCATATTAAGATTTACTAATGATTGCAAAGCACATTTATTAAACTTAGATCAAAAATTAAATATATTTGTATGATTAGGTTTATTATAATTCCTGAAACATATAAGCATTTATTTTATGATTTTAGAAGCTATATTTTTCATATATGCAATAGTGTCCATAATAGTGTTTGTCTCATTTTTTATTTTAATAATTTTTCTATGACTTAAAAATTAGATATTTTTGTATCCTTGATTTCATCCTGGTCTTAGAATCATATAAAAAATTATTTTGTTATTTTATGGCTTATTGTGTACATGTTTTTATTAAGAGACCACAATGGGGTTATTAACAAAATTTTATTCCAATAATTTTTCTAAAGCTCAAAAATTAAATATATCTGATATTCTGAATAATTATGATTTTATATGATGTTAGAACTTTGGTTTACTGGATTTGAACTTAAAATGTAAAAGTTATTAATATATGTATGATATATGGTCTGGAAAATGGATAGGAAATTGTAAATACGCTTTCTAACTCAAGAGGCGCATTCTACCTTTTGCTTGGCAGTAGAGTGAGTCGCTGGCTCTTGGGACCCACTGGGCAGTGAGATGAAACAGAGCAGGCTGGAGGGGACATCGCCGGCGACGGAGAAGCGGCGAGGTTGATCGGTCGGTAGGGGGAATAGAAAGAGGAGGGCAAGGCGCATCTACTAGTGGAACCCATTCAAGCGGAGAGGCCCTGAGGTGAGTCGCCACCGGGGAAGGGCGACGGCGGAGAAGGTACCTCGCCGGAGAAGACGAACAGGGCGTTTGGGGTTGAATCGGTAATATTTTAAGCATGAGCCAACGCCAAGGGTTCCATTTTTGGGGTCGAACAGGGTGGAAACTCACCGAAGAACTCCGCCAACGGTGGCCTGCCGAGGGGAAGATGAGCTCATAGTGACGGCCCCATTTGCATGAGGGAGCTCAAATACTTGTGAGGGGTTTTACTTAGTAGCGTATGAGGATGCTTTGGCTCAGAGGAATTTGGAATTGGTACTCTGGTTCAGTTGATTTGGTTTCGGGTTTTGAGCTCTAAGGTTGTCAGTCATGGCGGAAGAGGAGTGCTCCGGGTGTGTTGGTTAGAGGAGAAGAAGAGGGAGATGAAGGAGAGTGAAAGCGCGACTCAAGCGATCACGGGGTGCAATTTATAGGTGAGGAGTGGTGTCGGTGTTTCGTATAACCGGTAAGTAAATTTGTAAGTATAGGGGGTCGCGCGTCCCCTCTCCTCGAATGGTTAGACTAAGGAAGTTCCGGATGTATACTGGTTCGGGCGGAATGTCCCTACTTCCAGTTCGTGGCGGTGGTTTGTATTACGCTGGGTGCCGGGGGCTACAGGAGGTTACAAGCGGGAGCTAAGGACAGGCCCTTAGCGTTCGTCCGAGAGGAGGAGTTCGAAAGGGCTTGCCTAGATCGGATACTGAGTCGGGTCGGATGGCTCAGTTCGAGTGAAATGGAAATATGAGCGTATATGAGCGTGCCCTTCCCTGGGGGCCCTGCCTCCCTTTATATAGGCGGAGGGGGCAGGTTACACGGGAGTTTAGAAAAGAGGTAGGGGTAGGCTACGCCCGGGAGTCCCGATCTTTGGTCCTGATGACTGACAGGTTCCTGCTTATCCCATGCCAGGTTGGTAGACACAACGGACGGCGCCCCATTGGGAAGGTGCGCACCTGCCCTCTGTGCGTCTGTCAGATGTTGCTGGCTTGAGGGGACGGTTGCTTAGCTGAGGCCGCCCCCAGGTTGTCTTGGGAAGGAACCACTCGCCCCATCACGGCCGTCGTGTCCATGGAACGGGTGACCAACTCGGCGCAGACCGTCGATGTGGCGGAGGTTTCAGAGCTGGAGTTCGTCGGGGCCCCGGCCAAAGGCCTGAGTCGGAGTCCACGGGGGCGTCGGACCTGGGTCTAGGCCGGAGCCTGTTGGGGCGCCTGGCGGGAAACCGGGTCGGAGCCGAAGGTCGCAGAGGCGTCGGCCTTGGGTCCCGGTCCGGCCTAGCGAGGACGCCCGACCCGAGGCCAGGTCGGAGCTCCCTTGGTGGGCTCGATCGAGGCCCGGGATCCTGCATGGCCTGATGAGGCCTTCGATCAGGAAGTGGCCTAGCATGGCCCATTTAGTGTTTTATCCAACATCAAATGATAATCCCATCTGTGAGGGATGGAGACTTTGGTAGTACCCCCTTCAGCAGTCGGCACTGTCACCAGTCTGGGCTCCCAGCCTGGATGACTGAGAGAAATACGATCTTGAAATAGATGTGTACTTTGCTGTGTGGGGTACCCATGGTATAAGTACTCGTCAAGTGGATATGCTTAGCCTCAGATGGGCTTGTTCTCGGTTGGGAGCTTCACCGAACGCGACAAGGAAAATGGCGAGCTAGCGGAAGCTGTAATGGGGCGATATGGCGCAGGACAGAGCGAGGGCAAACTTGGCTAAGGCTGGGTGATGCTGGCACTAAGGATGCGACGACTTGGTGAGAGGTTCAACAGATGATCTTGGCTTACCGATGCAAATCGAGAGACTTCGCCTCCTCGGTTGGCCGAACAGCGAAGGATGAGAAAACGACCTGGCGAGTGGGCCTGGGTGATGAGGACATCACTCCTATGCATATGCCCGAGACTCCTCCAGTTGTGATGCAAGGACCCATCACAAGAGCACGAGCACGGCAATTGAATCAACAGGTGAGCTCGTTCCTAAGTGCCCGTGCATATACTTGTGAGGATGGTATGCTACCTAATGATATTATTGATTATATTGTACTTAGGAACTTGGGAGAGGATCATGAAGGCCTTGGGAACCAGCAAGGGCCAGGAGGGAGGCAAGGAGGGCGTCCAAGTCAAGTTGGAGGCCCAATTCAGCTCGAAGTCGACTACCTCGGCCACCAGGAGCAGTGTTCACTAAAATCGTCGCCCAGGCCACAAACGGGATCCGATTTCAATGATCCACATATACCTCGAAAGCTAGGGAGATAACCTTTCCAATGGCACTAGTTTCAGGTCATTTGGACTTTGGAGTCAACAAGAATTCACGTTGCAAGTTGGCAGACAGAATCTATCCCAGGGTGCTGTGTCACCAATTTGGGCCGTTGGCCCATGTATCGTGTTGGAGTCCATCACGGACGCGTCTAGGGTCTCTAGGACATCCCTTAGACCTTATATTCAGTAGCCGCCGCTAGGGTTTGAGGCGGGTTTTGCTTAGATCAATTCTGTCTTTGAACAGTGTCGCCGTTTATCGGTTTGTGAGACCCCAAGTCGTGAGCTTCATCCTCAATTGCAAATTTAGTTGCATCTTTCTTGTTCTTGCTTGTGTTCTTGATTCACTGGCGGGATTACCCTTAAATGGCGAGTCAACCAAGGCGCGCACGGTTGATAACCAGAGGACGCGTGGTGTTGCGATTGCAGGGGTTTTGATCGTGTCGATCAAGAAGCCGGATCGTTTGTGTCTCGCGCCGCCTAATCGACTTATCCTCCACCTGACGGAAGTTCGGCTTCCCCGTTCCCATCAAGTGGTATCAGAGCAAGGTTATCATCAGGTTCGCCTTTTCCCGTAGTTTGATTTAGTTTTTCGTTCGTCCTATAGTCCACAAAAAAGCAAAAAAAAATTGCAGTTCATAGTCTACCATACCTAGAAACACGCCTAGCCTTTGCACAATTTCGTTTTCAAAGTCTGTAGTACTGAATTTGTGTCCATAGTTGAGTCGTGTTGCTGGTTTAGATCGTGGTCTTAATTTAGTTGTGTTTCATCTCCGCTGCATCCCATATCCTACACCGATCCAGTCACCAATCGCTATTTGTGTCCTTGTTGGAATTGGTTTGCTTTGTGGTTTTCATCATTTTCGGAGTCCTAGTTGTGTTAGGGTTTCCTCTTCATAAACCATAATACCCCACCTCCTGTTAGCCATACCGCCACCCCTCATCACAGAGCCTCCCCCCATAGATCATCTCTTTCCATATCCACTCCATACACCCTTGAGTTTGGAGAGGTGCCGCCTAGAAAACCCTAATTCGGAGTCCTTCCGTAAAACGGCCATAACTTTCGCATGCGGACTCGAAATTAGGCAAATTTTTTTTCATAGACATCTACAAAAACTTTTACATCCGATTCTCCCCCCTTCGTTGGGTTCGCTGAATTTATTTTTGCAAAATTCCCCCGGGAAGATTGAGTTTCCGGCCGCCAAAGTTTGAGCACGCCTTTCAGAGAACACTTCTTATTTCATATCGGTTTCATCTTATATTTGTTCAGTCTGAAAATTTGTGTACTTTCTACCTTTATGCTCCTGATTCTAGGAAAAATATTAGAAAAATAAAATAAAAAAATTTTGTGAAAGAAGCAGAGAGCCAAAAAAAAGGACAGGAGCAAAGGTAGGTGATTTTACCGTGCCTGATAGAAGTGTTTTGCTGCTGTGTTCATATCTGTTCATATATTCTGATGCCTTGTTGCTTGTCTCTATATATTCCTTGCTTTCTGCCGCAGCTAGAATAAGGATACGTCTAGACCGGCAACTAGGGCAAGTGCTTTTGGACATTTATTCAAAGATTACTATCTCATTCTTCAATTGTGTGCCACTCCATACATATAACCTTCCTACTGACTCCACATATACATCCTTCGATCGAGACAGGTTATTGACCCTTGCAATCGCTTCATCACGCCCACACGGTGTCACGAACCGACCACCGGTTGCCTTGTCCCTCTTTGTGTTGGTAAGAACAGGTAAGAACTTGGTAAGATTGCTTGAGAGCGTGAGATCCCACCTAGTAGTTCATAGGGCTCATAATACTCGTGCTTGTTTTCTTTCGTCCTTTTTTACGTGCTAACCATGGCGGTGGCAAGAAGAGCACTAACGAGGATGATGTTACCATCGAAGACCGTGTCCTTCATTGAGTTATCGACCATCTCATGGAGGAGATAAAAGCGATGTTCAAGGAGCATGCCACGACCACGAACAAGACCCTTGAGAGCATCGATCGACGAGTTTCCACCCTCACCGAGAGGATGGATGCCGTCAAAAAATGCCCTCCCGCGACCATTGATGGAGATGCATCCTTCAACAACGACGCCAACCACGGCAACAACGACCACGATGAGGATGGTGATTTTGAGGAAGATGAAGATGAGCAGCAACGTGCCGCCAGGGAACGTGCTGCTCAACGAGACGGCCGTCTGCATGACCGTCTTCATCGCAACCAGCACGGTATGGGAGGTAATAACCAGAACCGTAATGATGATCCTTTCGCTAAGGTAAAATTCACCATCCTTCCTTTTCGGAGCTTATGATGCCGATGCTTACTTAGATTGAGAAATGACTACGAAAGCGTAAATTTAATTCCCATCTAGTTCGAGATTCATAGAGTTAGACAAGCCACTAGTGAATTTAAAGATTTTGCTATAATCTGGTGGAATAAACTAGTAAATGCCCGCTTACAACCTGATTCTTGGGCAAGATTAAAAGATTCTATGCATAATAGATTTGTTCCTCCTTCCTACCAACGTGATATGCGCAAGAGATTGCAACGATTAGATCAAGGTAGTATGACTGATCAAGAATATTACCAAGAGCTTCAAAAGGGTATGTTACGTTGTGGTGTAATAGAGGAACCTGAGGATAAAATTGCTCGTTTTTACGGTGGTTTGCGTCCAGAAATTCAGGATATTGTTGATTATAAAGAATATACAACTGTCAATCGCTTGTTTCAACTTGCTATGTTAGCAGAGAAGGAGTTGCAGGGACGCCATTCTAAGAGCAGGAGCAACGCCGGCAGCACCTTCACGCTCCGAACGACTACGGGACAAGCGAAGACAGTGCCTTCTTCCACCTTCCGACCAGCTGCACCGACACCTTCGACAAGCACACGACCGGCATCGACGGCACCGCCCGCCCGTGCCGCGGACAGCAGCAAGGCGACCCCGCCAACACCGGCCGAGAGCTCCTCCTCCGTCGCTTCCACGGGCCGTACATCGACGGGAATTCGCTGCCACAAGTGCCAAGGGATTGGCCACGTCAAGAAAGAATGCCCCAGCCAGCGGGCATACATCGCCACCGATGACGGAGGTTACATCAACGCCTCCAATGTTGAGGACGAGATCGATGACACCAGGGTGGATGACGACGAGGTTGATGATGATGCCACCTTTGGAGCCGAGGATACCGCTGCGTACAGGTCCATCATTGTTCAGCGTGTCCTTAGTGCACAAATGGAGCAAGCCGAGCAGCAGCAGCGCCACAACTTGTTCTAGATTTTCTTCATCATCAACAACCGACGAGCGCACGTGATCATTGACTCCGGCAGCTGCAACAACTTGGTGAGTACAGATTTGGTCAAGAAGCTTGGCTTGACCACACGCCCGCACCCACATCCATACCACATTCATGGTTTGAATGATTCCGCAGAGCTAAGGTAACACAAGCAGTTCGGGTTCATTTTTCCATTGGTTCCTATTCGATTTTCTTGATTGTGATGTGGTGCCGATGCAAGCTTGCTCTCTTTTATTGGGTCGCCCATGGGAATATGTCATCGATGCACTTCACCACCGGTAGAAGTAATAAATACACTTTTATGCATAAGGGAAAGAAAATTACACTTCTACCTTTGACCCCGCTGAAATTGTTAAATCCGATAGGGAGCGGCTTGCTAATGACAAGAAAACCATTGATGAAAAATCTGAAATTCAGCATGTAGCCAACCAAATTAAATTGAGGAATCCCGTCTTGCTTGCTACAAAATCTGATCTTGCTGCAATAAGTGATGATGCTTTGTGCTATGCTTTGATATGCAAAGATGCTTTGATTTCATTGGATGATATGCCCAGTACTTTGCCTCCTGCTGTCACTAACCTTTTGCAGGAGTATGCGGATGTTTTTCCTGCCGAGATACCTCCAAGACTCCCACCCATACGAGGGATTGAGCACCAAATTGATTTGATACCTGGAGCGAGTTTGCCAAACCGAGCTGCTTATAGGACCAACCCCGAGGAGACTAAGGAGATTCACGCCAAGTCCAAGATCTTTTGGACCATGGTATGTACGTGAGAGCCTTAGTCCTTGTCTTTGTTCTGTTTGTTTGGTTCCTAAGAAAGATGGTAGTTGGCGCGTAATGCGTGGTGTAGAGCCATTAACAATATCACAATAAGGTACCGTCATCCTATTCCTAGGTTAGACGACATGCTTGATGAGTTAAGTGGTTCTATAATTTTTTCTAAGGTTGACTTGCGTAGTGGATACCACCAAATACGAATGAAATTGGGAGATGACTGGAAAACAACCTTTAAAACCAAGTTTGGATTGTATGAGTGGTTAGTCATGCCTTTTGGTTTAACTAATGCACCTAGCACTTTCATGCGCTTAATGAACGAGGTTTTACGAGCTTTCATTGGGAAATTTGTGGTGGTTTATTTTGATGATATATTGATTTACAGCAAGTCGTTACATGAACATCTTGATCATCTACGTGTTGTTTTTGATGCTTTGCGTGCTGCACGTTTATTTGGTAACCTCGAGAAGTGCACTTTTTGCACCGAACAAGTATCGTTTCTTGGCTACATTGTGACTCCACAGGGAATTGAGGTGGATGAAGCCAAGGTGCACGTGATTAAGAGTTGGCCAACGCCCACGACGGTTTCACAAGTGCGGAGCTTCCATGGACTTGCCGGATTCTACCGCCGCTTTGTGAAGGATTTCAGCACCATTGCAGCCCCATTAAACGAGTTGACGAAGAAGGGAGTTGTGTTCCATTGGGGGCAAGCACAGGAGAATGCCTTCAACCTTTTGGAAGATAAGCTTACTAATGCACCTTTACTCCAACTTCCTGATTTTAATAAGACCTTTGAGCTTGAATGTGATGCTAGTGGGGTTGGAATTGGTGGTGTTTTGATGCAAGACAAGAACACATTGCTTACTTTAGCGAAAAATTGAGTGGTCCTATTTTGAATTATTCCACGTATGATAAAGAATTGTATGCCCTTGTGCGATCTTTAGAAACGTGGCAACATTATCTTTGGCCCAAAGAATTTGTTATTCATTCCGATCATGAGTCGCTAAAACATATTCATAGTCAAGTGAAATTGAATCGTAGACATGCTAAATGGGTTGAATTTATTGAATCTTTTCCTTATGTTATCAAACACAAGAAAGGGAAGGATAATGTGATTGCTGATGCCTTGTCTAGGAGATATACCATGTTGTCCCAACTTGATTGTCGTATATTTGGATTGGAATCAATTAAAGAATAATATGCTAATGATGATGATTTTAAAGATGTCTTGCTGCATTGCAAAGAGGGAAGAACATGGGACAAATATGTGATAAACGATGGATTTGTGTTTAGAGCTAACCGCCTATGTATTCCAGTTGGATCCGTTCGTTTTCTTTTGATACAGGAGGCCCATGGAGGAGGTTTGATGGGTCATTTTGGTGCCAAGAAGACGGAGGCCGTGCTATCTGCCCACTTCTTTTGGCCGAAGATGAGGTGAGACATTGAGAGGTTTGTATCCCGCTGCACTACATGTCAAAAGGCTAAGTCACGACTGAATCCACATGGTTTATATATGCCTCTTCCTGTTCCTAGCACTCCATGGGAGGATATATCTATGAACTTTGTTTTAGGACTGCCTAGGACCAAGAGGGGGAGGGATAGTATTTTTGTGGTGGTTGATAGATTTTCTAAGATAGCTCACTTTATTCCTTGTCATAAGAGCGACGATGCTGTTAATATTGCTAACCTTTTCTTTCAAGAAATCGTTCGCTTGCATGGTATGCCTTCTACTATTGTTTCAGATCGTGATACCAAGTTTTTGAGCCACTTTTGGAGAACTCTATGGAATAAATTGGGGACTAAGTTGCTGTTTTCAACAACATATCATCCCCAAACCGACGGCCAAACCGAGGTAGTAAATCATACATTATCTACTATGTTGAGGACTGTTTTGAAGAAGAATTTGAAGATGTGGGAAGAGTGTTTGCCGCATGTTGAGTTCGCTTATAATAGGGCGGTACACTCCACCACCAAGGTAAGTCCTTTTCAGGTAGTGTATGGCTTCAATCCCCGTGCTCCTATTGATCTATTACCTTTACCTACTAGTGAACGAGTTAATCATGATGCTAAGGAACATGCTGAATTTATTCTGAAATTGCATGAAAAGACTAAAGAAAATATTGAAAAGATGAATGAAAGGTATAGGACTGCAGGAAGTAAAGGTAGAAAGGAAGTAAAACTTGAACCGGGTGATTTAGTATGGTTACACTTGCGAAAGGATCATTTTCCAGAATTGAGAAAGTCTAAATTAATGCCTAGAGCTGATGGTCCTTTCAAGATACTTGAGAAAATAAATGATAATGCATATAAACTTGAGTTGCCGCCCGAATTTGGGGTTAGTCCCACCTTTAACATTGTAAATTTGAAACCGTTCATAGGAGAAGAACATGAGCTTGAGTCGAGGACGACTCCACTTCAAGAGGGGGAGGATGATGAGGACATCACTCCTATGCATACGCCCGAGACTCCTCCAGCTGTGATGCAAGGACCCATCACAAGAGCACGAGCATGTGAATTGAATCAACAGGTGAGCTCGTTCCTAAGTGCCCGTGCATATACTTGTGAGGATGGTATGCTACCTAATGATATTATTGATTATATTGTACTTAGAAACTTGGGAGAGGATTATGAAGGCCTTGGGAACCAGCAAGGGCTAGGAGGGAGGCAAGGAGGGCGTCCAAGTCAAGTTGGAGGCCCAATTCCTCTCGGAGTCGACTACCTCGGCCACCAGGAACAGTGTTCACTAAAATCATCGCCCAAGCCACAAACGGGCTCCGATTTCGATGATCCACATATTCCTTGAAATCTAAGGAGATAAGCTTTCCAATGGAACTAGTTTCAGGTCATTTGGACTTCGGAGTCGATGAGAATTCACATTGCAAATTGGCAGACAGAATCTGTCCCAGGGTGCTGCGTCACCAATTTGGGCCATTGGCCCATGTATCGTGTTGGAGTCCATCACGGACGCGTCTAGGGTCTCTAGGATGTCCCTTAGACCTTATATTCAGTAGCCACTGCTAGCGTTTGAGGTGGGTTTTGCTTAGATCAATTCTGTCTTTGAACAGTGTCGTCGTTCATCGGTTTGTGAGACCCCAACTCGTGAGCTTCATCCTCAATTGCAAATTCAGTTGTATCTTTCTTGTTCTTGCTTGTGTTCTCGATTCATTGGCAGGATTAGCCTTCGTGGCGAGGTCAACAGGCGAGGCACGGTTGATAACGAGAGGACGCGTGGTCTTTGCGATTGCGTGGGTTTTGATCATGCCGATCAAGAAGTCAATCGCTTGTGTCTCACGCCTAATCGACTTATCCTCCACCTGACGAAAGTTCGACATCCCTGTTCCCATCACTGGGACCATTGGCAGAGGCTAAAGGCTCTAACCGTTGCATGCCAACAGAACGGAACTGAGGAGAAAGTTGTCCCACATGTCATAGAAAGGTCAAAAGCAAATGGGCGGCTCCGGTTCAATCAGTGTTGTCTCTGATTTTATTGGGCTACCAAATTGGAGTAGAAAATTTTCAAACTTTTTGACCGGGGTTAGTGGATAGATGTTGACACCTGGTAAAATTCTAAGGTTAAACTAAGTTACCTAAAAATTATTAATATTCTTACAACAGTGACTACTCTAAATTATTATTTCTACTTTTGATTTTTCTTTGAGAACAATTAAAGTATATTATTTCTCAAACTTTGTTTTTTAGATGGATTTGAGCTAAGGATGATTTTTTTAAAAATTTTCAGCTCAAAACATTACTCCATTATTTATTATAAATTCTGACATGGCAAATTCTAGATTTTTAGAATTTTGGTTTCTAAATTTTAAAAAGTCCTAAACACATTTTTAATTTATGATATTTTTACTAGATGTATAAACAGTAATGAGGTTTTCATGAAAATTTTTACAGCTCCATTTGTGATTCCAATATTTTATGTAAATTCTAACAATGCATTATTTAGAATTAAAAGTTGTCTCTTTATTTTATTTCTTCATTATTCTATGTGTAAAATTTCATTTGGTGGATGAAATAGCTTATTGACATTCTTATAATCTCATAGTAGATTTTTCAAAAATTTTGCTTTTTGCTTCTTGGCCTTTTCTCTTTTTCATTCTTTACTTCCCCTTTACTTGATTTTTCTTGCAACACAAAAATCCAAGAAACTCCAAATAAAAGCAAGAACATCAAGAAAATTCTAAAAATATTTACATCCAAGTTTAAATGTTATATTTTACTGTTCTCATATTTTTTGGGCTGTTACAGATCTACCCCCTTACAAAAATCTCATCCTCGAGATTTGCAAGGACTAGGTAGGTTAGCAAGTTCTTTCTCAGAGGTGACCCTGCTGTTCTGTCAGTACTTCATCTTCGTTGCAATTGCTTTACTGGACATTCGTCTTGTGATTCCAAATTGATGTGCCAAGGATAGAGAAGACTTCTATTTGGGTTTTAGGTAAGCGGATGAGGGATACCAGTACTTTCTACATATTTCTTTTGATTGAATAATCAGTATTGTTAACAAGGACAATTGAATTTAGAGAGTGGCATGATATATTTAGAATTTTTGAGGTGAAGGAAAGGTTGCATTGTCATTAGATTCATTTGGGAAATACTGAATGTTTAATATCAAGAAGGGTATTTGTATATAATAGTAGATCTGTGTAATTTAACTTTATTTAATGGAATTAGTTGAAAATGTATGTTATTCTGGGTTGACCTTAAATTGAAAATAGGGTGGGGATAATTCAAGTATTGGGTTGAGATAGAAGGATTAATAGATGATCCTCATAATTTGATTCATTTAATTACCTTGGCCGACAGAGAGTTTTCATTTTCTTTGGATTTGACAACTATGATGGAATAAAATATACATAATGAAAAGATTGATTGCAGGGATTGAATACACAAAAGTCATACTCAATGCCACATTAAGAGTCGGGTACAAAATCACATGAGGAAAATATTTACATTTAGAGCTTATCGTCATGGCAAGGGTTGCTTTGAGTACTTGTTGTTTTCTAGGTCTTTGAGATAACTTAGAAGTTACTAATGTCTTTCTTAATGAGGTGAAGTAAAACTCTTCTTGGGCAGATGTTGACGAAGTATCCAAGTTGTTCTTAGTTGATGCGGGTGACGTTATTAGTTTGGTACTACATCTGGTAGGTCGTAAGCTTCTTCAGTGGGTAGTTGCTAATTGACCTCATGAGATTGAAGACGAGGTAGATTTTTCTTCTACTTTGGGCATTTGTTGGCATAATGTCCATGATTACGACAGTAGTAGAAAATAACATTGGTGCCTGATTTTGAGTATCAGATAGCTGTTCATTAGTTGGGTTGGAGGGATGACAGATGTTGATTGTGATTGAGGATGAAGTTGAGTAGAATTTTCTTGGAACCAGTGTCCATGTTCAAGCGCCTCTTCTCCTGCTTACTTTTTGAGCAACTTGCTTTGGATTTTAATCCTCCTACTCTTGGAGTTATAATCTTGATACCAGTGATTTCTGGCATGACAATGGTTACAGGAGGTATTTTTTTCTTCCTAGGGGCATTGCTTAGCAAGATGGCCCCTTTTGTGACAGATGAAGCATTCACGCTTTTCTCGTGGTGGCTTTTTCGGTACAATTGTATGCTCAATACGGTCTCCCTTGCGAATCTCATCTTGCTGCTTCTTAGGACATTCCCTAGCCTAATGACCTTCTTCACATAAGAAACATGCTGTTGGTGATGGCTATTTACTACTTTCTGGATGAGGATTGTTAAAGTCAAAGTGGTGCTTCTCTGATTCTTCAAGCAACTTTTCTTGTACAACTTCTCTTCTATTTGCCAATTCTTGAGCAACTAAGGCTCGAAGTTTTTCTCGTTAATGCTGAACTGCAGCAGTGACTAATGGATCAAAGGGGCATTGCGGTGGGTAATGATCTCGACCTTCACAAAGAAAACAAGTGATGTTATCCATAGGATATTTTCTAGGAGAATGATTTCCTTCACAGCTGGAGCAGTTGATTGCATGCTCATTAGCAGTATGACCTATTTCTCCACAACGAATGCAAGCACGGGCTTTGGATTTGCTGGGTTGACAATACTTTAAGGAGCAACATTTAGGTATTAAATAGGATGTAGGAGGGGCTTTTTGATCCGAACAATTTGTTCTCTCGGCAAGAGCTAGAGTAGAATCATCATTTAGAGGTTGAAGGCATTGTATGGCTTTACTTCCAGGATTTTTTCCAAGGGATCTTGTCACAGGCATCCTGCAATGATATTTATTAGGATAAGGTTATTTAGATGGAATTCTGTTGGGTTACAAGGCAACGTTTCGTTCTTTAAAATCTTTTTAATTAAATTTCTTATTAAATAGGGTTAACACATCGTAAGTTTCAACCTAGTGGTTTTAACATTCACGAGTGTAACGCAGAAGCAATACAAAAGATTGACAACAAAATTTTTAATAACACAGAAATATTATATATATATATATATATTTAACTAAGTACATGGGGGTATCTAAGGTTTTTTTACTAGTCATATGTATTTATGTATAAAAGGTTTACTATATAGCTAGAATAATGTGTAACTCGCATAATGCTATCTTCCAAAGTAGGCTATTCAGTGACGAGTCTTCTTTTATCCTTTACACCACTTGTTGATGTCGGTATTCCCAAGCTTCTATGAAGTCGAAGAGGTTGTGATGCTTATTGCTTCCACCATCTTGAAGTTGTTGACGTAGACGTCACGATGTTGTTGACCTGTTACCGGAATTATTTTCAAAAAGATTTGTTGGTGGTTTTTATTTCGCAGAAGGATAAGGAAAGAAATACTTCTAGAAAGAATAATTTAGGAGTGGAGAAAGAAAATTCTACAAAGGAGAAATTAGTACATAGATAAGGAGATTAAACTCTATAGATGGAAAAAGAGTATATATACAACTAATACTACTCTTTTTATATTTCTTTTAGAAAAATGGGGTTTTCGATTTTTTCTCCAGTTTTCATTTTTTAACATTCATTCGAAGTTTTCCATTCATAAGTATAGAACTTTTCTGGTTCTAGCTCATTTTTATGGTACATAATTTAGGCAAAGCAATGAGGTGAGTTTTGAGGCATGGTTAGAAGTTATTGTTGGAACATTAGGTTTTGACTAGCCTAGAGTGACTTGAGTTAGTTTGGTGTTTACTAATTTGGTGAGATCTTGAACTTGGTTTATATATGGGTAATGGGTGGTGTCTTCTCAAGTAAAGCTAGAAGTAGTAATGGAGACTATACTACTAATCTTGATGAGGTTTAATTTTAAAGAAGGTTAATGACCATAATTGTAATATCGCGAACCCTCGCTTCAACCTTTGTGCCTTCAGTCGGGCGTGCTGGGGGCCGTCTGGCAGGTTTTTTTCCGAGGTGTTTGTTCCTTTGGGAGGTTGAGTGCTAAAGGTTTTGGTTTTGAGAGGGGTGTTTTTGGAAATTCCCCTCTCCACCTACCCTCTCTCTTTCTCTTGGACTTGTGTGGCTACCATTCTCATTGCCTCGCCTGATATTTTCTTGTTCCCCTTACCGACTCCTCTCTTTTCTCTCAGATGTTCCACTTCTGCCGGCTTTGCTCCAACCTCTGCCAGAGTTCCTCCGGCCAAACTCTCCCTGCGCCCAGCCCGTCGCCGCCTCCCTCCCTGTTTGGGCGACAGCAGCCAGCCGGCCCTCCTTCAAGTGGCGCCTCCTCTGGCTCGGCAGCACTGAGCAAAGCAGATCGGCAGCCCTCCCTCCTGGCTTGGCGCAGCTGGGAGCAGTAGCAGCAGCAGCCCCTGCCGGCCGCCTTCTCTTTAGCCCGGCCGAGCTCCCCTACCGATTGCCCTACTAGCGCCGTCCCTCCCCTATAGCCGGCACTTCCTCCTCCTTCCTTCCCCTTCTTGTGGTAAGTGGAGGTGGAAGTCTAGCTTATGGATGCATGGTTGTAGATAAGGTGTTTGAGAAAATGCCTCACATGCTCAACCCTAGTACTTGTGATTGTTTGTTACATTTTCCATGATGATTAAACCTGCTTGATTATCAGAAATGCATTTTGTAGTGGTTTGGGGGTACTGATATTTGCCAAAGAGAGAGTATATGCACGTATGCTTGCTACTGTCAATTGAAAGAAATGGGATTACTTGGTCATGTACTCCTGTTATTAGTTTTAATTTTTAGATTCTCCCCCTCTTCTGCTTTAGGGTTTCTCTTTGATTGGATGTTTATTGCGTCATGTTGTTCACATGGTAGACTGAGGTGCTACGCAATGTTCATGTGTTACACTATATTAGTGTAACACCCCGGCACCCCGTGTCCTGAATGTTACACCCTCTAGCACCAAGAACTACAAATCACTAAGAATAAATATTCGCAAAGCAAGCGAACAACTAGGAGGTTGTCAAAATTATTAAAAATTTCGGCAGCACCTCCCCTAAAACTAGGACATCCACTCAGCAGACAGAAATCAATTTCAGCTACTATATCATTCTAGCAGGTCCTTCGTTAATCAATCACACATCCAACAGAATTGAAAACAAAACTACACCACGACGGACGACATATTGCAACCATAATCAATACAACCAGGCTTTACAGATCGATTAAAGGATTTGATGAAAACGTGCTTGTGCTACTACTTCCCCCCATGCATGCCGGTTTCAAAGTACCTGCAACAACACATCAAACAAGCGTGAGTCGATGACCCAAAGAAAGTACACAAGGGTAACAATTCCAATTTACTATAAGTAGAACAAATGTTTGACCGTAAGAGCAAGTAATATAAATGAAACAACATCCGGACAATATGCGTATAAGGTAATAACTTGACCATACAAGAACATTACATGAATCAAACCAAAGAACTTGATAGCAAACCCATTCAACGCCAAAGAAGCATTACTTAACTCTAAGTCACAATGTCTCCGACTCAACTACCCTCGTTGCAACTCAAACCATTTTCATCTATTGCATATCGGTTTATAACTCGACTTCACTCCACGATATTCATACAACATAATTCGCAGGGCAAAGAAATGCGCTAATTCATCAAATTCAATTCAATCTCCCATTTTTGGGTTGAGTCCACAACTCAACCTTCAATTACCAAAATCACCATCCATATGACACGCCATTTACCACAACACTCATTATTAAAGATGCAATGCACAGGAATGCTCATTGCCATGCACATGAATGCTCATTGCCATGCTCGTCTGTAAGACGCCGAGTGCCCACCCGTCGGTGTGCACCTCACGCCCTTCCATCCGTAGATGGAAGGTGCCTACTCTTCTTGTCTCGCTCCCATTCACCTCGATGAATGGGACTACGAGGTAGGACTTTCGTGTTCACTACGTGTGAACACAGAGGCCCGCATCAGAATGGGTCGCCTCTTCTATTATGAATGCACAAATGCAATTTTCATGAATGAAATGCAACTTTTCATTCAATGCCAACACTAACATACCATAACCATATACATACCCATAGCCAATTCTCACACTCATAAGTCACCAAATGATACTAGTAAAATCAGATTCAACCATAAGACATGGCAACTCATAACGCTTCATCATGCAACTACATCCCACGACCCCGAGCCATGTTCACACAATACACTTGCAATTAGATGCTCACATATACTATCTTTATAAATGACTTATCCGTTGGAACCAAACTCATGTTAGCCCCAATCACTCAAACAACATACTCGCTATAATCAACCTTACTAAAAACTCGGTCTCAAATAGAGTTCATCTAAATAACAGAGCAACAATTAAATTAAGAAGCACCACATATGAACACACATCCACACTCAATAACACAGTGTACTTGCATCCCTTCCTTAACCTTTTAATCATCATAAACATTTTCATAAGATGAAGCACCTTCTAGCTATATTCAAGCAAAACTTACCTCTTGCGTATTCATCGGCAATTACGCACGCTAAGAGCAAACAATTGATTAATCCTCCTAGCCACAATCTAGGAATGCACTTGCCTTTTACCGACGAAGAATGGAGTGGCATACGGATGAGGCCACTCGACAAAACATTCTCTGCAATTAAGCAATAATCATCCAACTCAACTTTATGCACACTCGAAACACGCGACAAAAGAAAACAACTCTTTGCATGTGAACTAAAGTCAAAGAATAAGTATAAACTTTACATAACTAAATAATCTAGCATTCCATCAACTAAAGAATCCTAGAGCATTTGGCATTTCAAGCATGCATGTTCATTTAATCCACATCATCAAACACCGGATAATCTTGCTAAGAATAGAGGATTTAGTTCTATCAAAAGATTCTCGATTGCTTGCCCTTGTGTTTCCCATATGACTTTTCAAGAGTTACCTTTTCTTATTGCATGCTTTCTATTTGAGTAATCATAACAGGTGAGGGCGAACCCGATTATATTCAAATTGAGTTGAGTGAATCAAAAGGTATGGAGGATCGAGTATAGCAACAAGAAATCTTGAATATTTCTATCCTTTATTAAACAACATTGAATACATACATGGCTCCCTCGAGTCTAAACTTCAAAAATAACAAAGATGCATATCCTTAACCTAAATGTCAAGACATTAAGATCAATCATCTGGATCTTGCAACCCTAATTAGTAGTAGAACTAAAATTAATCTATCATCAATAGAAGGCAAGTATTTGGATTTCGAAGTATCGCATCAAGGATTTTTTTCCCAATTGTCTAAATTAACCCAAACTGGATGGGAATCTTGTAGCACTTCACTTGTAGCTTGTAAAGGGAATGAACACTCAAGTGATTACAAGCTCCCCAATCAAATGTTTGATGATGACATTACAAAATAATGGCATAGCACGCCTAATTTCAGTTACCATACAATCTTGCTATGTACAAGCTCGAAACCGGTCGCGACTTCTTATATTGATAAATAGACAACTAACTTTCAATAAAAATTGAATACACACCCTAAAAAAACCCAAACAACTTGCCAAGTTTTCTGTTAAGGATAGCCAAAAGTGATATTTCTTTTATTTTATATATATCTTTCATTCGAAGCAATTGATCATGACAGGTAGAATTAAGTAACCACACAGAGTTTATCATACTAGATGCTGCTCATTTGTAGATAGCTCAACAAGTGAAAAAGGAACCCACTACTCACAAATCTCCAGTTTTTGATAATCAAGCATTCAAAATAAAGATCCCTAAGCAACATTCATTCACCATGTACATAAACTCAAAATTTCATTAAAGCTTAAACTCAAGATCCCACTAGAACCTCATAGCCATTTCATCGAACACATGGCATGCAAAGAAAAATACCCAAGTATGACTACCTCCAAGCACATCCATGGAGGAAGGAGGGAGGTGGGAAATCTTGTGGGAGGAGGGTCGTCGGCCCGGCGAGGACGGAACCCGAGGCAAGACTCTTGCCACGGAGGGCGACCCGCCGACCAGAGGCAGCCAAGGGCCTACGGCTGCCGCCGCTCGCCTCTTCTTGGCGTCGCTGCTTTCTGTTTGGGCTCTTGCACTGTTCTGCCTCTTTGCCTCTGCCATCGCCGATCCAGGAGGGAGGAACCAGGGGCGACGCCGGCCATGGGGAATCCGGCCGCCAGAGAGGCCTTCGGCTAGGGCGAGCAGGCACCGAGAGGGAGCAGCAAGCAGCTCTGTGTCTTTCTTGATGATGGCGCCGCCAAACAAGGGAGGAAAGAGGGCGCCGAGTCAGGGAAGAGCACAACCAGGAGGAGGAGAGTGCTCGGCAGGAGAGCTGGCTTGGGAAAATATCTGGCCAAGGAAAGAGTGACAACCACACATTGGAAAGAGAGAGAGTGAGGAGGTTAGGAAAAAGTAGGTGGAGAGGGGAAATTCCAAAAATACCCCCCAGAACCTAAAACCTTAATCCTAACCTTTCCAGATGGCCAACCTCCTCCGAGATCACCTGCCAGACGGGTCCAGCTCACCCGACTGATGGCACAAAAAAAATTTGGGGCGAGGTTTCGCAATATTACACTCTCCCCCTTTAAGGAATTCGACCCCGAATTCGACGAAAACCAAATTACAATAACAACAAAAGAACAAAGTCCACAAGGGACAAAACTTCTTTGCAAACTCAAAACATCCACACCAGAACTCAAAAGATTGCAAACGGTAAACCCAAACCTCCAACTCCAACTATTAACAACACGATTTGACTTAGCTCAATCAAGTGCAACTTCTCACGCAAGAACTCAGTCAAAATCAATCAATAGGCCAAAATCCCAAAGGACCATTGCCCAAGGTAACGCCACCACGAACATTACACACCAAATTATGGAATCCTTCGCTACAACCATCTTAACCCAAAAGTTCAACAAGACGCTAGAAATGGTGACATAATTACCATCAACTTCAAGTAGTTCACTAATAAGAGTTAAACAAGTGCCACCAAGGAACCACATCAAAAGTATAATCCTCAATCATTATCCATCCAAAATCCCTCGATTCTCATTAGCAAGGCTAACCACTTCCATCCTCTTCATATAATGTGATAAAATACACACCAAGGAGAACTCAACTTTCAAGAGAAACACTGCATTGAACTTTTACAGCTGCAATCCCAATGACCAAGGAAATCTTGATTCTCCTTATCAACATAAACCACTAATGGTCAACGCCCATTTCTTTATTATACTCAGACTATACCATAAGCTTCCATATCCCTTAACACCAGCTGGGACACAAAAGAAATACAATTCCCGCTTTGACCAAATAAACCACGTACGTCACCTTGAACCCAAAGCATTGGAACCTATCTGAGAAAGGATCTTGATAGAGCCCAAACAATCACTCATTTTCTTCTTCCAAAACCAAATTTGCAAGAGAGGACCCGATTCTTTATATCATATAAATCGTCTTTGACACTCTTAAATCGATACAATAAAATTCGCTTCGGGGAGAACTCCAATTAAAAGAGAAACCCCACGCAAATCGCTGACAAAGGCTTTCATAAAACCAAAAGACAACTCAGCTTACTTTAATCAAGGCAAAGCCTCTTACGCTAACCCAAAAGCAACATTTGGAAGAGAAGACAAAATTCCAGGACAACTCTTACATCCTCATTTGCAATTCTCAGCTAAAGGAAGGTTCATTTCAAATTCCACCATTTCTAGTACTCCAATGCTCTAGCCATTAATTGTTTCATTTTCACCAAATCCGAAAAGGTACACAGGTTTGAACGGAAGTTACAAAACCCAATCTTCCTTTACTTTCCTTCTCCTATTCATATACCCACCACGAGTCATATTCCATAGATAAACTCCTAGATGGACATTTTTTTTCCAATAAAAAACCCCATCAATCATACAACCATCCCATATAATCACTTTTTAATTTCACATCGATTAAATCATTTGGTCGATCCACCATTTAATTAACTCATAAGCAACATAAATTAACAACTCTTATGCCTTTGCGCTAATATACTCCGGTACTTTGCATCAACATCTTACTAATATAAATTCATCACAAGAAAATTCTAGACCCTCTCAATCTCGATCAATATTAGACTTTCCTAACACAAATTCACGAACTTCCAATCGATTCTACAACTCACAACCATTGTATTACCTCTAATCAACTTTTCACTTTAGAACTCCTTATCATTCCAGTTTATCATTCTATACCATAAAACAAATTGGATCGTCTTTAAATAACCAACAAATTCTTCTTAACAAAATTAGTGACCCTCCTTATCTAGAAGCTCAACTACTCATCATGCACTTAACACCTTGAACATCCTCGTGGGTCACGTACCCAATCTCTAAAGAAGAACCACAATTCTTAAGCATGAGCAACAACAAAAACCATCTCTCTTTCCAGAAAACTCCACCATAAGTCATGAGAGAATTCGACTCTCGAATTCCCAAACTCCGATGGAAACAACTCCTTAAACAAATCTCAAGATTTACAACTCCCAGGAAGGAAAAGAGATGCATGGGAAAACCAAATGATCAATTAAATCCCTCTTGATAAAACCTTAAAGGGGAGATTGAATTGAATGGATGAATTAGCGCATGTCTTTTCTTTGCTTTGCTAACTATGTTGTATGAATATCGTGGAGTGAAATTTGAGTTTTGAACTCGAATAAAGTCGATGAAAATGGTTTGAGTTGCATCAAGGGGTGATTGACTCGGAAAACGTAGTGACTTAGAGCCACATGATGCCTCTTTTACGTTGAGTGGTTTTATTATCAAGTTGATGACTTGATTGTGGTAAATTTTGGATATGGTCAAATTATTGCTTAAAATGGGTATAAATGCGTAATTTCTGGTAGTTGTTCCAATTGTATTGCTTGCTCTTATAGTCAAACTCTTGTTTTACCTCTGATAAATTGGAATTGTTATTCTCGTGTGCTTTGCTGAGTTTGAACTCACGCTTGTTATTTAATGTTTGTAGGTGTTTTGAAGCCGGCATGCATGGATGGGAGTAGTGGCACAATCACGTTCACATCATCACCGTTCCATCATAATGATTCTTAATTTTGATCTTAATAGCTCGTGAAGAATTTTTGTAAAAGGTTGTGCGTGGTTTTGTTTAATGAGTCCCCGTCTGTAATAGTCATGTGGTGGAGTTGATTAATTTCTATTAGATGTGTGATTGGTTAACTAAGGACCCGCTAGAATGATATCTTATAAGCGCAAAAGTTTTCATCTGCTGAGTGGATGTCCTAGTTTTAGGGAGGTGTCTGCCAAATTTTAATAATTTTGACAACCTCCTAGTTGTTCGCTTGCTTTGCGAATATTTACTCTTAGTGATTTGTAGTTCTTGGTCCTAGAGGGTGTAACATTCAGGGCACGGGGTGCCGGGGTGTTACAATAATGGTTACACAGGTGAGAAATTCTAGGAAGAGGAGGGATAAGTTTGTAAGAAGTTTTATAAAAAGAAGAGATAAGCTAATTCATGATTTCCTATTCATCCTATAGGTTGAGATTTCAATATTCATACATAAGGACAACTTATTGTGAAACTTTAACCTAGAGGTTAAGTTCACACACAAACTAGTCCTGACAAATAAAACAAAAACCAATTTCAAGTAGCAAGTAACAAACACCACATAAAATGCTTTATACAACTAGAGCGAAATAATATGCTACGCGTATGGGTTCGTATCTTAAGCTTGATCCTAATGTATTCTAATCCTCTGCCTTTTACCGTTGGGTGATGCTGTCTCTTCATGAAGTAGAATCTTCGAGCTTTACTTCTGCTTTGTCGGATGTAGTGAAGTATTATGTCCATCTTCTTAGGACTGTCGGATAGACATTGTAGTCTTCATTGGCAGGAATGAAGGATGGTAGCGACATGCCTCGATCGTCTTCAGAAGCAAATGATAAAGATGAACCATGGGCGAAAATTTCTCTTTAAGAAAAGGGGAATTTGTTTACAAATCAAAATGAAAGTAGGGGTAAGAGTAGAGTCTTAAGAATGAGGAAAGAATAGCAAAGTCTATATTTTGCAAATACAATAACTTTTGAAAATAAGCTTTTGAATTTGCTTATTCTAACACTAACGACCATTCTATCTAGGGTTTAACCTACGATCAGTATAGCTCTGATACCAAATGTAACGACCTTTATTTTAGCATAAAATGCCAAAATGAGAATCTAATGTGCACACAGTACTAGTCCCTGGATCAGTAGCTAGTACGCACATTTACAACAATTGGAATTACAACCATACATTATATTAATTAAGTGGAAACTAATAAACACATAAATCTTACAACTCAGAGTATATAGCAGCGAAAGAAGCAAGGCCTTGAAGTGTGCCCATCCATCCCGCAGGCAATTGACGAGGCATAAATCCCTAGAAAAATCATGGCAACAAGGATCCCGCAACCTGCGAAGAAATAAATCTTCGAAGCTTCGCTAGCTTTACACCTAAAAATAACAAATTAAGTAAGGGTGAGTACTTTCGTACTCTGCAAGACTTAATGTGGTATTTGCAAATGCATAAATACAGGCCAAGTCAAAGGAGGCTACTACAGTTAATTTGCATAAAGCGAAATTGAATTGTAAATCAAGTTATTTACAAACGGAATTTGTAAGAGTAAGTTTGATTGATAACAAATAAGTAAAACATAAGTGACACTCACAGTCCTCCATGACGTGAGCGACAAATAATCCAAATCCTGAAATCCATCAATGTCGGCCCTTCGACATAAAGCAACAGTTGCTAAACAAGTTCAAACCAAAACCCATTTTCAGAAAATACCAAAGTCTAGCATTGGAATGACTTCACCAAGTGCCCATGACCGCGGGTGCGGCTAATCGATTAGATTTATACTCTGCAGAGGTATACAACTTTACCCACAAGTCATGACCTTTTCTTTTTGCTGCATGCTTCCCACCCCCTTTGGCGGGCGGCCAGAATGTTCATGACAAAAACCTTTACATTACCTAGGTTAACTTTGCACCAGCACCGGGACGTTAAGCCCTCGCCATAGAAACATAAACACTCACACAAAACGTGGTTCCATTCATGCAGCACCCAACACACCATTTCTGTTCTATGGCAAGGTGTACACCATTGTATTGGCAAGCGTGGCTCCCAACACCACGGTGAGGGCACCCCGTCGAGCAAACCTTAAAAAGGAGAGCCCGTACTATTTCAGCCTTCCAAAATGCAAAGTTAAACTAGATAACTTAATTGGTTTAAGGCTGCCCCATCCTAGCACTTGTGGTTGCACGGATTTCTTGGATCAAAAGCGTCCCATAGTTCGGTCCTTAATCTGACACGAGCGATACTCCACCCTACACTACGTGCAATTCCTTTTGCACACCCGGCTATTGCCAATAATCGCCCGCGTCAAAATCATAGTTTTATTTTGGGTTTTTAATCAAAATATCAGCAACCAACAGAGACATTTCCAAGGTTTTCAGGAAACAATTTTGATCTGATCATGTACATTGCTGATTCTAAAGCATGGCTAAGCATGAATAATATGTAATGCATATACCCATGATGACATTATGTAATGTTTATCCTCAATCTAGGGTTATCAAGGTTCACATGTCTATAATTATCAAAGTAGGTTCATGAGACAGCAGGTATAACTACCAGCACCACAAAATAGCAAATTTATAAAAAGTAAACACATGCATAAATTGGATTAGTAAAACAAAAGAAAATTAAATACTGGGATCAATATCATCAAAGGGCTTCTTGCCTTGCTTAATCACTGCTTACGATGAAGTCAAGGTTGTAGCTGACAAAGGCGATGACGGAAACAGCAACGTCGGGTTCTACACGTCGATCAACGGACATACAGCAAATAATAAACTTCAATAAGGGCAAAAAGAAAATAGATAGCAAAACAAATAAGGACTCTTCACAAGAAACAGGGATTGCTCTTTATGAATTTATTAATTTTATTTTATGAATTCAAGAAGCAAAAATTGTTTGGATTAATAGAATTAAACATTTGTTACAAGTTTCTTGAACTTTACTATTCATATTATACATTTCTCGCAACCTTATTACTTATGGGTTTTGCTCTATTAGGATTCAGATTCAAAGCAAGACGAAAATAGGAATATTTTTCTAGATTACTGCAGATCATATCCTAAAGATCATTTCTAAGCTATTCTTCATTGAATTCGCATTTAGACGAGTTATCTTATCTGTTGTTGAAATAGTCTAAATGATCACATGGCTAATGCTAAATTGAATCAAGTTTCATTTTTAGTTTGCAACTGCACTATACATGATTCTTCATTCATTTTTTTTGGCATTAGCAGAGTGCAGACCTAGAAATGTTCTAAAGCTATTTTTGCACTATTTTGGCATTAACCGCAATAGATTATTCATTTATTTATTGTTGTAATTAACATTTCCTTTTGTTAAAAGTATGTAAACTAAGTTTGATTCTAAGTATTTTTACATAGATACGCTGCATTGATTTCGTGAACTTTTACAAAATATTTTATGATTTTATGAACTATTTATACACTCATTTCTATTAATGGCCATATTAAGATTTACTAATGATTGCAAAGAAAATTTATTATACTTAGCTCAAAAATTAAATATATTTGTATGATTAGGTTTATTATAATTCTGAAACATATAAGCATTTATTTTATGATTTTAGAAGCTATATTTTTCATATATGCAATAGTGTCCATAATAGTGTTTGTCTCATTTTTTATTTTAATAATTGTTATATGACTTAAAAATTAGATATTTTTATATCCTTGATTTCATCCTGGTCTTAGAATCATATAAAAATTATTTTGTTATTTTATGGCTTATTGTGTACATATTTTATTAAGAGACCATAATGGGGTTATTAACAAAATTTTATTCCAATAATTTTTCTAAAGCTTAAAAATTAAATATATCTGTATATTCTGAATAATTATGATTTTATATGATTTTAAAATTTTGGTTTATTGGATTTGAACTTAAAATGTAAAAGTTATTAATATATGTATGCTATATGGTCTGGAAAATGGATAGGAAATTGGAAATACGCTTTCTAACTCAGGAGGCACATTCTACCTTTTGCTTGGCAGTAGAGTGAGTCACTGTCACTTGGGACCCGCTGGGCAGTGAGACAAAACAGAGCAGGCTGGAGGGGACATCGCCGGCGACGGAGAAGCGGCGAGGTTGACCGGTCGGTAGGGGGAATAGCAAGAGGAGGTCAAGGCGCATCTACTAGTGGAACCCATTCAAGCGGAGAGGCCTTGAGGTGAGTCGCCACCGGGGAAGGGCGGCGGCGGAGAAGGTACCTCGCTGGAGAAGATGAACAGGGCGTTAGGGGTTGAATCGGTAATATTTTAAGCATGAGCCGACGCCAAGGGTTCCATTTTTGCGGTCGAATAGGGTGGAAACTCACCGAAGAACTCCCCCAACGGTGGCCTGCCGAGGGGAAGATGAGCTCACGGCGACGGCCCCATTTTGCATGAGGGAGCTCAAATACTGGTGAGGGGTTTAACTTAGTAGCGTATGAGGATGCTTTGGCTCAGAGGAATTTGGAATTGGTACTCTTGTTCAGTTGATTTGGTTTCGGGTTTTGAGCTCTAAGGTTGTCAGTCATGGTGGAAGAGGAGTGCTTTGGGTGTGTTGGTTAGAGGAGAAGAGGGAGATGAAGGAGAGTGAAAGCACGACTCAAGCGATCACAGGGTGCAATTTATAGGCGACAAGTGGATATGCTCAGCCTCAGATGAGCTTGTTCTCGGTTGGGAGCTTCACCGAACGCGACAAGGAAAATGGCAAGCTGGCGGAAGCTGTAATGGGGCGATATGGCATGGGACAGAGCGAGGACGAACGTGGCTAAGGTTGGGTGATGCTGGAGCTGAGGATGCGACGACTTGGCGAGAGGTTCAACGGATGATCTTGGCTGACCGAAGAAATGGAGAGACTTCGCCTCCTCGGTCGGTCGAACAGCAAAGGAGGAGAAGACGACCTGGCGAGTGGGCCTAGGACCACTGGCAGAGGCTCAAGGCTCTAACCGTTGCACGCCAATAGAACGGAACGGTGGAGAAAGTTGGTCCACATGTCAAAGACAGGTCAAAAGCAAAGGGGTGGCTCCGGTTCAATCAGTGTACTCTCTGATTTCATTGGGCTATCAAATTGGAGTAGAAAATTTTCAAACTTTTTTACCTGGGTCAATGAATAGATCGTGACACCTGGTAAAATTCTAAGGTTAAACTAAGTTACCTAAAATTATTAATATTCTTACAACAGTGACTGCTCTAAATTATTATTTCTTGTTTTGAATTTTATTTTAGAACAATTTAAGTCTATTATTTCTAAAACTTTGTTTTTCATATGTATTTTCTCTAAGAATGCTTTTCTAAAATTTTTAGCCCCAAAAATTACTCCATTATTTAATATAAATTCAGACATCGCAAATTCCAGATTTTTAGAATTTTGGTTTCTAAATTTTAAAAAGTCATAAAACACATTGTTAATTTATGATATTTTTACTAGATGTATAAACAAAAATGAGATTTTCATGATAATGTTTTCAGCTTCATTTGTGATTCCAATATTTTATGTAAATTCTGAGAATGCTAGAATTAAAAGTTATCTCTTTATTTTATTTCTTCATTATTCTATGTGTAAAATTTCATTTGGTGGATGAAATAGCTTATTTACATTCTCTAGATCTCATATTAGATTTTTCAAAATTTTTGCTTTTTGCTTCTTGGCCTTTTCTCCTTTTCATTCTTTACTTACCCTTTACTTGAATTTTCTTGTAACACAAAAATCCAAGAAACTCCAAATAAAACCAAGAACATTTGGAAAATTCTAAAAATATTCACATCCAAGTTCAAATGTTATATTTTACTGTTCTCAAATTTTTGGGCTGTTACAGCTACTTTGGAATAGCATGATCATTAATAAAGAGAAAAAAGTGCAAAATCTAAAAAAACATAGGGATTAAGATTGTATGTAAGTGTGGTTGCCTCCCTCTTGTAATCAAGGTTATTTATAGTGTTCTGGCAAGCAAAGATCAAAGAGAGAATGAGTGGAAAAAGATCATAAGAAAAAATGCTTGGTCCTCGAGCAACCTTCCTAATGAAATAGAAGGCACTTTATATCTAAGCTACAATGAGTTGCCATATCATCTGAAGCAATGTTTCTTCTATTGTGTTATGTATCCTAAAGATCCTACCATTCACCATGAAGATCTAGTCAGATTATGGGTCGCTAAAGGCTTTGTAGAGGAGCAACAAGGCCAAATGCTAGAAGATACAGCAGAAGAATACTATTCCGAGCAAATCCATCGAAATCTCCTCCAGCCAGATGGTTCAAATTTTTTACCACAATGAAAGAGGCATTGTCATGCATTTACTTGTGCATTCAATTGCTAATAAATATGAGTTGATTTCTTAAATGGATGTGATGTACATGTTGTAATATGTAATCTAAGTTGATTTCTAAAATGGATACGATGTATATGGTGTAATATATAATCTGAGTTGATTTCTAAAAATGATGTGATAATATGCTTATCATGTTATTTGTAATGTACTTATTTCAGAGGGCATGGCCAGCATTTCCTGAAGCTAGCCAGTAAACAAAAAAAGTATATCAACACAAAGTAACATCATATACAATTCTTTAGGAAAAACTATCTGTGATACAACCCATATCACAAACAATTCTAAATATATATCATCTGTAATGTTCAATTATTACAGACGGTTTATACTCGAAACCATTTGTGATATCTACTTATCATAGACAATTTACACTAAGAATTGTCTGTAATATTTTTTTCACAAACGGTTCATAAACCATTATGATGAGTTATCATTATCATTGATACATGATTACAGATGGTTCACAAAACCGTATGTGATGAGGTTTTTGAATCGTTAGTGATAAGATTGTCTATACTAGTGATATCTAGTGTCAGTGGTGGAACCAGAAATTCGGCAAACCTTTGGGGCAGAACTAAGTGGCAATAACTAATGCTAAACACTACAAACATAGAGGTATAACAAAAGTACAACACAAATGCACAACTAAAAATAAATTTGAACTCTATACTTAACATTTCAACAAAATACATCAAAACAATATAGCGTAGCGGAGCGGTACAAAAGTTAATAAGTAATTAACAAAGGTTTGGTGCATGTGAACCTATCATATTTTTATCAATAGCACTACAAGAACCCAAACCTACAAAAGATGAAATTGCACATGTAAATTAGACAGACAAAACTACAGTGCTAACTATTGAGGCAAATTTGCAAAACAAGATGAAAGTTTGGACCATCATAGTGGTACAACACTGGCCTAAAAGCATCCTCTTCCAAAAGCTTGCAAAGCTTCCAAACGCGCATCCTCACCTGATAGGATGAAGATATCAGAGCATGAAACCAAAAGCAAATGATAAATAGACATGCACCAACTAGTCATTACTTGTGCTAGAAATCTAGATTCACCTTTACACTTCTCATCTTCCCATGCAATGGAATCAATATTAGATCCTCCAAAACTATCAGCCTGACACAAAGAAAATCTAGTTAGAACACTAAAAGATGTTATTCTCTGATACCCTTTCTTATACACGGCAACCCACCGAATCAGATTAGAGTTTTGTGAGATAAGGTACGAGCATGCATAGTCTGAAGAATAAAGCAGATGAATCTTGTGGAGAGAACCAAAATGATGGTGTTGAAGCAACCACAATGAGATATAAAGATTTGGTGAAGCCTACCGTAAATTCTTTAAGCACAACCTCAAAAAAGTACAAGGGATTTTTACTCTCTCACAACCTCTCGAATCTTTTAGGATCCTCGGATTCTTGCCCTATACAAGAATCTAGTGCTAAAAAATAACTAGTCTTTTGTACAGGACCAGAGTGAAAATAGGCTGTCTATGGTATTCTCATTCAGAGATGAGGATGAAGTAGAAGATAAATCAGAGCATAACAACTTTTAAGACGGACAATGGATGAAATTACATTTTTTCTTAGAATCCATCAACATTAGAATAAGAAAGAAGATGAAAGTAGTACAAAGGTTCATATTTTAAGACGATCCTAATCAGACAAACTGTTGTCTAGATATATCTTGGATGTTTAGATATTCAAATACAAAATTTATAGCCGGTTGTACTTTGTAAATGTTATTACCGAAATATATAAGGAGAAGAAAATTTTTAACAACAAATACTACTCATGAAAGTTCTCCCAAGAGAGGAAGAAAAATATCTAGATCACAAATAGTTCTTTACACAAATCGTCTGTGATAGACTATTATCACATATGGCTCTTGATACAAATAGTTTGTGATAGCCTATTATTACATATGGTTTTTACCACGAACAGACTATGATAGGTGCTTCACAGACGGTTCAGAAACCATTTGCGATGCACTGTATTATCACTGACACATGCTTACATATGGTTCATAAAACCATCTGTGATGATATTTTTACCATTTGTGATGGTCTTTTCTGTAGTAGTGCCCTAGGTTTATATCGCCTCCTTGGTTCTCCTCCAAGACAAATAGGAATCCTATTCCTATTAGGATTAGGAATCCCTCTTCTATTAGGATTAGCAATTCGAATCCTATTAGGATTGATCTAGCATACCTTTTTGAATCCTAAAAGGCTATATATATGAGTCACTATATTTAACAAAAGATAATAAGCACAATAACCTGCTAGATTTCGATTGAGGTGTAGTATGCATTCCAAATAGAACTTCAAGGGAAAAATACAAATTATGGTAATTAAATAAGACAATTTTTTGTTATTTCTTATTAAGTTCTAGATTCAACAAGATAAAAAAAGGCTAACAACAAAGATTTTAAGTGAGACACTCCCAACTTAATGAATATACTACTCCTTATGCCGCATGGATTTGAGGCTCAAACCGAGGTGCCACATCACCTCCTTCTCGGTGAGGTCCTCCAGAAAATTCAAAATTACATTTAGGTCCTTTGGTCAGTTTTTATCAAAATGGACCCCAAAAAATCCAAAATTACGTTTAGGTCCCTTTGTGATTTATGTTCAGATACTCTTGACGGTTTTTAACAAAATGGACCCAAAAAACCAAAAATACAATCAGACCCCAAGAAATTAGCTTTTAGCAGACAGTCCCCCAAGAAAAATGAAAATACGTTTAGATCCCTCCACGATTTTCTCAAAAAAAATCCCATGGGTTCATCGACGGCTTATAGCGATCCACAGATTCACCGATGGTTCCTAGCAACCCATTTTTTTTAAAAAAAACAAGAAAACAAAAATTATGTAAAAAAAATTAATTATGTTTAGTTCCCTCCATGTTTTTCTAAAAAATCTAGCAGAGAAAACCAAAATTACACAATTTTTTCAAAAAAAATCTATCGGACCAAATTTTGCACGGTGCAGCGTCGCGTAACCAAATTTCGTATGGAACAGCATAGTGCTCCACCTTGGCTAGTATTAGCTACTTACAAGATTTTAAGTGGCATGGCAATGACCGCGACGTGGCAAGGGGTGAAGGCATAGGGCGACCTGACTTGTAGTCGTAGGGTGGCAACAGAGCAACCACATAGGGCGTAGGGTGTAGGGGGTAGTGACAGTGGCGGTGGCGTGAGGAGTGGCGCTGTCAAGCGAGGAAGCGAGGGCGTAGTCACGTGAGCTGTGAGGACCCATTGAGGAATGAATAATGCACTGCTCATCTACTCCTGATGGCTGATGGATGTTAGCCTCCCTCAGGCTAAACCAAGCCTTAGGCCATTGCCTCAGGCTGCACTCTTTACTAAGGATAAAAATGAATCGGATATTTTCTGATGATCTGAATATTTTCAGATACAGATTCTGTCATATCGGATATTTGTCAGATAGTATCGGATCGGATACAGATACAGATTTTATTTGTTTGATACGAATACGGATTCGGTAGCTCACTATCCATCGGATACGGATACGGATTTGGATAATCTGGATATTGATGGGTCGGATATCTAGATATACATGTGGGCTGGGCCAAGACTACTCTGGCCTAAAAAGGTTTCTTAATTTCATAATTGTTTTCTAATTTAATTAATCTATAAAGCAAGTTTCAATTATTAAAATTAGCAAACCAACTCTAAAAATTACAAAAAAAATTTAGAAAGTTCCATAATCCAAAAATTACAAATTTTTTAAGAAAGTTCCATAAACAATATTGCAATTAAAAAATTATTTTCAAGATTTGATCATATTTTAAATTTCATCAAAAATTCAAAAACTCCTATTCTTAATATTAAAGTATTTTAAATAAGTAGCTAAAAATGCATAAAAACTCATAAGTACATAATTTATTATTTTAAACATAATTCAACAAAGAATGTAAATCTTGGGTAAAAACATGATGACAGACAAGCGCCTCACCGAGCTGGAGGGAGATGGCTTCGTTCCCCCTCGAGAGTTCTTCCATTGGAGGCTAGCACTCGGTGAGTCATATCCCACCCCTAAGGATGCGGATGAAACCATTGTGTTCAAGGCCTTCTTCCGCTGTGGACTTAGTTTCCCCCCTTCGCAATTTTCGGTCAACATTTTGGACTTCTATTAAATTCAGCCTTTTCACCTGAGCCCCAACTCGACCATGATACTCAGTGTATTCTTCCATCTCTGTGAAGCCTTTCTGTGTATCAAGCCCAGCCTCAATCTATTTCGCCAGTTCTACACCTTGAAGAGGGTGACAAGAAATAAAGCGGTTGGGGGCGCAGGTTTTCACCTTCGCAATGGTGTAGTGAGCGCGTATATTTCTGTTCTGGTTACCTCTTCCTAGCAATCAGACTGGAAAAAATGGTGGTTTTACATCACCTCCCCAGACACCGTGAATCTTTCTCTGACCTACCAACCACTCTTCCTTAATCCAATTGACCTTTAGACGAAAGTCCCTCCTTCGACTGCGTGCAACGCGCATTATGCTCAGAAGATCGAGGAGCTGAGGAAGAACAGATTAACTAGATGGCATGTGGCTATAGAGTTCATTACGCATCGGTCAAGTCCGCTGAAGTGCCGGAACCACTTGGTCGGGACTACTCCAGAGTCAATGATGCCACCAGGGATAACCCTGGAACTAAGTCCTTGTAAGGTTGTCATTCTCTTTGTTTTAGTTGATGAATGGTGAACTAACTCGCATCTTCCTAGAATTGTCAAACTCAAACATTTCCTCCGGGCTGAGCAGGATGTTCTAGGGCTCGGAACCCGGTGCTTGCGGCATTGAAGCATATTCTCTCGCCAACCCTCGGCCGGAGGTAAGTACTGTATAGCGGCTTGTAATGCATCGTTCGTGCATCTGTTGTCCACCTTATCCCAGCTTATCCTCAGGAAGCCAAGTTTGATGAGGAAAGCAGACCAATTGAGGGAGTCATCGGTGTGCAGGATGATGAGCCAACCCGAAATGATGATCAGGCGTCGGGCTCTATCTCCGTCGATGCTGGCTCTCCTCTGAGTGATCCTACACCTACCACTGCCCTGAACGAGGGCGAGGCGGCCTTAGAGCTGGTAGTGGCTGAGACCCCTCGAGTGAGGAGGTCAGAGTCTCCATGTAGGATCAAGGATACCGACAAGAGGGGGGTGAATAGGAGGTTTTTAAATTTTCAATCACTAAAAACAGATTTAATGATTTCTAAGTACTAATGACTATTTTAGCACTTTTAATATCTTGCCACTCTAGTGATTACTAAATAATTACTCTAGTCAATTAATTCAATCACTAAGTAAATATTGCACAAAGATGATCAAGTAGCTAGAAATAATACAAAAGTATGAGCAAAGCAAACCACACATGAAGAACATGTGGATTTTATCCTGTGGTCTCGGAGACTTACCGGTCTTCCCTACTCCACGTTGAGATGACTTGAACTTCTTCAAGCTGGCTCCACTTGCTTGAGCCTTCCCCGATCACTCGTGGTAGCTCTTCCCCGCTCCGGGTAGGCGAGCTCCTTACCTTCACAACGATTCGGGCCTTCACACAAGCTTCTTGTGAAGATCACCGAAACTCCACGCCTCCAAGCCGTCTAGTAGGCGGCAACCTCCAAGAGTAATAAGTACTTGACGCTTACTTGAGGTTGAAATTGAGTGTCAAAGGCTTTGCACTAGATGCTCACTCAATTTACTTCAAACTTTCTTAAATGTGTGAATTTGATGCACAAAGAGTTTTCAATGCCAACTAGAGCTCAAGTGTATTCATTATGGACCAAAACTTACTGTAGAATGCAGGTGGGGGGGTATTTATAACCCCCACCAACACAATCTAGCTGTTGCTCAAAAGATGGTGAAAAATCATGTTCAAGGCCGGTAGTACCGCACCCTTGGCCGGTACTACCGCCCCTCTAGACCTAAAGGTCGCTGAGTGGCATTTAATTTGGCCAAGGATCGCTGGTCACTCTGTTTGCAATACCGCAGGAGGGCCAGATTACGCTTTCAATGGGTACTACCGCATGCATATGCGATACTACCGCACGACTTGAGGAGGAATACACCTCTTTTGGAAAAAAGCGGCCGGAGGTGCTTCTGGTACTACCGTTCAAGCGGTAGTACCGCACATACTAGCGGTAGTACCTCTCCCACGACCAAAAGAGCAGTTTCTTGGGAAAAAAAGGAGCCGCAGGAGCTGCGGTACTACCTCTTGGCCGGTAGTATCGTACCCTCTTGCGGTAGTACCTCACAATGTAATGACAGTTGATTTTTTTGATGCATTTTCAAATTGATTTGACTTGCAATATTTGAATCTAATATGATTTAGCCTTGACATTCTTCTCAACATCAAATAAGCGACAAATTACCCCTCTTAATAGTACGGCACTTATTCTACTAATCCGATCTTTTTCTCCTCGATCACCGAGATCGGTAAAACTAGAAAGAGGTCCTTATACTTTATACCTGAGTCATTTAGCCTTGCTGCATTGATCTTCTACCTCTTGCAGCGATGTTCTCTTTTTCACTTTGATTTGAGCTAACCTGTACTCAACCATACTTAACAAAAGAGCATTAGCACTTTAAAGTACTATTGTTATCAATTACCAAAACTTAACTGAAATTTGGGGGCCTAGATGCTTTCAATCTCCCCCTTTTTGGTAATTGATGACAATCCTTTCGTGTATTTTGAGTTTAAATGAAGTTTTGAGTTTTCAACTTAAAAGATAAGTTGTAGACTCAAGAGGATTTATTTCAATGATATCTTGCCATAGTAAAAGAGAAATTGTAAGAGCATAATATCATTAAAACGTATTCCTTTTAACTTGAAACTCCCCCTACAAATGTGCATAGAAGAAGTGAATTGATAAATTGCACACATGGATATAGTGAAAATTTGAGCAGAGTTTCCTTTAGAATATAGACACGGAGGATATGCACAATAAACAATTATAAGTAATGACAAAATATAATGAGTTTAATAAGCATTTCGAGAGATTAATGAAGATCAACCAACTATTTAAGCATTAACCAAAAGAACCAACAAGGCATCATCCAACGAACAAGATACCAACAAGATAACCGTAGCAAAACCAATTCACGAACAATGCAAATAGCTTACAGACAAAGACACAATAAGAATCATAAGCTATCCTTGCAAACTAAGAAACATAAGCTAATCTTCATTTCTTTTCTTCTCCCCCTTTGGCATCAAGTACCAAAAAGTAGAAGTCGCCGAAGCTCATGAAGAAGAGGGAGGAGGAGGCGGTGGAGAACGGCGAGTCCCATAACGATGGAAGGTCTTAGGAGCCTGCTGAGTGCGGTACTCCTCAAAGGATGAACGGAGCTCGCCAATGGAAGAATCGATGGAATCTAAGCGACCACGGACCTCCTCAACAGCCTGACAGGTCTGAGATTGATGTTCTTCCACTCGGGCAAAGTTCTTCATCATAGTCGCTTGAAGACTGGCGAAACTGGACATCATGGAGTTATGCAGGAATTCAAAGCTGTCATGTCCCATGCCAGAAAAGTGATGAGACGGAGCTGAAAAGTCTGGCTGACCCTCACCAACAGTGGACTGAGAAGGCTACTGATGGGAAGATTGACCCCCTCGCTGACCTGACGGACCAAACTCCCTAGGCTTGTATGGCTTGTGAGCACTACCGCAGCCACCTCGATATCCAGTCAACCTTTTTATGATTAGCATGATATACGGGGCGAAGTAGATCCCCTTAGCACGATCACCAGCAGAAGAGCAGATCTCTCTAAGGATGAAGTCCACAACATCAAATCTCTCCTTTTTGGCAATCTTATCCAAAATGGTCCATGCAAAACCTCGGATCGCATCAAAATTACCACTCTTGGGATGAATGGTAACCCTCACAATTTTGTTAATGAGACTAGCTGTAGGAAGAAGATTTTCGATTTTACCGGGTCTCCTTATGCGAGCTGATGGATTATAAAAGGAGAGTTGCTCCGAAAGAGACATGGAGGGAGAGTCATGAATCCGGGGTTGACTGCTGTGATAAACCCCTCAGGCTTGCTCAATTTCTGCCTTGGTCACAGAGTAGACAGCTGAGTCTGTCATCCAAGTCATTCCATCAAGATCATCAGAAACATGGACAGTGGCATAGAACTGACGTATCATATCATCGTTGTAGTCACATTTGGTGCTAACAAAAGATGCTAAGTCAGCCCCATGAAACAGTTCCGACACTCCAACAAAGAGAGGAATTTTTCTGATATGCTCCCAATTGACCCACTTATGCTCAGCAAAATCCTTATTGAGATAAATTTCATGGTATACCTTTTGCTGGAATATTGTCCTGAATTTATCCAAGGTGGCAGTGCGGGGAAGCAGATATTGATTTGCTTGGCGAAAAGAGAAATACTTCTCCCCTTTTATCTTCTTGAGATCCATAGTAGGTTGGAAGTCAACAAAGCTTTCTAGTTCATGTTCTGACTCCTCCTCACTACCTTCTCCACCTTCAAAATCTACATCCATGCTGTCATCTTCTTCACTTGATTCTGAGATAGCCTTCTTCTTCTTTCCCTTTCCCCCATGGGATGATACACCAAGTTCTTCTTGAATTTTCAGACGAATTTCTCTATCCCAGGCCACTCGGATTTGAGAGTCTTCACTGTCGCTGTCATGGGCGGAATGAACACCTCTTCCACGGGTGGACTTGCGAACGACTCCACCACCGCGAGGAGCAAGAGGTACATTCTTGGTCCTTGGCATTTTCGCTAAGAATCAAGGAATGAAAGATATTGAGGAGGGAAAATTAGAATGCCCTAAGATGGGTTGAAAAACGCTAAATGTGGCAAGAGTAAGCGAAATGAAAATTTTATATTTTGGTTGATCATGTAATACAATCCTGTGGCCGCAGTACCAGACACTGGCGGTACTACCGCATGGAGGTGCGGTACTACCGCATGAACTGGCGGTATGATCGGCCATAGGTCGATTTGCAAAGGAATTTTCACAACCGGAGATATAAGTAGATCGGGCTCAAAATACTTTCGTATAATCATTAGAACACGTCCATCTACTTATTTCTCATCAAGATTATCAAAAATTTCACGTATTTTTGCCACATTATGCATCTAACCCTAGATTGAAAATGGAGGTCCTAGGTCATGAGATTTCAATGAAAAAGAGAGGAGAAGAACAGGGATTGATACCTTGAATCCGGTGAGAGTGAGGAGATGGAGGGATTTGAGGAACCCTTGACCTTAGAGAGATTGGATTTTGGGAGTTTTGAGAGGAAGGGGATAAGTTTGAGAGAGAGAGAAGGAGAAGAGAAAGGGAGGCTGTGGTTTAAGAGAAGAGAGAGATGGGAGGGTCGATTATACCGCCCACAACCGAACTCCGAATCTTCTACGGCCAGATGATCAAGAAGTGTTTAATCATATCAAAAATGCGGTACTATCAAGAAAGATAAGGCAAGATTACCAAGACTAGACAGTAAGGTAACACAAAGACAGACACAAAAAGAGTTATTATTGCTCATTTTGGAGGAATATTTGATGTAACCCCTAATTAGAGCATTTTCAACCAAAAGTGAAAACAACAAATGAAATCTCGAGAAGGAAACAAATAATTATTCATAATTGACCTTTTACGAGTCAAAAAGCACCATTTAGGAAACTAAGCATAGTTTCAACTTTAGTTCCATAGGCATGACTCAATTTGTTCATTAGTTAGATCAATATAGATCAAGATTTTGTCATTGAAAAATTTTTCAAAAAAAAAACTTATTTCATCATTGACATAGGGAAGATGTAATACGATACTAGTTTCAAGAGATAAGATTTAAATAATTAATAGATTGTAGATGAGATTCTTTTCAAGAAACTTTGCAATTTTATCAAACTAAAGTAGGTTATTTTTCAAATAAATTTAACCTATTAGGGTCTAGTTTCATTTTTTGAAGATAAATAGCACTATTTTTGATTTTTCACATTTAGGCGATGTGATATATACATGAAGAGCATATTACTCCCCCTTGATGTGAGACACACTTAAGGAACAAAAATCAAAATAAAACCAACAATTATAAAAAGAGAATAACATTTAGGCCATATTAGATATATCTATGACATTCAATTCATTCCTCAATTTGCAAAATCTAGCATCATCCAAGGGTTTGGTGAGAATATCCGCTAATTGATTTTCAGTTCTAATGTGACTAATTTCAATATCTCCTTTACTCACATGATCTCGCAAGAAATGATGGCGGATATCTATGTGCTTGGTTCTTGAGTGTTGAACCGGGTTATTTGCTATTTTATCCGCGCTTTCATTATCACACAAAAGAGGCACCCTTTTGAAATTTATTCCATAATCCATTAAAGTTTGCCTCATCCATAATAATTGAGCACAACAACTACCGGCGGATATGTATTCGGCTTCGGCGGTGGATAGGGCTACGGAGTTTTGCTTTTTTGAAAACCATGAAACCAGAGATCTACCTAGCAATTGACAACTTTCGGAGGTGCTTTTCCTATCCACTTTACAACCTGCATAATCCGAATCCGAATATCCAATTAAATCAAACTTAGCACTTTTAGGATACCATAACCCTATATTTGAGGAATGCTTTAAATATCTTAGAATTCTCTTTACGGCAACTAAATGACATTCTTTGGGAGAAGATTGAAAACAAGCACACATGCAAACACTAAACATTATATCGGGCCTAGATGCGGTGAGATAAAGTAAACTACCAATCATAGATCTATAAAGCTTTAAGCCTACAGGTTTACCTCCCTCATTTAGGTCGAGATGCCCGTTCGAAGCCATTGGAGTCTTGATGGGCTTTGCGTCTTCCATGCCAAACCTCTTAAGAAGATCCTTGATATACTTGGTTTGGCTCATGAATGTTTCATCCTTGAGTTGCTTGATTTGAAGTCCAAGAAAGAAACTTAATTCTCCGATCATGGACATTTCGAATTCCCTAGACATCATATCACCAAATTCTTTGCAAAACCCTTCGTTAGTAGAACCGAAAATGATATCATCAACATAAATTTGACATACAAAGAAATCTTCATCAATTATTTTTGTAAAGAGTGTTGTATCAACCTTCCCAATTTTGAAACCCTTTGAGATTAGAAAATCCCTAAGTCGCTCATACCAAGCTCGAGGAGCTTGCTTAAGACCGTATAGCGCTTTAGAGAGTTTGTAAACGTGATTTGGGTGTTTAGGATTTTCAAAACCAGGAGGTTGCTCTACAAATACCAACTCGGATATTTGTCCATTTAAGAACGCACTCTTTACATCCATTTGAAATAATTTAATATCAAAGCATGATGCGAATGCAAGCAAGATTCTAATGGCCTCTAATCTAGCTACAGGTGCAAATGTTTCACTGAAATCTAATCCTTCGACTTGAGTGAAACCTTGCGCCACTAATCTAGCTTTATTTCTTACAACAATACCATTTTCATCTTGCTTATTTCAAAAGACCCATTTTGTGCCAATTACGTTATGTTCTTTAGGTCTTTCAACTAAAGTCCAAACATCATTTCGGGCAAAATTATTTAACTCTTCACGCATAGTATTTACCCAATCCGGATCATCTAATGCTTCATCTACATGAGTGGGTTCAAATGATGACACGAAAGAATAATGCTCACAAAAGGAAGCGACACGAGATCGAGTTTGAACACCCTTACTCACGTCACCCAATATTTGATCTATTGGATGATCCTTGGAGAGACCATGATGAATACGTTGAGGTAGAGGTTGAGCTTGTTGATCATTATTCTTGTCATCTTCTTCGATGATTTGTATTTGACTTGGAGTTGCGGAGGTTGAAGGCTCGACTTGAGTGGATGAGGGTTGATTCTCAATGTCGACCTCCGGCTTCACATCTCCTAACGTCATATTTTTCATTGCTTCTCTTAGCCCTTCTTCACCTACATCATCTAAATTTTCTTACTCTTCTTGAGAGCCGTTAGCTTCATCAAATTCAACATCACACGTTTCCTCTACAAAACCTTTGTTTTTATTAAACACCCGATAAGCTTTGCTATTTGAGGAATAACCAAGCAAGAAGTCTTCATCGCAACGACTTTGAAATTTAGAGAGCCGAACACCCTTTTTCAAAATATAACATTTGCAACCAAAAACTCGAAAATAAGAAATGTTCGGCCTTCTTCCAACAAGAAGCTCATAAGATGTCTTTTTCAAAAGTCGATGCAAATAAAGTCTATTTGTAGCATGGCAAGCGGTATTAATGGCTTCCGCCCAAAAACTATCGGAAGTACCATATTCGTCAAGCATTGTTCTTGCCATTTCAATTAATGTCTGATTTTTCTGTTCTACAACTCTATTTTGTTCCGGAGTATAGGTTGCGGAAAGCTCGTGTTTTATTCCAAGTTCATCACAATAATCTTCAATTCTTGTATTCTTGAACTCGGAACCATTGTCACTACGGATTTTCTTTATTTTAAAATTAAATTCGTTTTGAGCCCTTTTTGCAAACCTTTTGAAAATCTCGGAAACTTCGGATTTATCATCTAGAAAGAAAGCCCAAGTATATCTAGAGTAATCATCAACAATGACTAAACAATAAAAATTACCCCTGATACTCTTATAGGTTGTCGGGCCAAACAAATCCATATGTAAGAGCTCTAATGGTCTAGATGTGGACATGATACTCTTTGAAGGATGAGAACTAGCCACTTGCTTGCCGGCTTGACAAGCGCTACAAAGTCTATTTTTCTCAAACTTCACATCTTTCAAACCCACAATTAAATCATTTTTGAAAAGCTTTTTGAGTTGAATCATCCCAACATGAGCTAGTCTACTATGCCATAACCATCCTAAAGATGTCTTTGCCATTAAGCAAGTTTGAAGACATAAGTCATTTGAGGTGAAATCAACCAAATACAAATTTCCAAATCTAAATCCTTTAAATACTAAAGAATTATCATTTTCTCTAGAAATAACAACACCATTTTTAGAGAAGCTACAAACAAGACCAAGATCACATATTTGTGCAATGGATAGCAAATTAAATTTAGTGTTTCAACTAGAGATACATTAAAAATGGAAAGATCATTTGATATGGCAATTTTACCTAATCCCAATACCTTTCCTTTGCTATTATCCCCAAAAGTGATCTTGTCATGTTGTCCACTTCCCGAATCAAACGTGGTGAACATTTTCCGGTCGCCGATCATATGTTGGGTACATCCACTATCTAGCACCCAATGCCGTTCACCGGTCTTGTAGTTCACCTACAAAATAAAATCAAGCCTTTTTAGGTACCCAAATTTGTTTGGGTCCTTGGAGGTTAGTGACCAAGGTTTTGGGAACCCAAACGACTTTCTTTCTTTGTCCGATTATCGGGGTCCCAATAAATTTTGCAAAAACTTTACCATTTCTATCTCTTTTAAGTACATAGCAAGAATCATGAATATTTTCTTTGGAAACTTTACTTAATGAACAATCAATAGCTAAATGTCCTATATCATGACACTTATAACAAAATTTTCCATTTGATTTCACAAAGCGCAGAGCCTTGTTATTTATTTTCTTGTTCTTTTTAGGGACATATCCTAAACCTTCTTTATTGTAAGAACATCTTTGACTACCCAAAATTTTATTTAGGGTATCCTTACCCTTAAAGCATCTGTCTAAACTTTTGTTGAGTTTATTTACTTGTTCTTTAAGTTTGTTATTTTCAACTATCAAATTTTCATGGCATGGGTTTACATTACAACATGATGTATCAATTAAATCATCACATGAGGTAGCTATATTTGATTTTTAACATAACATGAGTTAATTTCTAATTTAGGCAAATCATCAATAATATTGCATTCAATTCCAATGTCATTTGAGGACTTTGAATGATCCTTGGCAAGGAGAACCTCATGAGCTTCCTTTAGCTCCTCATAAAAATTTTTGAGAGAAAGAAACTCTTTTCTCAAAACCTTAAATTTTGATTTCTCTTTGCCAAGATACTCATTTAAATCCTCGAGCATATCCATCAACTCATCATATGAAGGTTCATCGTCATCTTTTGAATTTACCTTAAATTCTCCTTTAGCCATGAGGCATAAAGGGAGTGACGAAGGGTGATGAGGCCTCCTTGATAGCAATACCGGCAAGACCCTTCTTCTTTGAAGGTGTTTCTTCCTCGGAGGAGTCAGAGTCTGAATATTCTTCATCAGAATCCCATTCTTCGATATGAGCTTCACCTTGCCCATCTCTTTGAAGCCTTTTGAATAGCTTCTTCTTCCCTTGAAAGAACTTCTTCTTCTTGGGTGATTTATTCTTGTCTTCCTTCTTTTTAGGACAATGCGAGGCGATGTGCCCCTTCTCATCACATTCATAGCACCAGATGTTTGCATACCGGTTGGTGCTAGAATTTTGCCCTCTTCTAAACTTTTGAGGACCACTTGAGCTTGAGCGTCTTCTCATGAACTTCTTCATTCGTCTTACGAGAAGCGCCATTTCTTCTTCCGTATCCTCATCTTCGGTATTCTCAAGAGCCTCATCACTCGACTCCACCTTTGCCTTGAAAGCAATGTTCTTCTTTTTCGAAGTGCTTTGTTCCAATAGCTCTTCCTTGTCCTTCTGGTAAAGCTCATTGGTGATAAGATTTCCAAGAAGTCCGGTTGATGTCATCCTTGGCAATTCCGATGAGTTAAGGAATAAAGTCACCAATGTCTCATATTTCTCCGGAAGGGTCCTAAACATCTTTCGAACAATATCAAAGTCAGTTAGTGATGCACCAAGGCCTTTGAGCTCGTTTACTATATTATTTAACCGTGAGTACATTTCATTTATGTTCTCATGGAGTAACATAATAAAACTCTCATATTTGATCCGAAGCATATGCATTTGGCTTTTTGACCGAGGATGTGCCCTCATGAATTTCCGAGAGGGTTGTCCAAATCTCATGAGCGGTTTCAAGATTGCTCACCGATTGAACTCATCCGCTCAAAGCACCAAAGAGAGCTGCTCATGGCTTGAGCATTGAGATGAGTGTTTCGCTCTTCTTGTTCCATTGTTAGTGGTGGATTAGTGCCCGTAGCGAAACCCTCATCCACAATTCTCCATATGCCTGGGCTTATGGCCATAAGATAAACGGTCATACAAATTTTCCAATAAGCATAATTCGTGCCATCGAAAAATGGCGCCTTGCCTATTGACACCCCATCACTAGCCATCCCTACTCTTTAGGCGGGAAAGCCCGAATAAAGAGTCCTTGCTCTGATACCACTTGTAGGAACAAGGATACCGACTAGAGGGGGGTGAATAGGTTTTTAAATTTTCAATCACTAAAAACAGATTTAATGATTTCTAAGTACTAATGACTATTTTAGCACTTTTAATATCTAGCCACTCTAGTGATTACTAAATAATTCCTCTAGTCAATTAATTCAATAACTAAGTAAATATTGCACAAAGATGATCAAGTAGCTAGAAATAACACAAAAGTATGAGCAAAACAAACCACACACGAAGAACACGTGGATTTTATCCCGTGGTCTCGGAGACTTGCCGGTCTCCCCTACTCCACGTTGATGTGACTTGAACTTCTTTAAGCCGGCTCCACTTGCTTGAGCCTTCCCCGATCACTCGTGGTAGCTCTTCCCGCTCCGGGTAGGCGAGCTCCTTGCCTTCACAACGATTCGGGCCTTCACACAAGCTTCTTGTGAAGATCACCGAAACTCCACGCCTCCAAGCCGTCTAGGAGGCGGCAACCTCCAAGAGTAATAAGTACTTGACGCTTCCTTGAGGTTGAAATTGTGTGTCAAAAGCTTTGCACTAGATGCTCACTCAATTTACTTCAAACTCTCTTAAATGTGTGAATTTGATACACAAAGAGTTTTCAATGCCAACTAGAGCTCAAGTGTATTCAATATGGACCAAAACTTACTGTAGAATGCAGGTGGGGGCGTATTTATAACCCCCACCAACACAATCTAGCCGTTGCTCAAAAGTTGGTGAAAAATCGTGTTCAAGGCCAGAGTATCAAGACCCTTGGCCTAGATTATCATTCCTCTAGACCCAACGGTCGCTGAGTGGCATTTAATGTTCGCACAAGGACTGTTGGTCACTCATTTGTAATACCGCAGGAGGGCTTCCAGATTATCATCACGGTACTACTCAAGATGCATATGCGGTACTATCGCACGACTTGAGGAGGAATACACCTCTTCTGGAAAAAAGCGACCGGAGGTGCTTCCGGTACTACCGTTCAAGCGGTAGTACCACACATACCAGCGGTAGTACCGCTCCCACGACAAAAAGAGCAGCTTCTTGGGAAAAAAAGGAGCCGCAGGAGCTGCAAGATTACCTCTTGGCAAAGAGTACCGCATCTCTCATGTATAGTACCGCATAATGTAATGATGCTTGATTTTTTGATGCATTTGCAAATTGATTTGACTTGCAATATTTGAATCTAATATGATTTTGCCTTGACACTCTTTTCAACATCAAATAAGCGACGAATTACCCCTCTTAATAGTACGGCACTTATTCTACTAATCTGATCTTTTTCTCTTCGATCACCGAGATGGGTAAAACTAGAAAGAGGTCCTTATACTTTATACCTGAGTCATTTAGCCTTGCTGCATTGATCTTCGACCTCTTGCGGCGATGTTCTCTTGTTCACTTTGATTTGAGCTAACCTGTACTCAACCATACTTAACAAAAGAGCATTAGCACTTTAAAGTACTATTGTTATGAATTACCAAAACTTAACCGAAATTTGGGGGCCTAGATGCTTTCACTCCAGCGCCCCTTTGGCCAGTCAAACGGCCTCAGACCTCGTTGTCGTGACTATCCGATCAAGTGACCTACAATCACTTGCTTGGATGCTTGGATGTTATGAGGTTTCTTCGAATGTAATTCAACAAATACTAAATTAATAGCGGGTTGTCTGGGTTGTCGATACGCAGAAGTCGGCGACTCCTCCGTGGATGTCACCCCAAGCAAAGTCCCCATCGACCAGAGCGGTTGAGCAGGTAAAGCCACTATCGAGCAGCACTTGTCTACTCTATCTTCGATAGTTGTCTACTGACATTAGCTGCTGATCTACAGATCCAGTCACCAGCTGCCAACCCGCCGGTGCCACTTCTAGCGCCGATCGAAAAGCCAGCTACCGAGACTAAACTAGTCCTGGCAAAAAATACTGCGCAGAGGAAAAATGTGCAGGCAAAATTTAAACTAGCGAAGAAAGTCACCCCTTTTTCCCTTTGGAATCTTTCCTCTTCCTTTTGGAGACGTTAAACAGGAAATCTCCTGTAGGAAAAATGTGTCCAGTGGTGCTATCGACAACGTCGCTACAGCTGCCTTGTCATCTCTTGGCATGGTCACTATCGTCACAGCTCCCTCTTCAGTAGCTCCTGTGCAACGACGGCTCCTACAATAACAATACTTCCCCTTCCTTCAGCATCACATACGTCTCAAATATTCTGGTCTATCTTGAAGCCCTAGTTTCAGGTATGTGACTACGACCAAATTGTTCTCGGCTCTGCCTTGTCCCTTGCTTCACTCTTTAACACCCCTTGGCCTATTCTCATGGCACGCCGTGGACACCCTGCTCGAAGTAGAAGCTTTCTATGAGCAGGCCCACCAGCAAACAGAGCGGCTCTTGGCATTCAGTCAGCAAGCGCTCAAGATGAGAGATGCTAAACTAGGAGCCCTTAGAGCTGAGCTAGAGGCTACCAAGGCTAAGGCGATGAGGCTAAGGACAACTACTGCGAAGCTGGAGACTGAGAAGGCTGTGACCAACACTGTGTGGCTCAAAGCCAAGGTCAAACGAGATGAGGCAGTGGCAGGTAGGAAGGCAAGTGAGGTCGAGATGGTTGCAGTGGATGTGGAACTTGTTACTATGTAGTCAGAGACCCTCGACCACATGACTTTGTATGCATGTCTTGCGACTTCTTACACGCTCGGCATGGTGAAGAGCCACCACCCAGGCCTGGACCTCTCGGTACTGCATGAAGGATTTGCATGCGAGGTGAGTCAGGCCACCAATTATGTCGAATCCTTTAGAGACCTTGCTGGTTGGTTTGTAGCCCAGTTGGAGCTATCTCTCAATGACGATGGTGATGACGCCAGCTAGTCCGCTCGACCTGACCTATATTGATGTAATTCTAATATTGTTGCTACTGTAGTCTTAATCGATAATGCCAAATTACATGCTTGTCTACTGTGCTTTGCTTGCTATTTCCTTGCCGATGAAACAGAGTAGCACGAGTAGATGCAATTCCGATTTAGCACTGATAGACTCTCAGTAGTAGTTTCGTTGGCGTGCAAACGCCTGGCTGTGTCTACACACAAGGCTAAAAAAATTTCATTAAATAACCGTGAAGGATCAAGATGGCGAACAGAGGGGGGGTGAATGGTCACAAATAAATTTTTCCCCAAAATACTCCAACTAAAACCTCAACAAGATCGCACAAAGGAAATCGTGAAAAACCCGAAAAACTAGACAACTATGTGTACCCCGAGCTTGCATGGATGAGTACCATAAACTATGTGGGGATTTTTTAGTCACAATTTTGGTTGTATAGTGTCCAAAAATGAGAGGGAATCAATTCAACTCTTGCTTTTAGAAAGGAGATCAATTCAAATTACAAAAGCCACTTTCAGAAAAGTAAAAGCAGAATTTCCAGAAGCTGTCCTCAATTTGAACAGGTGGTTGGTGGGTTTCTACAGCTTAAGAAATTTTAATAATTTTTCTCCCTATGAAAAAAAGAGTCGTGAAGAACTCTACCAAATTTTACCTCAAAAATCCTTACAAAAAAATCAGCAAAAACCAAGGAACACAGATAGTCAGAAATTTCGAGCAGAAATTTCGGGGCTCAGTTTTCACCTCATGGCCCCCAAACGGTGCAACAAATGGACTCCAAAATTTTACTACAGATGGATATGAGAGTCCCGCACCTTCACCAACAAGAATCACTCAAAAAGGATTTTTTTATGTTTCTAAAAATCAAATACCAAATACTGCGCGAAGAACAAATTCTGGACAGAGTTGGAACTTAAAAGAAAAGATGATCTCTACTCAATCCAAGAGTGCAAAATAGATGTAAAACCATATGAACATACTCAAAACACTCAAGATCAGCATTTAGAAGGTAAATCCAAATTGCATGAATGTAAATTGTGGGAAAGTAAATGCGTAAGGTAAATGCTGAATTTAAATTGCGTAAAGTAAAGACATAATGTAAATGCAGAATTTAAATTCACAATAATGTAAAGAAATTTTTTGTATTTCTTGTGGGAAGGTTTACAAAGTCTCACTTCATGTGGGCAAAGCTCAAAGGAGCAACTCAAACCTTCAAGGGGAGGAGGCTACCCCTCCACCCCTATTTATACTACTCTTGGGCCACCTACCACCCTTGGATGAGTCCCTTAACCCTAGAGCACTCAGCTAAGGGCTAGGATTAACCCACACACATAACCATGCAAGGGCTAACCCAAAACCCACACACATACCGGGTTTTCTTGCATGATTTTCAAAGCATACAACCTAGACCCGCTAACCTATCAACTAGACCGCAATCCGATGGCCCTCATTGATCCACGCGGCATCTAGCTAGCATCATCTCCTTTCCTTATCTTCTTGACTTACCCGGACTCCGTCTCCGATCATCTTCCGACGATCTCCCGACCGCCTCGACCTCCGACGCCTCGCCTAGTCCCGGCCATCCTTCGCCTCACCATGACCTAGCAATCACGCTCGCAACCATCAAAGACAAGGAAAACCATCACATAGCAATGCCCACATATATATTCAATGATTATCCCAAAATCATTAATCAATCATAATTTCACTCAATGGTCCGGCATACTCTTCTAAGCCGGTAGCCCTAGGAAAAGCAACCAACACTCAAATTGCTTCAAATCAAATCCAATTCAAATCAAACTCAATTTCAAATCAAACCAAGCTCAACTCTTGTCAATTACTCATCACACACAAGGATAGACCTCCACATGGTCTTTCAATCTCCCCCTTGATGAGTATATTGACAAACACATGAAAAGGCATAAGTTTTGAGTTTGAATAAAGAGAAGAAAATAATTTGAATGCAAAGCCAAACTTGATCAAAGAAATAGAAATCAAAAACATGACCAAGTTGGCAACTTATGATCTATGAAATATAGCAATGATCAACAAAGATCATAAGAAATCAGAAGAATCAAGTGCAAAATGATGCCTTTTCTACGATTTCTCCCCCTTTTGGCAATATAGGCATCAAGATGACATTTTCTTTTCTCCCCCTTTTTTTGTTGTTTTCATGCAAGGAATGTAGCCTAAGGGAGCTTTGAAGATTATCCATATGACCAACAAGACAAGTTATGACACCAAGCTAAATTATGGCAAAAATTGACTAAGCTAAGGCATGTCCAAGTGCAAATCAACATTTTGCTAGCAAGATTTAATTAAAACCATGTCATTTTTTAGCAATATTGAACATGAGCAACACTTGTCATTAGTTTCAAAACTAGAAGTAAAGCCATTCAAAGGATCAAATGGAAAGCCTAGAGTTCAACCTACTCAACACTTTGGAGAATCTAGAAATTCATACAAGGTCCTTTGAGCTTATTTTTGTTTCTTGTATGCAAATTTTTCTTTGAATCTTTGAAAGACATAGCGGGGTGTAAATGTTTGACATTATTTGCATTCTTTACCCACATATGTTTTTTTTGCATTGTTTAAAGCAATTAACTCAAGCCATAATCGATCATCTCAAGGGGGACTCTTAAGAGAATGATCTTGGTCATACACAACACATTCCAAGTTCATCTCAAGTGCAATGAGAAGCCATCTTGTGAATGTGAGGTGTTGAGTCTCATGCGCACAAAAAGAGTCAATTTTGCTTCACTTTCATTTTAGCATTTTCATTGTTAAGCTAGCGAAGGACTCAAGTATGGATCAAACAAGATTCATCCAAGTTACTATAGGGACTCTAGAGAATTTCAGAATTTCACAAATCATGGTAAATACACCTAGAGAAGAAACTTAGCAAGTAAACGCAACATGTTTTATCAAGTTTTTCTTTTAACGTTCATTTTTCAATTTTTGTAAGCTTAGCAAGAAAAATGAACTTGGACATATCTAAGCAAGTAAGATCAATTTTTGTAAGCTTAGCAAGATCAATTTTTGTAAGCTTAGCAAGATAAATTTTCTGCTCATCACCTCAGAAAAATGAGACACAAGAGACTGAGATGAGCCACCAAAGATAATATTGTCCACATAAATCTAGACGAGAAGGAAATGAGAATCCTGTTGTCTGATGAATAGAGTTTTATCTACTATACCCATTTTGAAACCATAACTGAGAAGATAGGACTTAAGCCTCTCATACCAAGCTCTAGGGGCCTGTTTAAGTCCATACAAGGCTTTGGAAAGCTTGTAGACATGGTTCGGGTATTTGGGGTTCTCAAATCCTGGAGGTTGCTTGACATATACCTCTTCCTCAATGAAGCCATTGAGGAATGCTCTCTTGACATCCATTTGATAGAGCTTGAAGCCCTAGGATGCAGAGAATGCAAGCAGGATTCTAATCGCCTCTAGTCTAGCTACAAGGGCAAAGGTCTCCTCAAAGTCAAGACCCTCAACCTGAGTGAAGCCCTGTGCAACTAGCCTAGCCTTGTTGCGAACGATAACCCCATCCTCACTCTGCTTGTTTTTGAACACCTACTTGGTCCCAATGACATTATGACCCAATGGAGGCTCTACAAGCTGCCAGACTTTGTTCCTCTCAAAGTTTTCCAGTTCCTCATGCATAGCATTAATCCATGATTCATCGGATAATGCATGAGTAACATCCTTTGGCTCAAATGAGGCAGCAAAGGCAGAGTGAAGGTAGAAAGAGGATAAGCCTAATTTTGAGTGCGTCACACGCTCAAACAGATCACCAATGATCTGCTCATGTGGATGAGAATGTTGAATGTGGCGAGGAGGACCGTATGTAGTGGCCTCTACCTCTTGAGAAGAAGAGGAAGGAACAGAGCCACTCACCAAGGAGAGTCTAAAGGCAAAGGCCGATATTCCCGAGGTGCGTAAATGGAAACAGAGGCACCTCGTGTAGAGGAGACTGGATCGTGGAGCACCATCATCTCCATCATCCTCATCCTCTACAAAGATGGTCTCTTGAGGGATAAGAAGAGCTCGAAATATCAAGTCTAGCTCCCGGCTAGCCTCACAAAGGTCACGCCACGTGTCTCTATGATTCTATTCGCATCACAACCTGCACCCTATAGCTACGAGAAGAAGTCGAGTAATCCAGAAAAATACCATCAGAAGAACGAGACTCAAACTTATCTAGGTTACCAGACTTCAAGATAAAACACTTGCAACCAAAAACACGAAAATGAGAAACACTGGGCTTTCGCCCATACCTCAACTCATAAGAAGTGCGATGCAAATGTGCTATCAAGAAAACGCGATTGGAAACATGACAAGCAAGAGCTATAGCCTCATTTCAAAACTTCCTAGAGTATCAGACTCATCTAGCATCGTCCCCGACCATCTCAACTAGGGTCCTATTCTTCCTTTCTACTACGCCATTTTACCGAGGGACGATGGAGAGGAGAACTCGATGCTCTAACCTGACTCCACACGTAATCTCTCAAAGTAGGAATTCTTGAACTCGGTGCCATTATCACTGCAGATAGCTCGTAATGCACCGGGAGCTCAATAGACAACCTACTAACAAATCCCTTGAAGTGAGAAAAAGTCTCATCCTTCGGGGCCATGAAAAATACCCAAGAATACCTCGAAAAATCATTAATAATGACAACGACATACCACTTCCCTCCTGCTGAGTGCACTCTAGCTGGACCAACAGTATCCATATGTAAAAATTATCCTGGTGCATCAGTCATCACAACGGTGACGGGAGGATGAGAAGTAGTAATCATCTTGCCATGCTCAAGTAGGAGAGCAAACTAAGTCTTTGACCATCTTGAGTTGGGGCAAACCACTTAATAAGATCGCTGCTACTAACTCCGTCAAATGATCAAAACTAATGTGACCAAGTCTCCTATGCCGAAGGAGAGATCACGAGACTCTAAGCAATCAAACAATCAAGAGAGTCTCCTGTGAAACAGTAAAAATCAGCAGAAAGACTCTCCCAAATCTAGAAATCCCGCAAACTAACTCTCCTGATGAATCAAGGATTCTACAAGCATTGCTCTTAAAGCTTACCTCAAAAGAGTCATCGATAAGCTAAGAAACAGAAAGCAAATTATATTGCAGCTTACTCACTAAGGCAACGTCCTTAAGAATAAAATTTTCGTTAATGCAAACGGTACCTTTAGCAATGACTCTACCTGAAGAAGCATCCCCAAAAGTAATCAACTCATCACCAGGGGCTCGGACTAGGGAAGAGAACCAACGAGAGTCTCCGGTCATATGGCGAGAACAACCAGAGTCAATAATCCAAACATCTCCCTTCCCTATCCGACGGACCTGATCAAGTCAAAAGAGAGAGAGAATACTCAGTACTGGGATAAAGTGAGGACTTGGGAACCCAATACTGAATCACACGACGTCTCAAAGTACCAACCATAAAGGAAGAAGACTGGACTCTAGTGTCTCTCTGATGCTCAACTCTCACAAGATCAGAAGAAGCAACTCTAGTAGGAGATGTAGGAGCTATCACTGGTTTGGCCCGCCGTGGTGCAAAGGCTGGACCATCCCAACGAGGCTGCCTAAATCTCCTACTTGAAAACACCTCACGCCGCTGATATTCACCTCGATGGGAAAAACGAGGAATATCAAGAGGACAAGGAAAAGATCGCCCACGAGCAACTCCAGACTAAAACTCGATCGAACAAAGATGAAAACCGAGTCCTCGACGCCGCTAAAAACAAAGCGACTCTCTAACTCGTTTAGTAGTAGCAGGTGCCTTAGGAGCACTCGAGTCCGGGATGACTCAATACCCCTAAGAGCAGCAACACGCCACGCCTCATGATCTTGGCGCTGCCTAAAACAGTAAATCTACTAGTGACCATCCTTCATGTAGGTGCATGAATATTTCGCCTTGCTAGAGGCGTATGTCGAGAAGCACCCTTCTTCTCGTAAGTCCCATGGACAACCCCAAAGAGATTCCAAACACAAGTGGTACTCACCTCGAGCCACCACAATTTCTCCACTCTTAGAGCCACGCACAATGGTAGGAAGATGAGTCCTAGCATGCTCCAAGTAGTCAAATCCTAGACCCGGATTAAATCGCTAATTTTTATTGGTCTAGAATGAGATTCACCTTTTCTTACCTCCTATTAAACTTCTCGAGAGTGCTCATAAGATACTCACACTCTCTAAAAGAGAGGCACAAGAAGAACAGGGTGAGAGGAAGAAGAAGAACCGAAGGAGAAGAAGAAACACCAACACGCAGCATTTTTTCTCTCTCAAAGCACGGCTGCCTCAATCTTGAGGGCCTCACAAGAAACGCATGATGCTTCTCTAATCCTATGGACTTGTTCTTTTAATTTCTTCCTAAGTTCGACATGGATTTTTTCCAAGTCCCCCTCAATCACAGAATAATCCACGCAACTCTTAAGTGACTTATTTAGTAAGTCCTTATCAAGTTTAGCACACTTGACATTTAAAGCTTCATTGTCAAGTTTTAGTTGCTTACAGCCCTCACATGAGCTGACAGGGTCCTTAGAAGCATGCATTTCAAGTTCATCATTTCTAGTAGAAAGCTTCGTAAGGTGAACGCTCATGGCATCTATTTCAGCAAGTAACTTAGGGCAATTTTCACATGAAGGAGTAGCATGAGCATGAAGAAAACTAGCATCTAGAGAGGAAATATCAATCGTATAAGTGCTAACATTATTCGACCTAAGACTTTCAAGTTCAGTTTGCACACTATCATGCAAAGTCCTTAGGTTCTCAAGCTCCACAAGCAAAGCATCATATAAAGAACAATCATCAGTGACTCGGGAGGGAGAAGATCTAAGAGAAGCTAACTCCCGAGTCAAGGTATCTACTTCCTTCTCAAGCTCTATAACCCTAGCTCTAGCTCTAGCATGAAATTTTCCTAATTTGCAAAAAGCTTCATTGAGCTGGTCATAGGATGGTACCTCGTCCGAATCGCTGTAGAGCTTGGAGTCGCTGATGTTGTTGGTGTTTGCCTTGAAGCACATGCCGGAGAAGTCGTCGCCACCTTTCTTCTCTTGCGGATCATCCTCGCTGTTGCTTCCATGTCTCCGTGTTTGAGAGGTTGATGTCGCCGAGGGCGGCGAGGACGAGTGGAAGAGCTTTTGTTCTTCGAGAAGTTGCGGTATTTCTTCGTGCACCGCCACGAACCGGAGGCTTTTGTCGATGTAGTTGTTCTTGCCGAACCGCCGGAGTCGTTTTGCCCTTCTCCGCTTAGACAATTCGTCAATGTGGTTGGGGCCGCCACATTCGAAGTGTGATCCCACCACCACTCTTCCTCTCTCTCACCCTCTTGTAGGCATGAGAAAACTTGAGAGCTAAAAGAGCAAGCTCAGTTTCTGGAAACTTATCTAGTTGGTCATCGGAAACCGATGTGAAATATATACTGACCATAAAAGTTTAAAGTATATATTCACTCAATCGGATCTTAACATGAGGCAGAGAAGATGGTTAGAGTTAATCAAGGATTATAACATCGGAATTCACAACCATCCAGAAAAAGCAAACGTGGTGGCAGATGCTTTGAGTCGGAAAAGCTATAGCTTGAATTTGATTATAGCAGAAGATCAGTCTGATTTATGTAAAGAACTTCAGAAGCTAAAATTGGAAGTTGTACCGGAAGGATTTCTAGCCACCTTGGAGGTTAAGCCGGCCCTAGAAGAGAAGATCAGGGAAGGTCAACAGGATGATGACAAGATTAAAAGGATCAAATCTAAGATGGACGAAGACTTAGCGAAGGACTTCAGAGTAGATGAGTTGGGTACCTTGTGGATGAAAAATAGAATCTACGTGCCCCATAAACCTGAATTGAAGCAGTTGATACTAGAAGAAGCACATGATTCCAAGTATTCAATTCATCCAGGTAGTGCAAAAATGTATCAGGATTTGAAAGAAAGATTTTGGTGGCCGAATATGAAGAAAGAAGTAGCCGAGCATGTAGCATTGTGTGATGTATGCCAGAGAGTCAAAGCAATGCATCAAAGACTAGCAGGGCTGCTACAACCACTAAAGATACTGGAATGGAAGTGGGAGGAAATTGGGATGGATTTCATCACTGGTTTGCCAAGGACTCAAGGTGGATATGATTCCATATGGGTCATAGTAGATCGACTAACAAAGGTTGCACATTTCATACCCGTAAAGACAACCTACTCAGGAGATAAGTTAGCAGAGTTGTACATGTCGAGAATTGTGTGTTTGCACGGTGTGCCTAAGAAGATAGTATCGGACAGATGTAAGGACCCGAATTCACCAATTCGAATCCACTGTGTTTTACCGCACTAGTCCCAGGATCAATCGCTAGTGCACATAGCTTAACATTGGTAAGCAGCATATCATACACAATGAAAAGAATAATAAGACTTTATTTATTGAATATAACTAATGTATGATCTTATGATCACTTACAGTTATTCAGCCACGCAGGGCAATAATAAGACGAAATAAGACAAATGCAGCGGAAAGTAGTAGAAAATGTAGTGACTCGTCAGTACACCACAGGCGACTGACAAGGCTTGGCCTAGCGACTCGCATCCACCTGAAAGTCCTCAAGTACGAGCAATGATTCCTCCACTGTTGTTAGTTGTTAAGCAAGGGTGAGTACACCAGCACGTACTCAACAAGTTGTGCACAAAATGCAATTCTAACATAGCTATATGCAGGCTTATTTCAAAGGAAGGCTAAGTGGTTCATTTGCAGTAAAGCAGCATTTAAGAACACATACATTACATAGATTCAAAAGACAGTAAAACAAATAATAATAGTAAGTAGATTCCATTGTTTCTTAAATCAAACCCAAGTATTTATCCTAAGTCAGGTTCCATTATCCACATGGCCTCCTGCCATCCCATAACAGTTGTTCATTTTAATTAACTACCCCTTGACTGTAATTTCCGAGCATTGCTCAATACCGTGAGCACGACTATCCGAATAGTTTGTACACTCTGCAGAGGTTATGCACTTTACCCACATGATACAACCATGCACCACACAGGTGAACGATCATAACAAAGTGACGAGGGCTGGGTACTCCTTGACCACCAAGACGTGGTAAATGGATCCTGCTCGGAAGGCCCCGACCACGCACTGGTGCGATCGGGCGATCGGCCTCGAGCGGTGTACCCAAGCTCGGCCCTCGCCGACCTCGAAAGGCAGTGCCCGAGCTCAACCCCCGCACGACCTCGAAGTTCAAGGGGGGTCTCGCTTGAAGCCTTGGTCCGCCTCGGATTTCGGATCTCGCATTTGACCGACAGCTGCCGAGAACGGTCGGGATGGCTTAGAGTGCGCGACAAGTTCGGGGGCAGTTGCCGCCAGCCTTCAAGGTGCACGAAGGCCCTTTCCCGAGGATCGCTCTCGCCGCCGGTGCGTATGAGTATAAAGATCAAGGACGATGAGCTCCAGGAGAATGCATACAACACGCACACATAGCAACTGAAAGTTAGGAATCACCATTATCGCTTTTGAGTTGTAACACTTCTCAGACACCCATATAACAAGAATCACCGCCGCAAGGCGATCGAGTAGAGCTATTACCTTCATGGGGGCTCGAACCAAGATAAACCCTTGTCTCGTTTCGCTGCCGCCTCGCTCCCACCATCACCGCGACGATTTTCTTCCATCGCTCGGCAAGACGCCGCCGTCCCATAACATTCTGACCCCTACCTCACTTCTTGCGTTGGCGATCCCGATCGCCGACAACCGGGCGCCACCGTGGGGCCCATTGTTTTGTTTTTTCGCAGAACGACACCAGACTCTAGGAGCATGGCGCTTTCATCGACGGACTTTCCTCGCACGAACTCCGACTCGTGTCCTCGTTTCACACTTTCGCCGCCGCCGAAAGCAAATATGTTTCAGTAGCGGACGGCCAAGGCGCCGAGGGGTGGCGATGACCGTGATCCGCGATACCTCAAGACGCCACGGATGGTGCAGTTGCTATCAACCAAGCTATAACAGCTCTCCGGCTGGAGGCCCAGAGAAGGCCAAGACGCCCTTCGAGCCGCCCAGCTCCCTCCTACGGGAGCGCCTGCTTATCGCCGGGTCATGACCGACCCGATAGGGCGAGGTTGGAGCTTTTGGCCGAGCCCCGCCGAAGAACTCGACGGCCGCGACCGAGGTCGCACCTCCGCAAAGACCAAGTCAAGATTCGGGACCCGCCCGTGAGAAGCAATGATAACACGCCGCGCCACACCCGCGACCCACCCGCCGCTTGCGCAGGAGGTGGCTCCGAGCAACGGGCTCGACGAGGCTTTTGACACAGACGCTGCCGGCGCCCCATGGGCACCGTGACCACCAGCCCGAGCCAAGCTGCTCCGAAGTCGACCGGGCAAGCAGGTTCATGGACCTCTCCCGGACGTTCCGCCAGCGCCAGAGGGTCCAGGACGCCAAGCTATCAACCGTGTGATTCCTATGCCCGCACCATGGTCGCCCCCACCACAGTCGGGTCGCCGGCCAGCCTCGACCAGTCCCAGAAGAAATAGGAGCTTGTCGGCGACGACCACGACCGGCGCAGCACTGTCCCCAATTTCACGGCCGATGGCGATTCGACGGCCTTCGCCGCAGTGCGTGGTGGCAGACGGCTCAAGCCCGCTACGATCGAAAGACTTCGACGACCAAGAACCCCGACGAAGTTTCGCCCATTTATTCGACCGCTATCCTGCGCGGAGGGGACGAGCTCGTGATGGCGAACTACCACCCGACTGCTCGACGGGCCGCTTAGGACCCGGCTTTTAAATCGGCCCGCTCCTTCTGTGTCGGGCGCCAAATCAGAACGCCCCACGCCCAACTTCCAAAGTTGCTACGAAGCGTCGGAGGGAGAAAGACCTGATCGTGTCATCCAGGGTAAGAACGAGCCATGATACGATTTCAGGCGGTGATTCATCCGCACGAGGAACCCGATTCCGAAAGCATTTCGACGAGGCCGCCATCAAGGCCTTCGTTCGGGTCCGTGATCGGCGCCTAACCGAGGACTCCGGAGATCACCTCGAGGCTCAAGATCAACAAACTTTTCCGCATGGCGGAGCGCAGACGCTGACACGACGATGCCGTCCCACTGAACGCGACTACGACCAAGGTAAGCTTGGTCTGAACCAAACAGAGGCCGGCCCGTCCAACTCTAGGGGCGCCGACCAAGGCACCACCACCAAGAAGCGAAAGCGCGATCGCAGAGGTGGCGGAGGGCTACCGCGGGTGATCGTCTCGGCAGATGGCCAGCGCGAGGTCCTCGAGGTCCGAGGTCAAGCTCGGGAGGACTCTAAGCCTCGCCAAGGTCGACCCCGACCTCACCAGGCGAAGAACCAGCCCCAGCAGGAGGGCCAACGTGCCGGTCCCCGACGGACCGATGCTCGGCAGCCGGGGGCCGAAGGGCGCGCGGGGTATGACGAAACAAAGTTCTGTCTCTTCCACAGGGCGGCCGGCCACGACCTGCGGGCCTGCAGGGCTTGGCAGAATAAGCTAGACGCTTTCTACGATGGGCGGGGTGAGATGCCCATGCTCCCGAAGGATGACGACCAGCCCGACCGGGTGAATGCGGCACTGAGCACGACGACCTCGATCCGAGTTCCACTAGGCGAAGCGCCGGATCGATGTCATCTTTGGCTCTCGGCCTACCACTACCCAGCGCGAGGTCAAGGCCGCCAGACGACCATCTACCTGTGTCATCACTGAAGCCCGCCAACAGCCCCGCAAGTGGGCCGGGCCACCATCACCTTCTCCCCAGAGGATGCGCCCCTGTATGGCCCGAGACTCAAGACCGCTTTAGTCGTGACCCGACCATCGCAATACCACGGCCGGGCGGTCATGGTCGACGGCGGCAGCCTTCAACTTGTCAGAAGCGGAGCACTCGATCGGATGCGATTCCTGTGTCGAAGGTCAAGAGCATCACCATACCGTTTTTCGGGATAGTCCTCGGAGCTCGACCACCCCTTGGGGCAAGGTTGTCTTGCCCGTCACCTTCGGGCGTGCTCTGACAACTTCCAAGACCGAGTTGATCACCTTCGAGGTGGTCGAGGGTGACCTCCCGCATAACGCCATCCCGGCGGCCCGCCTTGGTCAAATTCATGGTCGCCAACCATTATGGCCATTTGCATGAGTTATTCGCCCCAACGGTGTCATCATCCGGCGGGCGATCTAAGCGGCGAGATGGTCAGGAGACCAAGGCCTTGGCTCTAGCAGTATGTCGCCCCAACCGTCGAGGCGATGGCGAAAACGCCCGCCGAAGGCGGCGATACAGCAGCATGGGACAACAAAAGGCCGTGCCGCCGACGAGAGCGACCACCAAAGGCCCACGCTCCGGCGAGCCGAGTTCCAAATAGGAACTCGAGCTCGCCACCTTCCTTCGCGCCAACAAGGATATATTCGCTGGGAGCCCGCGATATGCCCGGCGCCCCAAGGAGGTGATTGAGCACAAGCTGCAGTGGGATCCGGCCCGACCGTCTGCACAAAGTCGCGCCGCTTCTCCTGAGAAGGTCGCGGTCATCAAGGAAAACCTTGACAAGCTATTGAAGGCCGGCTTCATTCGTGAGATTAACTACTCGAAAGTGGTGGCCAACCCGGCCATCGTGCGTAAGCGGAGGAAAGTGGAGAATGTGCGCGACCATACAGGTTGAACTCGCTTGTTCAAGGACAACTTCCGCTCGCAAGATCGACCTGATCGTGGACTCCACCGCTAATGCCAAGATGCCGAGCTTCTTGATGCTTACTCGGGTACCACCAGATCAAGTCAAGCGGTCGACGATTTACGCAGAGCAAGACCTCCTTCATCACGCCGCTTGGCACCTATTGCTATACGACCATGTCATTTGGTCTCGCATAATGCAGGGCCACTTTTCATTGCCTCGATGACCAAGACGTTCGAGCCCCAGATCGAGCGGAACCTTGAGGTCTACATGGACGACATCATCGTCAAGAGCCCCGCCGAGGGCCACCACGTTCGTGATCTCGAGGAGACCTTCGCCAACCTGAACAGGAACAAGATCAAGCTCAATCCGGAGAAGTGCGTGTTCGGCGCGGCGTCAGGAAAGGTGCTTGGCTACATGATCGGGGGCTCAGGGGTCGGTCCAAACCTGGAGAAGATCGAGGCGATCGAGAAGATGGCGCCCCCGACCTCGATCAAGCAGGTGCAAAGCCTCATCGTCAGATGGCCACCCTCAGCAGGTTCATCTCGAGGCTCGGCGAGCGCGGGTTCCCATTCTTCCAAACCTTGCGCAAGCACGGGGGCTTCGAGTGGACTCCAGAGGCCCAACAATCCTTCGACGACCTGAAGGCGTACCTGTCGTCCCCACCCCTCCTTACAACGCTACAACCTGGTGAGAAGCTATCGCTATACTCGCGCCACCCCCATGTTGTCAAGGTTGCCCCGGTGGCTAAACGGGATCTCAAAGAACACCCCATTTATTATGTCACGAGGTCTTGCACGGCCCGGGAGCGCTACCCACGTACGTAAACTGTTATATGCTCTCCTCATGGCTTCGCAAGCTCCCAAGACTATTTCAAAGACTGTGGTCGCCCGAGCAACTTCCCCGCCGGGACATCCCGAGGAACCCGGAGGGCGGCGGCGACCGCCAAGTGGGCCATGGAGTCGGGCGGCGTTCGACATCTGTGTCGTGGGCACGACGACCATAAAGTCGCAAGTGCTCGCCGACTTCGTGGTCGAAAGCAGACGCCACAGCCCGCTCCCCGAGCTTCAGTTGAAGAGGAAAAGCCCTGGTCATGTTCTTCGACGGCCGAGGTCCTTCAAGCGCCGGGCCGATCCTTATCCTCACCCAAGCATAAATTGAGGTACGAATTGCTTTTGGCTTCTCAACACCAACAATGTGGTGGAGTACGGCCTCTTGGCCGACTTTTACGAGCTTGTAAGGCCTTGGGCGACGCCGTCTGGTCGTGAAGGGCGACTCCCACTGTCACAACCAGCTTCAACAAGGACTACCAAAGGTTCTGGAGACTCGATGGCAAAGTACTCGCCGAGGCGCCGAAGATGGAGAAGTGGTTCCAACTCGGAGCTCAAGCACATCCCCGTAAAGGACAACTCCAGCGCGGACTTCCTCTCCAAGCTCGGCTCCTCCGATGACGAAATCCCACCCGATGTCATCCTGGAGACGCTGGAGGCCCCGTCAATCTCTGACCAAGAGGTCGTGCTAGCCGTGGTCGGGGGTATCCCCTCCTGGGCCGAGGCCATCCACAATTTCCTTGCCCGGGGTGACATGCCACCCGACCCTGCCGAGAGGAGCTAGATCAAGCGCCGGGCAAGTCTATACACGCTCGTCGAGGGAACACTCTACAAAGCGAAATGTCTCCCAGATACCGACGCAGTGCATTCCACGAGGAGGGTAAGTACCTCCTACATGATATTCACTCAGCCTCTGTGGGGCGACTCTTCAGACAGACAATGGTCGGCAAGGCCTTCCGCATAGGGCACTATTGGCCTTCGCGCTTCAGATGCTCGTGATATCGTCCGCACTTGCCGAAAGCATGCCGCCCACGCCGAAGTCACATCAGCCCGCCACGCGACCTCCAGCACCATTCTCGCCGCTCGCCCTTCTCGACACGGGGCCGACATCCTCGCCCTTTTCCTCAAGCAACCAAGGGAAGAGGTTCCGCTTGTCGCTGTCGACACCTTCACCAAGTGGATAGAAGCTGAACCGGTCTCGACCATAACTGCTCGGGCGGCAGTTCGTTTCTTCCGCTTGTTCGTGGTCACCAGGTATGGGGTTCCATGCAAAATTATCACTGACAACGGTACCCAGTTTACCAGTGAGTTGTTCCAGGAGTTTTGCGAGGAACTCGGCATCAAAATATGCTTCGCTTCGGTGGCTCACCCCCAGAGCAACGGAGCAGCGGAACGCGCCAATGGGCAAATTGTCCAGGGCGTCAAGAAACGAGTTGCAGATGAGCTCGATCGATACGGCAAGGCCTGGGTGGACGAACTTCCCACCGTCCTATGGTCTATTCGTACCACGACAAGCCGAGCCACAGGGTCCACACCCTTCCAGCTCGTGTTCTGACCGGCCGCCCCGCCTCCCCGACAAACACACGGCGGGCTCTGCCAGGGTCAGCTTGGTCGACCAAGTCGACTTCAAGCACGAACGGCCTCGACCTCACCCTCGCAGAAGAAGTAAGATGTCGCAGCCCGCACGATCAACGACTACCGCAAGCTCTTCGCAGACATGCGTCTCGGTGATGCACGACCTAAGAAGCTCCTTGTTGGGGACCTAGCCCCGAGGCGGATTCAGAGCTCGCCCAAAGACCAACAAGTTATCCCTCATGGGAGGGCCCCTATAGAGTTGTTTCAACAGACGCACGGGCTTACCGGCTAGCGATGCCCGATGGCGTAGAGCTCTCTAGCTCGTGGAACATAGATCAGCCGGAAGTTTTATGTAACCTCACGCCTCACATCTCAATAAAAGCTGGTCTTTCATTTTGCCCTTTATACCGCTTCCACTTGTGTTGCCGCTTTTTTTCGGCCCTTCCTTTTTTTCCGAACATGACCTTTCAGACGCAGCGCTGCTCGCTTCCTAGTCTAAAGTGACGGGTTTTACGCTCACCCCAAAGGACGAGCTGAACGTAGTTTAACCTCTTGCAATCTAGCTCTTCCTCGTGCCTGCTCGAGCTAAGAACCTCGCGCTTTGACGACGAAGCAATGCGATGGTCGCACGGCCGCGGCGAACACCAATCTACTTAACGATGTTCGCCTCGTGTTCTTCTGCCTTTGCGAATTGTTCCTCAACTTTGCAGGTCGTGGCCTCTCGTCCGTATCTATGTCTTGTGCCCAAGGCACGCGTCGCTCGACCTCGGGCCCAACGGGGGCTGGGTAAGGCTACGCTACCGGCACACGACCTAAAGAGCACGGGCACGGCAAACAAGCAAAGCAAAAAGAGAAGAGTTCAATGCATCCCCAAACCACGAATTCACAACAGGGACGAGGTTTCTTTGTTCACTAAAAGCAAACCATTTCTGTTAGTACATTCCTTGCTTTTTAATGTTTCTCTACAGGTCGGCCATTTTGCGGGCAAGCTTTTCCTGCTCGAGCTGGGCCACTTTTGCCCTTAGGGTTGCGATCTCCCCCTGGAGCTGGAGGGCTTGCTGGGAAGCGTCCACGGCTCGACGTCGCTCATCTTCAAGCCGGGCCAGGCACTCTTCGCTGCTTTACCGACACGCCGAGCTTCTTCGAGCCGGAACCTTGGTCTTGGGCCCGGAGGTGACTTCGGGAGCCTTCTCCGCCTCGACCTTAGCGCTCGACCGAGCGCCTTGGTGGCATGGTCGAAGCTTCCCTCAAGCTCGAGGATTTTGGCCTCGAGCTCGGGGACGCCGTCGTGGAGTGTGCTCGCCCGCATGGCCTCTCCAAGTCCCCGACCTTGGCCTACTCGGTTTCAAGCGCCTTGTTGACGCGCCAAATTCCTCCTCGAGTGGAGTATCTTGGCCTTGAGCTCGAGTCGATGTTTCATGAGGCCTTCTCCGAGCTTGATCTTGGCCCGCCTCGGCGCCTTGGCTGAACGTGGCGCTGGCCTCGCTCCACGGCCTTAAAACCGTGGTCACGCTCAGAGACCTCGCTCGCTCGAGCTGCGCGTGGGCTATCTCCTGCGCCCTCATCAGACGGCGCGGTCGCCGAGCTTTGCCTTCGCTCGAGCTCCCCGCCGACCTCAATGGTTCGGACGAGCTTGTCGCTGGCCAGCCTCCGTGCTCTACTACGCCGAGGAGACTCTTCAAGACGTTCAAGATGCTCTCAAGGCCTTGTAGCCCTCGAGAGGCATGGTCGGTCACCTTCACGACGTAAAAGGGTGGCCCAAAATGAGAGGGACAAGGAGGTCAAGCTGCAAGATCTGAAGTGCGGGAAAAATCCTTACTCGCGGAGGCGCCTCTGTGCTTGCGCGGTGAATTCCTCACGGCCATCAATGCGATCGCGAGGATCTCCTCCTCCTCCGCCGACCCATGATGCAGCGTCGGATCGACTCGGCCACGGCTGGGCGACTTGGGCCAGGCCTCGAGTCCCGCCACGGGCGGCTGCTTATCCGCTACCTCCTCCGGCGGGTTAAACCCGTCGACAGGAGAGGGCATGACGGCGGTGCTAGCCCCGATCTCCACGATCGGGCCCCCGCTTGTCCCCGGTGCCAAGGGGACAGCAGTTGGATCCGCCACGGCGTTCACGACCTCGCGGGCCGGGTACCGCTGCCTCAAAGATTCGACGAGCAATGGCCGGGAAGTTCATGCGGGCGCCCACGACCCGTTCTTCTCCGGTGACCGGCGGGGTCGTGGTCTCAGCACCCGGAGCGACCGTGGCTGGCGGGGTTTTGGAGCTCACTTCAAGCGTGGCCTCAAGGCCCCGAGCATCCTCCCTCACGGTGGCTTCGAGAAGCTCGTCGACGGCATCTGAGTCGCGGGCCTCGCCCGTGTCGTAGTCCCTGCTGGCCGCGGGCTCGTTTTCTTCAGATGAGTCATTGAGCCCTTGGTAGAACTCGCCGACCAAGGGCTGGCCTGAAGGGGTGCGTGTCCGGCGACGATCGCGGCGTGGGACCAGCTCGAAGGCATTCTCCTCCTCGGACGGACTGCACGGACAATGACCATCACAAACGGGCAAGTTTCGAGCTCGGGTGCTCAAGTTCTGCGATCAAAAGCATACACTAAGCCAGAAAGATACGAAAGGGGCGGCGCAGACCAGGGTGCCGGGGGCTTACCTGGGTCACCAGTCTCCTCCTCGTCGAGGGTCGTCTGAGGTCTTGTTGCCCCGATGTCGAGGGGGCGCCACGCTTGCGTGTCCTCACGACCTGAGGTCTCGGGGTCCGAGTCGGTTCCGCATCGCCCGCCGCGGCGGGGGTTCAAGCTCGAGGCTCTGGGTCACCAGGAGTACTCGAAGACCTGGCGGCGGCAGCCGCGCTCTGCTGCTACACGAGGGAAAGTACGTCAAACGGCAAGGCACGGAAAAACGCAAGCTCGGGGGCTCGACTAGAAGGGCCCTCACCGTGGCGCGGTCCCCCCACTCGACATGGCGTCTCTTCGCCTCCGTTTGGCTTGGTTCGGCCGGTGGAGGTCGCTTCTTCCCTTTCTTGCTCTTGCTCCCGCCAGGCAGCGGGAGCATCCTCCTGGCCGTGTCCAGCAACTCCTGGTGGGCCTATGAGCAAGCGAAGCTCAGGAAGGGGCTCGCCGGCAAAAGACTCGAGCGCTTGGTCGGGAGGCTTACCTCGTCTTTGCGACGGAGTACATTCTTCGGGACGGGGTTGCCGACGACGTACTCGTGCGCCAGCTTCCCAAACATCTCTACCATCCTGGCGGAGACCCAAGATTCTTTCGGTATTGCAAGACGGTAATTTGTCAAGAGAGGATCGGGGGTGCGCGAGAGCGCACTTGGGGCAAGAAGACTTACGGATGTGCCTCGCTGGTCGGGTCAAGTCGCCCTCGATCTCGTGAGAACGGGTGCTCCTCCGGTCTAAGAGGGGACACACGGTTCCGCAGAAATCGTTAGCGATCGCCCGCCTGCTGAGACCTCGTGGTGGCGCAGATATGAATGAGGGCGATGGCCTCCTCGTCGACCTCAAGTCGTCCGACTGAGTCTCCTTCTTGCGGTTGGCGATGGGGGTCCTTCAGTACACGGCGTCCTGTCTCTCCCCTCTTTAGGTAGAACGGCGGGCTGCTCCACGGGCCAAGGAATCCCGAGGTTGGAACTTGGGAAGGCCCACTTGAGCCCGACCCGCACGGAAGTAGACACATCCGACCACGGAGTCCTTCCGGAGCGGAAGAGACCTGGCATCTGGGAAGAAGAGCGAGGGGTGGGAGGATCCCCAAGAACCCCTCGCATAGATGGGAAAAGATGGTAAGGAGAAGAACGGAGTTTGGCGCAGATTGATGAGCTCGATGTCGCGGTGGAGAGGACCTCGCGACGAACTCACTCTCTTCGGGGTCCGCAGTCAAGAGGGCATAGTGCTCTGCAGTGCATAATCTCGTGGATCTTGGGGTGCGGCTCGGTCTCGTTGTCCGGCGGCCGCCATGTGAACGGGTCTAGCGTTTCTGTGGACTCGAGCTCCTTCATCCTTGAGTGCGCGATGAGTGCTCCTTCCTAACTTGGCCATGGCGGTTGTGGCTGGCTTGGTCTGGGGGGGAAAGGAGAACTTTGCTCGGGCAAGAAAGCTTGGAAGGCGAAGGGCGCAGGAGCAGGAACCTTTCGACCGACGATATGGCGCTGGATTTATAAACCGCAACACGGCCAAGTCCAGTCCACGGTGCCTCAAAAAACGTGCCAACTGCGATTTGACGGGTGCAGTTAAGGCTCGGGCTACGGAGTCGAGACGCCGCCAGATGCCCGCTAACCGCTCACATCCGTATTTCAAAGATCGAGAAGTCCGGGACGCCAGTGTCGAGGCCAAAAGACTTCGCCAGGTCTCCGCCTGACCTCGGCCAAGGAGCTAAGACTGCAAAGGTTGCCTCCAGTCGAAATAAAGGCTCGAGGTCGCCCTAGGAGCTCCCTCGACCTAGAGCCTCGGGGCTAGCAGATGAGGGTGGGTACTCCTTGACCACCGACACGCGGGTCAACGGATCCCCCAAGCTCGGAAGGCCCCGACCACGACCTGGGTGCGCACTGGGGCGATCGGCCTCGAGCGCGGTGTACCCAAGCTCGGCCCCGCTCGACCTCGAGCGTGGGGTGCCCGAGCTCAACCCCGCACGACCTCGAGTTCAAGGGGGGGGGTCTCGTTTGAAGCCTTGGTCATACAGGATTTGGATCGGCATTTGACCGACAGTTGCGAGAACGGGTCGTGGGGATGGCTCAGTCTTGCGACAAGTTCGGGGCGATTGCCGCCCGACCTTCAAGGTGCACGAAGGCCCTTTCCCGAGGATCGCTCCTGGCCGTTGCAGGCAGAAGGAGTATAAAGATCAAGGACGCATGAGCTCCAGGAGAACAGACACAACACGGCACACATAGTAGCTCGAGCTAGGAATCACCATTACTGTTTTGAGTTGTAAACACTTCTCTGTACACCCATATAACAAGAATCACCGCCGCAAGGCGACTGGAGTAGAGCTATTACCTTCACGGGGGCTCGAACCAGTATAAACCCTTGTCTCGTGCTTTCGGCATCGCCTGCTTCCGACCATCACCGCGATCGATTTTCTTCCTTCGTTCGGGCAAGACACTGCTCGGGTCCCATAACATTCTGACCCCTACCTCACTTCTTGCGGTTGGCGATCCCGATCGTCGACACAAAGCCTTTACAATGCATCCTCTTAACCCAGTGCTACCCGCTAAGGTTTCAACACAGAAGGATTACACCACCACAACAGGGCCCCCCTCTTGCGCCAAGTGAATTTCTCCGTACACCCGGACACACACCACCACGATAGCACTCAAGTTAAGCATTTGCAAATTAGTCAGCTAGGCTGCCCCATAACAGACATATGGTTGCATGATTGACTCAGGTCAAAGGCTCACAAGGTTAAGTCCTTAGGACTGATTAAAGCAAGACTTACACATACCCTCAGCTCCACTGAGCCCACCCTGGCACACTTGCCCCATCCACTTGCTTCAATCGTAAAGCGATTACCATCCGGTTGGTTACCAAGCACCACGTGCAACTCACAAATCAACATCGTTGTGTGACCTTCCCGCCACGACAACTCAATCTCTTTGTGTGACCACACATGACACACAAGTTTAACATCATGGTTCCATATTCCATTAGTCAACATTAAAACTCAACATTTTATGTACATGTGATGACGTGGCATGGCTAAGCATTCTAATCCGATCTAAACATCTATGTTGATTTCATTATTAACCAACTATCATGAACCAACCTAAGGTGACAAGTGGAGTATGGCATACAATTAACAAGGTAGGGTGTAATTCAAAGGGTACATTAACTAATCCCAAATTTAGGTTGAAATCATTTGTACACATAAAATATCATGCAATACAGTAAATCAAAATAGCAATTTTGCAAACATGGGTGCAACATGATCAAAGCACAACTTGCCATGCTTAAGCTCCTGGTCTTGGTCTAATGATTGTTCCTGAGTTGCAAATTCCTCCTCCGAAGCCTCGCACAATTCAACATCTACGCGAATCGAGAAGAAATAGCAAATAAATACCAAAACCAAATAACAAACAAATTCTAAAAATCCAAAAAAAATCACCATTAGATAAATCTCAATTTTAAAATTTTTTAGGAATTTGAATCACCTCAATCGAAGTTCGTATGCGAAAGTTATAGCATTTAGAAGTTTGAAAATAAATTAAATTGAATTTCTAGATTTAACCGAATTATTTTTATAAAGAAAATACGAATTTTCCCGCCCCGGCTGTACGGATGAGACGTGGCGAAATCTGGACCATTAAAACTTAATCCAACGATTCCTGATTAATCTACTACGTGGCTCAATACCAACCGTCCGATCTAAATCCGACGATTGATATTATATCGAGTAGTTCACTGTGCACTTAAATGGCGTGGCTCAATCATGACCCTACGATCCGAATCCAACGGCCAATACTTACCCGTGCGGTTTATCGTGCACCGAGGCGACGTGGACGATTTCTGAGCGTGCGACGGTGATCCAACGGTTGAGGTTCCTCGCGGACGGTGATGGCGAAGCGGCGGTGCTGAGCTACCGGAGACGAAGACAACGACCTCCCTCGCGGCGCTCCGTTGGTTCCCGGCGACGAAGAGTTGGTGGAATGGGTGCGGTGCAACGCGGTGAACTCGATCCCGACCGTGGCGTGGCGAAAGAGGCTCCCGGCGACAGCGGAACACGGCGAAAAGCTTCTCGGCACTCCGGCGAGCGCGCGCGACCTCCTCGATGATTCTCCAGTGACGACGCAACAGCGAAGAGGTGCGGCGGCTCAAGGTGAGTCTCGGGAAACATGCCCGGCCTTTAAATACCCCGAGGTGGCGCGGTAAACAAGGAAAGAGAGGCGGCGGCGATGTTCAAATCGGAGATGGCGGCGGAGACGAGTTTGACTCGGACACGAAGATGATCAGCCGTGCAATCTTCATCCAACGGCCTGGATAGAACGAAGTCTCCGAATCGGTACCGATTGATGAAGATCGTTCGATCGAAATCTAACGGCTCATGGCGCTATGGTTTTCATTAAATGACGTGGACTGCTCTCGGTCGTTGGATGGCAATTCGACGGTGCACGTTACCTCTCCCGATTCAACAACCGGTCCGCACAGTAATGGGCTGCAGCCCGTTACTGTTCATAAGGAATTTCCGGGGTTTTTCGATTAAAAATAACTCGAGAAAATAAATTGATTTATTTAGGGTAATATAAATACTCTAAAAATTCCGAGAAAAATCTCAAAAATACTTTGAGATATTCTCGACTTAAATAAAATATTTTGGCAAAACTTTATTTTAAACTTTTCTTTTTATATTTAATCTTCAAAAAAAGGCAATTTATTTTAATTCAAAATAATTCAAATAAATCTCGAGAAAATCCAAATAAATTCAAAAATTCACAAAAATCATGAATTGCAATAAAATAATATTAAATAATTAAAATGTCAAATTTTGGGATGTTACAAACCTCCCTTAATGTAATCTCGATTTTAGATTTAGGGCTAACTAGAGAATAGGTTTGGAAATTTCGCCTCAGATCTTCCTCACGCCTCAAAGTTGCTTCATTTTCAATGATTACTCCATTGAACTCTATAAAAGCGAAAGCAGACTTATTTACGTCCTCAAGGCTCCATTACATCTAAAATCTTAATAGGCTGCTCTTTGTAAGTCAGATCCTCCTGTAACTCGATCGCTTCTAACGACGTTTGTTCTGCTGGCACCCTGAGACATTTCTTAAGCTGCGACACATGGAACACATCATGGACTCCTGCTAATGACTGTGGCAACTCCAACTGATATGCAACCTCTCCTCGGCGGCTTAGGATCTTAAATGGCCCAACATACCTAGGTGCGAGCTTCCCTTTGACTTGAAACCTTTTCACACCTTTAAGGGGAGTAACCTAAGATACACGAAATCATTAGGTTCAAAACTCAAATCACGACGGTGATTGTCAGCATAACTCTTCTGCCTCGACTGTGTTGTTTTCAGTCTTTCTCTGATCATGGCAACTTGTTCTTCGGCCTCTCTGAGCATCTTAGGTCCAAACACTGAATGCTCCCCTGTCTCATTCCAATTTAACGGGGTACGACAAGCACAACCATATAAGGCTTCAAATGGTGACATTTGCAAACTAGCCTGATAACTATTGTTGTAACTAAACTCTGCATATGGCAAACTTTTATCCCAAGATGCACTGTAAGATATCGCACAAGCTCTCAACATATCCTCCAAAATCTGGTTAACTCTTTCTGTCTAACCATTTGTCTGCGGATGGTAAGCGGTACTGAAATTCAGACGAGTTCCCATTGCTTCATGCAATTTATCCCAAAACCTTGAGGTAAATTGGGTACCTCGATCCGATACAATTTTCTTAGGCACACCATGTAAGCATACAATTCTTGACATGTATAGTTCTGCCAATTGATCCCCTGAATAACTTGTCTTTACTGGAATAAAGTGAGCAACTTTAGTCAATCGGTCAATAATAACCCATATGGAATCATAACCCCTTTGAGTCTTGGGTAATCCGGTGATAAAATCCATACCAATCTCCTCCCATTTCCATTCCGGAATCTTCAATGGTTGTAACAATCCAGCAGGCTTTTGATGCATTGCCTTTACCCTCTGGCACACGTCACACAAGGCAACATGCTCTGCAACTTCTTGCTCATACTTGGCCACCAAAATCTTTTCTTAAGGTCTTGGTACATCTTGGCACTTCCAGGATGAATGGAATACTTAGAATCGTGTGCTTCCTCAAGAATCAATTGCTTAAGTTTCTTCTCATTTGGCACACAAATCCGACCTTTAAACCATAGGGTTCCTTGCTCATCTACCGAGAAATCTTCAGCTAGACCTTCCTCTTTCTTGGACTTGATCTTACTGATCTTCTCGTCTTTACCTTGCCTATCTCTGATTTGATCCTCTAGGGTTGGTTTTACTTCTAAGGCAGCTACAAATCCTTGCGGTACAACTTTCAATCTCAGCTTCTGAAATTCCTCACATAACTCCGGTTGATCGCTGGCTATTAACGAATTTACACTGTGGCCTTTACGACTCAAAGCATCAGCTACCACATTAGCTCTCCTGGGATGATAATGGATTCCGGCATTATAATCCTTAATTAGTTCTAGCCATCTCCTTTGTCTCATATTAAGGTCTGACTGGGTAAATATGTACTTCAAGCTCTTATGGTCCGTATATATCTCACACCTATTTCCGATGAGATAATGACGCCATATTTTCAAAGCACACACTACAGCTGCTAACTCCAGATCATGCGTCGGATAATTTCCTTCATGTGGCCTCAATTGCCTTGATGCGTAGGCTACATCCTTGCCATTCTGCATTAAAACGCAACCGAGTCCTTGCCTCGATGCATCACAATAAATGTCAAAACTGCATTGTACATCTGGCAATACTAACACAGGTGCAGATGTTAACCGTTTCTTTAACTCCTCAAAACTCTTTTCGTACTCTGGCGTCCATACAAACTTCTTTTCCTTCTTCAACAATTGCGTAAGGGGTCTCGTAATCATCGAAAATCCTTCTATGAACCGACGGTAATATCCCGCCATCCCTAGAAAACTACGGATCTAGATAACTGTCTTTGGCTGCTCCCAATGTAACACAGCTTCCACTTTACTTGGATCCACAGCAACTCCTTTGGCTGTCATTACATGACCAAGGAATTCTACTTTCTCCTTCCAGAAATCACATTTACTGAATTAGGCATATAGCTGCTGTTCTCGCAATTTCTCTAGTACCAATCTCAAATGTTCTGCATGCTCTTCTTCTGACTTGGAGTATACAAGGATATCGTCTATAAAGACAACCACAAATTTATCCAAATACTCCATGAATACTTTATTCATCATGTTCATGACCCAAGCTAGGTCAATAGCTGGTGCGCACAGATCATAGCAGTCTAGATCTTAACTAAGCGGTAATTAAATTTTAAATCCAGAGTACTGCCTAGCGTATCTCATTATTACAAAAGTTGGACCCGTAGGTCATATAGCGACGGGGACCTTAAACTGGTAACTAAACTTTAGACTAAGCAAAAAAAACCGAGAGAACACGTGATCCTGGGCGTCTGGCTATTCCTCCTCTTCACCGCCTTCACCGCAGATATCGAATGGAGGATTGCAGGCTCTTGGGTAGCTATCTTCGCCCTCCTGATTTTGGTTAGCGAAGAGAGAGTCGTCCTCTTGCTGATCAGCGGCGGTGTCGACATTGGGTATTTCCAGCACAACTTCCACGGCATCCTGGACTTCATCCGTCGAGATGTGATTGATCCTTCCATGCGTTGTCGTCTGTGGTGATGCTCCTGACTGCACTAGTACTCGATTACTTCCTGTCACTGGGGCTTTAGCTGGGGTAGTTCCTAAGTTGAAGTGAACTGGAGTAATGTTTCCTTTCTTCGGACACTTGTTGGCGAAATGTCCTGGCTCGTTACAAGAGAAACATTTCTTGACAGTGGTCTACTGCCTGCCTGCCGGTGCATTGCTTCCTAGTGCTGGTGTTTGGAAATTCTGATTAGTGGGGCGAGATGACGGAACTGATGTCTTGTTGGTCCACTGGGGTTGAATTCTGGCAAACTATTGCGGGGTCATCCTTAACCTAAGTTGATTAGGTCACCCTGCCTGACTAGCCATCCTGCACTTACGATCTTCACCCAATTCCTTACGTTTATCCTCAAGGATCAAAGCTTTATTAACTAACTCCTGAAAATCAGGGAAATTGTGGGTGATTAGTCCCACCTGTAATCCAGAAGTTAAACCCTTCAAGAAATGAGACTGTCTAGCCTTATCTGTGGCCACATCCTCTGGGGCATATCGTGCTAATTGAGTAAACTTATTCAAGTATTCTGCCACTGACTGGCCTCCTTGTTTCAGAGCCCTAAACTCTTCCTTCTTAAGATCCATCATTCCTTCTGGTACATGATACTAACGGAAGGCAGCTGAAAACTCTTCCCAAGTAATTTCCTATGGTGCTTCATGTGATGCGCAATAGTTCTCCCACCATTCCGCGGTAGTTCCTTCTAACTGGTGTGAAGCATACAACACCTTCTCATTGCCTTCACACTGCGTGATATGCAGCTTCCTCTCAATGGTTCTCAACCAATCATCGGCCTCTAATGGATTAGCATTGCCTGAAAATGTTGGAGGTCGTGTCCTCATAAAGTCTGACAGCTTAGAGTGAGAACGCGGCCCAATGTTGCCTTGGTGTATGTTAGTATTGCCTACGGCTTGATTGGTCATATTCTGCATTTGTTGCATCATGGTTTGCATAAGTTGAGTTTGTGTGGCTATAAAAGCTCCCAAATTCTGCACATCTATCGGCGAAGTAGGTTGCAGTATGCGTTCCATCATTGAACTCATCATTCCGGCGAATGCCACTTCCTGAAGCTCTATTGTTACCATGAGTGTTCACCATCTGTTTGATTTGTTTTTAGGTTAGGAAAGGTAGAATAGCATAGATAAGATGCAAGAATTTCTAATGCGGGGAAATAGGTTAAACCCAAAAACTTTATATCCTTTATTAATTAACTTGGTATGGTTGCTTACAAAAGCCTAAAAGCTTGCAACACATACTGCACACTCAACAAACATAAAAATCCAAACTAAACACTCAACCTTAACATCTATTACATTTGGGTAAAGACCATTCTATTTGACGCGACTCAATATTTGAGTCTCAACTTAAACTAAGACTCTCACTCCTCAAGCCATGCTCCACGGAACATCTGGTGGGTATATCAAGGTGAGCCGGTGTCAGTCTTGGCCCGATCTCGGTCCCGCAACTAGTGACGCTTAGGTTCTTGAACTCAGACTTCATCTCCTGATGATGATGGTGTAGCGACCTCTCTCGTAATGCCTCCTCGAGCTCCATGATTCTCTCCTCGTAAGCTACTCGGGTCTCGTGCGGTTCCTTCTCCGCACTCGAAGCGCCAGAGGTCGTCCTTAATTCCGTGTCAGTGTCGTTGACATGAGTCTCCTGAACAGCTGAAAATCGTGCTAAGTGTACTGTAGTAGCATCCTCCTTTCGTGTGACGTATGAACGCCAAGAATCTCGAACCATGGGGTGGAGTCTGAACACCGTGTCTTCTAGCTCTTGGTAGTAGTCGTAGTAGATCCTCCGTAGGGCAAGTCGTGATGCCTCCTGGATACCGATCTCCCAAGTGGCTCTTCTCACCATGATGCTGATAGGTTGGCTTGCTTTCTCCGCTTCGCGAGATTAGAAGCTTGCACACCATTCTCTCGTGGCTCGCTGACGATCCAACTTCGCCTTGATACGTTGGTTTGGCGAAACCTCCCAAGACTTGGAGCACCCTCCGAGCTCATATGTAGCCTCCCTCGACTCTACGATGGTGTGTCCTCCTCATATATTTAAAAGTAAAATAGATAAGTCCTCAACTTCAATGGCCATTCAAAAATTTGAAGTAGATTTCAGCAAAGGTAAGGAGTAGAGGATAAGATGAGTCAAGAGTGTTATTTTAATCCATTTTGTGGTTTTCCTTTAGAAGATAGTTTTGGACCGCCTAAGATACCACTATGCTCACTAGGCCAAGACCTACACCAAGATATGCTCGATACCACCTCTGTAAGGACCCGAATTCACCAATTCGAATCCACTGTGTTTTACCGCACTAGTCCCAGAATCAATCGCTAGTGCACATAGCTTAACATTGGTAAGCATCATATCATACACAATGAAAAGAATAATAAGACTTTATTTATTGAATATAACTAATGTATGATCTTATGATCACTTATAGTTATTCAGCCACGCAGGGCAATAATAAGATGAAATAAGACAAATGCAGCGGAAAGTAGTAGAAAACGTAGTGACTCATCAGTACACCACAGGCGACTGACAAGGCTTGGCCTAGCGACTCGCATCCACCTGAAAGTCCTCCTCAAGTACGGGCAAATGATTCCTCCACTGTTGTTGGTTGTTAAGCAAGGGTGAGTACACCAACACGTACTCAACAAGTTGTGCACAAAATACAATTCTAACATAGCTATATGCAGGCTTATTTCGAAGGAAGGCTAAGTGGTTCATTTGCAATAAAGCAGCATTTAAGAACACATACATTATATAGATTGAAAAGAAAGTAAAACAAATAATAACAGTAAGTAGATTCCATTGTTTCTTAAATCAAACCCAAGTATTTATCCTAAGTCAGGTTCCATTATCCACATGGCCTCCTACCATCCCATAACAGTTGTTCATTTTAATTAACTACCCCTTGACTGTAATTCTCGAGCATTGCTCAATACCGTGGGCACGGCTATCCAAATAGTTTGTACACTCTGCAGAGGTTATGCACTTTACCCACATGATACAACCATGCACCACACAGGTGAACGATCATAACAAAGCCTTTACAATGCATCCTCTCAACCCAGTGCTACCCGCTAAGGTTTCAACACTGACGGGTTACACCACCACAACAGGGCCCCCCTCTTGCGCCATGTGAGTTTCTCCGTACACCCGGACTCACACTACCACGATAGCACTCAAGTTACGATTTGCAAATTAGTCACTAGGTCGCCCCATATGAATATGTGGTTGCATGATTGACTCAGTCAAAGGCTCGCAAGGTTAAGTCCTTAGGACTGATTAAAGCAAGAATTACACATACCCTCGGCTCCACCGAGCCCACCCCGCACACTTGCCCTTCCACTTGCTTCAATCGTAAAGTGATTACCACGGGTTGGTTACCAAGCACCACGCAACTCACAAATCAACATCGTTGTGTGACCTTCCCGCCACGACAACTCAATCTCTTTGTGTGACCACACATGACACACAAGTTTAACATCATGGTTCCATATTCCATTAGTCAACATTAATACTCAACATTTCATGTACATGTGATGACGTGGCATGGCTAAGCATTCTAATCCGATCTAAACATCCATGTTGATTTCATTATTAACCAACTATCATGAACCAACCTAAGGTGACAAGTGGAGTATGGCATACAATTAACAAGGTAGGGTGTAATTCAAAGGGTACATTAACTAATCCCAAATTTAGGTTGAAATCATTTGTACAGATAAAATATCATGCAATAAAGTAAATCAAAATAGCAGTTTTGCAAACATGGGTGCAACATGATCAAAGCACAACTTGCCTTGCTTAAGCTCCTGGTCTTGGTCTAAGGATTGTTCCTGAGTTGCAAATTCCTCCTCCGAAGCCTCGCACAATTCAACGTCTACGCGAATCGAGAAGATATAGCAAATAAACACCAAAACCAAAGAACAAACAAATTCTAAAAATCCAACAAAAATCACCATTAGATAGATCTCAATTTTACAAATTTTTAGGAATTTGAATCACCTCAATCGGAGTTCGTATGCGAAAGTTATAGCATTTAGAAATTTGAAAATAAATTAAATTGAATTTCTAGATTTAACCAAATTATTTTTATAAAGAAAATATGAATTTTCCCGCTCCGGCTGTACGGACGAGACGTGGCGAAATCTAGACCGTTAAAACTTAATCCAACGATTCCCGATTAATCTACTACGTGGCTCAATATCAACCGTCCGATCTAAATCCGACGATTGATGTTATATCGAGTAGTTCACTGTGCACTTAAATGGCGTGGCTCAATCGTGACCCTACGATCCGAATCCAATCGCCAGTACTTATCTGTGCGGTTTACTGTGCACCGAGGCGACGTGGACGATTTCTGAGCGTGCGACTGTGATCCAACGGTTGAGGTTCCTCGCGGACGGTGATGGCGAAGCGGCGGTGCTGAGCTACCGGAGACGAAGACGACGACCTCCCTCACGGCGCTCCATTGGTTCCCGGCGACAAAGAATTGGCAGAACGGGTGCGGTGCAACACGGTGAACTCGATCCCGACCGTGGTGCGGCGAAAGAGGCTCCCGGCGATGGCGGAACACGGCGAAATGCTTCTTGGCACTTCGATGAGCACGCGCGACCTCCTCGGTGATTTTCCGGCAACGACGCAACAGCGAAGAGGTGCGGCGGCTCGAGGTGAATCTCGGGAAACATGCCCGGCCTTTAAATACCCCGAGGTGGCGCGGTAAACAAGGAAAGAATGGCGGCGGCGGTGTTCAAATCGGAGACGACGGCGGAGACGAGTTCGACTCGGACACGAAGACGATCAGCCGTGCGATCTTCATCCAACGGCCTGGATAGAACGAAGTCTCCGAACTGGTACCGATTGATGAAGATCGTTCGATCGAAATCTAACGGCTCATGGCGCTAGGGTTTTCATTAAATGACGTGGATCGCCTTTGCCGTTGGATGGCAATCCGACGAGCACGCGTTTCTCCCGATTCAACGGTAGGTCCAAGACAAGAATGGGCTACGCCCGTTCATCGTTCATAAGGAATTTCCGGGGTTTTTCGATTAAAAATAACTCGAGAAAATAAATTGATTTATTTAGGGTAATAAAAATACTCTAAAAATTCCAAGAAAAATCTCAAAAATACTTTGAGATATTCTGGACTTAAATAAAATATTTTTGGCAAAACTTTATTTTAAACTTTTCTTTTTATATTTAATCTTCAACAAAAGGCAATTTATTTTAATTCAAAATAATTCAAATAAATCTCAGAAAATCCAAATAAATTCAGAAAATTCACAAAAATCATGAATTGCAATAAAATAATATTAAATAATTAAAATGTCAAATTTTGGGATGTTACAAACCTCCCCCCTTAACGGAATCTCGACCCCGAGATTTAGGGCTAACTAGAGAATAGGTTTGGAAATTCTGCCCTCAGATCTTCCTCACGCTCCCAGGTTACTTCATTTTCTGAATGATTACTCCATTGAACTCTACAAAAGCGAGCAGACTTATTTCTGGTCCTGCGCTCCATTACATCTAAAATCTTAATAGGCTGCTCTTTGTAAGTCAGATCCTCCTGTAACTCGATCGCTTCTAACGGCATTTGTTCTGCTGGCACTCTGAGACATTTCTTAAGCTGCGACACATGGAACACATCATGGACTCCTGCTAATGACTGTGGCAACTCCAACTGATATGCAACCTCTCCTCGGCGGCTTAGGATCTTAAATGGCCCAACATACCTAGGTGCGAGCTTCCCTTTGACTTGAAACCTTTTCACACCTTTAAGGGGAGTAACCCTAAGATACACGAAATCATTAGGTTCAAAACTCAAATCACAACGGCGATTGTCAGCATAACTCTTCTGCCTCGACTGTGCTGTTTTCAGTCTTTCTCTGATCATGGCAACTTGTTCTTCGGCGCAACATACATAGGTGCGAGCTTCCCTTTGACTTGAAATCTTTCAGCAAAATGAAACTCATTTTGAAACCAAATACAACCAGCCACCACATGTTGACTCATTATATGCCCATGTCTTCAAATAGGATATACAAAGCACTAATCGGTTTCAAAACAAGTTCTAATTGTACAATATAAATGTTCTGTCTGCCAAATGAATTCTATTTAAACCATGATTTGGGTGCACGTTACTTACAACATCCAAAGTTTTCTTTTGTAAATATATGGTTATGCATCTCCTAATAATGTTGTTTTGTAAGTTTGATAAAGTGTTTGCTTTGTAGAGCTAGATTTATAATGTCAACCCCTGATCGAAAAGCAAGAACCAAGGCTTAGCCCGAGCCTCACCTTCGTAAACACAAAGCTTCACAATCACAGAGAGAGTATGTACCTGAGTCAGTTAATGACTCGAAAGCACCTAGGGAGGGAGACGAGGAGATAGAAATTTCGGATGATGAAGACGAGGATGTTAGTATTGGCTCCAAGAGAAAGTTGACTTGATTGTTTGGAGTGAGTTTAAGAGAGTGAAAGTTATGGGTCTAATCAAGGCAAAATGCAATCATTGTTTCAAGAAGCTTGGGGAGAAACCAAAAATGGAACTAAGCATCTTCACGATCATTTGAAGGTGTGTCCTTATCGCAAGAACAAAATGGTATCACAAATACGTAACAAGACATTTTGTCAATCTTCTTTGAGGTTTAATTATAAAGAGAAAGGGAAAGTGTCAAGGAGAACTACACATTTGACCAAGAAATTGCAAGAAAGGAACTTGTCATGCGATGATGGTGTTGCATGAATACCCCTTATCCATGGTTGATCATGTTGGTTTTCGAAGATTTGTTAGTGCACTGCAGCCTCTATTCAAAATGGTGTCAAGGTATACTATTAGGTATTAATTGTCTTAATTTTTATTTTTCAATTGTCCTATCTCTACTTGCTCTATATTCTAATGCCGTTGTCATTTCTTAATTGCTAGAAAGGACATTGTGGATCAATACAAAGAAGAAAGAAAGAAGGCTATTGAGTATATGGCGAGGAATAAATCAAGAGTTGCTATCACTAGTGACATGTGGACGTCTGACAACCAAAAAAAAGGATACATGGCTATCACAGGCCATTTCATCGATGACTTATGGAAACTTAGGAGCATTTTCATGAGGTAATGAGTAGTAACTTTCATTATTATTGCTCATGAACCTGCTAAGTAACCCATTTCTAAGCACTTTCTTTAATCTTTAGGTTCATTTATGTCCCAGCTCCACATACTGCAGAAGTTATTATCGAAGAAATTTTTGAATCCCTGGTTTCTTGGAATCTTGATGAGAAACTATCCACCGCTACTCTTGACAACTGCTCCACAAACGACAAGGTTATTGATTTACTTGTGGGGAAGATAGGGCCAGCCAAGCTTATGTTGAAAGGTACGATGCTTCACATGCGTTGTTGCGCATAACATTCGAACTTGATTGTGAAGGATGGGTTGGATGTGATGACTAAGGCTATTGAAAATATTCGTGATAGTGTAGCTTTTTGGACTGCCACACCCAAAAGAGTAGAGAAGTTTGAGGATATTGCTAAGTTTGTGAAAGTTAAAATAATGAAGAAGATAGCTCTTGACTGCAAAACTAGATGGAACTCTACTTTCACTATGCTTAGTGTTGCTTTACCCTACAAGGCTGTTTTTGATCGTGCGAAGCGTGTTGAGAAACAATACACTTGTGGTCCTAGTGAAGAAGAATGGAACTTTGCTACTGATGTTGTTGAGAGGCTACGGTTGTTCTATGATATCACTGAAATGTTCTCTGGAACTAACTATGTTACTGCTAATATTTTCTTCCCCAAGATTTGCGAAATTAAAATGAAAATTAGGCTATGGTCAAGTTGTGGCAACCCAATTATAGAAAAAATGACAGTTAGCATGAATCAAAAGTTTGATAAGTATTGGACTGACATTCAAAGCTTAATGGGCATAGCCACACTTCTTGATCCTCGATTTAAGACTGAAATGCTATTAGTTTGCTTCGAAATGCTACATGGTGTTAGTGGTGAAAATTGTGAGGACCGTGTTCAAGAAGTCACTGCCTCATTATGCAATTTGATGATTGAGTATCAAGTAGATAATCATGAGGATAATATAGAATCATCAGTCACAATACCTGCAATTGAAGCTCCTGTTGTTATGTCAATCTTTAATGCACGTGTTGCTAAAAGAAGACCAGAATCTTTTAGGCTGAAATCTGAGTTAGACCGTTACTTGGATGATGACTATGTACCAACAACAAAGAAAAATTTTAATATATTGGATTGGTGGAAAGTTGCTGGGACTCGTTATCCTACTTTGAGAATGATTGCACGCGACATCTTTTCTATTCCAATAAGTACAATGGCTTCCGAGTCCGCTTAGCACGAGTGGGAGAATTCTTAGCGAGCATCGCAATTGCCTCACTTCAGAGATGTTGGAGGCATTAATGTGCTCACAAGATTGGCTTCAAACAAATATAGAGGTATGTATATAGAAGAATTTGACTCATATTTATTTTGTTAGTTGTCAACAAAAGAAAAAATATTTACATTTGTATCTTCAGATGAAGAAAAGGAGACCCTTCAAGCTTTTGGACTTGTCTTCAAGATATTCAAGAAGGGCTACTGGTGGAGTAATTGCAAAATAAATCTCAATTTCATAGAATCATATATGTATACATGTAGTAGTGTGCTTATATTTCAAATGGTTAACTATTACATTTTATACTCTTATATAGGAGATGGCATTGTGAGTTTGACATGCTACAATTGTTGAGTTCTCAAGACTCAAATGTAAATGCTTATTGGTGGTCACTACTCACTAGTACTACTCACTACGTCCTTCATTGTTGCTATTTGGTTTGTTTGGTGAATTGGTATGTGTAATATTTAAGTGGTTGTATTATGTGATTTGTGCTCGAATTCGAATTCTTGGAAGCTATGCATTGCTTGTGTACTAAGTACTATTTAAGGGGTTGTATTATGTGATTGTGAACCATTGCCTATTAAGTGATGTAGATGAACCTATTAATCATCTATTAAGTGCTGGTATGTTGTAATGATCCTTATTCTCATGCTCTTTTCTGTCTGAGGATGCACCAGGTGTGATAATTATCCCTACTCCCTTCATTGGTACTTAGTTATGGGTACTGTATTATCTGTGATGATATTTGAAGCATGTCTTTATTTTTGTTCCTTGTGGACTATGTAATGTAGGCTACAAGGCATTCCAGGAGACCATGATTCCATGAATGTTGTGAAGGATCGCATGTTAGCTTCACTTTCATTCAGAGTTTAATTTTGCTTGGATTGTTTTGAGGTCCTTCTCGTGTCCGCTTTCATCTCGGATTTACTCATAAGCTTTTTCTATTCATTATTTCTTGGAGTAATATTAGATCATAAGATGTTTGGAATTGGGTTGGTGACAATTTAATTAGGAACGCTTAATTTTCTTGTAATCGGGTATTGTTGTAGCTTGTGCAATTGAGAATTTTGATTTTTGCGCTTATAATATTTTGTGTTCTTTCACATGGTTAAAAGATTGTTGGAGATTTTGCGTACATACATGTTCTTTGAGTCTATGCTATTTGCGTAAATGGACTTCTCTCGATCCAAAGCGCAAGCCATGCTACCCCAATTAGATACTCATGGCTTCGTGCTTCGCGGTTTGTGCTCGTTCTCCATCCATGAACTGGCGTAACGCTTTCTAATGTTAGTGTAAATGTGCCGATCGGTAGTTGCCGTAATAGCGCTTTGTATTGCAAAGATCGCATTGCAACAAAGATGTAAGTATTAAGAATCTTAGTAAATTCATTTTGTCCATTGTCAGATAATGTATGTAATCTTGTAAAAATATGCCCTATAATCTACTAGTCACCATCTATTTATAGCATATCAGTAGGTTATTCCTACTTCTACATGTGTTTTCTGCCTTGTAGAATTGAATGTCACCCGGGTATTACTCCCCACGGGGACCCAATACCCGGATCGGGCCGAAGGGTGGGGTGGCCCTCAAACCAGTGGTCGGGCCGAACGGTATTTTTTCGTTATCGGGGACGGGGACGGGGGGTTATTCCCCGCCGGGGAATGTCCCCGTTGCCATCCCTAGCCACAACTCATCTCTTTTTATTTTTCTCCTTCGGCTTGCGACGCTTTAGCCTCTCCAAACATCCTCATGGCTTCCACTCTTCCATCGTCTCCGTCTATAGAAATTCTCGGAGGATCCCCGCCTCTAGATATTACCGTAGAGATTCCTCCCCCTCCGCCTCCAGCCACGGGCTCCTCGAGGTGGATCATCATCGTCATCTCTGAAGAGGAGGATGAAGATATCGATTGGGAAGCCGTTGAGTGGGCAGTCGCACCGGAGGAGGAGGATGAGGTTACTAGCAAGCTGCATGTCGTCACCGAGGAAGACCATGCTGCCATCACTCCCTTTAATGAGAGCAGATGACACCACCGGCACACGGGGAGAAGAAGGTGAAGTTGCTGCCATCGCTCCCTTTAATGAGAGCAGATGACACCACCAACACACGGGGAGAAGAAGGTGAAGCTGCCGGTGACAGAGGAGGTAAAGATCAAGACAGCTTCACCGCTCTAGCACCTGCTCGCCCTCCATGCCCTCGCAGTGCCCAGAGGCTTTTGGCGACGAAGAGGTCGGCTTTTGTAATACTGCAAATTGCTTTATCTTCTTAATCCAAGGATTTTTTTCTTTTCACCTAACCTCTTCCTTTTTCTTCTGTTGTGTGGCTGTAATTCTTTGGGAGGGGGTGCTGCCTCTTTTTTGACCATCCCTGCCGACTCCTTATCCTCTCCTCTTCTGGTTTGAGCGCACCCTGGCCGGCTGCCTCTTGCCCCTGGCCGAGTCCTCCCATGTCGGCTGCCTCCTGTCCCTGCGCCCCATTCCCCCCAGGCCGGCGTCGCCCCTGTCCTTCCCTAGTTCGGCAAGACACCCTCTCTCTCTCGCCGACAAAGAAGAACAAAGAATTTGATAGCAGAAGAAATGCAAAGAAGACCACCATCCGGCGGCCCTTGGCTGCTCCAAGACCTCGCCGTGGCGGCGAGTCCCTCCCGGTCGGCAATGAAGTCCTCAAGACAAGATCGCCTCGGCTCCTCCACCTCCCTTTCCTCCATGAGTAAAATTTGAGGTAAAACCCTAGGAATTTGGGGGTTTAATTGCGTGCATGCTAGGTGTTTGATGAAATGCCTAGAAGGTTTAGGTTATGGTATCGTAGTGAGTTAAGTGTGCAAGGTTGAGGGATGGGCCTGAAATGCAAGAGTCGATGCATTGCTAAATTTGTGTGTATAAATCCGATCGTAACAGAGAGTATTAAACTGTTTTCTGGAATTCATATGAGCAATTGATGGTAGGCCATGTGTTATTGAGTTAACCAATTTGTATGGTTTGTTTGCCTTAAGTCAGACATTTGTATGTGTTCTCAATTCAGACTTTCCCTACTCTTGGGAGGTCAAGCTGATGTTGATACCTTAATATTCCTATTCCTAACACAGTATGATCTTGAGGCTGCATTGTTCATTTTATTGAGATATAGAATCTGGTTGATGACCTTGAATTGAAAGTTTATATCCTCATGATTAAGGTGTGTAGTTTTTGTGCAAGGTGATTTATGGGTGTAAAAAGATGTGCTTAGTCTCGAATGGTATGTTCTGACTCTGAAGTCTTTCTGTGAGCATGCATGTTCAGGATTACTGTTTTAGTTCTTGTGTTTAATTATCATAAATGTAGCCTAGAAGGTGTAATTGATCTGCCATAAGCCAAAAAGGAAGATATGTACATTTGTGTTTGAGCTTCTGTAATACCATTCTTAGCCTGGAAATGGTTGTGAATATTATGCTAGGACTTGATCCTTATTACTTTTTGCAAGGTTCAATTCAAATGTGTGAGTTAAGAATTATTTACTTCCATTTGATTATGAGCATACAATTGTATATTAGCTTAATTTGTTAATGGTTATGCATAAGATCCCAAATTGAGAGAGTTGTCAGTGTGTTCTCCTATTATTAAGGTTTAAATGTCTGCTATCTAGTGGGTTGCCCGGAGTTCCCATTAGTGGGAATTGGGACTATTTTTGGCAAAAGTTGAGATTTCGTTATGCATTGAGGTATTGAGTCGGACCTTGATCCATTCTTGTGCGTAACGTTGTTTTCAGGGAGAGTGTATTCGGGGGTGGTCACGACACCGCGTTGCCTCAAGCGTCGGTGAAGGCAAGTGCAATCTTTATATTGCTATTAGGGGGAAAGAGTTGAATGCTCGCGTTACTACTTAACGAATACTTATACCAGGGGTACCCCACACAGAAAGTACATATCTATTTCAAGATCGATTTCTCTCGACCATCGGGCTCGGAGCCCAGATGGTGATAAAGGCCGATCACTGAAGGGCGTACTACCAAAGCCTCCGTCCCTCACAGATGGGATTATCCCTAAATATCGGCTGGATCGCCAGAAGAACTATCTTGAGCCCAGCTTAGGCCCAAGGGGTCACGAAGGATCACTCGGCCTCGGTCAGATCCGCCAGGGGCGCTCCGACCAGGTTATCGATCAGGCACTCCCGAAGGCTCCGACCAGGGTACGGGTCAAGCGTTCGACCAGGCAACTGGTCGAGCGCTCCCGAAGGCTCCGACTAGGCCCCCGGTCAGAGCCCTGACAAACTCCGTGTCAACGACCTCCGGCATGTTGACGGTCGACTCCAAGCTGGTCACCTATCCCATGGACGCGACGTCCATGACTGGGGCAGGTGGCTCCTTCCCAAGACGGCGCCGGGACCGCTGGGTCAAACACCCGTCTCTTCACCTCGTCAGGAACAGAGGAGTGTGGCGCCAAGAACGCCAAGATCTCGACAGTGAGCAGAGGGCAGGCAAGACCTTCCCAACGGCGCCGTCCGTTGTGTCTACCAACCCAAAGATGGGATGAACAGGACCCGTCGGTTGTCAAGACCAAGACCGGACTCCCATGAGCGCACCCTACCTTTTTTCTTCAAATTCTCGTGTAACCTGCCCCCTCCGTCTATATAAAGGGAGGCAGGGTCCCCGGCAACGGGGGAACTCTCTCATTTTTTCTCACATCCTATCTCGCTTACTCTCCCGATCCAATTCGAGCCTTCCAACCCGATCGAGCTTCCACAGTTCCCGGGCACCCCCACTAGGACGAGCGCTAAGGGCCTGTCCTTAGCCCTCGCATGTAATCCACCATACTCTGAGTAACGAGATCCACCACCACTAACCGGAAGTAGGACGTTCACCGAACCAAGATACATTCGGGACTTCTTTAGTCTAACCATTCGAGGAGAGGGACGCGACCCCTAAACTTACAAATTTACTTGCGGTTATATTTAAACACCGGTTAGCATGGCGCCCGGTAGGGACTTTGCGCGTCACCTTCGTGATCTCCGGATTCCCATCTCCCTCCTCAATGGCTTTCCTTACTGGCGACGACGTGTCTGCATTGAGGAGCTGGATTCGCTCCTCAGGCCTGCCGCGCTGAGCTTCGGTGACAGTGCGGGCAGCTCGAGGCCCGAAAGGCCGAGCTTGACGAGCTTCAGGCTGATCTGGAGTAGGATCAGTTTGGGACGTTATATCCACCTGGCGCGTGCCCGCGCACGCACCAAGATCGCCCACAACCGGTTGAGGGGTCGCGCGGTCTTCCGTACTCCCCCCACACCGGGCAGAGTGTCGCTTCAGCGGCGGCGCTGCTTCACGGCATCCCCAAGCCAAGACCACCTACCAGAACCTACGGGGGCTGGTGGAGGGCGCAGCCATCCAACACATGCAAACCTCTGGTTCCCACCGCTCGGGGGCTCCCTCAAGCAACCTGAGCCGTGCCGCTCCATGGGACCAGCGGGGTTCGGCGTTGGTAGTGCCGCTCCTCGAACAACCCCAGGCCTCGCACACTCCGGATTGTTGCCAACCTCGGCATCTCCCGACCCCGCAGACTCGGCAACTCCGGGCTTGTCGTCGGCCGAGTCCTGCGGGCCTCGGAGTCCTATAAGCGTCCGTAAGGCAGCATCCGATCGGGGACCGGCCCCGCTAGGGACCTTCGTCTCTGACCTTCGTGGGCCTTCAGATCGGCTGGGCTCGTCGACCCAGTAGACGACCAACTCCCTGGGTGCGACCGCTCCAACCGCCGGCCGGTCGGACGTGGAACCACCGGTCGATCACCGCACCGATCATCCCCTCCCTCGAGGGACCTTTCACCTGCAGAGCCTTCATTTAGGCGCCTTCGACTTGAAACGCCGACGCCATGTCAGGTCGAATGCGTGAGAAGTCGAGAAGTTAGGGGAATTCTACCCCGAAATTTCATCTTCATCCCCATGTTTTCTAACTCCCGAGGGCCCCGAAGCGCTGTGTACCGACCATATCCTGGTCCTCACGAGCGATTCGGAGGTCGCCCTTCGATGCTCAAGATAAGGTGGCGCCCCGACCGACCCTCGGATCCCTTGCATGTGGTAACCCTCTCGGCCCGAGTGCTACGGCCTCGCCCGGTACTCTGATTTAGTAGTACCTCGCGAAGAAGGAGTGCCCATGCGAGGTGATTCGTGGTCGACCCAGGACGCGTCCCTCGGGCCGCTAGACCCCCTGCCGCCTTTGGTATTCTCCTCAAGATGATAACGCCTTGACCTACACTCTAGCGACCCCGATGGTTCCTAAGGGCTGTGATCAGTCGGCAAATATCCATCACAAAAAGGGGATCCAAAATGTCCGGCAAAGTTCCCAAAATCCATTACATCAAATGTACACACACACTGCGCCACCTAGAAGCAAAAGTAAAGGCGCGGGCGCCCGGAGGCTCATCCGGCGAAGTCTTCGGAGTTGTCGCTGCTCACCTCGACCGCGACCAGCCCCGCCACCATCTCCACCGCTGGCCGCTTTTCGGGCCGCTACCGATCCAGGTCACCTTAGACCTGGCGGCGATACCACGATTGGGTCGAAGAGGCGTCATGGCCTGGCGCAAGAAAGCCAAGACATACTCCGCCATGGCGATGGCGATCCCGTGCCCCTCGTGAGCAAAGCGCTCACGTAAGGCGCGGGGCAGGTCGGCCAGGGTGTTGGCCGCCCGGGTGAAGCCGAAGGCGTAATGCAGCTCGTTGCATTCCACCGGCTCCTGCAGCTCCACCCCTAGTGGCCTGAAGCTCCTGGCCATGCTATCGAAGGCCGGGCCGAGTATGTTCATGAGATCTCCGTGCAGGACCCAGCGCTCCTCGCACACCTTGGCCAGCTCCTCCTCAGCGGCGTCGGCCTGAAACCACTGCAACCGCACCTCCTCACGCGCCTCGGCGAGCTCCTCCCTAGTGACGTCTGGCAAGGCCCGTTGCGTCTCCGCCTCCTCACGCGTTCTGATGAGCTCCTCCGTGGCTCGCACTCGAGCCCGCTGCCACGACACCTCCGCCCTCTGGGTGGCGGCCGCAGCGGCCTGGATCCGCAAGGAAGCCTCCAACCGTGGTCACCACAGACGCGGCCTGTCGAACCTTCACGAGCACCCGGGAACCAGAACCTCTCGCGAAGGCATCTGGACCTCCCTGCCGACCACGGCCGCATCCAGCTATGACGTAAAACGAGCACCCAGGAACCAGAACCTCTCGCGAAGGCATCTGGACCTCCCCGCCGACCACGGCCGCGTCTAGCTATGACGTAAAACGAGCATTCGAAAATTTGAACCCTGCGCAAGGCATCCAAGCATCTATGCCGACCGGCATAGCATCGAACCAGAGCCCTCTGACCAAGTCGGTCGAACTCACCTAACCCGGGTAACCCCCCGACCAGCTCTTCGATCCGCCGGGGCTGGGGTTACACCCACTGGTAAGGCCACAAGACCCGGTCGGAATGGCCGACCAAGTTGGTCGGACCCCGCCTCCCAAGGCAGCATTCCGATCCACTCGGACGCTCAGGGTCGATCAAGTACGCCCACTTTTGCTCAGTCGGATTCTTTGCCGGCCGATTTAAACCCCCGACCAGCTCTCTGAACTGCTCGGGGGCTGCGGGCTACACCCACCGGGTGCGCTCGCGCGCACCCATTTGAATCCGACCGACCAGGTTGGTCGGGCCTGGCCGAGCGAGGTGGCCACCCCAAAGAAGACTCGCTGCTTCGTTATGCAACACCGCACTGTTGAGGAGACCATGCCAGCCAAAGACGAGGGGTCCATCTAGGAACGCCTGTGTTTCAGGATGGCCCCGGGGGCTACTGACGAATACTTATACCAGGGGTACCCCACACAGCAAAGTACATATCTATTTCAAGATCGTATTTCTCTCAGTCATCCAGGCTCAGAGCCCAGACTGGTGACAGTGCCGACCGCTAAAGGGGGTATTACCAAAGCATCTGTCCCTCACAGATGGGATTATCCCTAAATATCGGCTGGATCGCCAGAAGAACTATCTTGAGCCCAGCTCTAGGCCCAAGGGGTCGCGAAGGATCACTCGGCCTCGGTCAGATCCGCCAGGGGCGCTCCGACCAGGTTATCGATCAGCGCCTCAAGGCTCGACCAGTGCAGGCCAGGCGCTCGACCAGAAACCGGTCGGCGCCCGAAAACTCGATTAGGCCTGGTCGAGCCTCGACAAACTCCGCCTCAACGACCTCTGCCACGTTGACGGTCGACTCCAAGCCGGTCACCTATCCCATGGACATGACGTCCATGACTGGGGCAGGTGACTCCTTCCCAAGACGGCGCCGGGACATTGGGTCAAACACTGCCTCTTCACCTCGTCAGAATGAGGAGTGTCTGGCGCCACTAACGCCAAGATCTCGACAAAGCGAAGCAGAGCGCAAGACCTTCCCAACGGAACACCGTCCGTTGTGTCTACCAACCCAGCATGGGATGAATAGGGACCCGTCAGTCGTCAAGACCGAAGACCGGGACTCCTGGGCGTAGCGTACCCCTACCTTTTTCTTCAAATTCTCATGTAACCTGCCCCCTCCGTCTATATAAAGGGAGGCAGGGTCCCCGGCAACGGGGAACTCTCTCATTTTTTCTCACATCCTATCTCGCTTACTCTCCCGATCCAATTCGGGCCTTCCGACCCGATTGAGCCTCCATAGCTCCCGGGCTCCCCCACTAGGACGAGCGCTAAGGGCTTGTCCTTAGCCCTCGCATGTAATCCACCATACTCTGAGTAACGAGATCCACCACCACGAACTGGAAGTAGGGACGTTCAGCCTGAACCAGTATACATTCGGGACTTCTTTAGTCTAACCATTCGAGGAGAGGGGACGCGCGACCCCCTAAACTTACAAATTTACTTGCCGGTTACACGAAACACCGACACTACTAATTGCATACCATGGTTTAATTTATGTTATGAGCACGTCTAGTTCAATGTTTGCATTTCGATGTAGAAGTCAAAAGAATGGATGCAAGCGTACCCATTAGAATGGTATTAGGTTGTGAGCCGATCGCATATTTTATTTTGAGCATGAGAATGCTAACAATGATGATATGGTTATGCATATTCCTAGGAACTTGCTCATATTATGCTTGCTATTAAGTTTACGAATTGGTGTTGCTTGTTGAATTGTATTCGAGTATGTGGATTCGATTCATGACATAGAGAGTTGCAATGTTGTTACATTCCCGCATACATGTCACTTGCATTTGCGCATTCATTACAGAAGAGGCGACCCATGTTGATGTGGGCCTCTGTACTCACACGTGGTGAGTACAAAAGTCCTACCTCGTAGTCCCATCTACGGATGGAAGCGAGTCAGTAAGAGTAGGCCCCGCCATGGGATGGTTGGGAATGAGAGGGTGTACACCGACGAGTGTGCACTCATCTATACCGGTATAGGCTAAAAGGTTGCATTTGGAGCATGAAAGCATAAAAGCATAAGAGCATTGCATTACATTGTGTGGCAATTGATAAATGTGAATTGATGAAAATGGGAGTAACAGGTTGAGGATTGAGTCGTGGACTCATCCAGAAATGATTAAGGCATGGGTAAGGTTTACTTCGTTTTTGAGTTGGTTGTGGTAAGTGGAGTTAGTTACTGCTTATTGTTCTTGATGTTTTCGGTTTAGTAATGGCTAGATTAAATTCTAGAGTATATGTAATTCAGTTGAATTCATTACCATTCATTATTGTTGCACTTTGCTGAGTCTTGGACTCACGCTTGTTTGCTTCCTGTTTTAGGTACTTTGAAGCTGACTCGCCGGGATGGGAGTAGAACACTTGCACGACTTCGATCACCATCAACCCATTTAATTGTTTCGTTAAAACTGGTTGTAACTAAGTCGATTGTATTGTGTTGATCATCCTTGCGTAGTTGGTAAATTGCTGGTTGAATATATGATTAATTATCTAAGAACCTGCTAGAATGATATCATATAACTGCAATGTTTTTTCTGTCACGAGTGGATGTCCTACTTTCTAGAGAGGTCATGCCGAAATTTTCTAAATTCGGTGACTTAGTTTTAAGCTGGTTTAGAGAGTTTCAAGGTCGGTTTCAATCTTTTATTAGAGGTAAAAGGTTTAGTGACTCGTTCGTTGAGTTCTTAGTTCACTTGAACTTCTTTGTCGAGTTTTTATTTCTTGGGTCTTGTTGGGGACACTCTGGACAAGTATGGTTCCGGAGTGTTGTAAGCGTCATTTTGGGTCTTTTGGTAGCATTCGTGGTGCAATTGGCGCTGGGGTGTTACAGCTTCTCTGTCGACAAGAGACCAAGTCTTTGTCGCTTCGTCCAGCCCGTACAGAGGGCATAGGCCCATCCCGGGGACCATCAACTTCCAGTCCCTGTGGATGCAGGGGAGGCGGCGCGATGCCTCTCAGGACAAGTGTCGTAGGATATCTGTCTTGCATGCCTGGAAGTTGAGTCGTAGCTTCCAGGAAGTCATCAGGATGGCAAAAAACATCTTCTGTATTTGTGGATATCGCAGCTTGGCGTCATGCAAGACCTTGCTAATATAGTATACTGGCTTTTCAACTTTGGTCTTTTTCTTAGGGCAATCCCATTCGACCACCAGGACTGTGCTGACTACTTTTGGGGTAGCTGCAATATACAAAAAGAGCTCCCTTTTTTGTTAGATGAAATTAAAATTGAAGACAATAAGTACCTTTTCAAGTCTTGAAAAACTTTTTCTGCCTCCTCGGTCCACTCGAAATTGTCCTGCTTCTTGAGTAGTTTGAAGAAGGGTAGCCCTCGCTCACCCCGCCTAGAGATGAATCAACTAAGGGCTGCAATGCAACTTGCGAGCTTTTACACTTCTCTTAGAGTCCACGGAGGACGCATTTGTTCAATAGCCTCAATTTTGCACAGGTTAGCCTTGATGCCTCGACTGGACACTAGGAAGCCAAGAAGCTTGTTGGACGGGACACTGAACATGCACTTCTCGGGGTTAAGCATCATTTGATACTTCCTAAGATTGTCAAATGTTTCCTCAAGGTCACTGATTAGGGTGCTCCCGGTTTTTTATTTTACCACGATGTCATCGATGTATGCTTCTACATTGTGCCCGATTTGGGACTTCAAGCAGTTTTGAATACAGCGTTGAGATGTGGCTCCAGAACACTTCAAAACCAAAAGGCATTTTAATATAACCGAATACGCCGAAAGGCATAGTAAAAGCCATTTTCTCCTCATCTTCTGTGGACATGCTAATTTGGTGATACCCCGAATAGGTATCTAGAAAACTTAGCAGTTCACAACCCATGGAAGAGTCCACTATTTGGTTAATACGGGGGAGAGGAAAAGGATCCTTAAGGCAGGTTTTGTTTAGATTGGTGTAGACAACGCACATCCTCCACTTGATGTAGGGCTTCTTGACGAGGACAGGGTTTGCTGGCCACGTCAGAGACGGACCTCTCGGATGAAGCCGGCCTTTAGGAGTTTGCCTACCTCCTCTTTTATGGCCTGCTTCCGATCTTCTGCGAATCTGCACTGCTTCTGCACCACAGGCTTAGCGCTTGGCTCCACAGCCGCTGATGCTCGATCACCTCCTTGGGGACCCTGGGTATGTCAGATGGTTACCATGCAAACATGTCGCAGTTCACCCGAAGAAATGTGACGAGCTTGAGTTCCTATTTAGGGTCAAGGTTAGCACCCACATGATCGTCTTGGAAGGTTTCGACATATCTAAGGGCACCGTTTTGACATCTCCACTGGTCTTCTTGTCCTTTTTGCTGCCGCTGACCAGGTCTTTGGTGGCACTATCAGACACGGGAGCTTCATCAATACTCTTGGATTTTTTGCGCTTAGCTCCTTCGCCGTCAACGTTGGCTGCCGATCCATAAAGATGCTCAGCCATCTCCAAGCTCTTCTTATCGCACCTGACCGCAACATGCTAGTCTTCCTTGACTATAAGGACTCTCTTTGATGCTAGCATCTTGACATTCTGGTACGCTATTGCATTAGTGCCATGAATTTGGCTAGCATTAGGTGGCCTAGGATCACATTATAGATAGTCTCAAAATCTACTATGTCAAAGAGGATCTTTTCGGTGCGAAAATTATCCACTGTGTCAAACATGACCGGCATCTTGATCTGGCCAAGCGGTATAGAATATGATCACGGAGTTATGCTGTGGAACGGCTGAACTTCAGCCTTTATGTTTGTCTGGGGATCCCCATGTTCTCCAGCGTCTTTGTGAAGATAAGGTTTAGCGAGCTGCCTCCATCGACCAAGGTTCGAGCAACTTTAACATTGACGATGGAGGGCTCAACCACCACGGGATGTCACCCTAGATATGGGACCACAGCTGGGTAATCTGATTGGTCGAAGGTGATGAGTACTTCCGACCACTTGAGGAATCTAGGGAGAGCTAGTGTGGTCAGGTTGACCTCTCTTTCCACTGTCTTGTACTGTCTTTTGGACTTGTACATGACAGATCTCCTAAAAATGTGCGCCAGCTTGTGATCAGCCCTGCGGTATTCAGGCTCATCATCCTCGGGCTTATCTTTAGCCTTCTCGATTCCGCGCTCAATGAGGGTGGCCTTGAGCTTTTCTTGGACCTTTTTACTAATCACTAGCACTCATAGAAGTCGTGTTTTTCCGTATGATGGACTGGGTAGTATTTGTTCCCTCCACGGCTTCGGCCTTTGTTGTCACCGATATTGCGCGCCTTGCCCCTTTTGACCACGGTTATAGTGGAGTCACTTTTACGTTTCTCCCCGTGGTTCTTGTTCTTGTTCGCCCCTTGTTTAGATGATTCAGGCTTGTTGTTATCGAGCTTGGGGTCATCGAGATGGTCTCGGGTCTCAGCGCGTATGGCATACTTATCTGCCAACTCGAAGAGCTCCTTGGTTGTTCTAATGTTTCGAGTAGCAACCTTTCCCTTCAACTCTTTATCCTTAACACCATTCTCGAAGGCCACTATGGCCACCTTGTCTGAGATGTCAGGTATCAAGTTGTGCTTGTCGCTGAAGCGTCGAATGAAGCCACGCAACAACTCTCCTTGCTTCAGTATCACCCGATGCAAATTGCTGCGCGTTCCGGGGTGTTCATACGTACCTTAAAATTAGCGATGAACCGAGCCCGCAACTCTACCCATGATGATATCGATTGAGGTGGGAGGTTGAGTAACCAAGATCTTACTATGCCATCCAAGGTGGTGAGCAGGTAGTTGGCCATCACCCTCTCGTTTTCTCTGGCAGCTCTCATGACTATGGTGTAGATCTGCAGCCATTCAACAAGGTTGATTTTGCCTGAGTATTTTTTAACAGGGTCTAGCTTGAACTTGTCAGGCCATCTGACCGTGCGCAGCTCGAGAGTGAATTTGCACCCCTCATCGACATTCTCGAGGGTCACCTACTGTTGCCATTAGCATGCTTCTTGTCGAGGAGGGAACCTGTGCCGTGCAGGTGAACAGCACCTTGAAGGCAGAGATTCACCTCGTCAGGCCTGGCGTGTGGGAGATTGGCCCCTTGAGAACAGGGACTTGTTTTCCCATCACTTGTTGTCCTTGCGATCACGTTCTTCCCTTCGATTGTGAAGAATGTTACGTAAATCCCATCGATCGTGAGGGATATGGTCTTGAAGATCCTCATGGCGTCTCTGGTGGAGGTTGGAACGAGCTGTCCTAGAGGTATGATGGTTAGAGGTAGCCACTGCTAATCTTGCTGCTTGATGTCTATCGTGAGATGGTCCTGGCAGTTGGCTCCTAGCACCCTGTTGGCTGGCGCGTCCAAATCTTGAGTTGGCTACTCGAGCGGTCTGAGCTTGCACTGCATTGAGTAGTGTTTTCATCTAGTCAAACACTAGAATCATCGGGTTGCCTAGATCTAGTGGCGAAAGAGATTTCAATAGCATATGAGCACACTAGACATTTTTCTCAAGGGTATTGAAGATGTCGCTATTGTGGCTCTAATGGGATGCTATTCCTAGGACGCGGTAGGGCCTGTTGCTGCAGCGTTCTTCGAGGAATCTCGTCCCTAAAAATCTAGCGCCCGTGGGTAGGGCGTCGCTGGATTATCAAGATCGAGTTGCCTCGACAGATTGGCCACAATCCCGGCTGTAGCTATGGTGGTTAGATCTCGTCAGTGACCCATAGTGTTGGAAGCAACAGTATTGGCGGCCACCCGTGCTGCAGTTGGCACCATGTCGAGATCTTGAGGTGTGCACAAGGGAATTTGGTGTCCTTGACCACCTATGGTGTCTGTCCCTAGTTCCCTTTCTTGGACATTTCCCACAGTAGTATCATTGTTGGCTCCGGCCATGAAAACGTATTGATCTGTTTAGCTACCGCTCGATCATTACTGCTGTTCTGGCTACTAAGGCTGTCGCTCTCTATCTCGATGTACTTGAGGACATTGGGCTCCATAGGGTCGAAGTCTATGAAGCACATCTCTCGGCATGGGTCCCAGGAGAGGGACTTGGTGAAACCGATGGGCTCAAGATCTCCGGTCGGCCCCTGTTGGTAAAGCATGGTTCCGAAGGCGATCTCAGATCTAACAACCAGAATTTGGTTGATGAAGGCCATCGAGTTGAAGTCACCGTAGAGGTCAACGTCGAAGACTGCACCGTGAACACACACCAAAGACATTCTGATATGCAAAAATAGCTGAACACCTCTACTTGGTACGCTAACTGTCGAAGGTTAGAAATCAATAATAAACTTATAAATTCATGTACATTCGAATTTAGCAAAGTCAGACACGAAATCGGGGGCACATGATATAGATAGGTTTAGATCTCCAGATGGAATAATACTCTACTCCTGTATGTATGATGTATGGAGTCGATGAACAGAGTATAAAGCCGAACACCTAGCTCTAATTACAATGAGGATTGAACTTGAGGGGTGGCTAAGTCTATGGCTAAGGATTTAACGAAGCGCAGTTCGTCAGCTCTTGGGTGCTCTGCTCAAAAAATCTTCTTGCTTGTCTAGCTCTGAATGGCTTGTAGTCTGAGAATTGCATGTCTTGCTAGGATGTCTATCCTCGTCCTTATATAGTCAGGGTAGCTTTGCCTCAGGTTGAGTTGTAGTTGGTTTAGGATACCAGATCATAGCCGATGAGGAGTCCATCGTCGCGTGATCTTCACAACATATCCAAACTTTCTTAGATATTAGGTGTACTTTAGTTGGTTTCATCATAACGGAAAAACAATCGAGTTCTTTCCTGTATGGAGATACCCTCCCCATGTATATCTTATCCCATTGAACTAGACCCACGATATCCGGAGTTTCTAGATGCTTGCTTTCAGCATATGTGGTATTGTCTTCGAGTTTCTAACGCATGCTTATAACCCATATTTAGATATTTGACATGATATTTTTATGAGATTCAGCTCTACCATATAACCAACATCATTTCACAAAACAAAGAGATCGAACATTTGCCCTCTAGTTCATTGCTATTGTAGAATGTCACCCTTTAGATTGTATTATATTATTTCCCACTCTTTACGTTGACTCTTCAATTATTTGTCATTTTTCAAGTTTTTGAGCTAAATTTATTCAATTCAAGTCCATTTTAGAAGCGGAAAGACAAACTAATACGTCTATTGTACACGTTCTCAACTTTCCAAATAGTTCATTTAACACTCTCAACTATAAAACTAGATATTTAACATCTCAAACTTACAAAACTAGGTCAATTTACACCTTAAAGAGGTTTTGCTAATATGGATCCAACTTAGCGTGTTTTTATGGTTCTTTTTATATGTTGGCAGTCATGTTATCAATTTTTTTCATGTAGATCAAAATGAGAGAAGAAATGATGACGAGAAGAAGAAAAATAATATATATAGAGAGAAAATGAGAAAAAAGTCGATGATGTTGATGTCAGTACCCTTGAATTAGATTTTTATTACCAAAACTCGATGACATAGCTAACAATATGACGAAAACAATCTTGTTCCAAATAATCAAAACGTCCTTTAAAATCGTCTTATGGTGTAAATTGACCTAATTTTTACATATTTAGATGATTAAATATCTAGTTTTATAGCTGAACGTGTTAAATAGACTTGTTGCAAAGTCGAAAGGTTCAAAATAGACTTATTTCAAAAACAAATAATTTGGCTCGACCGGACCAAGTTGCCCCTGCCCTTCTTCATATCTCTCTCCCTCAGCCTTGCTCTCCCTAAAGCCGCCGCCCATCCCCATTCACCTGCAGCAGCACACCGCTCCCGCCATGCATGCAACATGCCTACGTCCGCCGCGCTGCACATCTGCTTTTCGCCTGCAGACATGCGTGGCTTGCCTTCATCCACAGCGCCTGCCATTCGCTACTCAAGGAGCACGGGGATGATCCATGGAGGACGGGGAACATGAGTGTGGCGTCTATTTTGGTGGAGATGACTAGCTAGGGTTGGACGAGCGGTGGTGGGTCGGCCATGAGGAAGACGACCTCGCCGCCGTTGAACCTGGCAGTGTACCATGAAATTTGGTGGTCTGTGAGCGAGGAACAAAAGGAATCGATCCGCAGTGGTGGTTTTCCTTGACTGTGCAGCAGCCCGACGTCATGAGCTTCAGAGCTTGAGGATGGAACGCTTGCTAATTACGAGCCACCGGCGACGGGAATAGGCGGTGGCAGTGGTTTACGAGCGATCTGGAGTGGGTGGAGAGCTAGTTTGCTGCGTTGTGCACCCCAACCTAAGCTAATCCGTGCAGATGGGTTAAATCGTCGAATGGCCACTATTTGAACGAATTCAGCTTGAACATTCGAAAAGTGTGCCGTGTAATAGAGGAGTCAACATAAAGGATAACAAATCATACACCTATGCTGGTATAAAAAGCTCGAGTTTTAAAAAGCCCATGTTCACATTCTATTCACACCTAAACTTGACACATTTTATCTCAGCCATCTATTTGTTTGATCGTGTATTTCTCATTAGCCTTTCAAAGATAATTTTACTCTAGTCCTTAATTACCTTAACTATCTTTACTCCTTTAAAAGAAGTTCCACCACTACTTTGATTCATCTGCCATCTCACCACACCTCTCACAACCATTTGACATCTACACGTGGGCCTTCCCCCTTCTCTAGCACTTATGAAAAAAACTAAAAACAAAATGCTAACAAATTAAATAGACAATTTAAAAACAAAAAAAAACAAACTCTAAGACACCAAAACTATACATGACAAACTCTATCCACTGTAATCTTATCTACTTCAAAGTTCCTGCCGATCTCAGTAGACAAATATGTCTCATACGCTAGCACCTATATTTGTGAAAACCCATGAAAATAAGGAACTCCCTCACGAATTCTTGCCTGAAGCAATGAAGCTGCAAGAGCATTGCCATGGCTACAAAAATCACAATTCGAGAGAGAGCAACAACACAGAACTAGGTGAGTCCGAGTCCATCATCTCGGTCACTGCTGGTGTGTCAGGGAGGCGCCCACTGGCGATGGCTGATAGGAGGGTGGCCCGACCTTGCGATGACGAATATGATAACTTAGATTCATGAACCCTAACGCCAACCATCGTCTCGATATGGCAACTTGCAACATGTGAATTCATCTAAGAACATGCCTTGATCCTCGCCTATTTGACCACGCAAAAGTAGATGTACGCTTCCTTGCAATCACACTGAATAAGTTGCAAGAACAACAATGATAATTTCAGTAATGGAACTCTATTCCAATGGGGGCATTAGATCACAAGCCATATAATCAAGAGTATATGTTTAATTTGAAATTCGTGGTTATGTTTATAATGGAGGGAGAACATATACATGGGTGGGGTTGTGTGAACAGTGTCATACCTCTCATATACAATCTACAATCTAATTGGAAACAAATTATTATATAATATAGGAACAATCTCCCCTTGTCATGTCATGCTGATCACCTTTCTTTCTTGAAGATTACTGAAATCTCTTCTTGCTAAGTCATGGTGATCTCTTTCCTTGTATGAAGATTACTAGTATCTCTCCTTCCTTTTCTCCTTTTCGTTTCCTTCTCTCTTAGTTATTTCCTTTTCTCATTCGCTACATGTATGGAAGGAAATGGAGGGGCTGTGTGGGATCATATAGGACCACATGAAACCACGTGAGGCCGCATGGGCTACGTGGAATGAAGTCATGTGGCTTGGTCCATGCCTCCGAGTACTCCTGTATATCTCCCAGTGCTAGTAATGTTGGTATCATCTTCTTTTAGTGCCTATCCTCCCTCTCCTCCCACTAGACACATCATGTTCCAACACCTTCATATCTGAGAACACAAAACGTAGTTGCAAAAGGAAACATCCAATTCTCATTGGAACTTAAGTTATGGTTAGTTAAAAGAAAAGAAACATTTTCAGCTAGTTTTTTGGCACATGATCATGTTATAGGCCTTCGAAACATGTTTGGAGCCTCATCATGAATACTAGAAGAAGATGGTGAAGCCTCTCTTTCATTATTATGAAATTCCATTGTCAGTAGAATATTGATTGATAGATAATTAAAAAAATAAAACTCTAATATAATAGAATACTCAATGTTGGACTTACTGGATCCTTAGCTATTCATGAGAGAATTGATCACTGGTGGGAATCCATAGAGAGTCCATTTTATGAAATTTCTGAGAAAGCAAAAGAAAAAAGAGATAGCCGAAGTAATGCTATGTTACAAAAAAGAGGATAAATCTAAAATATTAAAAGTTGTACTTACAGCGTAGTCATCTCCTAGAATGTGTTGTACTTCAATCTTATAAGCATTGTATTTAATTTTATCAAGAACCTTGAATGGGTCATCACCTCTAGGCATCAATTTGGACTTAGTCTTTTTTAGAAAATGTTCCTTTCTCAAGTGAACCCAAACCAAGTCACCTAACTCAAAAAGCATTTTCTTTCTAGACTTATTGGTTCTATAGTATAAGAACGTTTCTTCTTTTCAATTACTTCTTGGATATTCAGAATATAGCCCCTTTGTTCAGCTATGTGCTGTCAAACTTAGAGAGAGAGATTTTTACCCCTTTGCTCTTGTGATTTCCTCACGGGATTACAGAAGCGGCCGCTTCATCGGCTCCCAATTGGTGCTCCTGGTCCATTGACTCCAGGTTGTGTTGGTTGGTTCTTTGAGAGTGTGGTTAGGCGAATCCTCGATTCAGGTTGCCAGTTAAAGACGGTGGTTGGCTTCGAGTTTTATTTGTCAGGTTGCACTAGTTATCCGGTTGTTTTCAGCTAGTTATCTTGTTCGTGATCCTACGTCGTGAAGATCGGGACCGCGATCCGTATCATTTGGTATCATGAAGTTTCTTAACAATATTAGCACATTTAGAAGCATCCATATTTGTACGTTCTTGTAAAGTAAATGGTAACAAATCAAGTGGTGTGATAGGTTTGAAACTATACACTACCTTAAGTAGTAATTCCCTCATCAATGGTAGTGGGCACAAAGGTAGAGACACGCCGCTCGATGTAAGATCGAGGATGCCGACTAGAGAGGGTGAATAGGCGTCTATAAAAATTTCTTATATGATTAATTAAAATCTCGCCTAAAAACCCTTATGTCAAAACCTAAAAGATAATAGATGCGGAAGTGATAAACTAAGATTTTGACAATTAAAGCCTAAGTCAACTGGGCTCACTAAGTGCACTAACTATTTATGTCTCTCACAATAATTTGCAATCTTAAATACAAGCAATCAAACCATCCATTCTATGAATATAAATTGCATGACTGAAAATAAAGAATAGAATGCAAATCACAAGAAACACACCGATATTTTACCGTGGTGTTCAGAGACTTACCGGTCTCCCCTAGTCCATATTGAGGCAAGCCCAAACCACTTTGGACATGTTCCATGAATTGAGCACCTGCCTCGATTCCACTATTGGTAGCTCTTTCCCCCTCCGGAAAGGTGAGTTCTGACCTTCACAAATTCGCTGTGTTTCTCACAACCTCTATTGACAAGCTTACCGCACAGCCTCCACACGCCGTTTAGGTGTCGGCAAATACCAAGAGTAACAAGTCAAACTCTCTAGCTTGAACTCCACTAAGTACAATACATGTACAGTGGTGATCACCAAGTGCAACATATACACAAGAGGCTCTTAATCTACTCCTAATTACAACACATATAATTAGAACTCACTCTTAGCTCAAAAACCAAATGTGAGTGTACAACACATGCACAACCTCACCCAAATTCCCAAGAGAACCAGCAACTGCCCAATGCCAGCCTTTAACGCTCCTTTTATAGCCTCCTACAAGAAATATAGCCATTGGGGGCAAATCAGGATTTTTTCAGCAAAACCAAGCACTACCGCCCATGTAGGGTCGGTAGTGCTGGCCTCTGGCACAACGATTAGAAAACTAGCCATTGCCTAGATAGTCCGGAATTACCGCCTATGTAGGGCCGATAGTGCTGGCCGAGCGGCAGTACCGCCACCATGGGGCGATAGTGCCGGCCGAGCAGAGCCCAAAAACATCTCGCTTTGGAATATAACTACTGGCCCTAGGACTTGTATTGCCGACCTTGCAGCAGTACTGCACCCCATGGGCGGTAGTGCTGGCCATAGGGAGAAAACCAAGTTTTTCACAAAAACTTTTCTCTAAACTTTCAAAGATTGATTCTTTGAGCCATGTGATGATTAACACTTGATCAAGTCAATTTGCAAAATATATTTCCAAACCCTATTCATATGCTCCAAAGAATCACATTTAAAACTCCAACTTATTTGCAAAATACATTTGCAAATAAACCAAGAACTTATGAGATCAATACTCTCAGCCATATGATGATCAACACATGATCAAGTCAATTTGCAAAACACATTTGCAAACCCTATTCGCATGCTCTAGGATCGAAACCCATAACTTCCAGCTCATTTGCAAAACGCATTTGCAAATAACAAATCCATTCAATTAAAATCAAATTTTAAGCCATAAGATGATCAACACATCACCACAACGCTTTCCAAAACATATTTGTAAATGCTTATCTCATGCTCCAAGATAAGAACCAATAAAACCATATTTTGCAAAAACTCATTTTGCAGACACAACGCATAAATCTTTCTTAGCCTTATGATGGTCAACATATGATCAAATCACAAGCGAAGACTGCAATGCATGAGTTCTCTATTTGTAACACATGTGAATATCTAGCTCTATGCAAACAACAACTATTAAAATCAAGTTGCATAAACTCTCTTCTTTTGCAACACATGCAAAATTTAGCTCCATGCAAAAATCACTTCAACCAAATTTCATGAGCTATCTCCTTTTTGCAACACATGCAAATCCATAGCTTCATACAAACTCTAAATCAATTAAGATTCAATAAGAAGCAAACATGAGCTCCCTTATTTGCAACACATGCAAATACGAGTTTCATGCAAAATTCAACTAAGAGAATGACCTAGAGTGAACCGGATTGAGTTCATCAACACATGATGAAACTCAGGCTAAATGATTCAACCTCTCTTAATAGTACGGCACCTAACTAGTAACCTGGTCTCCTATCTAAACACCGAGACCGATAAAAAACTATAAACACATTCTTAGCCCTAGCTAGTTATACCTTTGCGTCTAGCACATCCAATTAGAGTTTTTATGATTTTCATCATCTTCTCTCCAAGCCGGGTCCATTCTTCTTGTTCATCAACATATGATAAATCTTCTCTAGCAACTCATTAACAAATGATGATTTTTTTTCGATTCTTCATTTTCTTGGACTCAACCAACTTCACAACTCATGGAAAATTATTAGTCCAACAAACACGGTTGCCTTAGTCATCAATTGCACTCTATTAACACATAATAGATGCCCTAATATCGATTGAGCACAACCCAAATCAATTTGAATGATTAATTGTGTCTTGAGTACTTTGATGCAACTAATGCTTCATTATACTCAAGAACATTTCGTTTGTCCTTAATCAACTAAGAATACCATCAACACATAATGAAGCATTCTTTAATTGATTGAAAGATAACCGAACTCAATTTAAATTCCATTTAAATTTATGTGAGTATATATAACTACACAAGTTTCATGTACTCATTTTGATGAAATCTCAAAGTAATGATCCAATATATTGGAGTGATGGAAATGGATCAATACTCTTGAGACCATTAACTATAGAATAAAATCCATTGCATATGTGCATATAAATAATTAAACTTAGAATCAATATGCATATAATCAATCTTAGATAGCATTTGAGTTTATCTTATATTGACATGAGTATACTACAACTACACAAGTTATATATATTCAAAGGGTTGTTTCAAAGTCTTGATCCTTTATATTATTTAGCAAGAAGATATGGATCAATACTATTGAAACATTAAGTTAAATTATGAACTCTCCCTAGATGTGAACATTCACGTAATGTATGAAATTGGAAACATAATGCACATTTTTAATGTATAAGCAATGGAAGAGTTCATTCTTTAACTTAAATCCTAAGTATGTATTAAGATAATAGAGTGAATACGAGTGCATACTTTGGATTTTCCATTTTCCATTCAAATTTGAAACTAATTAGAATAAAGTTCAATAAACATATTAGTCTCATAATAATCATATTTGTCATTAAATAAAGATTAAGCATTAATGTATAATCAATCACCAAAACTAATAGAGTTTGAACTTACACTCAGGGGCTATGAGTGGTAGCCTCTCGGTCCCCATCGTGTACTGCATCGCATCAAGTACCTGCAAAATTGACTGGTGTGGAAATCAAGAAAAGAACATATTTTTGGTATGCCAAGTTTCTTGATCAAATCCCACTGCCACAGCTGGATCCAGCAAGAGGAATCAAATTAGGGGAGGGGACTCGAGAGCATACTGAGTGGCGGTGTCACCATTCGGGAGACATTGCGTTGGAGGAGGTGACGACCACTGAGTCAACGACGGGAGGTCGTAGGCAAGGTCAGCGAGCACGGCAAGACTAGAGAGAGTAGGTGGAGTCAGCTCGACATCGGTGAGGCTGACGCCATGGCAAGTCCACCAAAGAGAAGCGGTGGATCAGGGGAGTCGAAGCATGATCCAAGCCAGAGAAGAAGGCACACACCAAATACGGCTAAGGTGAAACGTGAAGTGACTGGCGGTTGGCTGGGAAGAGCACTGGAAGGTGACAAAATCAGCAGTGGCACACGGCGATCAAGAGGAGAGGAGAACAGAGCAATAGAGATAGAGAGAATATGGGTGAGAAGTAAGAGGAGAGAGAGAGCCAAAATAGATGCGGCCAGTTAAGCCTTGGCCAAGCCCAAAAATTGTATTTCAAATTTTCATTAATTTATATGTATACACATACTTTAAGAGGAGCTAGGAATAGTAAGCTGGTGAATTATTTTCTATTGCAAATATATGTAGTGTTTCATGTGATATTGTATTGCTATTTCTTATGATGTTCCAATTATTTGAAAAACATCTACTTTAAATATATGTCATATATGAATTGAAAGTCTCTTTTTGCTAAACAAAATTTTAAATATCTTTTTTTTCATTGTAGGTGCCCTAGCATTCGATTTTGAGTTTGTATGGTGGCTTGATGACCACCGGTGGACATCAATAACGTCACGGTCACTCTTATCTGTGAAGATGAGTTAAGGGGCTGTTTGGTTGTCTGGTTCCACGCAGCCAGACTCGCGGGAGCAAGGGAATCAGTGTTTGGTTGCTCGTTGTATCGTATGAGCATGCACCGACACATGCAAGATGGCTATTTGGTTGCCTACGCGCGGTGCGGAGCCAGATCAGCACGATGCACAATGCACTCGTAGCTAGACTTATGGGAAATGAGCTCCATGATTGTTTCCCTAGAGCCAAGCTGGGGCGGTGCAAGCTCCCGGGCCAGGCTCGTGCGAGACAACAACCAAACAGCCCCTAAGTGTTCCTAAGGCAAAGCCACTGTCGTGGAACATATCGAACTAGAGGTGGGCGTCGTGTAGGGCTGGACTGGCCCGATACGAGCCCATCGTGCTTCGTGCCTAAACCGTGCTAGGCCGCGATGGTCCGTTGTGCCATGCCGGGCTGGCCCGACTCACCTTCGCGAGCCCAAACACGGCCATTTGTGCTTCGTGCCGTGCCGGCCTAGGCCCAACCTATTTGCACAATTGTAACGAGAAGAAAGGAACCATATACACATGTAGTTAAGACAGTAGACACAAATATTATAGAAAAAAGAACTAAAATTTATTTATTCTTAGAACGAGGGGGTGTACTAAACACAAGCGAGAGAGAGGGCAACGAGAGAGTGAAGAAGAGAGGCAATGGAGATTGAGAGAGACGGATGAGAGAGAGAGCTGACCTGTCTCTCTCAGGTGCCGACAACGGGGTGGTATTCATGCTGTTGGGTATATCCATAACACTCACGCTCTGTGGATCGGTGATCTTCATACTGTGTTTTTTCCTTATGCCTATCGGGCTCGACACGGCCCGTGCTACAGTGTCGTGCCAGACCGTGTCACCCATCGTGCTTGATTCTCGGGCCCGGTATGACTCGTGTTACAGTGCCATACCGGCTCGATATGGCCCACTTTATATCGGACCAGGTTTTGAACTATACCATACCCGCGGTTCCTCGGAAGCCGGTCCGAGTGCCCACCTCTATATTGAACATAACAGCAGAGGCACTACTCGGACCACAATGGAGCTTATCTGGTCAGAGCCAAGGATATATTCCGGACTAGAGATTGGTAGGACACTCTAGCAAAATCAATGGTGTGGCACAACCAAAGTTTGAAGATGGCGACTCGACATGCTCGGGTAATTTTTTTTTTATCCGTGAGAAAGTACGGGTGTCCATCTAGTGCCAATAAAGATTAATTCAGAATAGTACTTCAATAAACGAAACCACCGCTGCCTCTCAGTACAGTGATATTATGTGCATGCAAGTAGAATGCTCGTTCAGAAGGCACAAAATTTCTTATCTTTTTAATAGAAAAATTTAACACAACTTGAACATTTTGTGAACATGCACGTATGACGATGTGACGTCTGCTCGTTTATATATCTTGTTGAAAATATCTATATATTCCTTTAAAGTTATGATGTATTATTTCTTCATTTATTTCAGCTAACCAATTAAATATGAATGCCAATGTATTCCTCCATATGGATTATCGATTGTGATATTTTCTCAAGTTTAGGAGCTTTTCTTAGAAGTAATTCAATCACTACAGAATCGTGGAAATTAACGTCGGCCACAGTAATTATCGTCGGCGGAGAAAAAGCGGCGTTAATTACCTAATTAACGTCGGTGACCACGGCCGGCGTTAATTAGCTAATTAACGCCGGCTTTTTCACGCCGACGTTAATTAATTAACGTCGGCGAATGCCCAGCCGACGATAATTATGGAGATAAGGCGTTCGCTTTCGCCGCGCCCATTCCGCATGAAAAAATTTCGTCGCCGGCCGCCGCACGCCGCACGCCGCTTACCACACCACGCCACACGCGCCACACACGCACGCCTGGCCGCCCACCGCCGTGCCGCCCACTGCCGCCGGCCAACGCCCGCGCACGCCGCGCCACGCCGCCGCGCTCGCACAAGCGCGCTGCGACCTCCTCTCCACTGGCGGCGGCGACTGTCGACCTCGTCCCAATGGCGTCCTCCTCCTCTCCCGGGAGGCGACCTCGTCGACCTCGTCCCCGCGGCGTCCTCCTCCTCTCCCGGGCAGCCACAAGATTGAAGGTTAGAATCGCTGCGTCCTCCTCCTCTCGTGCATGGCTCTATGGAATGCTGTGGGGGTAATTAGTTAATTAATGGGGTAATTAGTTAATTAACGTCGGCCGAAAACCCTGGCCGACGTTAATTAAGCGGTTGGTGTTGATTTAGTGAACCGATTGAGAAACTTGAGGGACTAGCCATCGAGCTAGAGGCTGTATTTCTTGATCAGGAGGCACTATTTTGTTCTCTTATACTGCTCGATGATGATTAAGTTGAATGAGGCAATATTAATCTGATTAGTTAGTGATTATTCTTTGTGATTCAGCACTGTTTAGATAATTGTGTTTAAAAATTCAATTAGTCTTTTGTTGCGGGTTTACTGTAGTGAATAGAAAATTTTCTTGAGATCTTTATATGCTTCCAATTTTTTTATTTTTGAATCTAACCTAAAATATTATTATTGTGGTGCATAAATTTGATACTAAAATAGGTATTTGTATTTGCATGATCCAACATTGTTGCGACGTAGATTCTACGTGCCCATGAGGCCATGACTATGTACGATCTAAAGGGTCTGACAAATTCTAAAGTGATAATGACCTGGGCCATATAATGAATTATCTCAAGAGAGATAGCCAACATCATTTCTTGTTACGGAAGTGCACACGTGACTTGATGGCTAGACACATAGGTGTGCATTTAGCCTATTAGGGTTCAAAATCTAGGTAAACACTGGTGTTTACTAATTTTAGAAGTACACGATACCTCCAAAAATTTCAGTGTGTAAATGGTGTAAGTACACTTTTTATTGAGTGTACCTGTACGCGTTTGGTTTAAGGGTAAAGATACGTTAGATCATGGTTCAAATTTTCAGCGAAATTCGGTGAAATTTCAGATTTCGGACCCCCAAGATTACAAAAGCCGGGCAAATTTAAAAATTCAAAAAAAATTGAAAATGCTACAGTAATTTCGATTCGGGATATTTCGCCGAAATTTCGGGTTTTGAATCCGGTTTTTGAAGTTTGATCACCGGATTTGGTCCAATAACCTATTAGAAAGTGATCTTCTATGAAAATTTGTTGAAAAACTAATTTTTTGAGATTTTTTAAAATTTGGTCAGAAACACTGTCAGATTTTTAAAAAATTTACAAGTTTGATAATAATATGAAAAATTTATGGTACCATTATTAGTAGTTTGAGATCATACAAAAAAATTTAAAAATAATTTAACATCATTTGATATCTTTAAAAAATAAAAAACAGAATGGACATAATTGGGACAGTAAACTTGTTAGATTTTTCTAAATTTTCTCGAGTGTGATAATCATCTAAAAGTTTTATGAAAGATTAAGAACTTCCTCAGTACCATGCTATAAAATTTTCAAAAAATTTAAACTTTCTTTGTTTACTCAATAAAATCTATCAATGCAGTAAGCGCTGAACTTAATTTGTTGTATTATATTGCAAAAATCAAACAGAGAAAGAACATAAATAGCACTGTGCCTTCTACGAATTTTATAAATTCACTGGAGCGTGATCATGATTCAAAATTTTTATTAGATATTAACCATTTCCTTTTCACCCTTATGTAAAATTTTTAAAAATTTAAACCTTTCTTATTGGTAAAGTAAATCTATTATTGATCATCGGCCTTTTAACAGGATAGTACCACTGTTTGAATTTTTAAAAATACATGACACTTGATCATCATATGAAAATTTTATGAAAATATTACAGATGTGTCAGGACCATCTAAAAAATTTCAAAATTTTATAACCTCGTTTGTTCTAATTTTCATTCGGATTAAACTTGCCGCTCAGCGCTTTACCAAGATAGTACCAATGTTTGAATTTTTAAACATTCCTCACATTTGATCATCATCTGAAATTTTTACTGAAATATAAAAAATATGTCAGGAATCTTCACAAAAAATTTCTAAATTTTCTAACGTCGTTTGTTCTATTTTTCATCCGGTTCAAACTTGCCGATCAACGTTTCATCGGGACAGTACCAATATTTGAATTTTTTAAAAATCCACAGAACTGATAATCTCCTGAAAATTTTATGAGAACATTTCTAATGTGTCAGGAACCTACAAAAAAAATTTCAAAATTTTTTGACATCGTTTGAATCAATTTTCAGTCAGTGCATTTTGACCAAAATTTCAGGTAATTTCGGCGAAATTTCGGAAATTTCGATGCCAAACAAACCGGATTTGAATTTTGCTTTTTGAATTTTGAAGGTACTCCGGCCGAAAAACCGAAATTTCGTCCGAAATTTCAGATTTCGGGAGGGTCCGAATTTTTCCTAGAAACAAACAGTTTTACCCTGCGTTAGATATCGGATAGGTCTACTTTTTTTCATCTGTTTTGCTATTTAGTTAGATAGTTCGGTAGATAAAGATAGCAAATTCTTAGAGCATATACAATGGTACATATCAGCTGTCTGTAAGATCATGCCACCTAGAATTTTAGATGATGTGGAGGAGAGAGAAGATGGAGAGAGAAAGTTACTGTCTACCATTTAATAGACGGTCTTATAGACAACTTTTTATTGTATGTACTATTGTATAGACAGTCTGTTAATTGGATTGGAGACCATTACAGATAACTATATAGACGATCCATTATATGAGTTGTTTTTAGTGCTGTTTATAGATGATATGCCAGATATAGAAATATAATATAGATAGCTGCCATCTATACTACTGCATATGCCCTTAGAACTATTTCTTTGTACCTGGCTCTATCACATCCACACTTTGGACCCTTTAAAGAAACGTGTTTGCCAGGAAAAAAAACGTCACGCCGAGTAGTTGCTTAGGCATCTCCGCTCCCGACACCCGAAAATGAAGACCAAGAGGCGCAGGCTCACCACCACCTCGACGACGCCGCCACCTCCACAAACCACCGTCGCATCCCTTCCCGACGACGTCGTCGCCGAAATCCTGCTCCGCCTGCCGTCCCCCGCCTCCATCCTCCGCGCCGCGCTCGCCTCCCGGCACTGGTGCCGCGTCGTCTCCTCCCCGGCCTTCGTCCGCCGCATCCGCGCGCTACACCCATTCCCGCCCTCCTCGGCCACTTCGTCTCCCACGGCAGCTCCACCCTCCCTCTCTTCGATCCCGCGCCCTCCACTCCGACCCGTCCTTCCGCCGTAGTCCGCCGCGGGACTTCTTCTTCACCCGCCTCCAAGATTCCGGCCGGTGCGCCCTCGAGGACTGCCGCGACGGCCTCCTCCTCTTCTCCAACAAGAGGAGGCTCACCGTCTTCGACCCCATCGCCCACCGCGCCGTCTCCGTGCGCCGGCCATCGAGGGGCCGCGTCCCGGACCACGGGTACGCTGTCCACACCTTCTGCTTGCTCCCGGACAGCGGCGGCGCCGACGACAAAGAGTTCTTTTTCCGCGTGATCTCCCTGCAGCACCGCAAGCAATCTGCTCGAGCCGAGGTGTACGACTCCCGCGCCGGAGACTGGCGCGTGCAGCCGGGCACAGCGGCCACGCCAGCCAGGAGCCACCGCAACCGGTACTTCCCGGCGATGCACGCCGACGGGCGCATCTACTGGAAGTACAGCTCCGGATCTCTGCTCCTCTCACTTGACTCCAAAACGATGCACTTCTCCTACGTGCGTCTCCCGCCCGGCGTCTCCTATCGGTCGCCATACGCCGTCGGGGAGACAGAGGATGGCGCGTGCTGCCTAGTTCATGTCTCGCATGGTTCCAATGGGTGCCCCCAATTGCAAGTGTGGCTCTGCAAAGAGGAGGGAAATGAGAGCCAAATTCCATGGGAGCTGGAGCGAGAAGTGCCGCTAATCTTACGCTCGGCTGCTCCTGCGCATGGGAAAGTGCGCCACGTCCGCGCCGTTGTTGCCGGGCTCGTGCTCGTGTGCTTCAACAGTCGCTCGCCGTACCTTCCTCACGTTGCCTTCCGTCTAAAGAGCTTGAAGGTGGAGGCAGAGTTCACGTGCCGTGGACAGGCACGCCCGTATCTGTTCGAGTGATGGCATCACCTCGTTGCTGTATATATTGCCCACAGGTGAAAAATGTAGCTTTAGATACAGTTAATGCTATTTCATCCTTGAAACGTCCTATCGTTGACTCTTTCTCTTAGAGAAATTAAGGTACATATTCCTGCTTCACTTGGCAGCTGGAAGCAGATTCTGCATATTGAGCATAGTGTGCTTACTCAAAATTCAGGGGGTATAAACTACTTTGTTTGTCTAAATGACAAATATAAATGTTCGTTTTTCCATTCCGCTATCCTTTTGTGTTAAGTTTCACAGTTATAAACATATGATTGTTGGTGCCCTTAGGGCACTCCCAACGGTTAGATAAGAAGCCTTGAGACTAAAGGAGAGAGAGTGGTTAGATGGTACTTTAAAAACAGTCAACCCAATAGCTTGTTAGGTAGGCTTGATATTAGAGGCCCCCAGAATGATCTAATTATTGCATTCATCTCTCATGTCTATTGGGGTAGGGAGAGGGATGGCCCACAAAAACAGTTATCAAGTTCTTCCAATGCACTATTTTGTCACTACTATTTTCTTTGTTTCCTAAAAAGGTTTGATACTTGCATCAGTGCCAAGCTCATTCTCTCTCTTCCACCTCACAGAAAAATCTGTTGTGGCAAAACTATAGTATCAAGCTGAAATGATTATTAGGAGTGCCCTAATACCTACATGCATTTAAGAAACATTATTGTGAGACAACATTTTTGAACCATTTAGTTGTTCGTTGATTGTTCAATAAGAACACAGACCGTTTTAAGGTTCTCTGTTCTAAATTAGTGGTGAGTTTAGTTCAGAATTAGCTTAGGCTACCTAGCTATCTTAAGCATTTGCAAACCACATATCTTTGTATCGTTCATGTAATTACCCTCTGTTTTCACTCCAACCTAGCACATGAAAGGCCTTCTCGAGAAATGTGAGCTTCTTTATTGATCGAAAACTAATTCTTACTCTAGTCTTCAGCACTGTTAGGTGATTGACCTATCTTTCATGTTTCGTCAAAATGCTTTAATCGACTGTATAAACTACATGCTTTTTGTGCCACACTTTTACATTGTACATATATTTGAATTTGTTGCAAGTCAATTAAGTAAATTGATATTAAACCCTTGCCTAATTATTGCTTATATATTTGGGTGTGTGAAATTATTACTCTAGTTGATTCGTTTCAAACAAGAATGAGACCATTTTGCGCATTATTGCTGTCTTCTTTATTTGATTAGTTTTTTTAAAAAACTGACAGGTAATGGATCAAGCTGATCATAATGTCCAAAGGAAGCCTGGAAATGATGTCGATTTTGCTGGCTAATCTTCTTCTATGCTTAATCTCTAGTTTGCCAATTATATAACGTCTTTAGAAGTTATGGACCTTGCTAAATTGTTGCATGCACGTGTGCAACTAATGTTTGGAGAAGAGGGCAGGGCAACTTAGATCTTTGTGGTTATTTTGTATTATGTGCATTTTGCGTGTAGTGAGAATCTATGAAGCTAGTATGGTGTTGACTTGATATATTGCATGGTAAAATGTTGATGTTCACTTGCCATTTGGTAGTGCTGCACCTGATCCTCTAATGATTTTCTGAAATCATCGCTGCATCCCTTTTTATCCTGCAGTTTAATTTCGAAGTCCTTGGATATCCATCCCTTTATTGTTTATTTGTAATATTTTCAGACTGAAATATCCTTGCGTACATGTTCGACAACTGCAATCATCATGTGAGTGTTTTTCAAGACGATGGCCCATTATGTTTTATGCTATGGAATTTTAGCTAAAAACCTCGAATCGTACTAACTTTTCTGAACTCGTCATACTTTTTTTTTTGGTAGTCTACCTGTGGAAACTTGTTCTGATGATTTGGGGTGCAATCGGATCGGATACGGACGGATTTCACTTATTTTGTATCCTATTCAAATTTTTGTCGGATATAGAATCGGATACGGACAGTGCCAGATTCGAATACAAATACGGATTACTTCGGTCATGAATACGAAGCGAATACAGATCGTTTCGGATACGGTTAGTATCGGTTACGAATAGTTAGTCGGATAATGCGTGAAAACAGAAACCATATATGTCATGCATATTAGAATCGATCAACAATACACAAAATTTTACTAGAACCTTCAAGACATATAAGTGTTTCAAATTCAATAATAGGTGTCTTCCCTACATAAGAATAATATGCAGTCAAGTATAATTTCAATCAACATATGAACTTATATGATGTATAATGTTTATGTTTATCGGATCTGTTATCGGATATCTATTTCACTAATTTACACTGATATTTTTCGGATATCTCGGATATGCGGGTACGGATCGGATACGAATCGGATATTTCTCTTCCTATATCTTAACCCATATTTTTTCGGATAGGCGGATTCGAATCCGGATTGAATCTGGATATAACCGGATATCATTTTTTCGGATTTGAATCGGGTTTTAAACAAATTCGGGCTCGGATCGGTCGGAAATTATCCGCTCCGTTTACACCCCTACTGATGATGCTCTGATCAGTATACCATTTAAAATTGGTTTGATTACTTAAAAATAACTCAAAACTGTTTGATTACTGGTTCGGTTGGGCCTATGTCGATGTACAGCTTTAATTGAATCATTTCTGTACAAGGAAGTTCATCGTGTGTGTATGGGGATTCGATTAATGCGCTGAAATTCAAAAAAAAAATCATCTAGCCGGGATGTATGGGCGTTCAACTGACATACTCCAGCTTTCAGAGTTTCCTCGAGAGAAATGTCTGCTTGGGTCCTGGTCAGGGTTCCAAAAAAACGCGGTTTTTGCCCGAGCTACACTGGTACGAGAAGAGGGACGGTCGGTTTACCGGTAGAATTCAAATTCAAAAATTTTGCAAAATTTATTCAAAATTTCCCTAAAATTAGTATTAATTACTTTTATGACCTCTGGTATGATATTTTTTTTTTTGAAAAAACAAAGTTTAGATATGTTTTTCAGCCATTCAAAATGTAAAAATACAAAAGGCAAAAAAGTGGCGCCATAGGCTAAGCACTTTGTAAATTTAGCTAGCCCACCCCAGCCGGTCGGCCCACCCGAGAGGCATAACATTCAGACCAAGTGCTTGAACTCCACTAAATGCAATACATGTACAACAGTGATCACCAAGTGCAAGACATACACAAGAGACTCTCAATCCACTCCTAATTACAACATATATAATTAGAACTCACTCATAGCTCAAAAACCAAATGTGAGCGTGCAACACATGCACAACCTCACCTAAATGCTCAAGAGAACCAAAGAATCGCCCAATGCCAGCCTCCAAGGCTCCTTTTATAGCCTCCTACAAGAAATCTAGCCTTTGGGGCAATCGGGACATTTTCAAGAAAACCAAGCACTACCGCCCATGTAGGGTTGGTAGTCTTGGCCTCTAGTTCAACGGTTAGAAAACTAGTCGTTGCCTAGACAGTCCGGTACTACCGCCCATGTAGGGTCAGTAGTATTGGCCGAGCAACAGTACCACCACCATGGGGTGGTAGTGCTAGCCGAGTAGAGCCCAAAAAACACCCCCCTCTGAAATATAACTACTAGTCCTAGGAGTCAGATCTTGCGGCCTTTGACATGCAGTACCACACACCCATGGGCGGTAGTGGCGGCCATAGGGAGAAAACCAAATTTTTCACAAAAACTTTTCTCTAAACTTTCAAAGATTGATTCTTTGAGCCATGTGATGATTAACACTTGATCAAGTCAATTTGCAAAATATATTTGCAAACTCTATTCACATGCTCCAAAGAATCGTATTTAAAACTTCAACTTATTTGCAAATAAATTAAGAACTTATGAGGTCAATCCTCTTAGCCATGTGATGATCAAGTCAATTTGCGAAACACATTTGCAAACCCTATTCACATGCTCTAGGATCGAAACCTATAACTTCTAGCTCATTTGCAAAATGCATTTGCAAATAACAAATCCATTCAATTAAAATCAGATCTTAAGCCATGAGATGATCAACACATGACCACAACACTTTCCAAAACACATTTGTAAAAGCTTATCTCATGCTCCAAGATAGCTCTCTATTTGCAACACATGCAAATATTTAGCTCCATGCAAATAACAATCATTAAAATCAAGTAGCATAAACTCTCTTCTTTTGCAACATATGTAAAACTTAGCTCCATGCATAAATCACTTAAACCAAATTTCATGAGCTATCTCCTTTTTGTAACACATGCAAATCCATAGCTCCATACAAACTCCAAATCAATTATGATTCAATAAGAAGCAAGCATGAGCTCCCTTATTTGCAACACATGCAAATACGAGTTTCATGCAAAATCCAACTAAGAGAATGACTTAGAGTAAACCAGATTGAGTTCATCAACACATGATAAAGCTCAAGCTAGATGACTCAAGCTCTCTTAATAGTACGGCATCTAACTAGTAACTTGGTCTCCCATCCGAACACCAAGGCCGATAAAAAACTAGGAACACATCCTTAGCCCTAGCTAGATATACCTTTACCTCTAGCATATCCAATTAGAGTTTTTATGATTTTCATCATCTTCTCTCCAAGCCGGGTCCATTCTTCTTGTTTATTAACATATGATAAACCTTCTCTAGGTTCACTTCACTTTGGGATTCATCCTTGAAACTCATCAACATATGATAATTTCTTTCTGATTCTTTATTTTCTTGGACTCAACCTACTTCACAACTCATAGAAGATTCTTAGTCCAACAAACATGGTTTCCTCAGTCATCAATTGCACTCCATTAACACATAATGGATGCCCCAAGATCGATTGAGCACAACCCAAATCAATTTGAATGATTAATTATGTCTTGAGTACTTTGATGCAACTAATGCTTCATTATACTCAAGAATTTTTCGTTTATCCTTAATCAACAAAGAATACCATCAACACATGATGAAGCATTCTTTAATTGATTGAAAGATAACCAAACTCGATTTAAATTCCATTTAAATTGATTTGAGTATATATAACTACACAAGTTTCATGTACTCATTTTGATGAAATCTCAAAGTAATGATCCAATATATTGGAGTGCTAGAAAGGGATCAATACTCTTGAGACTATCAACTATAGAATAAACTCAATTGCTTATGTGCATATAAATAATTAAACTTAGAATCAATATGCATATAATCAATCTTAGATAGTATTTGAGTTTATCCTATATTGACATGCGTATACTACAACTACACAAGTTATATATATTCAAAGGGTTGTTTCAAAGTTTGATCCTTTATATTATTTAGCAAGAAGATATGGACCAATACTTTTGAAACATTAAGTTAAATTATGAACTCCCTAGATGTGTACATTCACGTAATGTATGAAAATGGAAACATAATGCACATTTTTAATGTATAAGCAATGGAATAGTTCATCCTTTAACTTGAATCATATATATGTATTAAGATAATAGAGTAAATACGAGTGCATACACCTTGGGTTTAATAAACATGTTAGTCTCATAATAATTAGATTTGTCATAAAATAAAGATTAAGCATTAATGTATAACCAATCATCAAAACCAATAGAGTTTGAACTTACACTCTGAAAGATCAAGTTGGCCTAGAGAGGGGTGAATAGGCAACTTTTCAAAATTTCAGAGGTAATTACAGTACAACAATCTTGCTTAAGTACTTAGTTATCAGATACAAGATGAAAGAATGAAAAGCATAGATAACTAAAAAGCAGCAGAAAATTAACAAAAAAATAAGAATTAAAACAAGAGACACAAGAATTTATCCCATGATTCGGAGCCACCCTTTTACTCCACGTTAGAGCACTTCTCTCGAAGTATAGCTCCTCCAAAGCTAGTCGCAGTAGCTTTGGTCTCCACTAAGGTGACTCATTCACCACTCCAGTGAGGTGAGTCTCAACCTCTTCATAATCAAGGTGGCCTTCCACAAACACTTTTGGACAGGTCTCACCTGCACTTCCTCCAAGGCATCTAGGACTAGTCAGATCCAAGAGTAATGACAATGCACAAGTCCTGTATCTTGGTTCACTAGCACAACACTAACTAGACTATGCTTGGAGCCAAAAACACTTAGAAAGTGTTAAGTTTTTTTTTTTACTTCAAGGTTGAAGCACACTCTCCTTGGTTGAGTGGAAGCTCTAAAGTACTAAAATGTCAAGGAGATCAAAGGATACCATAAATTCTGTGGTAAAAGGCTTAGGAAATGCTTATATAGCCATTTGGACTAAAAAGAGTCGTTACACCTACCACAGGAGCCGTTGGAGCGTGTCAGACTGTCAAAAATGGGCTAACACATTTGCAACGGACTTAGCAAAAATAGGCTTAGAGATTAGTTCTTTGTACTCCGGACTAATGTTGTTGAAAAGAGCATTTGCGTCGGACTGAATTTGCTTGGTTCGGCGTACATAGGTTTTTCAGAAAATTTGGTCCGGCAAAAGATGTGAACTTGTACATATGCGCCGGACCGAAATATTTGGTCCATAGTAGAAGGGTTTCAAGGCAGTTTGACCAACGGACTTTTTGAAAGAATATCTATGAGTCTAACCGAGAGGAATGCATCATGCGGACTAGATTTTGTGCTAGCAAACTTTGGTCCGTTGTAGATGGCGTCACTTCGGTTTGATTTAAACAATGGATACTTTACCACGAACTTAGAAAGAAAAAGATCCAAGCAAAGATGGGCTTGCCTTTGGACTAATTTTTATGAGAGATTAGAATGATTCGTCGTGAATGAAATGCGCCGATTAGAATCTTTGGTCGAGTATATTTCAGAGACGGACTAAAATAGGAATGGTCCGGTGAAAATGAAATTCTAACTAGGATTGCACTAGACTTAAGGAAAGAACAATACAATTTAGTCCGGGGAAGCGCATAGAATTTATTTGGAGGAAAATGACTGATTCAAGGTGAGAATGACTAAAAGATTTTGACTCCAAACAATCTAATTAGTCTTAGCTTATGAACCAATATTTTAGCTTGTACATAGTCCCCCTTAATAGTATGGCCAAATAAGAAATAATTCTAGATACTTGGCTTGAATCATATCCCAAGCCAAAACTAGTAACAAAGATTCTTAATCTTGACCCTTTTTGATGACTTCTTTCATGCTTCAAGCAATATCTTTCATTGTTTTAGAGATTATTAACTTAATCATCAACACCAAAACCATAAAATTAAATAAAAGATAAAAAAATTAAGGGCCTAGATGTTATCACACTCGTGGGCTATGAGTGGCAGCCTCTCGATCCCCATCATATAATATATTGCATCAAGTACCTGCAAAATTGACTGGTGTGGAAATCAAGAAAAGAACAAGTCAGCGTACTTTGCGCTAGGGTACCCTCTCCGTCGCACAAAAGTGATCCGCGTGGCGTTCGGGCGAGCAGGTGGGCGAGGACGCCCTGCTCGCCCGGCGCCCAGTCCACGTGGCGCCTCGGTAAGCGGGTGGCGAGCACGCCCGGGCTGAGGTGCCGCCCATGTGGCGTTAAAGGCGGCAGTGGGCTAGGACACCAACTTCGCCACACCTGCTGCGCGGCGCCCGTCCACGTGGTAGCTTTGGTAGCGGTGGCGGCACGCCCGCTGGCAGTCTTGCCGCCACGTGGCGTTCGAGGCGGCAGTGGGCGAGGCGCCTGCCGCCCGCCGCAAGCAAAAAGGTGGGGCGGGTGGCTTCACCAAGTCTCCTTCCCCTATCGTGTTGTGCCAGAGGCATACCTGCTATGTCAGGTCCATTGATTGTGAGAAATTCTGCTACCAGCCCAATCCTCTAGCGCCTGTCACCTACCCGTCACAAAGGGGTCGCATCCCGGGCGGACCGGGCGAAGCCATGCGTCGGCATTTAATGAGGCTGGAGGAACGGGACAGCATGGGAAGGAGTAATAAATGTATGGAGATCAGCATGATGACCCCCTTTTACCTACCCACGCTGGCCTGGCCTATATAAGGGCACCCTAGTGCATGGGGAAAGGGGGTCGGTCGATCAAGAGGGGAGAGGAAGAGATCACTCGGAGAACTCGAGGGAAACTTGTAACCGGAGAGCTCTGTACTAGCTTCAAACACTCTATAAAAGATTTAGCAGGAAGTAAGGCTATTACCCTAGGTGAGGGGGCCTGAACCTGGGTAAAAATCTGCGTATCATCTTCGTTCGTAGGCTCCGGAATCCTCTGTGTGGGAGTCGTTAGGGTTTTCACTCGTTAGAGTTTGCCAGCCGCGAAGACACCCTCCTACTGAATCAAACCCGGTCTGTAGACTCGGGCCTGTCAGGCGAAATACGCCGACAGGGGCTCTGCGCCCACTGGGGCGTCTTAAGGGGTCGCCCTTGGCACCACCCTCAGGCTGAAGGCGGCCTGCAGGAGTGCAAGCCCACCCTGTTGAGCGGTGGCATGGGCTCCGTGGTGAGGTGCTCGCGCCATAATGTCGGGCCGCCACGGAGGAGAAGGGCGGTGGCAAGTCCGGCCGTGGTGCAGGCCTTCTTGGGGTCTGGGCCCGTGGCGTCCGGAGTGAGTGGCCGCTTGCCTGCGGTCCGATCGCTGGCGGGGGTCGTTCCCCTGATCACCAGTGGACCGCGGGATGACACCACGGTGGGTCCAGTGAAGTCCATCGGTGGGAATTGCCTGTCGATCCGCAGGCGCTCCACGGACTCCAAGTCGGCGAGCGGCTGGGCCGCTGCTAGAAAGTCCAAGCCTCTTGAAATCGGCGGCATCAATCTGGCAAGCCATTTGCTAATGATTTGCCCCTCTGGGTTTCCCGCACTTGGCAAAAGATAAAGAAAGACTACCGGTTGGTAGAGAGCCGCAGAAAGAAGCATATATGCGAAAAAAGCCAAAGGAAAGCGAAGATTTACGATCGGGGTACGTGCGTGTTATGTCGTCGTCGCCTGTGTACTGCCATGCAGGATGGGCGCGTCGACGAAGGGGGCTGATTCTTCGGGTCACGAAGTCCCGGACCACCAGCGCCCCGGTTAATCCAGCGTCCCGTAGTCTGTTGATGCGGGCCGCCATTGCAAGGAGCTCTGTCGTCTCCTCGACCGGCGAGTTCCAGTTTTCAGAGGCCTCCGCTGCCCCAGCGGGCACCTACAGGGCATCGACTCTGCTGTCGTCGCTGATGTACAACCATTCGCTGCGCCACGCCTTCCAGTTGGACCTGGGCTGGAAGGCAATGTAGCGGGAGGCCAGTGCATCTCAAATGCGGAAGTAGCAGCACCCCACTACCTCGCCATCGGTAGAGCCACGACAAAGGAAGAAATAGCGGAAAAGAGGAAGATTCAGCATCACCCCCATTAACATTTCACAAAGGTGTGCGAAGATGGAAAGGGTAACGATGGAGTTGGGGGTGAGGTGAAGGTGGTGGATTTCATAAAAATGGAGGATGGTGAGGAAGAAGTCGGAGAATGGTGGGACCAGACCCGCCATCATCGCCGAGACGTGGATGAGAATTTCATTGGAGAGGCACTGCGGTGTGGGGGTCCCCGTCCGAAATTGGAAGGGGCCCTCCGGTGCGATGCCGGAGATCCTCGCCACCGTAGCAGCATCAACGGTGGAAGCAGGGATGGAAGGCGCCATGAAGGCAAGTAAGGTGCTGGAGATTTTGGGCAAGGAAGACGAAGGAGCAGAAGTTGAAGTGCGCAAGAAAGCAGGAGGCGTAAACCGCTTGGTACAGATGTATCTATATATGCACCACCCACACCGACGGTTCGCGAAGAGACAAGATCGTGCGCCGTTTCGGGTCCCAAGAAAAAATTGACGGATACAGGAGGGGACCGAGGCGGTCATATCCTCATGTGTGGTGGCCCCGCCCAAGAACGCACCGGCATTTAATGAAGGCCCCAAAAAAGGATCTGGCGCGCGTTCCAGGGCAGGCCCGGGGGCTACTGTCAGCGTACTTTGCGCTGGGGTACCCTCTCCGTCGCACAAAAGTGATCCGCGTGGCATTCGGGCGAGCAGGTGGGCGAGGACGCCCTGCTTGCCCGGCGCCCAGTCCACGTGGCGCCTGGTGGCGGGTGGCGAAACACGCCCCGCCAGTCTTAAAGCCCACATGGTGTTGAGGCGGCGGTGGGCGAGGCGCCTGCCGCGCGGCGCCCGATCACGTGGCGGCACGGTAGGCGGGCGACCACTACTCGCTGGCAGTGTCGGCCACGTGGCGTTAGAACAGCGGTGGCGAGACACCCTACCGCCCGGCCCCGATCACGTGGCAACTTTGGTAGGCGGGTGGGCGAGCACACCCGGCAGTGCGGCCCATGTGGCGTTCAGGCGGCGGTGGCGGCGCCGCTTCGCCCACCGCAAGGCAAAAAGGTGGGCGGGGTGGCTTCACCTCAAGTCTCCTTCCCCTATCGAGCTGTGCTAGAGGCATGCCTGCTGTGTCAGATCCATTGATTGTGAGAATTCTGCTTGCCGGCCCAATCCTCTGGCGCCTGTCACCTACCGTCACAAAGGGTGCATCCGGCGGACCGGGCGAAGCCATGCGTCGGCATTTAATGAGACTGGAGGAACGGGATAGCATGGGAAGGAGTAATAAATGTATGGAGATCAGCATGATGACCCCCTTTTACCTACCCACGCTGGCCTGGCCTATATAAGGGCACCCGAGTGCATGGGAAAAGGGGGTCGGTCGATCAAGAGGGGAGAGGAAGAGATCACTTGGAGAACTCGAGGGAAACTTGTAACCGGAGAGCTCTGTACTAGCTTCAAACATTCTATAAAAGATCTAGCAGGAAGTAAGGCTATTACCCGAGGTGAGGGGGCCTGAACCTGGGTAAAAATCTGCGTGTCATCTTCGTTCATAGGCTCCGGAATCCTCCGTGTGGGAGTTGTTAGGGTTTTCACTCGTTAAGGTTTGCCAGCCGTGAAGACGCCCTCCTACTGAACCAAACCCGGTCTGTAGACTCGGGCCTATCAGGCGGAATACGCCGACAGAACATATTTTGGTATGCCAAATTTCTTGATCAGATCCCACTACCACACTAGATCCAGTGAGAGGAATCAGATTATGGGAGAGGACTCAAGATCGTACTGAGTGGCGGCGTCACCATTCGGGAGATGGTGCGTTGGAGGAGGTGACGACCACTGAGTCAACGATGCGAGGTCGTAGGCAAGGTCAGTGAGCACGGCAAGACTAGACAGAGTAGGCGGAGTCAGCTCAATACCAGTGAGGCCGACGCCATGGCAAGTCCACTAAAGAGAAGCGGTGGATCAGGGGAGTCGAAGCATGATCCAAGCTAGAGAAGAAGGCACACACCAAATACGGCTAAGGTGAAACGTGAAGTGACTGGCGGTTGGCTGGGAAGAGCACTGGAAGGCGACAAAATCACCAGTGGCATATGTACAGCGATCGAGAGGAGAGGAGAATAGAGCGATAGAGACAGAGAGAGAATACGGGTGAGAAGTAAGGGGGGAGAGAGAGCCAAAATAGTTGCAGCCAGTTAGGCCTTGGCCAAGCCCAAAAATTGTATTTCAAATTTTCATTAATTTATATGTATACACATACTTTAAGAGGAGCTAGGAATAGTAAGCTGGTGAATTATTTTCTATTGCAAATATATGTAGTGTTTAATGTGATATTGTATTGCTAATTCTTATGATGTTCCAATTATTTGAAAAACATCTACTTTAAATATATGTCATATATGAATTGAAAGTCTCTTTTTGCTAAACAAAATCTCAAATATCTTTTTTTTTCATTGTAGGTGCCCTAGCATTCGATTTTGAGTTTGTATGGTGGCTTGATGACCACCGATGGACATCAATAACGTCACGGTCACCTGAGGCAAAGCCACTGTCGTGGAACATATTGAACATAGCAGCACAGACACGACTCCGACCACAATGGAGATTATCTGGTCAGAGCCAAGGATATAATCCGGACTAGCGATTGGTAGGATACTCTAGCAAAATCAATGGTGTGGCACAACCAAAGTTTGAAGATGGCGACTCGACATGCTCGAGTAATTTTTTTTATCCGTAAGAAAGTACGGGTGTTCAGCTAGCCAATAAAGATTAATTCAGAATAGTAGTCCAATAAACGAAACCACCGCTGCCTCTCACTACAGTGATATTATGCGCATGTAAGTAGAATGCTCGTTCAGAAAGCACAAATTTTATTATCTTTTCAATAGACAAATTTAACACAACTTGAACATTTTTGCGAACATGCACGTGTGACGATGTGACTTCTGCTCGTTTATAGATCATGTTGAAAATATCTATATATTCCTTTAAAGTTATGAAGTACTATTTCTTCATTTATTTCAGCTAACCAATTAAATATGAATGTCACAATGTATTCCTTCATATGGATTATCTATTGTGATATTTTCTAAAGTTTAGGAGCTTTTCTTATATGTAATTCAATAGAAAAATTTCTTGAGATCTTTATATGTTTCCAATTTTTTTTAAAAAACTTTTGAATCTAACCTAAAATATTATTATTGTGGTACATAAATTTGATACTAAAATAGGTATTTGTATTTGCATTATCCAACATTGTTGCAACGTAGATTCTACGTGCCCATGACTATGTACGATGTAAAGGGTCTGACAAATTCTAAAGTGATAATGACCTGGGCCATATAATGAATTATCTCAAGAGAGATAGCCAACATCATTTCTTGTTACGGAAGCGCACACGTGACTTGATGGTTAGACACATAGGTGTGCATTTAGCCTATTAGGGTTCAAAATCTAGGTAAACACTGGTGTTTACTAATTTTAGAAGTACACGATACCTCAAAAATTTCTAGTGTGCAAATGGTGTAAGTACATGTCGTGTCTCGAATTTACGAATTCGGACACTCTGTGTATTCTGTACTAGTCCAGGATCACGCTAGTACACACAGGATAAACAGGTTGAAATACCACAATCATACACAGCGGAATTAATAATAAAGTACTTCAAGCATAAATAATAACGAGTTACGTGACCTTATGGTCGCCTTACATCAATTCGCCGCGCAGGGCGATTAATAATAAAGTAGCACAAGTTTATCAACGGAAGCAAAAGTAAAACAATGAACCCTTCAAGCCACAGGCAACCGAGTGCGGTTCAACCCTGATTCTCCTGGCCTTCGATGTACTCTTCCTCCCAAGCGGGCACAGCTTCTTCTTCTGGGGTTTTTGTCGATGCAAGGGTGAGTATACAACATACTCAACAAGTCATGCACAATGCAGTTCTATTACTACATGCATGGCTTAGTCCAAAGGAAAGGCTTAATTGGTTATTTTACTTAAAGTAGCATTCCTTTTAAACAGGTAATTCTATTAGATTAGAAGCAGTAAAATCAATATTATTAATGATTAATTTCTCAATTCTTTTCCAAGAGTTTGGCACACAGCCCTAGTTTCATTCATCAGCTTTTGGCACACAGCCAACCAATCCACATCTTTTATTTTTAAAATCTAACCCTTGATTGTAATCACCGAGCATTGTCGATCATGACGAATGCGTATTCGAATAGGTTTACACACACACTCTGTAGAGGCTGTACACTTTACCCACAGGATACAGTCGCTCACCACACAGGTGATTGATTGCAACAAAATCTTTCAGAGACTAACACTTAGCCAGTGAACCTCTCCAGTATTGCCTTTCTAACACTTCCTCACACAGAGCCAAAGTTTAGAATAGGCGAATACCGTTAGATGGGTACCAAGCAGCAAAGATGATCGCTCCCCTTACTGTTACATTTTGGTGTGCTTGTCACCCCGAGGTATCAAAGGAAAGATATTAGAGACCTACTCAACTAGGTCCGTCCCATTCCGGACAAGTGGTTGTACGAAAAACTCAGATCAAAGGCTCGCAAGGTGAAGTCCTTAACTGTCCGGACAAGACATCCATTTTATACATCTTGGCACGCAGCCTTAACCATCACAATACCTCCCATTGCCACACAGGCCCACCTAGCACGAAGCCTTCTTGCCACTTGCCCCGGTCCAAAACATTACCCACCGGGGTTTGCATTTATGCAACACATGCCAATGCCCACGTCATTGCGAGTAGAACCACAGTGTCACTACCCTCAATTCCATCTCATGACATCATCGCATTATTCCAAAATGCGTTCCATAATTGTTTAGCCAGTATTAATGTGTGATTTAAAAGACATTCAATGCATACAAGCGGGCTAAGCAACTAATCACGGTCTAGCCTCCCGTGTTGGCATTAATGTAGCAACCAACATATTTTAGCATTCTAGGGTGACAAGGTGTTCAGGGCATACAAAAGTATTAACAAGGTGTCGTAAGTAAGATAGGTATTTTATCTATTTTTCCCACGTGAGCAATTATCATTTTAATTAACATAGCATGCATAATTTGAATCGAAATATCTTTGAAAATCTAGGGGCAACATGGTCAAAGCATGACTTGCCTTCAAAAGCGTTGGTTCGGTCCGAGATCTGCGACGGATCTTGAATTCTCCTTCGGCGACTTCCGCAACTCGAGGGTCTATTCGGAACAACCGTGCACACAATAAATATACTAAATAGACAGCAAGATCAACACCAAAAATAAAATAAAAATCACCATTAAATATTTTATATTTTTACAAAATTTTGGGCACTGGAATCACCCAAATCCGAGTTAAAATGCAAAAGTTATAGCATTAGCAAGTTTTCTGAAATTCAAATAATGAATAATCGAATTATTCCATTTATTTTTCCACAGGAAATCCGGATTAAATCCTCGGCTTGACACGTGTCGGCACCAGAGGCTTCCACGTCGCTCTCGGTCACTGACAAGTGGGCCTCGATGACGATCATCTTGGCGTCGGCAACCGGTCACCATCTTGACATATGGGCCCCATCGAGCGATTACTGAACCACTCGGCCGATCGACCGCGGCGAGGAATCATCAAGCCACGCATACACAATTTTCCCGGGCCGTTGGATTCAAATCCGAGCGATGCGCTGCTACTAAGCCTACGTGGATGAACCAGAGCGGTCGGATGAAGATCCAACGGCCATGGTTACCCAGAGAGTTTACTGCTCATCGCACCTACGTGGGCACACCAGAGCCGCACGATTACCAACCAACGGCCGAGATCTACCGTACATAATCGACTTAACTCTACGGGGAAGACGTGGCGCAACGTCGCCCGTTGGATGAGAATCCGACGGCTGCCGTTACCCAGCGGGTTAACTATTCCTTAGCCTACGTGGGCTCCTTAGGACCACACGATGCGGATCCAACGGCCAAGATTTACTAGTACCGATTCGATTCGTATTTAAAAAGGAAAAACGTGGCTTTATCTCGCGCGTCCGATGCAAATCCGACGGTGGAGGTTGCTTTCAGGCGGCGTCGGAAGAAACAGTGGCATACTGGTCACGGACTTGGAGAAGAAGACGACGGCGCGGCGATTCGGGCATCTCGGTCGGAAGAAATAACGTCTTTGGGCGCGGCTTGGCTCGGTGAACTTCGGTGGAGGTCTTGGGCTCGGCGGAGATCGGCAGACGGCGGAAGGCGAAGCGAAACCGAAGCGGAGATGAGTTGCTACTACGGCGAGCTCTAACGAGGTCTCACGGTGGCGAGAGTGCACGAGAGGTGGCAAAAGGAGCGGAATGGAGTGCTGAATGCAACGGGCTTTATCTCCTGCACGGGCGAGCCTTGGAACTCACGCAATATCTCTGACAATATCTCCGGCACCCAACGGCGGACGGCGGTGCACAGTGCGCACGCTCCCGAGACCGTTTGGTCACATCGGCCGTTCGATCGTCATCCAACGGTGCGGATTGAATAACGTTTCGGCTGAGCTATGCCACGCGTCGCCATCCTAACGGCTTGACTCCAAGATCCAATGGCTCAAGCGACAAGAGCGACGTGGCTTACTCACGATCGTCCGATCGAGATCGCACGGCGCGAAATCTATGGCGCTAGGGTTTTCGACGACAGCATAGTGTTGGGCTCGACCCGACACTGTAGCTAGCGATTTTCCAGATTTTGCCAATAAAAATATTTTCAGTTATTCAAAGTATTTATCTGGAGCTCTAAAAATACTCAAAAAATTCTAGAAAATATTTCAGAGCATTTTGAGCCTAAATAAAATATTTTTATTTATTTTTAACAAATACTTTTTCTGATATTAATTAATCAAGAGAAGGATATTTCAATAAATGTTAATTAAATCCAATAAATCCCCAAAAATTCGAGATAAATTCAATTAAATGCAAATAAAGGTTGATTAATTCATAAAATTTTTAAAAACTCCAAAAATTAAATCCGGCAAAATTTCGGAACGTTACAGTACACTTTGTATTGAGTGTGCCTTCTAGTGTGTAAATGGTGTAAGTACACTTTGTATTGAGTGTACCTGTACGCGTTTGGGTTTAAGGGCAAAGGTAGGTTAGATGGATGGGTCTATTCATCTTTTTTTCGTCTGTTCTGCTATTTAGTTAGATAGTGGATAAGAGTAGCAAGTTCTTAAAAATATTTCTTGTAGATGTTGGATGAATTAATCTTATAAAATTGGTTAGATGAATTCATCTAATTTTCATCCTACCTATCTCACCCTTCTAAAGTTGAACTCTCATCTCACCCACCATGCAACTCTCATTCTATCTAATTTTAATATCTTTAACCAGATAAAAATTTGATTCATTCTATCTATCTTTTGTCGTTTTAACTAAACATAAATTTAAATAGCTGTATTTCTATTAAAATAGATGTCTCCGTTACATCCACACCGAGTAGTTGCTTAGGCATCTCCGCTCCCGACACCCGAAAATGAAGACCAAGAGGCACAGGCTCACCACCACCTCGACGCCGCCGCCTCCTCCTCCACAAACCACCGTAGCATCCCTTCCCGACGACGTCGTCGCCAAAATCCTGCTCCGCCTGCCGTCCCCCGCCTCCATCCTCCGCGCCGCGCTCGCCTCCCGGCACTGGTGCCGCGTCGTCTCCTCCCCGGCCTTCGTCCGCCGCATCCGCGCGCTACACCCATTCCCGCCCCTCCTCGGCCACTTCGTCTCCCACGGCAGCTCCACCCTCCCTCTCTTCGATCCCGCGCCCCTTCACTCCGACCCCGTCCTCTCCGCCGTCGTCCGCCGCGGGGACTTCTTCTTCACCCGCCTCCAAGATTCCGACCGGTGCGCCCTCGAGGACTGCCGCGACGGCCTCCTCCTCTTCTCCAACAAGAGGAGGCTCACCGTCTTCGACCCCATCGCCCACCGCGCCGTCTCCGTGTGCCGGCCATCGAGGGGCCGGTACGCTGTCCACACCTTCTGCTTGCTCCCGGACAGCGGCGGCGCTGACGACAAAGAGTTCTTTTTCCGCGTGATCTCCCTGCAGCACCGCAAGCAATCCGCTCGAGCCGAGGTGTACGACTCCCGCGCCGGAGACTGGCGCGTGCAGCCGGGCACGGCGGCCACGCCAGCCAGGAGCCATCGCAACCAGTACTTCCCGGCGATGCACGCCGACGGGCGCATCTACTGGAAGTACAGCTCCGGATCTCTGCTCCTCTCACTTGACTCCAAAACGATGCACTTCTCCTGCGTGCGTCTCCCGCCCGGCGTCTCCTATCGGTCGCCATACGCCGTCGGGGAGACAGAGGATGGCGCGTGCTGCCTAGTTCATGTCTCGCATGGTTGGAATGGGTGCCCCCAGTTGCAAGTGTGGCTCTGCAAAGAGGAGGGAAATGAGAGCCAAATTCCATGGGAGCTGGAGCGAGAAGTGCCGCTAATCTTACCCTCGGCTGCTACTGCGCATGGGGAGGTGCGCCACGTCCGCGCCGTTGTTGCCGGGCTCGTGCTCGTGTGCTTCAACAGTCGCTCGCCGTACCTTCCTCACGTTGCCTTCCGTCTAAAGAGCTTGAAGGTGGAGGCAGAGTTCACGTGCCGTGGACAGGCACGCCCGTATCTGTTCGAGTGATGGCATCACCTCGTTGCTGTATATATTGCCCACAGGTGAAAAATGTAGCTTTAGATACAGTTCATGCTATTTAAGTCATCCTTGAAATGTCCTATCGTTGACTCTTTCTCTTAGAGAAATTAAGGTACATATTCGTGCTTCACTTGGCAGCTGGAAGCAGATTCTGCATATTGAGCATAGTGTGCTTACTCAAAATTCAGGGGGTATAAACTACTTTGTTTGTCTAAATGACAAATATAAATGTTCGTTTTTCCATTCCGCTATCCCTTTGTGTTAAGTTTCACAGTTATAAACATATGATTGTTGGTGCCCTTAGGGCACTCCCAACGGTTAGATACGAAGCCTTGAGACTGAAGGAGAGAGAGAGTGGTTAGATGGTATTTTAGAAACAGTCAACCCAATAGCTTGTTAGGTAGGCTTGATATTAGAGCATCTCCAAGAGGAGCCCTAAATAGGTTGCTAATTGTAATTATAGGGCTTTGATGAAAAAAAACACTCCAACAGAGGTTGTATTTTGAGAAAAATTATCAAAATAGGTTTAGGATTCGGAGTCCTGTTGCTATATTTAGCAACTCTCCTCTCCGGCCCTAAAGAAGGGATGAATGAAGGATTGGAGATTTAGGGTCTAATTGCTGGAGTCAATAGCTATCTTGGATCCTAATTTTTTTAGTTTAGGCCCTATTTTGAGGTATAGGACTCTATTTTAAGGCTTGACTATTGGAGATGCTCTTAGAGGCCCCCAGAATGATCTAATTATTGCATTCATCTCTCATGTCTATTGGTGTAGGGAGAGGGATGGCCCACAAAAACAGTTATCAAGTTCTTCCAATGCACTATTTTGTCACTACTATTTTCTTTGTTTCCTAAAAAGGTTTGATACTTGCATCAGTGCCAAGCTCATTCTCTCTCTTCCACCTCACAGAAAAATCTGATGTGGCATAACTATAGTATCAAGCTGAAATGATTATTAGGAGTGCCCTAATACCTACATGCATTTAAGAAACATTATTGTGAGACAACATTTTTGAACCATTTAGCTGTTCGTTGATTGTTCAATAAGAACACAGACCGTTTTATGGTTCTCTGTCCTAAATTAGTGGTGAGTTTAGTTCAGAATTAGCTTAGGCTACCTAGCTATCTTAAGCATTTGCAAACCACATATCTTTGTATCGTTCGTGTAATTACCCTCTGTTTTCACTCCAACCTAGCACATGAAAGGCCTTCTCGAGAAATGTGAGCTTCTTTATTGATCGAAAACTAATTCTTACTCTAGTCTTCAGCACTATTAGGTGATTGACCTATCTTTCATGTCTCGTCAAAATGCTTTAATCGACTGTATAAACTACATGCTTTTTGTGCCACACTTTTACATTGTACATATATTTGAATTTGTTGCAAGTCAATTAAGTAAATTGATATTAAACCCTTGCCTAATTATTGCTTATATATTTGGGTGTGTGAAATTATTACTCTAGTTGATTCGTTTCAAACAAGAATGAGATCATTTTGCGCATTATTGCTGTCTTCTTTATTTGATTAGTTTTTTAAAAAACTGACAGGTAATGGATCAAGCTGATCATAATGTCCAAAGGAAGCCTGGAAATGATGTCGATTTTGCTGGCTAATCTTCTTCTATCCTTAATCTCTAGTTTGCCAATTATATAACGTCTTTAGAAGTTATGGACCTAGCTAAATTGTTGCATGCACGTGTGCAACTAATGTTTGGAGAAGAGGGCAGGGCAACTTAGAACTTTGTGGTTATTTTGTATTAGATGCATTTTGCGTGTTGTGAGAATCTATGAAGCTAGTATGGTGTTGACTTGATATATTGCATGGTAAAATGTTGATGTTCACTTGCCATTTGGTAGTGCTGCACCTGATCCTCTAATGATTTTCTGAAATCATCGCTGCATCCCCTTTTTATCCTGCAGTTTAATTTCGAAGTCCTTGGATATCCATCCCTTTATTGTTTATTTGTAATATTTTCAGACTGAAATATCCTTGCGTACATGTTCGACAAGTGCAATCATCATGCGAGTGTTTTTCAAGACGATGGCCCATTATGTTTTATGCTATGCAAGTTTAGCTAAAAACCTCGAATCGTACTAACTTTTCTGAACTCGTCACACCTTTTTTTTTTTTGGGTAGTCTACCCGTGGAAACTTGTTCTGATGATGCTCTGATCAGTTTACCATTTAAAATTGGTTTGATTACTCAAAAATAACTCAAATCTGTTTTGATTACTGGTTCGGTTGGGCCTTGTATATGTCGATGTACAGCTTTAATTGAATCATTTCTGTACAAGGAAGTTCATCGTGTGTGTGTATGGGGATTCGATTAATGCGCTGAAATTCAAAAAAAAAAAAATATCATCTAGCCGGGATGTATGCGCGTTCAACTGACATACTCCAGCTTTCAGAGTTTCCTCCAGAGAAATGTCTGTTTGCGTCCTCCTGGTCAGGGTTCCAAAAAAACGAGGTTTTTGCCCGAGCTACACCGGTACAAGAAGAGGAAGGTCGGTTTACCGGTAGAATTTATATTCAAAAATTTTGCAAAATTTATCCAAAAATTCCCTAAAATTGGTATTAATTGCTTTTATGACCTCTGGTGTGATATTTTTTTTTTGAAAAAACGAAGTTTAGATATGTCTTTGAGTCATTCAAAATGTAGAAAATACAAAAAGCAAAAAAAAGTGGCGCCCATAGGCCAAGCCGCCTGTGGGCTGGCTAGCCCACCCCGGCCGGTCGGCCCACCCGAGAGGCATAACGTGCAGACCAGCTGATGATGCTCGCAGCAGAACACTAATTACACTCCAACTTTCCCCCATTTGACATTGGTGCCGTCTGTGTCGCCACTGCCTAGCTTCAATTGTCGACCGACCTTCGATTTTTCATTCGGTAAGGCGCAAAAACCGTTCGGTTTGAGCTATTTTCGAAGCTACTGTCGAATTTCAAGAGCTGTGACAAAATTCACGATTTCTTCTCGGTTTTCTCTCAGTTTTGAATGATTTTTGCTTGGTTTTGTAGGAAAATCACTCGGTTGAGGAGAAGATGATGACACTTTGAATTGAAGGGCTGCAGTGCAGGCTGGTTGCTTAAGCAAGGGGTAAATATTACATCCAGTTTACCACTTTTACACTTCCTTGCTACTACAGGCATGTATGGACATGGTCACTGGGTACTAAAAATGCTCACTATGTTCATTTCATCATGAACACACACCAACAGGAATTGAAGCAATATTTGTTCAGAGATAAAGTGGTAGAGAGAATAAACAGTGAGTATTTTTAGTACCAATATTTACTTCATGATGACATGCTCACTGTTTATTTGTTCACGAATTTTAATTACTAATATTTGTTCGAGTATGTCAAGTAGCAATAGTTAGTAGCAATATTTACTTCAATATATTTTAGTATCAATATTTATTCAATTATATTTAGTAGCAACATTTGTTCAAGTATGTCAAATAGTAATATTGGTTGAGGTATGTCAAGTAGCAATATTTGTTCAGTTATGTCAGGTAGCAATATTTTGTAGCAATATTTGTTGAAGTATATATAATAGCAACATTTGTTCAATTATATTTAGTAACAATATTTATTTAAGTATATGTAGTAGCAATATTTGTTTAAGTATATTTAGTAGCAATGGACGACACCCGCAAATGGTACTATTTATTCAAGTAGTGATATTTGTATGTATGTTTACTTTTACAATTTTCTATTAGCAGATGATAAACCATTTCGACATGATGTGGGAGCACAGTGAGAAGTTGGGTGCTAGATTTTCAATGCAAGCACTGTCTCAAAGAGAAGAAAGGAGACGGTGCAAGCCGACTGAAGTAGCACTTGGCAGTGCACGATACGAGTGCCATCCGTTATAATAAAGTTCCTGTGGAAGTTCACGAGTACTTTTAGTGTGACCTAGACAAGATGAGGGATAAAAAGAAGGACAAGAGAGAGGAGAGGCTGAGGAAAGAAGGAGCAACTGGAGGTTCCCTGCTGAGATGAAGTGTATATTCAGAGTACACGGAGTGATGCCGATGACGAGGACCATCTCCAGCATGCTACAGCTGCTTCTTGGGCAGAGGTAGAGTTTAGAAGCTGGGCAGGTGGCAGGTATGAGCACGGTGGGGGTAGTGATTCCTCTAGGGAGCTGGAGGATATCGCAGCGGTCTGTTGTCGAAGATGGTACAGCCCGTGGTCCCATGCAACAAAGGATTGACACCTATCAGTGGAAATAGAAAGGGAAGAATGCGAAGCAAGCCATTGGCTTGGCGTGAGCCAAATTTTTTCACACTATTGGTATCGCGAGGCAAATAGCAAATAGTCCATACTTTGTTAGCGCCATGAGGAAAACACAAAAATATGGTAAGTGAGATTTAAAATGTTCGTTCAATTGTACGCCGATTCATAACTAACATTTTTTGTATTATGTTTCATTGCAGACGAGGGTGTCCCCTCTTAGATGGAAAATATTTATACACCAATGAAGCAAATATAAAAGAGAACTTTGCAAAGTTCAAGCAGCAATGGCCTACGTACGGAGTAACAATCATATGCGATTCTTGAATAGGACCGACACACATGAGTATAATTAACTTCATGATTTACTCTAATGGCACTATATTCTTTCACAAGTCTGTCGATGCCATGAGCATATCTCAAGATGTCTCATACTTGCGCAAGGTACTTGGTTTTGTTGGTCCTCTTCTGTAATTTAATTAATGTACGTATCACATAATGGAAGTACTTAGTTTTGTTTACTCACGTAGGAAATTTATTCAATGGTCGACAAGGTGGGTCTGATAAATATGGTGTAGATTATCACGAATAATGGTACCAACTACAAGAAGGCATGCAAGCTCATCGCACAGCTGCACCACAATATCTTGTGGTAGCCTTGTGTGGTCCATACCATTAATTTGATGCTGAAGAAGATTGGAGAGTTCCTTGATCACACTTTGATCATTGAGAGTGCAAGAAAAATCTTTCGATGGATATAGAACCATTTCAAGCTTGATGTTATGATGAAGAAGTATATTGGAGGTGAGTTGATCAAGTAAAATGCAACTCATTCCGGCACTAATTACATGTTCTTGGACAATTTTTTTGGCACAAAGATAAGTTTATGCAATGGATGGCTATCGAAGAATTTGTAAGCTCTTGCTTTGTTGATACCACTAAGAAGAAGTATGTGTATGGCTGCCTCTCGAGTTTGGACTAGTGGGATAATCTTCGATCTGTTGTCAAGTCGATGAAACTGTTGTACGCCTTCTTGCGATTCATCGATCAGAATAGGGTACCTGCATTGAGCAAAACGATCCTACGACACACCATATTGCGACAGGAGTACAATGGTTTGTTATATGACTCTTCAGCAACAAAGATGATGTACATAGACGTAGTGGACTGAAGAATAGACGACTTAACGTGCCACACTTATATAAATGCTGGTAATACATTCTTCTCTGAAACACAGTATTTTGTAGTTGCACATATGTTACATACTTATACTGACATGCTTTGTTTCACTTCATGCAGTTGCTGCCTTAAACCTCTAGACTACCAATGCTTATGTCACGAACAACAGCTTTAGCACCGAGAAGGGATGTAGGAAAAAGGAGAGCATCCTTAAAAAGAAAGGGGAAACATCTCGCGGATGAGCCGTATTATGTAGGGAGTGGTAACTCCACTGAGAGCGGAGACTGTCAGAGCCCGCCATTTTTCGAGCGGATTTCATTCATTTACCACGAAAACCACTAGCTGGTTTGACCAGATTTCAAATTGGTTTGACTTTCCAAACCGTTTGGTTTTCGAATGGTTTTTTGTGGTTTCTGCTATCCTGGGGGTCGAAAATCGACTACGAAACGGTTTCATTAACCCTATTCTTGGTGACTCCTGGTGAGTCGGCGAAGAGAAACTTAATTCAAGAAGCAAAATGAACAAAATGTGCACTACAGCATTCAGAGACAACTACTGAACAGAACAAAACTATCTAGTGTCTATGCAGCAACCAACCAATAACTTATCTATGAAAGCTGAGAGATTTCGGGCCTCCTCAGCCATGCCACGTCACCCGAATTTTCGCCGCCATTGATCTCTTTCTTTGGTGGTGATCCGGCCGTCCGCACGTTCGCAAGCCCTAGCCCGTAAGGCTCCATGAAATCCGCCGCGGCGGAGCGCTCCACGAGTCTCTTCCATTGTCCCCTTGCCAGTGTCTCGCCGCCCTCCCCCTCCCTTCCCGTGTGTCGCCTTCGCCCGTGCCACCCTCGGCGCCTCCGCCTATCGTGCCTGCCGCTCCGGCTGCCCTTCCCTGATCTAGAGCCACGCCGGCCCACTTCTCTTCCTCGAGTCCGGATTCCCTTGCTCATGCCGTAGCCTCGCATCGCCCTCGGCCCCGCCGCTCCTCCCCCCATTCCCCTCTCCCGTGATTCCCTCCCCGCCGTGCCTCCTCCTCCCCATTCTGATCGTGGTTCGCCCAGCCTTCCTGAGTTCTCTAACGAGTTCTTTCCCCCTTTGCCTTTGTCCGTTCTTCTCATTCTGTCAGTTTGGGGTTCGATTTCTTGAAAATAGGGAGTAGGATGGTTGATTTGGGAGAGGTAGTTGGGTCCTCGGCGGGTGGGAACATATTCAAGTTCAAGGCAGAGATGCCTCGGAACGCCAGGTGGCCCTGTTCACCGGCGGGGACGACAAGGACGTGTTGTTCCTCGGCATGTTCACGGCGAGGGACATCGGGTCCAGGAAGATCCCAAGGTCGCCTTATAAGGTGAGAATGATGCCTTCCGATTTCATGGTTTCTTGATTTGCTTCCCTGAGTGTCCTCTATTTCTTGATTGAGCCTCTGGTGCTTATTTGGATGATAAAGATTTGATCTTTTTTCTTCGGCTGTCCTATTCCAAGAGTCTGTATTATTTGTCATACCTAGGGAATTGAATTTTGAAGGCTTTGAACTGAAAGTATTTGATCTTACAGGGGTTATCTTGATGTTGCTTTTAGGTGCTGGATGCGCCCTGATTGCAGGATGACTTCTACCTGAACCTTGTGGATTGGTCGTCGCATAATGTCCTCGCAGTTGGATTGGGGAATTGCGTATACTTGTGGAATGCATGCAGTAGCAAGGTGAGCAACCACGGCCATTGTTGCACGATCCCATGGAAAACTGTCGCATGCGAGTAGGTGCTCATGCATGGAGTCCTTCATTGCTTTCTTTTGGCAGTCGCGACAAGATCATCCTTCACCATGATATCCGCACTCAGGATGACTATGTTAGCATACTTACGGGGCATAAATCTGAGGTAATCTTTTCTTAACTATTCATACAATACGCCATGTTGTGCACATCATTAAGATGATATTTTGCCATTTTGTCCAGTGATGAATTATCCTATTGGTGTTCTATTTTGCAATTTCAATAATGTGTATCTACATATTTCCAAACATCTTTCAGGTCTGTGGACTCAAGTGATCTTATGATAACCATCAGCTTGTGTTTGGCGGTAATGACAACAAAGTAAGATGCTTGTCCATACATTTCCATTTCGATGGAGTGCATGTCGCATGGAATTCACAATCTTATTTTCCTCTGCTCATACTAATGTGTTTTTTCCTTCTGACTTTTTGTTCGAATCAACATTCGGTGCGACTGTCTTGAAGTATCTTGAGCACACAATGGTTGTCAAAGCTATTGGTGGTCACCTCATCTGCATAGGCTTCTTGCATCGGTGGAGGAACTGCAAATAGATGCATACGATTTTGGAATATGACCACGAATACGCATTTGAGTTGCGTGGACACAGGAAGTCAGGTAGTTTGCTACCTATCTAATTTCTGAACTCCTAGCTAGAGCCTGTGTTTGTGTTTCTGAACTTTTATCAATTTTTAAAGAAGAAAAAGTAAGGGGGTACGGACTTCTGGTCCAAAAAAAAAGTAGTTGGTGGACTTCTATTGGGAAGGCCAGTTCACATCATAAGGTTTCTAACACCCTGCTTGTCAGCAGATTTGAGCAAAGCTTTCTGGGCATTTTAGTTGCAGTGTTTATCTGGTTGCACTGAGCTAATGCAAGAGTGCAGTGGGTCCAGGGTTTCCTCTCTTTTCTTCAAAATACCTGCCCAGTTACGGTGCTGATGAATATTCTCTGATCCTTGAAATGTTGGTTTTTTTTGCTCTTACAAGTTGATGGTATTTACACTCTAAGGACGATGTGTGTACTGGAATTTCTCTGATAGGCACGCAAAATGAATTTTTGTGCTCATCGGTTACTATTTCTTTGTATTGTGATTGGATGAAAGCAAGGCCAAATCTTGCCTTCCCTAAAGGCTCCTTTGTGTTGTACCTTTTCGGGGGGCAAGGGACATAACCTGAGACTAATTTGTCATAACTAGAGGATCCTAATTACGTCTGCAAAGTTGATTGCTTTCCTTTCCATTTCTGTTTTCAGGGAGATGGCAAGTGTTTTCACTAAGATTGTGAAATTCTTCTCCAGATTTCATCAGCTCTCTATTGCATTCTAAAATTATCCTGAATTTTCCTTTTGCCTCTGAAATTTTTGTAGGGTAGAACATAAGAAGTTATAAAAGTACTCTCACAGCTATTGGTTTTTGCATACAGGCAATCTTCAAGCCACCAAAAGTGATGCGAGGTGGAATTCCCATATGCTTTCCACAGGTATTGTAGTATCTCTTTCTACCCTAGGTTTGGAGTGGACAGCACAAAACTGCAACATTTTGCAATTACGTGTACATGCGATTTTACTTCGAGCGGTGTGGCGAACTAAGCTGTTAAACTTTGTTAGTTTGGAAGCTGTGGAACATTGAAGCGCATGGTTTTGCAAGGAACAGGATATGGACCATAGATGATGAGGCTCCACCACTAAATCATAGCGATAACAACAACAAAGCTTCGTTGAACTTCTACTAAAGCCATCTGAAGATGACACAAGTCCGCCACACCTGTACGATAACAATTTTTACATGCATTCGCTTTCCTCGACTATCTGAACTTTCATTACAGTTAAATGCAAACAAAATGTCAAATTCTGGTTAGCTATGGTGTCGTGAGATGGTCTAAAGGAGATGGTTGGTCAAATAGTTCGTGCCATGTACTCTTGATGGGCTATTTATCGAATAACCCGATTCTGCTCAAATTTAAAATGAGGGCACATATCGATGCTAGCAATTGATAGTAAATTAGAGATTCTACTATTTTGATCAAAGACATCGAGGTGCAGTGTTATGTTTTTCATCTATTCCACGTACAATTTTTCTATCAAAGAAATCGAATAGGTTACTGGCAGCTTATTGATGTGGATGGGAATAGCTCTGTGCACTATAGGTTCACACTATGGGTTCGATACATTAACCAAAGCTAAGTTATATTAGTTCTGTGATAAGTGATAATGCTTAAAAACATGACAAGTGAGCTTTCATGGGTTCATAGATAAGAGACAAGATGGTTAGGGGTTAAGGAAACATGCATGTCTAATCAGTGTGGAAACTGTAAATTTGAACTATTTGCAACAGTTCTCTTCGATCTTTTACAGTGGACAGTATACTCTATTTGAAAGTTAACCTATGCAGAAATTTCAATTTGGATTCTTTGTCTGATATGATTGTAATGTGAATTCCAGTTTTGAGTTACGTCTCAGAGTTTCTATTTCAATGGATGGTGATCTCATTGGTGTCGCGTGTCAGGAATGTTAACGGGAAGCCGTTCTGTTTCTCATTTGCTTATCACACATATCTTTCTGTTTCTGACATCAGGTAGCCATTGTTGGACCACTGAGTTTATTATTATTATTATTAGTAGTAGTAGTAGTAGTAGTAGTAGTAGTGTTCTATTGAATTTCATGTTATGTGCTTAAGTCTGATCTCATGTGTTTTTACCACCTTGTTTCATATGTTCTGGGGTTTATGTTACTTTACCTTAATTAGCCCACTATCATATTTATTTTCTTCCTTGTGACAGAACTCAATCGTTCACATATTATAATTGTTTTCTACTATTCAAAACATGGAATCTTCTCTTTCCTTTCTTTATTGAATACTAAATTTAGTAAGACTAAACTATGTGTAATCTTTGAAGTCATGAATTATAATGCCTTGTCACTTCTCAAAGATCTATAAGCTTGAGTTGAAATTTGTATATTAATCAAGAGCAGAACATGCATGGTAATACAAAATGGATTGATCTGAATTAGACATTTAAACCTTATTGGATTTCTAGATTAGTCAGCATGCCATGCTTAAAAACTGCCAAATTTCACAAAAACTAATTTTCAGTCAGATCTTCTGAGAGCTAAATCTGGTAGTTTGTTCTACCATCAAGCAACTGAATGCTCCTCCTGCCTTGAATTGAAGTTTATGACCAGCAAATTACTTGTTTATGAACTGCACAGTTCATGCTTTCAGAATCAATAAAACATAGGAGTTTTCTGACATTGTCATGAATAATATACATAAGTTGATGTGTTGCACCTTGTTGATTCCAGCGAAGAGAGGATAGAAGGTCTGGAGACCCTTGATTATCTTGACAACCTTAGCCAGCAAGAGCGTTTTACGGAACAAGGAGATGCTATAATATTTGAATCGGAGGTAAATTTTCATTTGCTTCTGTTGATGATGTACATGGACACACTCAATTTATTTCAGCTACATGGGTCATTTCACCTTTTGGCTAGATACAGTTGTTGCACTTTGTCAAGATAAGCCTGCATATACTGTGTGTTTGAATAGCAGAAAACAATTATAATAGGAACTGAATGTGTGTTTGAACAAGGAGGCAGATTCATCAGGTAGCCCTTTCGTTCTGGAACTGAATGTGTTACTTTTCAGGTATCTGCACGAAACTTGCTCACCGTCTATCATCCATAGGAATTTCAAGTCATCTAATGTAGTATTGGATACAGAGTTTAACCCCCATCTCTCATACTGTGGGTTTGCAGACCTCATTCCTAACCACAAACTCCAGGTAATAATGCTGCACAATTTATATATCCATTCTGTTGATAGGATAACCTTTTGGTCATCTACACCTTTACATATCCCACACTATGCACCTTACGATTGCCAGACATATTAAATTTGTGTCAAGTATTTTGCTAATTTGAATATATGTTACTATGTAAGACAGTCAATTATTACCTATGGAACACAGTTTCTGTAGAGAAAGAAGTCAATCAGAACAACAGTTTTCTATTTGTTTGATGTTTTTCTTTAGGCTCCGGTCATCACTAAAATTATTATTTTTAAATTATGTTGTATATAACAAAATTTTAAAAGCTTCCATACAATCCCAGTCCTTTTCCTCACTCTCCAAATCGATATGGTATCTTATTATTATGGGTTAAGATATAGCGACCATATCAATTAAAATATACTTTTCACCCTTTCTTCTACTGAACCAATGGTGCCCACCCACCAATGTAGGACCTACTCCTGGATCAACTCAGTGTCTAATGAAGGCCGCATCTCCTAGGTCAGCTCAAGGACTACTGACCTTTTCGCTTTCGCCACACGTCATACGACTAACATAATATCAAATAGTTCGTATCCAGTCTTTCTATAGTTATAGATTTTGTATTTCCTTATATCTCATATTCTGTTTGTCAACACGTGCTAACATGTCACAAATGATTACATTATGCTCCCCTACTATCCTTCATCTATAAATCATTTAGCTGGTTTCTACATCAATACATACCCTCTATTATATATAAATCCTTCTACTACAACGTAGATACTACATATTTGTTTTATTATTCTGTTTATTCATGTTGTGCTCTCTATCTTGAAGCATATCAACATATGATGTGATGCTTTCATATTGTTAAACACATCTTAGTCTCCTGAGCATTCAAGCATGTCACAGTTGGTCCGGCGCAGCGTAGCGCGCTATCCTACCTAGTATGAAACCAAATTTGTAAGCCACTATGCATTTGCTGCATAGGAATCAGCTGGGACCCCTTCCCGTCATATTTAGCCCAACTCATTGGGACTAGGAAACACAAGCAGCCACTGCAAAGCCTGCTTCTTTTTAGTTTTTACTCATTTGCATGCGTACTACTTCCTGTCAGACGAGTAAGATCCTCTACACATGCTTAGAGAGATCTAGTATTAGGGATGCAATCGGCTCGGATTCGGTCGAATATCGCTCTTTTCGTATCCTAAACCATATTTTTTATCGGATTCGGTTACGGATAATGCCAGATACAAATACGACATAAATAATATCGGATGTGGATACGAAGCGAATATGGAGCGGAATCGATACGGTACTGGATATTTTTTGTCGGATATCGCGTGACAATAGCTACTGCATATAGCAAATATATACTAATGATTAATTAACCATAAGTTCAAATGTAACAGAACTAATATCAAGAGTTGACATTAGGGTTTTTCACTATATTTAAATAAATTAAATAGAGTCCGTCATAAAAACCCTACCTGTCCTATTTTTCTCTTTTTTTCTTCCTCCCTTTCTTTTCTTTTTCTCCTTTCTTTTTTTTCATGGTCGTGCCCCTTTCCTTCCTTTCTCCTTTTCATTCAACCTTCCTTTCTCATATTATTTCATTTCTCTTCCCTAGCTTCTCCTTCCTTTCTTCCTCCTTCCTTTTGGTCCGCTCCACCTCCTCCCTTCTTCCTCGGCCGGACCACACCACCTCGGCCACGCATCGCGCCAGACTTGGTGGAAGGATTGAGTTGCCCTAAAGGGAGGGTGAATAGGCAACTTTAAAAATTTTAGGTTGAAGTATCAGAATTTAGCACTAGTTAAAATCAACCCAAGAGCTAAACTATTGAAGATCCAAGAGTTCAACTAGAAAGCACAGATAACTCAAAACCAGCAAGAACTAATCATAATAAAGATCAACAACAAGAAATAAATGGAGAGACACAAGGAATTTTTCCCGTGGTTCAGAGCCAAGCCCCTACTCCACGTTAGAGCACTTCTGACGAAGTATTGCTCCTCCAAAGCTAGTCGCAGTAGCCTTGGTCTCCACTAGGGTGACTCTTTCACCACTCTAGTGAGGTGAGTCCCAACCTCTCACAAACAGTGGTGGCCTTCCACAATCTATTTTGGACAGGTCACACCAACACCTCCTCCAAGCCGTCTAGGAACACTCAGTTCTAAGAGTAATAGACTATCCATAAGCCCTATCCCTTGGTTCACTAGCACAACACTAACTAGACTAAGCTCGGAGCAAAATGCTTAGAAAGTGTAGAATTTGAGTTTAAAGGTGAAGCATGGTCTTCTTGATGGAAAGAAAGTCTAAGATGCTAAAAAATCAAGGAGATGAAAAATCATACAAAGGAATACTCTAGCAGTGCTTATATAGCCATTTAAACAGTAACTAGCCGTTACACCTGCCACAATAGCCGTTGGATGTGTCAGACTGTCAAAAACAGCCTAAACTCAACTACTACAGACTTAGCTTGATTAAGCTTAAAAATCTGTTCTTTGTACTCCGGACCAAAATTATAGAAATAAGCATTTGCGTCAGACTAAGCCAGCTTGGTTCGTCGTACATAAGTCTTGAGAGAAATTAGGTCCAGCGAAAAGATGTATATTTGAACATATGTGCAGGACCAAAAATATTTGGTCCACCGTAGAAGGAATTCAAAGTAGTTTGCACCGGCGGACTTTTGGAAAATAAGTGATAACTAACTGAGAGGAATTCATCTGTGCTGGACTTAGATAAAGATTGGTCCGGCGTGAACATGAGTTAGCACCTGACCTGATTTTGTTTCAACGGAAGTAGGTCCAGCATAAAAGGCTCACGCTCGGTTTAACTCTTACACAAAAGGCTTTTAACGACGGACTTACAAAGGCACGGTCTAGCGAAGACTTAGTCTTGTGCCTGACTAAATTTCTGGGTAGACATGATTGATCCGTCGTGAATGGAATGCGCTTGGTTTCATTCTTGCATGGAAAGCTTTCAACGACGGACTTAGAGGGGCATGGTCCGGCGAAGGCAAAGCTTGCACAGACTAAATTTCTGAGTATACTAGGTTAGTCCATTGTGAATGGAATGCGCTTGGTTTAAAGTTTGTCTGAGTGATTTTCAACGCTGGACTGAGATAGCGTGGTCCGGCGTAAATGACTTTGAGCAAAATGAACGTCGAATTAAAAAGATTGAACAATGATGGTCCAGCGAGAGTAGGAATTTGACTGAGGTTGTGCCGAACTTAAGGAATGAGCAATGTTTTTGGGTCCGATGAAATACATACTATCTGTTTGGGTGAAAAATTGATTTTAGTGGGAAAATATTTTGGCATGACCTTGTCTCCAAGCAGTCTAACTAATCTTAGCTTATGAACTAAGACTTGAACTTGTGCATAATCCCCCTTTATAGTACAACCAATATCAATCTACCCTAGCTACTTGGCTTAAATCATCTCCCAAGCCAAAACTAGTAACAAGGGTCATTAATCTTGACCTTTTTGATTGATGCCTTCTTAGAAACCCAAACAAAAATCCTCATCACCAAGTGATCATTGACTTAATCATCAACAACAAAACCATATAATCATATATAATGAAAAATTAGGGGGCCTAGATGCTATCAATCTCTCCCTTTTTCATGATTGATGACAACACACCTTCTCTTAGTCAATGACAACTTAATTTATCCATAAAACAAGTATTTTCATAATGCGATAATTTTGTACTCCCCACGAATGTATGCAAGAGAGTAAAAACAAGGTAGAAACATCAAGAGCGCATAAAGTTTAGATTCAACTCAAAAAGAGCATAATTAACTTTGATCAAATAAACAAATAAGATCGCAGAGTTAGAGAGCATAAAGACCAATTGAAATTCCATAAGACAAATAGCACACAAAGGGCCTGTTTGGGGGAGCTGTGCTTCAGCTTTGCTTCAGCCTTAGGCTAAAAGCTCCTCCAAACAGCATGGCTGTAAAGCAGCTCGGAAGCTAAGCCACAGCAAAAGCACCCCCAAAAGCTGCAGCTGCTGGGGAGGAGCTTTTCAGCTGTGGCTTCACTTGACCACCTCCCACCTCGGTCGCTCTACTTTCTCGACCTCCGCCACCCCGATTCGTCGTCTCCACATCAACTCCCCACTCAGACACCACTGTACTTTGCTATGTTGCTACCTCCCCACTCGGTTGGCCCCCAAAAGCACAGCTGCAACAGCCAATTTGCCAAACAACATAGTAAGAAAAACCACAGCCACCAACTACAGCTGTTTTATAGCCCAGCAAACCAAAAGTAGCTTTTCAGCCCAGCCACAGCTCCCCCAAACTGGCCTAAAGCATTTTTCTAGACTTAAGTTCCCCCAACCAACTCCCTCTTTACAACTAAAAGGCCTAGAGAACTAATCTACACAGAAATTCTCCCCCTTTATTATCAATTGCCAAAAAGGGCACTATTTACGCTTGGAGAAGGTTCTCTTGAGCAGACTAAAGGTTGAACTTTTTCTAGGAGGAGAGACAATCTGTACTTCTTCAGATGTTGTTGGAATTGATGGACTAGGAACTAAAGCCATGGCTTGATCATGCCAGCTTGGATAATTTGGGTCTCCAGGCTGAAGAGTGCATCTATGGAAGTGATCTTGTAGCTTACTCAGAGACTCATTGATTCCTTTTAACTGCTCTTCAGTTTGTTCTTGGAAATTATGTTGGCAATCGTGTATTTCAACATCTTCTTTGTGCGTGTAGACAAAATGATCTTCCCAAATTATGTGCGATCCAATCAAGAGAGGACATACACTCTGCAAATCCATTGTCAATATTGTGAAAATAGTGACCAAGTTCCACATCTACCTGATTTAGCTTCTTGTTGATATCATAAAGTCTGTCTTTGAGAGTGGCTTGATTGCTACTTCCCCAATCCAGTTTCTTAGGTCCCATTGGTTACTTCTAAGCATGTCAAACCTTTTGAATGTCTCATTTCTAAAAGTGGTTTGTTCTTCATATTGTTCTCTGGCCATCTCTTGAGCTTGCTCATGACATTCCTGCATTGCTTTCATTTGTTGTTCATGTCTTAGAGCTGTTAGTTTCTATTCCTCTTCATATCTTGCTCGGAAACCTCTCTAATTTGCATAATATTGCTGCTCATAAGACTAAAACCAAGGTAGCTAGGTGTCAAACAAATTTTGCCAACCAGGAAAGGTGTCTTGATGAACATGGTCAGGAGGTGGATGAGGAGGGTAAAAGGGTGAAGCATGCTCTTGAGAAACACCTAATCCTCCAGCCTCATGATCATGAGCTCTAGGTCTAAATCCTTGACCTTCCATAAATCTAGCAGCTACAGCTAACTCTTGCAGTCTATGTATCTCTTGATCTTCTGCCTGAGACTGAGCACAAGAGCTTGATATAACTTGGGTAGCTGCATCTTCCTCAAAAGAGAGCTGCCTTGAATCCAAGGGACTGTTTCCAATTACCTCAGTAGGAGAGTGTGGAACATTCTGAACTGGAGAATAATATGGTTGATGTCCATAGTTGTGACTTTGAGTAGGACTTCTTGGAGCTACAAAGCTTTCAGCAGGACCATCCCTTTCATCATCATCATAGTTATCATAATCCTCATGAGCACTTGGCTCATTTCCACCTGCAAATCTATCTTCTTGTTCAGACTCTGAAATATGTATTGACCTTTGCACTTGTTCTTGTTGCAGTGATGAAATCAGCTTTGACACTCTAAGTGCTTCCCTAGTCACCATTTGCATTGTATACTTTTTTGGAAAATACTTAAAGTCCCTATTCAGCTCTTCTTGAGAGATTATTCCTTGAGCTAGGAACATCTGAGTAATTTGCTGAGCAAAGGGTAAAGGACTTGCCATTTTTCTGTATATAGCCTCTTCTATTTCACTAAAGATGTAGTCCACTAGGTCAATAGGCTACCTATATAGAATCAAATGTAGTAGCTAAGCCAAGTTAGAAATCACACCTTCTTTATAGCCAGTCTTGGGGAATATAGTGTGCCTTAGAAGCATTAAGAGAACTTTGGCTTCGGCTAAGAGGCAATACACCCTATTTGGACAGAAATCGGCTTCAGTGATATCTCTGTATATGTGAGCTAATAATTGCAAATCTAGAATATCACCCACTTGTCTCCATCTCTATCCAGGGAATATTTTCTCATGGATTCTAATTCTGTTGAATAGGGGACTTGAGGCACCGATGGTAGCTTCAAAATATGGTGACCTCACCTTTCTTATTTTCCCATCAATTGTGAATATTATATAATGCCTCTGTTTGTTCACCAAAAGGGAAGCATAGAACTCTAGGGTTCTATTTACACTCCGTGGGATTGTACTGTTGGACATCAGATTTGCCAATCTAGGAGTTGTATTAATGCAACCGAATAGTCTATTGGAACCAACCACTAAATTAACTTGAGTCCAATCCACATATTGATGATTAGACAAAGTAGACAAGGGTTTTCCATTTCTGTGCCTCCTACTCTTGTAACCAATAAATATGTTCTTTTACAAACTAGTAATGAAGTTCTCATCCAAAGGTGGTCTGGAGTCAGGAAACCAAACCTTTTCACTGACAAGTCTCGCTGCTCTTAACTTCTTCCCTCCAAGAACCGCTAGCTTCTCCTAGTCAAGCATGTCAACTTCTTCACATAACTCTTCATCCTATAAGGTAGGCTTGCTACTTGGCTCATAGTCACTGTCTTCAAAAGAGAATGATTCTGATAGATTAGGTTGTTTGCCTCTCTTCTTCTGAGGGCGAAAGGTTACTTCTTTTCTGTTAACTCTTCCAAGAGAATGCCTATCTTGAAGGTAAACAGGACCTTGAGGCTGCCTTGACAGAGATATACCCTGAGAATGAGGTGAATTGGCAGTTTTCTACTTCTTTCCTTTAACTTTATCCACTATTTTCTCAAGCAAACTCCTGTTTTTTGGATTCTTTGATCTCAGCATAATGACAGCACTGACTCAGCCTCAAAGCTACTCAATCTGACACAAGAGACCCTTTACCAAGCTTAAAACTGACCAAACCTAAGAGGAGACAAGAATTTGTATCCTTAGGTTTTGATTCTAGGTCTAGGGTTTGATAATGAAACCAGAGAAAAAAGTGCAGGGGACTTACCAAACCCTAGAAGGAGCAACTTGTGCAAAAAGGCTGGAGAGCACCGTTGTATCACCCGATTAGGGTTAGCTTGATGGGAGAAGAGAGAGTTCGGCCTTGAGGGTTTGCGCAAGAGAGGCTTGGGTGCATTTTGGGGAATTTTGGGCGATGGAAATTCTGTGAGAAAAGAAGAGAGAGAGCAAGAGGTTGTCTTGAGAACAAGCGCCTTTATGACTTGGTAGTTGGTAGAGAAAAGGCACCCTTATTTTGGGTGGTGGGACCCATTAAGTGAAATTGTTTTTGGATGGTTAAACTTGGGTCCCAAAACGAAAGGCAAGATAGCATAAGATAAGACCTAAAGATTTAGATAAGATTTTGAACACTTTTCAATTGAGATGAGCAATTTTTAGAATTTCAGTCCAAATCCTTTTGAATTTAGGTTAGAAACTGAAACAGAAAGATACATGAGTACGTCAGACTGATTTGAAGGATACATAGAGTTTTCCATTTGCGTCAGACTGAAATATCCCCAGAATTATTTTGCGATGGACCGAGTCATAGTTGGTCCGTTGCCTAAGAGTTTTAGCCTGGACTTGGTCCATGACAGAACATTTTCTGCATCGGACTGAAAGTTCTTAGTCCATTGTAAAACATGTTCTGGATTTTTAAGGTCCGTGGCAAATGAGATGGAGGATCTATCTACCTCGGACTTAACTCATCAACAGAGAGCCTTTTGGCCTTGATCGACTTCACTTGATGCATTGCAAAGGGCTTTCTTTGTTGAGTTGGTCCGCTGTAGATGGGAAACTCATTGTTTTTCACATTTGGACTTAAGTCCGTCGTAAATGTGCAGCTCTCTGCTTTAGAAATTAAGAAGTATAGTTAGACTCTTAGAGATTTTCAAAGATCCTCTTAGAAAATCAAATATAAACTGGAACATGGATCTTGAATAATCTCATATATGAAAAATCAAACAGCAGATTCCAAACAAAGATGGATTTTGACTCCTTTGGAATTGTGTGAGCCTTATTTTGAAATGAATATGAATATGAATATAAGTAATCTACCATTCAGTATGTTACATGTGCAATAAATGATCTATATTTTCGTGTATTATCCAGCTAAAAATATTCATACCGTATTGAATCCGGTTTGTATTAAGCCGTGATTCGTAAGTGATAGTATCCGGTATTATTCGCATTCGTATTCACATCCGACACCATTTGTATCCGACTTCGTATTTGATAAAAAATATGGATACGGATACAGGATGAACAATATTCGACTGTATCCGATCCGATTACATCCCTATGTGGATACATAGATGGTGTAGGTGGTTCTTCTTTGTCTTCCTTGGGCTTGATGTCTCCAACCTTCATCTTTCTCATTGCTTGCGCCAAGGCATCATCACCTAAATCATCTAGATTCTCATGCTCACCTTGTGAGCTATTAGATGTCGAACTTAACATCATAGGTTTCTTCTCTTGAGCCAGTTGAATTATTAAACATTCTATAAGCCTTAGACTTAGAAGAATAACCTAACATAAAACCAATATCACACCTCCTTTGAAATTTACCTAAATGTGTTCTCTTTTTGTAGATGTACACCTGCATCCGAACACACGGAAGTAAGAGATGCTTGGCCGTCTCCCCACCGGCTGACTCATATGGAGTCTTCTTGATGAGCGATGGAGATAGAGAGCGATTGATAGCATGGCACACAGTGTTGATGGCTTCGGCCCAGAAAGCATCAGGAGTGCCATACACATCTAACATAGTCCTTGCCATTTCGATGAGTGTCCTATTCTTCCTTTCAACCACACCATTTTGTTGAGGGGTGTAAGTGGTTGAAAGTTCATGTTTTATGCCTAACTCATCACAATATTCAATAATGTTAGTATTAACAAACTCGGATCCATTGTCACTTCTTATCTTCTTGATAGGACAATCAAATTCATTTTGGGCCCTTTTTGCAAAAGTTTTGAAAATTTTTCCAACTTCACTTTTATTTGGCAAAAAGAATACCCAAGTAAAATAAGAGAAATCATCTACTATTACTAGACAACAAGAGTTACCACCTATGCTAGCATATGCAGTGGGGCCAAACACATCCAAATGCAAGAGTTCTAGAGGCCTAGTGGTGGACATGATGCTTTTGATAGAATGAGAATTAGCTACCTACTTGCCGGCTTGACAAGCACTACAAAGTTTATCCTTTTCAAACTTAACATCCTTTAAGCCCACCACTAACACATTTTTGAAAAGCTTTTTAAGGTTAGACATAACTACATGCCTAAGACACCTATGCCAAAGCCAACCAAGAGAAACTTTAGCTAGAAGGCAAGTCGAGATACATGAGGAGTTAGAGTTAAAATCAGCAAGATAGAGATTTTGAAATCTAAAACCTTTGAAAATAAACTTTTCATTCTTGTCAAAAACGGTTACCCTATCATTAGAAAAGACACAATGGAATCCAAGATCACACAATTGAGCAATTGAAAGTAGATTGAAATTTAAAGAGTCAACAAAGAGAACATTTACCAATTGAATGATCACTGGAAATAACAATCTTACCAATACCCTCTACCTTTAAACTTTTGTTATCCTCCAAAGGTGATCTTGTGACTGGGATCATTTTCTCCTTCAATAGAGGTGAACATCTTTGAGGTCCCGGCCATGTGTTGAGTGTATCCACTATCAATTACCCAATGCCGGCCTTCACTTTTGTAGTTCACCAAGACAATGAAGTTCATTTCTTGATTTTAGTTACCCAAATGCTTTTGGATCTTTTGATGTTAGTTTCAACAATTTTAGGGCTAAAAGGATTTGTAAGTAAGGATCTAGGCACCCAAATGGCTTTAAACTTTTTATCAAGATTAGAGGGGCCAACATACTTTACATTCATTTTACCCCTAAAATCATTAAAGAGCATGTAATGAGCATCAACCATGCAACCCCTTTTTACTCTAGCATGCGGGGCACTAGCAAGAAAACAATCTTTTGAAGCATGGTTAGTCTTGTGACAATAACAACATTGAGTACCTTTCTTGACAAAATTCATTTTGGATTTAGTCCATTCACTTTTCTTTGGCAAAACCTTAGACTTATAGCCTAATCCTTTCTTGCCCAAGATGACCTTGTGCTCCACAAGGATTTTATCAAGAGTGGCACTGCCAAGAAAGCATTTTTCTAAACCTTTATCAAATTTGGCTACCTTGGATTTCAGTTCTTTGTTTTCTATTATGAGATCCCTAGCATACAAAGCATTTTTGCAATTTTCATCACAAGTGCTAGATGAGCTAGATGCAATGGACAAGATAGAAGCATAATTCTCATCACTAAGCAGATCACAAGTGATAGATACATTACATGAAGAAACAGTCTTGGATTTACTAGCGAGCATTTCATTTTCTATTTCTAGCTCGCGATGTCTACTTAGCAGTTCATTATGATCATTAACTAATAAAGCAAGTTTGGCATTTAAGGAATCATAAGTTTTAATAATCAAAGCATGATTAGCCACCAAATCATCATGAGCATGTGTAAATTCTTCATGTTTAGTAACAAGCTCATTATAGCTAGCTTCTAATTTGTCATATTAGTCTTGTAGCACATCATATTTATTATTTAAGCTAGAAATAGTTTTCTTTAGAGCTTTATCTGAAATGGTTTTAGCATGCAAAGCATTATTAAGCTCTTTAATTATATCAACTAGTTCACCATAAGAGGGTGAGTCATTTACCTTATCCTCATCATGTTTTGCCATGAGGCAGCATTGAAAAGAAGGCGGAGGTGGTGTAGACTTATCAAGTGCAAGTCCGGCTAGGCCTTTGGATCTTGTATCATCATCGGAGGAGGAGGACTCGTCACTTGAGCTCTCTTCATCGGTGATCCATTCACCAATGTAAGCCTCCCCCTTTCCTTTCCTTGAATGCTTCTTGGAGTGGCCCTTCTTGAAATACTTCTTCTTGGACTTGTCGTGGACCTTCTCCTCATCGTCATCTTTGCTCTTGTTCTTGCCCTTCTTCTTGCTCCTGTTGGGGCATCGGGTAGCAATATGGCCTTTCTCATTACACTCAAAATAAGTAATGTTAGAAAAGGGGTTCTTCTTTGAGTAGTAAGAGATTGACCTTCCTTTATCTTTGGAATTGACCCTCCTCATAATCTTGTTGGCTTTTCTCATGAGTAGAGCTAACTTTTTTACATCATCGTCTTCCTCATAGTTGGACTCCTCATCGTCTTCATTATCGGAGGAACATTGCACTATCTCCATGGCCTTGAGAGCAATGGACTTCTTCTTTGGAGTGGACTTCTTTTTTGGAGCATCCTCATCAGCCAAAGTCAGCTCATGGGCTGAAATTTTGCCTAAGAGCTTTTTGGGTGTAAGCCTCTTGAGATCACCGCTGTTGGACAAGTAGGTAATCAAACTGTGATAGGCTCGGGGTAGCACCCTTATCATCTTCCTACACACTTCAAAATTAGATATTTTAGTTCTTAGGCCCTTTAGTTCGTTAACAATGGGATTAAGCCAAGAAAATATATCATTGGCATTTTCATGAGGTAGCATTTTAAATTGATCAAATTTTTCTCTAACTACAAAATACTTTTCCTCCTTCACATCGGAGGTACCCTTGTGAATTTCTTGCAATATGCTCCAAATATCTTAAGTCGTAGCTAGATTGCTTACTCTATCAAAAACTTCTACACTAAGGCAAGAGAATATAGCATTTCTACCTTGAGCATCATATTGCAAATTTTGGATCTCACCAAGAGTGGGATCTCCAGAAACAGATTAACCTTCAGGGATGACCCGTGGAGGCAAAGGTCTCTCTGTGACACTCCACACATCATACCCTACAGCCTCTAAATAGCATCTCATCCGGATTTTCCAATACACATATTTTGTACCGTTAAAAACAGGTACTCTACTTACACTAACAGTAGCAGACCCATTTCTCTCGGCCATTACCAAAGCTAATTAAGCTTATTAAGGTAAACTTTGCTCAGATACCACTTGAAAGGATCGAGTTGGCCTAGAGGGGGGTGAATAGGCAACTTTAAAATTTTTAGGTTGAAATATTAGAATTTAGCACTAGTTAAAATTAACCCAAAAACAAAGCTACTGAAGATCCAAGAGTTCAACTAGAAAGCACAAATAACTCAAAACCAGCAGAACTAATCACAATAAAAATCAACGATGAAATAAATGGAGACACAAGGAATTTTTCCATGGTTGAGCCAAGCCCTACTCCACGTTAGAGCACTTCTGACGAAGTATTGCTCCTCCAAAGCGCTAACCGCAGTAGCCTTCGTCTCTACTAGAGTGATTCTTTCACCACTCCAGTGAGGTGAGTCCCAACCTCTCACAAATAATGGCGGCCTTCCACAAAATCTTTTGGACAGGTTGCACCAACACCTCCTCCAAGCCGTTTAGGAACACTTAGTTTCAAGAGTAATAGACTATCCATAAGCTCTTTCCCTTGGTTTACTAGCACAACACTAACTAGACTAAGCTTGGAGCAAAACACTTAGAAAGTGTAGAATTTGAGTTCAAAGGTGAAACACAGTCTCTTTGATGGAAAGAAAGTTCTAAGATGCTAAAAGATCAAGGAGATGAAAAAATCATACAAAGGAATGCTCGTGCGGTGCTTATATAGCCATTTGAATAGTAGATAGTTGTTACACTTACCACGATGAGTCGTTGGACATGTCGGACTATCAAAAATAGCCTAAACTCAACTGCTACGGACTTAGCTTGATTAAGCTTAAAAATCTATTCTTTGTACTCCGGACCAAAATTATAGAAATGAGCATTTGCGCCGGACTATGCTAGCTTGGTCCATCGTACATGGGTCTTGAGAGAAATTAGGTACGGCAAAAAGATGTGTATTTGGATATATGCATAGGACCAAAAATATTTGGTCCGCCGTAGAAGGAATTCAAAGTAGTTTGCACCGACGGACTTTTGGAAAACAAGAGATAACTAATCGAGAGGATTCATCTGCACCGGACTTAGATAAAGGCGGTCGGCATAAACATGAGTTAGCGCTGACCTGATTTTGTTTCAGCGGAAGTAGGTCCAGCGTAAAAGGCGTACGCTCAGTTTAACTCTTACACAAAAGGCTTTTAACAACAGACTTACAAAGGAACGGTCCAATAAAGACTTAGTCTTGCACCAGACTAAATTTCTGAGTAGACAAGATTCGTCTGTCATGAATGGAATGCGATCTATTTGATTCTTGCATGGAAAGCTTTCAACAACGGACTTAGAGGGACATGGTTCGGCCAAGACAAAGCTTGCATCGGACTAAATTTCTGCGTATACCAGGTTAGTCCATCGTGAATGGAATGTGTTCACTTTAAAGTTTGTCTGAGTGATTTTCAGCGTTGGACTGAGATAGCGTGGTCCAACGTAAATGAGTTTGAGCAAAATGAACGCTGGATTAAAAAGAAGGAACAAGGATGGTCCAATGAGAATAGAAATTTGACTGAGGTTGTGTCGAACTTAAGAAAGGAGCAATATTTTTTGGTCCAATGAAACACATATTATCTGTTTGGATGAAAGATTGATTTTAGTGGGAAAATATTTTGGCATGACCTTGACTCCAAGCAGTCTAACTAATCTTAGCTTATGAACCAAGGCTTGAACTTGTGCATAATCCCCCTTTATAGTACGGCTAATCTAAATCTACCCTAGCTACTTGGCTTGAATCATCTCCCAAACCAAAACTAGTAACAAGGGTGCTTAATCTTGACCTTTTTGATTGATGCCTTCTTAGAAATCCAAACAAAAATTCTCATTGCCAAGTAGTCATTGACTTAATCATCAACACCAAAACCATATAATCATATATAATGAAAAATTAGGGGGCCTAGATGCTATCACCTGGCTTCATGTTGCCTCAGCCTCTAGCCTCGGCCATATGCCGCACTAGGCCTTGGCATCGTGCCGCCTCGGCCTCGAGCCTTGGCCACACCCTACCCCAGCCTAGCGTTGGGTGCCACCTCACCCTCACACTACGTCGGGCCCCAGCATCGTGTTGTCTCAGACACATTCAGCCCTAGCCTAGCGCCGTGCATTGCCTTGCCCTCGAGCCTTGACCACGAGCCGCCCCAGCCTCGCACCTCGACCACGCTTTGCCCCGGCCATACACCACCCTAAGCCCCTGACCTAGCCCTAGCCACGCGTAGCCCCAGTCTCTCTCCTTGACCTCAGCGGCAACAACGGTGGCCGGCTTCCATGACTTCGGTAGCAAACGAATCTGGCCCGTACTCGATGCAGCGTGGCTGTGGAGGTCCGTGGCCCCATGTAGCCAGATCTGGTCGGCGGTGGAGGTACGTGAATCCGCTGTGGAGGGCGGCGAAGGGAGCGAAGAGCAACGGGCGAAGGGCAAGCATGCATGTGATTGTGTGAGCTCGGTTACGTAAGAGATTGACAAATGGGGATTCGGACATTCCATTTCCGGAGATCCGAAAAAAATCAGAAATATCCAAAATTTTCTGGAATGTCTGAGGCAAGCCAGATAATGGTAAGCGAAATTTGGGCGTCCTTTGACCGGTGGGCGGTCAGCGGACCCCGAGCTCGGGAGGCCCGGCCTCGACACAGGTGCATACCGAGGCGCTCGACCTAGAGCGCGCTAGACCCGAGCGTGGCCCCACTCGACCTCGAGCTCGGGCGGGCCCTTGTTCGAAGCCACGATCCGCCCTTGGATTTGGATCGAGCATTTGACCGACCAGTTGCTCAAGGCGCGGGTCGTGGGGCGGAGTGGATCGTCGACAAGTTCGAAGCGATTCTGCTTGACCCTCAGCGTGCATGAAGGCCACTCCCCGGGAATCTAGCCCAGCCGTTGCGTGCTGAGGAGGCATAAAACCGGGGGAGCATGGTCCTTTGGAAAGACAGAGACAACGCACTGCGCACCCTAGCTCGAGCTTAGACTTAGCCATAGCTGAACCTGGTTGTAAAACACCCTGTACTCGAAATTAGCCAAGAAAACAGCCGCAAAGGCGGCGGAGTAAACTATTACCTTCCCGAGGGCTCGAACGATATAAATCTCGGTCTCCGCTCGTTGTCGTCTTGCTCAGACCATAACCTCGCTTTGTACTTTTCTTTCGTTTGAGCGAAGCGCTGCTCGGGTCCCATATCACACGAGACCCCTACCACATTTCTTGCGGTTGGCGATCCCGATCGTCGACAGTAACATTCCAACTTTGAATCCAAATCCAAAACAAAATATCCAAAACTGAATCCGAATTCGAAAACTATCCGAAAAATTATTCGAATTCAAATCCGAAAAAATATGAGATATAGACGTATGCCATAAACTCAAGGATCACACCATATATGTTACGGTAAGCATTTGGAAACTCTGGATATCTCGGGCCCAGTCTAATGGGATAAGATATACGCAGAGGGGGATATCTTCATGAAAGGAAAGATTCGATCATTTTCCCGTTACGAGGAAACCTACTAGAATACGCTTGGCATTTACAGATGTTTGGATATGTTAAGGAGATCATAATGGCGATGGACTCCTCATCAACTACGATCCAGTATTTCCAACCTACTACAGATCGACTAGGGCTACCCTGACTATATAAGGGTGAGGAGATAGACGTCACCAAGGGACAAGCAATTCTCAAACCACAACCATCCAGAGCTAAACAAGTGAGAAGATCTCTTGAGCAGAGCATCCTTTAGCCATAGCTTAGCCACCCCCAAGTTCATCTTCCTTGTAACTAGAGCTAGGCATCTCATTTTGTACTCTGTTCATCAACCTCATACATCATACAGAAGTAGGGTATTACTCCATCATGAGGCCCGAACCTGTCTATATCGTGCGCCTTCGATTATGTGTTTGACTCTGCTAATCTCGAAGGTACCCGAAATATAAGTTTATTGTCGATCACTAACCTTTGACAAGGTGGTTAGCTATGCGGAGAGCAAAACTAGGGGCAATTAAGTCAAAAGCAAGGAGCGGCATGATCAGATGTGTCAGCTATGCTTGGCGAAAAGCGAACAAGCTCGGGTGGTCTACTCGACAGTGTATGTGGTAGAGTTAATCATATCACTGTAGATAGAGCTCAAAAGGCATCGTACTTGGTAAGTTTCTAGTTACTTAGTACCTGCAACAGTTTTATTTAATTCTGGAGCTTCGCATTTATTTGTTTCTCGGAGTTTTGCGATTGAGAATGAGTTTGATGTTAAGAATCTTAAATGTGTGCTTCTAGTCCAAACCCTAGGATCTGAACTTCGGTCTAGCCTTGGGTGTTTGAGAGTTAAGTTACTTATGGATGTGATAGAATTCTTAGCGAATCTTATCTTGATGGATACCCAAACCTTAGATGTTATCCTTAGAATGGATTGGTTGTCTAAGCATAAAGCTATTTTGAATTGTGGCCAAAGGATTGTGTCGTTGGAAAGCCCTAGAGGCAAGAAGTGGAAATTCATGCAACCGTAGTTTGTGATGGATAATTAATGGTTAACAGCGTGAAGGTTACTAGCATGGAGGATGTGCCAGTTTTAGAGAATTTTTGGAGGTTTTTCCTAAGGATTTACCGGGTATGCCGCCAGATCGGGATATTGAATTCGTTATTGAGTTAGTGCCTAGAACAACACCAATAACAAAGAGACCGTATCACATGCCAATACATGAGTTAGTTGAGATGAAGATGCAGATCGAGGAGTTGCTCGAGAAAAGTTTCATTCGACCAAGTTCTTCACCATGGGGAGCACTAGTTTTGTTCGTCAAAAAGAAAAACGAAAGCTGAAGAATATGTATTGATTATCATACACTTAATGAGGTGATAATAAAGAATAAGTATCTCTTGCCCAGGATCAATGATTTGTTTGATCAGTTGAGAGGAGCTATAATTTTCTCCAAGATAGATCTTCGATCGGGATATCATCAATTGAAGATTCGTTTAGAAGATGTTCCTAAGATAGCATTTTCTACACGATATGGACATTATGAGTTCACTGTCATGTCTTTTGGACTGACAAATGCTCCAGCATATTTCATGAATATGATGAATAAGGTGTTCATGGATTATTTGGATAAGTTTATTTTTATAGATGACATTCTTGTATACTCCAAGACGAGAGAAGAGCATGCAGAACATTTGAGGTTGGTTTTGAAAAGGTTGCAAGAGCAGCAGTTGTATGCTAAGTTCAACAAGTGTGATTTTTGGAAGGAGAAAGTTGAATTTCTTGGCCATGTAATGACTACTAAAGGACTTGCTGTGGATCCAAGTAAGGTAGAAGTCATGTTACATTGGGAGCAACTAAAGTCTGTTACCTAGATTTGTAGTTTTCTAAGAATGGCAGAATATTATCGTCGATTCATAGAAGGGTTTTTGACAATTGTTAGACCTCTTACACAACTGTTGAAAAAGGAGAAGTTTGCATGGACGCTAGAGTGCAAAAGGAGTTTTCCGAAGTTGAAGGAGTGTTTAACATCAGCACATATGTTAGTATTACCAGATGTGTAGGGCAACTTTAATATTTATTGTGATGCTTCAAGACAAGGTCTTAGGTGTCTATTGATGCAGAATGGTAAGGTTGTTGCCTATGCGTCGAGGTAGTTGAGACCGCATGAGGAGAATTATCCAACGCATGATCTAGAGTTAGCTGCCGTAGTGCATGCTTTGAAAATATGGCGTCATTATCTTATTGAAAATAGATGTGAGATATATGTGGATCATAAGAGTCTGAAGTATATATTCACCTAGTCGGATCTCAATATGAGGCAAATAAGATGGCAAGAGTTGATCAAGGGTTATAATGTTGGAATTCATTATCATCCTAGAAAGGTTAATGTGCTAGTCGACACTTTGAGTCGTAAGAGCCATAGTGCAAATATGATGATAATGAGTGATCAACCGGAGTTGTGCAAAGAGTTTTAGAAGCTGAAATTGGAAGTTGTTCCATAAGGTTTTATAGCTGCTTTGGAAGTGAAGCCAACACTTGAGGATCAAATCAAAAAAGGTCAGAATGATGACGAGAAAATCAGTAGAATTAGGTCCTAGAAGGATGAAATCTTAGTTGAGGATTTCACTGTGGATGACCGAGGTATTGTGTGGTTCAAAGGCCGAATCTGTGTACCAAACAAGACAGAGCTTAAATAGTTAATTCTTGAAGAGGCTCATGATTCTAAGTATTCAATTCATCTAGGAAGTGGTAAGATGTATCAAGATCTTAAGAAAAGATTTTGATGGCCTAACATGAAGTGTGAGGTAAGTGAACACGTTACATTGTGTGACGTATGCCAAAGGGTAAAAGCTATGCACCAAAGGTCAGTTGGTTTGTTACAACCACTAAAGGTTCTAGAATGGAAGTGGGAGGAAATCAGAATAGATTTTATAATTGGTTTGCCCAAGACTTAGAGAGGATATGATTCCATATGGGTCATCATTCATCGATTGACCAAGGTCACTCACTTCATTCTAGTGAAGATGACTTATTCAGGAGATCGCCTGACAAAGCTGTATATATCAAGGATTGTGTGTTTGCATGGTGTGCTTAAGAAGGTTGTGTTAGATAGAGGTACCCAATTTAGCTCGAGGTTTTGGAACAAGTTACATAAAGCGATAGGAACTTATTTGAATTTTAGCATAAAGTATCATCCGTAGACAGATGGTCAGACAGAAAGGGTTAATCAGATCTTGGAGGATATGTTGAGAGCTTATGCATTAACTTATGCTACATCATGGCATATATAGAGTACAAAAAGGAATGATTGGCCTGCCATTAATTACCAGCACTAATCAAGGATTTTGGTATAATAATCAGTCATATTTGGAGAGATATGGCTGGCTGTAAATCAGGAAAGAATAATTAGCTATAATGATCGGCCATTATTGGAGATTGGGGAGTGGGGAAGAACAGACCGCTGCCACCAAGTGATAATTAGAATAGTAGAGATAACGAGAGTTCGATTAATTGCTATGACAAGTTCCTTCTTGGATAAGCACATGACGAAGCAAAGGATTGTATGGTCAAAGAGAGGATAATCAATGAGAACAATAGATGTCGATACATACAAGCCCGATGGAAATAAGCCAATTGGACTACAAGCGATACATGTCAATTCGAAACTCACACGAACCACGGTTTTCTTGTGGAAACAACCACCTGACACCAAAATGTACTCTAAAAGCAAAGATTCACATCCTTTTCAGGATGGTTGCTCCTTTTCTTTCGGCAATTCCAATATCGAATTTGTTACGACTTCAAATCGGCAACATTAGTTGCATCCAGTCTTCAATACTGTTTAAGCACAAAGTTATGATACACCAACATCACCTAGAGAAAAGGTTTGGAACAACATCCAATAAAACCGAATGCACTCGAATAAATGTTGCTAACACTACTTGGGATTTCACCCCCAAAAAAGATTCTATTACATGAGACAAATGAAACCAAAGCAATATAAGTTGTAACTTCTAAAGTAATGTTGAAAACATTTTAAAAACAATATGTGCCAGTGCCAATTGTTGGGGCCTCACATCATCTGAAATTTGAACACTTGATAAATTTGGCTAGGACAAGTGAATTGTAGGAACCATTTGCAACTTCACTCGTCGATATTAGGGCTAGTAGTTTGGTCGGCGCAATGGTTGTAAGGCTTCTTTTCACCACGAGCGGTATCAATATGACAAGTATAACGATTACCATTTAACAAAATTTTAAAATTTAACTTACTAGACTACAACACTACTACCTAACGATAAAAGATTATTAGGCCTATCCAACATCGGAAACAAAATGAAATGGTACATCTGAAAGCCAACTCACATCACTTGTGGGGAGCATAAGTGCTTTTATGGCGCTTCTTTTGGTAAAAGACATAAAAGATAACAACATCAAGGTGACCAACCTATTGTTCTCAAGAATCACCTTTTATATCTAATCGCTATTCAAGGACAATGAACTAACTTGATGGGCAATTGGGCATTTTACTCTGCATGAACTTGCTTAGCCCTAGCGACAAAGATAACATAATGAAGGCGAGCTAAGAAGCTCGTTGACCTACATAAATGATGAATCTAGCGAGTTGTTGCAAATGTCAACACCACAACCGAATCAACAATATAGAACGATTAGCTAAAAGGGATGACTCTAGCATAAGGAACATCGAGATGACAATCATTGTACTGTCCTCATGGATAGAAACAAAAAACGAATTCATGGCCATTCCTTGTCGGTAAAAAATAGCGAATACAAAAATTATCCATAGATGGTCCAAATAAAGAGATTGTATTTGGAGTTCTGATCAATTCATCTCTATAATTATGTTTTAATGTCATACCAATAATGCATTTTCAATTAACCAAATCCATGTGCTAGAATGTAGCGAATTTGGCACAAACTTCAGCACTTTCACTCTTGAGGATACCAACCGGGAATGTCGTTGCAACCCAAGCAAAATTCTTGAAAGCGAACAAAAGCTAAATCCTACACTCACGACACCCAACGCATATTATTTTATCAAGTGACAAGTGATCTCATCCGGTAAGGAGGCACAAACCCTAGGGTTGGCGAAGGCGGAGAACAACAAGCTGTCGGTCGGCCTTGCCGTGGCGTTGGACATGGGCAAGGCGGCGGTGGAGGAGGCGGAGGAGAGCTTCATGAGCGATGGCGGCGAGGGCCTCGGGTTGGCTCATGATGCAAAGAGCCATGAGCAGCGAAAGGGGTGTGGTGGTCGAGGCGGTGTCGGGATCTGGGACATCTGGGCGCCAACTCTAGCAACTCTTCGCTTTGCCTCACCGCCGCCACATCCGTTTCCATCTCGGGCGGCCTTGTCCAGAAAGCGGCGGAGGAGGCGGTCGTGGGAGGCGGAGGGCGTGTGGGCGGAGGCGGAGGAGGCATGCGAGATGGCGGATCGGGAGGCGTGCGAGGCAGGCAAAAGCGGGCAGACGCGCTGCATCCACGGGCTGGGCCGAGAAGGCCGTCGCTGCGTTTTTGGATCGAGCAGCGGGATGCAACACTTTGTATCCTTGGGCGAAATTCTCGAATGAGCAGTGAACCAAGCAGATATACGAGTCATTTACACCACATCACTCATACCATACAGAGACATCACGATCAACCAAATAGGCCCTTAATGGCTATATTTTATCTTCATGAAGGAAATGCTACGACCGATACATCTTTGCACTCGCTTCTTTGAAGCCATATGCGCAATCACGAGGAATCCTTCTCTACTCTTGACAATTACATGTTGGCCATCTTTGTTTGAATTTTAAATTCTGTGAGAATAAATTTTAAATTTCTGTATTTAAAAACAGTCGTTCGAATTTTCCCGCTAAAAAATAAACGTTGTTCATATGGCGGTCATGAAATGTTAGAATAATTGGGCTAGGGTCCATTTATAATTAAATCAATAAATCCCAAGGCCCATGTGCAATACTAGGAGTTATGAGGAAATCCCATATGGGTAATTGAGAGGTGATTGACCAAACTTAAATAGCTAGGTCATGTGTCCATATGTTGTGAGGTTGAAAAAGGGGATTGGCTGTGTGCTTGAGCCGAGCCGTGGCGTGGCGTGGCGTGGCGGTGGCCTGTGGCGCTGGCCTTGAGAGCGAGCGGAGACGGACGTGATGTCTTTGGCGAGTTTTTTGTTAAGAGTAATTAATTTGAGCGTTTATGACCCGATAACGGTGGCCGTTACTAATGTGGACGTGGTTGATAGTTGGTTCATAAGCGGCGTCTGTTACTTATGGCGATGTGTTAATGGCTCTTTGATGGCACCCATTACATCAAGAGACATCGGTACATCTTCTCTGGCATCCTATCTTGAAGATCGACCCCGGATACATTCCTCTTCTCCGAGCTCTGCTCTGCTTCTTTGTTTTGAGTGTTCTCGTCTCATTCACTTCTTGGCGCCTGAAGCGGAGAAGCGACCTCGAAACCTTCCGCTGCGAGTTCTGCTTTCGGGAAAAGGCCGTAATCGGGTTTTGGGGCGCGCTTGCGACTACTCCGATCGATCGTCTACATCCTCTACTTCCTAAAGTCCGTTCGAGGGGCTGCTGCGGACCTCTCTGTTGCATCAACTAAGATCGACTACATTGAATAGCTGCGATCGAGAATGTCGGTGGTCATGAGCAGCGCCACCATTGCCTCCAGTAATGGTCCCGCTACTGGGTACTTTCTTAAACTCTACTTTTGTATGTTCTATTTTCTACAAATCTGCGAGCTAGGCATGATAGTTTGTTCAAACTTTGATATGTCTAGAAAAACCATTAACACTGTATTGTTGTTCATCTTGAACACATATGTCATGATTTATTATACAACTTTATAGATTAAAAATTGCCAGAAAAACCTACTAATTCCAACAATCCAAAAACTGAATGTAGGTCTTTTTTGACTCTGGCTTTCTTCTTCTGCGCTAAAACCCAATGTGTTTGAGGGCGCAAATTATAAAAGATGGCGTGCAAAAATGATCCTGTGGTTGTGACCATGAACTTGTATCATTTTGCAAGCGAAAGCTTAAGCTCGAGAAAGCATAACTCACTCCCGAAAAGGAGCAAGTGTTTGAAATTTGCGGATAACTTGTTTAGTGGTGCAATCATTAGCGTTCTGGTGAGAACATTGTGGATGCATATATGCACTTATCCACCAACAAGGAAATGTGGGATGCACTTGAGGCCAAGTTTGAGGTCTCGATGCGGCGATGGTATGCGTCATGGAGCAGTTCCATGACTACGAGAATGGTTGATAACCATTGCGTAGTAGAAACGAGCTCATGAGATTGATTAAACTTGCAAAGAACTCGAAAACTTCCCATGTGTGTTACGACAAGTTTGTAGCGGGTTGCATAATTGCTAAGTTGCGCATTCTTGGAAGGATTTTGCTACTTCTCTAAAGCACAAGAGACAAGAATTGGCGTTGTTGATCGATTGGTTCTCTTGATGTTGAGGAGAAGGCGAGAGCAAAAGACACACGTGTGAAGGGACATGAGGAAATTCTAGTGCCAATGTGGTGCAGAGGAAGAATTTCCAATCCCAAAAGAAAGGCAAAAACAAGCACGAGAACAAAAACAATGCCATTAGGACTACGGTTTAAGAAGAAGAAGAACAACAAGAAAGGAGGTGCTTTGTGTGCGGAAGTTCGACCATTGGGCCAAGGGTATCGAGCATAAGGATAAGCGAAAAAATCAGCAAATGTTGTTGTTGCTTAATCTTGATGTTGGAGCGTCCGGGTATGGTAATTTACCCTTAGTTCTTCGATATGTCATTTATGTGATTGGTGGATTGACACGGGGTAAATATTCATGTGTGTCTTGATATTTCCTTGTTTTCTTCTTATCGGTCGCAAGGACTTCCTCCATCTTGATGGGGAGCGGATCACATGCTTATGTTAAGTGGTGTTGTACGGTCGATCTGAAGTTTACTTGGGAAAGATCGTCGGTGAGAACGTCTGCATGTCCCATCTATCAAGAAGAACTTGGTCGTGGCTCTCTCTGTGTAAAGAGGGCTATAAAGCGGTGTTTGAATCTAATAAATGTGTTGTCTCTAAGTTTGGAACATTTGTTGGTAAAGGCTATGAGGCGGAGGCTTGTTCCGCTTATCTTTGTTGAATTTGTGTAATAACGTTGTTAACTATGTGTGTGATGATGAGGCCAATGTTTGGCATTCCGGCTTTGTCATATTAATCTTGGTTGCATGAGCGCTTAGCGATATGAGTTTAATTCCAAAGTTGGCGTCATCAAAAGTTCTAAATTATAAGCGTGTGTGCAATCTAAGCAAACTACTTAAGCCTCACAAAGGCTTGAGAAGCTTACCACCGTTAGAACTAATTCGCTCGGTTGTGCGAGATGAATGGTGTGTTGACAAAAGGCGGAAAGAAATATTTCATGGCGTTGATAGATGATTCTACTAGATATTGCTCGTGTATTTATTGAAGTAAAAAGATGAGGCGTTTCACTATTTTAAAATCTATAAAATTTGAAGCGGAAAATCAACTTGAGAGAAAGATTAAGCGAGTTAGGTCCGATCGTGGTGGAGAATATTTTTCAAATGAATTCAATTTATTCTGCGAGGAACATGGCATAATCCATGAGAGGGCGCCTCCTATTCACCGCAATCAAGCGGGGTTGCGGAGAGGAAGAACCGCACTCTAAGCGAGATGGTTAGCGCCATGTTAGAATCTGTAGGACTTTCCAAGGAATGGTGGGGTGAGGCTATATTGGCGGCATGTCATGTCCTAAGCAGAGTTCCTACAAAGAATAAAGAGATAACCCCGTTTGAGGAATGGGAAAAGAAAAGATTGAATCTCTCCTACTTATGAACTTGGGGTTGTCTGGCTAAGGTCAGTGTGCCAATCCCAAAGAAGCGTAAGTTTGGACCACAGACCGCGGATTGTGTTTTTCTTGGCTATGCTTTTCACAGCGTTGGGTATAGATTTTTAATAGTAAAATCTGGTATTCCTGATATGCATGAAGACACCATAATGGAATCTAGAGATGTCACATTTTTTGAGGATGTCTTTCCAATGAAAGAAACACCTAGCATTTCTAGCGAAGAACCTATCATTTCTCCTGAACCTACTATTCCTGTAATGCACAATGAACCCTCACTTGTGGAAAATCCTATAGATGAAGGCAATGAAGTAACTCGCAAGAGCAAGAGACAAAGGACTGTAAAGTCTTTTGGTGATGACTTTATTGTATATCTAGTGGATGACACTCCAAAAACTATTCTTGAGGCTTATTCATCTCGGATGCCGACTATTGGAAGGAAGCGGTTGGAGTGAGATGGATTCTATCATGACTAATGGAACTTGGGAGATCGTGGATCGTCCTTACAGGTGCATACATGCAGGATGTAAGTGGGTGTTCAAAAAAGCTTAAGCGGTGATGCGATTGATAAGTACAAAAGCGAGGCTTGTTGCAAAGGTTATACCGAAAGAAAGGCGAACTTCTTGACACTTATTGGCGAGTTGCGGGCCGACTACTATTAAAGTACTACTATCATCGGCTGCCTCTCACGGTCGATTGTCCATCAAATGAGCGTTAAGGCGGCTTTCCTTAATGGAGAGTTGGAGGAGAAATTTACATGGAACGACCGGATGGATTTGTAGTAAAGGGTCATGAAGGGAAGGTGTGTAAATTGTTGAAGTCCTTATCGACCTTAGCGAGCACCTAAGCGATGGCATGAGAAGTTCGACAGAACTTTGACATCTATCGGCTTTATTGTGAATGAAGCTAACAGATGCGTGTATTACCGCTATGGTGGGGGAGAGGGAGTGATCTTGTGTTTGTATATCGATGACATATTGATATTTGGGATGAACCTTAATTTAATTAAGGAGGTCAAGGACTTTTTGTCTGAAAGCTTTGAAATGAAGGATTTGGGAGTAGCGGACGTCATCTTAAACATTAAGTTGTTAAGAGAAGACGATGGTGGGATCACACTTGTGCAATCCCATTATGTGGAAAAAGTCTTGAGTCGATTTGGTTTTAGTGACTGCAAGCCTGCTCCAATGCCGTATGATCCTAGTGTGCTATTACGGAAAAATCAGAGTATAGCAATGGATCAATTGAGATATTCCTAGATCATTGGCTCGTTGATGTATCTAGCTAGTGCTACTAAGGCGGATATCTCGTTCTTTGTGAGCAAACTCGGTAGGTTTGTTTCAAATCGGGAGATGATCCTTTGGCGTGCTCTAGAAAAGAGTATTGCATTACCTAAAAGGAATGACAAGCTATGGAATTCACTACGGGTATCCAAAGTCTTTGGAGGGTTCTGATGATTCTAACTGGATATCGATCTTGATGAGATAAAAGCCACAAGTGGATATGTGTTCACTTTGGGAGGTGGTGCTGTTTCATGGAAGTCTTGCAAGCGAGACCATCTTAACGAGGTCAACAATGGGCAGAACTCACGACATTAGACACCGCCCTTTGTTGAAGCCGATTGGCTGCGTGAGCTTGTGATGGACTTGCGGTGGTTGAGAAGCAAGTTTTGCTATTCTTTTGAGCTGTGACAATCGATTTGTGATTGTCAAGGTCACATGATTCTAAGGATAACATGAAGTCATCAAGACATGTCAAGAGGCGGTTGAAGTCTATCAGGAAAATGAAAACTCCGGAGTGATAGCATTAGACTATGTCTAGACGGCTAAAAACCTGATAGATCCCTTTACCAAGGGACTATCACGGAATGTGATAGATGAAGTATCGAGGGAGATGGGCTTGAGACCCACATGAGTCACGCCTTAGTGGTAACTCATCCTATGTGATCGGAGATCCCGTGAAGTAGGGTGGTGACAAAAGCTATTGGCTGGCTGGGAGGAGAGTATTTGACGAATACTCATACCAGGGGTACCCAACAGCAAAGTATACATCCATTTCAAAATCGTATCACCCTCAGTCGTACGAACAGGGTGGCAAGATTGGCAGCAATGAAGAGTGATGGAGGAGCTAGGGGCCTCATCGGGTCCCGAAGGGTCCCCCGGCTTCGGTCAAGCCCACCAGGGAAACTCCGACTCAGACCTGGGTCCGGCGCCCCGCTGGCTCCGACCTAGACACTGGTCCGGCGGCCCCGCTGGCTCCGACCTAGACCTTGGTCCGGCGCCCCCGCTGTTTCCGACCCGGCCTTAGATCGAGGCCCCAACAAGCTTCGACTCAGCAACCTTCGCCACGACCACAATCGATCATGGGCTAGTGACAGCGGCCATCCGAGCGATGGCCCCTTCACGAAGTGGCGAGCGCCGCCAAAGTCGAACACTGTCCTCCTCCTGCGATAGAGACACGCGCTCGGAGGCGCGCCAGAGGCGGCGTGGCGTCCTTGTCGGCAAGCGCACGCGGAGGCAGGTCGCACCTTCCCAATGAAACACTGTCCGTTATGTCTACCAACCTAGCATGGGGCAACAGGAGCCTGTTAATCATCAAGACCGAAGACCAGCGACTCCCGGACGAAGCGTACCCCTACCTTTTTCTCCGAAACTCCCGTGTAACCTACCCCCTCCGTCTATATAAAGGCGGGGTCCTCGAGGAAGGGCATTGGACATTCGTGTCCCCATTCGCACTCACCTTGGGCATTCTCATTCATCCGAGCCTTGAGCTTGAGCAAACACACCGAGCTCCACGGCTCGGATGGCCTCGAGGGCACATCTGAGTCCTCACTTGTAATCCCGAGCATATCGCTGCATCACAGGTAATACAAGCCACCACCTCAAACCGGGCGAGGGACATTGGCCCGAACGATATACATCTTGGACTCCTGAGTCGACCATCAAGAGAGAGAGGGCGCGCGACCCTATACTTACAAATTTACTTGCGGTTGTGCGAAACAAGCGGTTGGCAGCGCCGGTAAAGGGGCCAGCGCGTCATCATCTTCGTCTCCGGATTCGATCACCTCCTTGATGGCCTTCTTCACCATGACGGTGCGTTTCCGCCAGAAGTTGGATCGCTTGGCTCCTCGACTTCGTCGCCACTCGGCGGAGAGCTCGTGCTCGTCCCCACCGCCTCTCGGGTCCATGCCTCCGTCAGGAGCCTGGACTCCGTCGCCGACGCCTTCGGCGACCTCGGCTTAAGGCCTGTCGCGGACCTCGGCGAAATGTATCCTCCACTGCGTCGCTTCTAGCGACGGCAGCGTAAGCCCCTGCGGCGAGGGCCCAACCCCTGCAGGCTCGCGATTAAATGGCGATGGTGGCTATCGACCTCCGTCCATGAAGCTGCTGGAGGTCTCCTCGGCGGCGACTCGGCTCGACGCGGGGCACACTCTGACGAGTTGTACTCCGCGAGTGCAACATGGCGGCGTGGCCGACCGACGCGACCCTCAAGTCGAGGGACCGCAGACGCGCGGCGAGGCGCGCGGTGGCGGAGAAGCCTCAAGCTCGCCTCGTGAGCTTCAGCAGCGTAGCGAGCATTTGGAGGCTCAAGGGCCCAGTGGACAAGCTCGAGCCAACTGGAGGCAAAGCACTACTGACCCCTCGCCGCGCTGGCACCTTGGCCAGTCAACATCGGTGGTGAGGATCCAACGGTCTTCCATTCTTCCCCCATGCCGTAAAATGTCGCGCGGCGGCGATCCCGCTCGCGGCATCCCGAGCCCGAAGACCCGGAGGCTAAGGCCAAGTACCAGAACCTCCGGGGGCTCGTGGAGCGTGCTGCCGTCCAGCACGCGCAAGCCTCCGGCTCCCATCGCTCGGGGGCTTCATCGAGTCACCCAAGCCGTGCCGACGAGCGGGACCAGCGAGGTCTAGCGAAGACGGCATCGCTTTTCGAGCGGCCCCAGGCCTCGCGCACTCCGGTACGCCGACGCCTCGGTGACAGTCGCGACGTCCGCGACACCCTTGAGGCGTGAAGGAGGATGATGGATGAGGCAACCCGATCGCGGGTCGTGGATAGCGGTCGGCGCCACGACCGCAACTCAAGCCCTAACAGCCCTGGGCCTCAAGCGCTCAGTCGAGAGATCCGCAACGTGGATTTCCCTGCCTGGTTCCGGGCACCCGTCAACATCGCCAAGTACACTGGGGCGACGAACCCCAGTGTCTGGCTGGAAGATTACCGGCTCGCGTGCCGGGCAGGGGGAGCTACTGATGATCTATTCATCATTCAGTACCTCCCCATCCACCTCGCGGACTCGGCTTGAGCCTGGCTCAAGTACCTGCCCGCGAACACCATCAGGAGCTGGGCCAACTTGAAGAACCTCTTCGTCGGCAACTTCCAAGAGTGCCTACAAGCGCTCGAAACTCACAGGACTGAAGGGCTGCAAGCGATGGCAGGGAGTCCTCAGGGATTACATCCGGTGATTCTCCCAACAATGCAACGAGCTCCCTGACATCTGCGACGTCGACGTCGTCGGGGCGTTCATTTACGGCACCACCTCCAAGGCTCTAGTTCACAAGTTGGGATGCGCCAAGCCCAGGACCACCAAGGAGCTTCTGGATATCGCCACCAACCACGCCTCCGGCGAGGAGGCCGTAGGGGCCATCTTCGACAAAGGGAAGGCGAAGCAGGACGCCGCCCCCGACGCTGCTGCCCCCTCCGACCGCTCTGACAAGCGGAAGCGGAAGGGGAAGCAGGGCCACGAAGGCCCCATGGTCGAGGCCGCCGACCGCCCCACCAAGCAGCAGGCGCGGGAGGCGTCCGACCACTTCGAGCAGCTGATGGACAGCCCGTGTCCACATCATGGGTACCCCGTCAAGCATAAATACAAGGACTGCGAGACCTTGAAGCGCTTCATTTCCGGGGCTCCCACGCGGAGCAAGGGGAAAAAGCGCGACAAAGCACCAAATCCGAGGAAAGAAGGCGGACGCCGAGAGTTCTCGAACGACGGCTTTGCCTCATGATCTTGGTCGCAAGATACTACGCCAAACAAGCGGCGACTCAAGCTCGCACCGTGAAGTCCACAGTTGCTCCGCCGTGCCCAAATACCTTCGATGGTCGAGTCGCCGATCACCTTTGATCGGACCGATCACCCGACCATATCCCGCACCCGAGGCAATATCCGGCTGGTTATGCGCCCGTCGTGGGACCCAAGCGCTTGTCCAAGGTGTTGATGGACGGCGGCAACAGTCTCAACATCCTGTATGTTGATGCATTTGACGCCATGGGGATGCCTCGCTCGAGTCTTCAACCGAGCAAGGCGCCTTTCCATGGCGTCATCCCTGGCCACCAGGCCCATCCGCTCGGGCAGATCGACCTGCACGTCACCTTTGGGAGCCCGAAGAACTTCCGCACCGAGACCCTCACCTTCGAGGTCGTGGGGTTCCCAGGCTCCTACCACGCTATCTTGGGGAGGCCGTGCTACGCCAAGTTCATGGCCGTCCCCAACTACACCTACCTCAAGTTGAAGATGCCAGGGCCGCGGGGAGTAATCACCATGGCCGTATCTTTCCAGCTCGCTTACAACTGCGAGCAAAGCAGTTGTGAGCTCGCGTCGACGCTCATCGCGTCCACCGAGCTCGAAAACCTTCGGAGGGAGACCTCCGAGTCCGCCCTCGACTCCAGCAAGTCGGGGCACGGGACCATCCAGTCCGCCGAGGACACGAAGGAGGTTGCGGTCGATCCCCAGGATCTGGCCAAGACCGTGCGGGTCGGAGCCACGCTCCCTGCCAAATAGGAAGACGCGCTCGTCGACTTCCTCCACACCAATCGAGATGTCTTCGCATGGAAACCCTCCGACATGCCAGGCATCCCAAGGGAGGTCGCCAAGCACTCCTTGAACATCCGACCTGGCTCGAGGCCGGTCGCCCAACGCTTGCGCCGCTTCGACGAGGAGAAGCGCAGGATCATAGTAGGGGAGATTGCCAACCTTTTGGCCGCGGGGTTTATCAATGAGGTACGCCACCCCGAGTGGCTAGCCAACCCTGTTCTTGTAAAAAAGAAGTCTGGGCAATGGAGAATGTGTGTTGATTACACGGGCCTAAACAAGGCATGTCCCAAGGACCTTTTTCCATTGCCTCGCATCGACCAAGTCATCGACTCCACTGCGGGATACGAATCCCTGTCTTTTCTGGATGCCTACTCAGGCTATCACCAGATAGCGATGAAAGAGTCCAACCAGCTCGCGACTTCTTTCATCACCCTGTTTGGCTCGTTTTGTTACGTAACGATGCCATTTAGCCTGAAAAACGCGGGTGCTACATATCAGCGATGTATGCAAACGTGCTTTGAAGACCAAATCGATCGTAACATCGAGGCGTACGTCGATGACATTGTCGTTAAGACTAAGAAGGCTGACGATCTCGTCGCCGACCTAGAAGAGACTTTTGCGAACCTCCGACAGTTTCGCATAAAGCTCAACCCCGAGAAGTGCGTTTTCGGGGTCCCTAGAGGAAAGCTACTCGGCTTCATCATCTCCGAGCACGGCATCGAAGCCAATCAGAAAAACATCTCCGCGATCATGAAGATGTGCCCGATGAGCGACACGAAGGGGTCTAGAAGGCGACGGATACCTTGCGGCCTTGAGCTGCTTGTCTCTCGCCTTGGCGGCGCGAATGCCACTCTGTTTGCTCAAGAAGTCTGACCACTTCAGTTGGACCAAGGAAAGCGCAGGAAGCCCTCGACCGACTCAAGGCGTTCCTGACCTCACCCCCGGTGCTGGTCGTTCCAACACTAGGAGAGCTCCTCCTATACATTGCCGCCCACGACCAGTGTCGTTAGCGGCACTTTCGTTAATGGAGTGGGCGAAGAGGGCCGCGTACTCAAAGTACAACGGCCGGTCTACTTCATCAGCGAAGTACTCTCTGGGTCTAAGGCTCGATATCCACAGGTGCAGAAGCTGCTCTACGCGGTGCTCATCACGAAGAGGAAGCTGGTCCACTACTTCGACCGGCACCCGTCTCCGTGGTGACCTCCTCGCCGCTCGGCGAAATCATCCGCAACCGCGACGCGTCCGGAAGAATAGCCAAGTGGGCACTCGAGCTCAACGGCCACGACATGTCGTACGTCCCTCGGACGGCGATTAAGTTGCAGGCCTTGGCCGACTTCATCGCCGAATGGACCGAAGCCCAGGCGCCACTAGCGCTTGAAGATCCCGAGTACTGGACGATGTATTTCGACGGTCCTACACCAAGAGCGGGGCGGGTGCTGGGGTCGTCCTTGTTTCCCTGCTTGGAAACAAGCTCCGGTACGCCGTCCGACTACACTTCGACGCGACAAACAATATCGCCGAGTACGAAGCACTCGTCAACGGTTTTCGGATCGCTGTCGACCTCGGCGCGCGCCGACTCTACGTACACGGCGACTCTAAGCTTGTCGTCAACCAGGTCATGAAGGCCTCGGAACATCGTGACGCCCGCATGGCAGCATACTGCCGCGAAGTGTGCAAGCTCGAGGAAAGATTCAAGGGCTTCGAGCTTCACCATAGCTACCGACGCTTCAACGGTGAGGCCGACTACCTGGCCAATCTCGCCTCCAGCAGAGGATCGGTCCCGCCTGGGATTTTCGTCTCCGACCTCCACAAGCCCTCCGTCCGATTGGACTCGTCAACCGAGCAGCAAGCCGAAGCGCTCAAGGTGCGCTTCGCCCGCTCTTTGAATACGATCGGACCGGACTCCCAGTCGGGCCACAATCTGTTGATTGCCAACTCCATTGGAGAAGCCCTTCATCGGCCGGTACGACAGATGGATCGCTCCCGACGACCCAACCGAGACTTGGCGCCTCGCTCGGCGGGCGAAGTCCTTCGTCCTGGTCGATCAAAACCTCTACAAAGGAGCCCCTCAAGGTCCTCGAAATGCATTTTGACGGACCAAGGAAGCGGCAATTGCTTTCGACATCCACTGGAATCTGCCACCATGAAATATCATTATAATATAGGACGGAGAAAATAGGAATTGAGATTTGAGGAATGCTGTAGGAAAGAAGAGATATAAGAAAGAATTTTTTTTAAAAAAATTATGTATTTATAGATATAGAGATCCAAATTTAAAGAATATCGTTGGAGATGCCAAAAGCTACGCAGGGCCCGACGCGCAGAAACCTGGAACTCCTTTGTAAAAGCGCACGGGCTCGGCCATCGCCCCAAATATGCAGAGAGAGGAAAGGGAAGGCGAGAGACAAGGAAGAGGGCGAGAGAGCTCTGCTCTGCTCAGCTCCGCTTCGACTCGACGCCGGCCGCCTAGTTAGCTACTACCCCCCGCCCTTCCTCTCAACCTCTCTGCTTGTTCCCTCTGATTGATTGATGATCGAGCGGATGCGCTCGAAACCGGCAGCATTTGGGTTGGGGGGGTTTGGTTCTGTTCGGTTCCGTGCGGTGCGATTCGTTGGTAGATCAAACCGATGCGTTTCTTGTTCCTTGCCCAAGAATCGGGTGTCGAATTCGGATGCTTGGTTTCCGTGGAGTTGATTGCTAGTGTCGTTTGGTACATGGAATAGTTCCTGTCAGAGCATCTCCAAGAGGAGTCCTAAATAGGTTGTTAATTGTAATTATAGGGCTTTGATGGAAAAAAAGCACTCAACAGAGGTTGTATTTTGAGAAAAATTATCAAAATAGGTTTAGGACTCGGAGCCCTGTTGCTATATTTAGCAACTCTCCTCTCCGGCCCTAATGAAGGGATGAATGAAGGATTGGAGATTTAGGGTCTAATTGCTGGAGTCAATAGCTATTTTGGGTCCTAATTTTTTTAGTTTAGGCCCTATTTTGAGGTATAAGACTCTATTTTAAGGCTTAACTATTGGAGATGCTCTCACGATCTGTTGATTATCCTCCGATTCGATTTTATTTTATTTTTCTTCGAGAACCCCATTTGAGTCTTAGGCTCTGTTTGGGGAGTCATGCTGAAATTTAGCTACTTTTTGATTTCTTTGTCAGTAAGCATGTTGTGGCTTTTCTAGTTATGTTGTTTGGCAAACTAGCTGTTGTAGCTGTAACTTTTGGGGGCCAATCGTGCGAGGAGGTAACAACATAGCGAAATCTGATGGCGTCCGAGTGGGAGGTGACGAGGCGGAGGCGAGGTGGCAGAGGTTGAGAAAGGCGAGCAGTGAGGTAGGAGGTGGTTAAGCGAAGCCAAGATGAAAAGCTCCTCCTCAAGTGGCTTGACTTTTGGAGGTGCTTCTCTTTGTGACTTAGTTTCACTGCTGCTTTGTAGCCATCTTGTTGGGAGAGCTTTTGGCTCAAAGCTAAAACAAAGCTGAAGCACAGCTCTCCCAAACAGACCCTTAGTTAATGCCGGCTTTGTGTTGGCGTGGCATGGTTCGGGGTATTTGTATTTGTTCTTGTTCTGTCATCAAGGGTGCTTATTTGTGTTGAGGGCTTTGCGCCATTGACCATTTGTATCATGATGTCTCGCTGACATGCAAGCCTTGATGCTTTAGGTCCTATATGTCAGTCAGACACACGGGATTAATCATCAATTGTACCAATTAAAACATGGCAAATCATCAAATCTCCCTTTGTTATCTTTGTTAATTTGTTGGGTGGGGTGGGGGGTGGTTGGTGAGGTCTTTGTGCTGCGCTTCTCGTTGAGTCAGTAAACGATTTCAAGTCCGCTATATTTGGATAAGATCTTTCGCATAGCGTTCGTAACATGTTTTATTATTTGGCAACGAAATGTGAAGTTAGAATTAGTCGAGTTAGTGAGGCTAGAATCTAGACGTTGGTTGACAAGTTCCTGCAGGATTACTTTCTGATTTCTGAATCCATTACAGTGATGGAATGCACCAACTTAAAGAGGGTTTCATATAACCACTGGGATATGCCAATGGCGGTTTTGATGTTCTCTCCCAAATATTATTGTTTAATGGCTAGCATGAGTTATTTTGCTTTCTGGTACTAGCAATGTCTGATGCAATTGATGCTGTTTGATGTTTAGGCATTTGGGATTTACTTGTGGTTCCTCTAACTTGATGTAATCTTGCTTTCTGCAGCTATGGCAAACTCTCCTTCATCTTGGTCTGCCCCAGCCGTTGGGTCAACCATGGGCTCCTCTTCATCTTGGCCTGCCCCAGGCTTTGGGAAAGGCATGAGCTCCTTTTCATCTTCATCTTGGTCTGCCTCAGGCTTTGGGCAACCCATGGGCCTTTTTTCATCTTCCCCTGCTCATTTAATTTGGGGGAGTCCCACGCCTTCTTCATTGTCCATGCCATTTGGCTGTAAGCAGCCTTTCTTTCAACTAGCTCTCTAGTGCCTGTTTTCATCATCAGCTATTTGATTATGCTAAAGTAGATTTGATGGGTTCTTACATGGTTAACAATATCAATATCGAAAAAACGCTCGAAAATCGAAATTGCAAATTGGCAATATCCAGTCAAAAATGGTAAAAATCATCAAAAGCCAAAGAGTTCCAAAATCAAAATTTTTGAACCAAAAAAAAATCAAAAATTGGCGGTCGATTTTCACGAAAACCGAGTCTAACGATCGATTTTCATCGATCAATCAATTTTTTTTGGTGACTGATTTTTGAAGCGATTTTTGTTGATTTTCACCGATTTCGACCGGTTTCGCCGCATAAATTTTTCCAAATTTTTGAATTTTTTAATTGGACAAGTTTCTAATGTCGAACCAAATTTCGATATGGTCGAAAATTGCGATTTTTGAGGGATTTTCATCGATTTTTGAAACCTTGGGTTCTTATTTTTGGCAAGTTCACAACAATATGGTAGATGCAAGATCCTATCTAGAGGCAATCCCTTTTCCTGTTTATGTGTGCGTGTTTCATTTTTTTTTCAGATAGTACAACTTTAATTCTGTGCTACATTGCTTGAGGATGCCATCAAGTAGCATCCATGATTCTTCATTATTGGGTTTCATCAAAATCTCTGTGTTGATCATGGAATCAGTAAGTTGAATGAATTGCTGGAACCATGAAAGATTTAAAAGTCACATAATTTTTAAGTTCTTGACAAATAGTTTGTTTAGTTCATTTGATTATATTTTGTGATGTGATTGAATCAACATTCATATGGTGAGTTATTAGACCAATATATGGTTAGCAAAATTTACTGCAGAACTAGATCCTGAATTTGCTAAAATGTATCAACTCCGGTGGGTTGCATACGGCTACTGACTACTGAGGCATTTGTGGTGCTTTTGGAAATTTTCGTCAATATTTAGCAAGGATTTTTTTCCTTGTCACTTATAATTTATATAGTAAGTAGTTATGAAGTAGAGATTAACTTTTGATCTCCTCTTATTGAAACGACATGTGCTGAGGCTAATCAAGCTAGTATTACTTGACTGAGTTGGACTTATATTTAGGCTAATCAATAATGAAAGTTAGCGATCCACGTACGAGAACCATGATCTAAGATCGAAGGTTTAGGGGGTTTTATTGAATTTAATTGGGTTTTTTTCTTAGTCTATCCCAACCTCTTTAGGACAAAAGGCTTGGTTGGTGTAAGCCAGTATAACTGACTGAGTTGAACCAAACCATTATATTGAGTCTAAGGAGTCTTCCATAAGTTCTTGCAAGCTGTACTTTTGGATGGAGGTGGACCATAGATTACCATCTCTAGCGGGCTTCAAGAACTTCCTTTGGTCTCAAAAGCATGCGTTTTTAACTTTTCATGGTATCCAAGATACTCTTTGTTATTTTCTTCACGACACATTCATATGAGTTATGAAAGTAAAATATGATGGAGGTATTTCTGACAAAACAAGCCATATCGTTAACATGTAGCCAATTGAGATATTTATCAGGACATTATTTGTCAGAATTAAAACGGTTTGGCTGCATCCAATGGTGATATTCTATTGTGCGGAGGGAGCAACTGTTAGTGTATTCTTGGTACCTTTTTAATTCTTTAGAATATTTGGTAATGTCATTGTTTTCTAGTTTACTAGTTCTTTCCAGCATAATAGATATAATTCTAGATTTAGCATTTTATTTTGTACAGTTTTATGTCTATTAGATGTTCAGGCATCAACAGCTGATTTCTCGAATCTGATTTGATATTGCTTTATGCAGCAACAACAGGCCCATATTCTTGGCCTTCACCTGCCTTTGGGGTGTCATCTACGCAGCCTTCTCCTTTTGGGTCCTCTGGCTGTAAGTAGTGTGTTCCCTGCAATTTCTTTCTGTTTTTAACTTAATTTGTCACGTTCCTAGCTTCACATAAGTATGTTTGATGTAATCATTTAGATTTTCAGCTGTTATCACTATAGGACATGGTTTGATATTTAAATTTGGAGATGCATTATCAATGGATTTTTAAAAGCACTTTTGAAAACCTCTGGTTAACCCGGTCTTGATCGGTATTCTAAACTAGGGCCGGTTCATGGCTTAACTGACACCAGTTGATGCCCATGGCTAAAATGGCAGAGATATATTTCTACTTCTTATAGATGATCTAAATATCAAGTCTTCAAAAATCATTTTTGAAAAACTAAAACTCACCCAGAAAACCAGTTGGTTTTGCTAACTGACCAGGTAGCGGTTTTCCTAATGCAAATTGTTTGCTGAACCCAGCGAAAATCAGCAAAGTTTGGTCTTTTGTATTCATTAGACATTTATAGACTTCCTCGCCCTCCATGATGTCGCCCACCATTGTCCATAACCAATGTTCTAAATGGTGGTTAACTGTGAGCTTACCCACCTTTAAGCACTTATGTGCTATGATGCATGGATACAGATATGTCGACACGACACAACACCAACATAGAATTTGCCATTCCCAAAAATAACGGTACGGCAACATGGCTATATATATTTAAATAATAATAATGTACATATGTATTATTTTTCATTTTTCTATTTGTTTTTCAAACTGAAATAATGTGAAGTGTAAACTAAGAATATGTACCTTAACCTTTGCAACTTCACTTCTAAGTTGAGCAGGAATATGTACCATCACCTTAGGATATATCTTTAATCACCATTAGTAATTTTCAGCAAGTGCGCTTTGACTCTAGAGTAGATATTAGTGTCAACATATTTGCAATACTTATGTCTCCATTTCACATTTTCTTTGACGGACCACTCTTATCTAGAGTGTCAACATTGTCTCACAATGGAGGCTTGATGTTGGTGTTTTGCTCCAATCAAGTGGCTAGAGTTACCCATTAGGTGGCTGAGCTGGGCCGGACTATATCATCACATGTGTTGGATACGTGTAGATGAAGTTTTGAAGCCGTGTCGAACATTAAAATTATTTGTTTTTGCTATCTAATTATCCCATATGTGACCGTCGTGTCGAGTAGATAGTCGTTGTCATATCCGTGTCGGACACCGACCAACGTGTCGATGCTACATAGCTTATGTGGGTTAGCAGCCTTGATATGCAGAGCAGCTGGGCTACCATGAGTGCTTTGTGGGTGGATATGAGGGAGGCTACAGCGGCCATTATTTAGAACACTCAGTAAACAACTGGATCCTTGTTAGCTTGGCTTAAAAATAATTATAAGGTAACCATGTATAGCAAAGTACAATTTCTAGGATTCTATCTAGATACCAACGGATTTCACCTACTTGTCACCTGTGACTGGCTAATTGATCGGCAAGTTGTCAAACTTTAGGACATCAAGTTGGCAACTACTTAGCAATTAGCATGGCTTTTAATTTGATAAGTCCCATTTTACTTTGTTACCTTTTGCTTTACTTACATTTTGTGTTTTCCCATCTTCATTATGTAGGGGTGTCTGGAAAAGGAAGCAGGGTCTCTTCATATACCCAGACTGCTGATGTTGATTCTCCTAATTTGCATCTGCAATCAATTTCAGCAATGCCGGTATACGAAAGCAAGTTGCATGAGGAGCTTCGACATGAAGATTATCAGAGAGGAGACAAAGGTTATTAATTGAAGCATTCCCTGAACTTTAGACGTATTCTGTTGTTTAGCAAATTTGATCAGCTGAATGTGGATAATTTTGATCAGCTAAATGCCGATGCACACGCCGACCTCCCCCACCCATGGCCGCTGCTTCTCGCATGCGTCGTCTCAACCGAAGCAGAGGAACAGCTCATGTCGGCGCCGCCCACCTCCACCCCAGCCTCCACACCGCTCCTCAAGGTGGGTTTTATAACCTAATTTGGTTTGAGCCGCTCTGACTACACCAACTCCTACTCCAGCTCCACCAACTATCGAAGGTTTAGGGGTTTTATTAACTTTAACTGTTCAAATTTTCAAGATTCAGACTCTGTTCAGATCAGGCTTAATTAACTCACTAACCAAATCTACTGGGTTAATCACTAGAGCAACAAAATTCAGGTTAGCCTAACAGTTAATATACCAACCGAACCAGCATATTTATGACCGGACAGCAATAGCAAGAATGATAGCAGTATGAAACAGGTCACAGAGAATGCTGAATGAAGATCAAAGCTTATTAATAGTGAAGAACACTAAATACTGCAGAGCATTAACATGAAATAAAGCTAGCAGTTCAAGGCCAAACTTACAAAAAGTAATTGTTATGTTCATTAATCACCCATTTTCATCACTGAGCAATCACTAAGGAATCCCATAGGCGGCAATGAGAATAAGAGAGCAATCTGTTATACTCACAGAGGAACAACACTCAAAGCTGTTCAGAAAAAGGGCAAGGCGCGACAAATCGTCCCTAACTCAGAAATCCTATTGCCGCCGCAAGTGTCAGGGTGAATCCAGCAAGGACAACGGAGCTCCACACAAGAGACACTCCTCGTGTAGAGGTGAGCCTCAACTAGAGCTGCACAAGAACAATCCAGCAACCACTTCCTCCAGAGACTTAGCTCAAAACAGCCAAATCAAAAACGAGTCAAGATCTTCCTCAAGAGCCAGCAAAGAGCTAAGTTCTATGTGCACAAGAACAAGCTTAGGGCCGAGCCTCCTGCACACAAGAACAGCGCAGAACTGTGCTTCCTTTGCACAAGAACAGTGCAGAACTGCAAAGCCTTTTTCCCATGCAAAGCTTGATACAAGCTCACCAATCCGCTCTCAAAATAAAAAACTCAGAGGAATCGAAAGTAGAGAAGTTTCAAGATCTGAGAGATATTTCTGCTTTTGAAGACTTAATTATCGGGCTTTGAAATAGAGGAGGAAGAACCCCCAACTCAGACAGACTCCTCGCACCCACGCGACTCAGCGGCCTTGATACCGCCGAGAGCCATGAGTCGCTGCCTCATCTCGGGAAGAGCAAGGGCTTTTCTTTCACACCAGTAGGAAGACTAGTTGCTAGTCAAGAGGAGCCAAAGCAATTCTTGGCAGGGAAAACGACGGCCTTGGAGCCAACCGAGAGAGGAGAGGACCTCTCTTGCCTCCTCATTTGTTAGCCCTAATGGGCTGGCCGCTAGGCCCAGGAGCAAAACCGGGCCAGCCCAAAACATCTCTAGAATCAAGCAAAACATCAAATTTTGTCCACATAATCCATTCTGCCTCTACTGTTGCTGAGTCAAGTGCTACTAACTTAGTCTCCATGGTGGATCGTGTAAGAATAGTCTGTTTGGAAGACCTCCACGATACAGCCCCATCTGCTAGAGTGAAAACATAGCCACTCATAGCCTTCATGTTATCCGAGTCACTGATCCAGTTGGAACACTGAATCCTTCTAGGACTGTAGTATGATTATAATAGTGTATTCCCAAATTTATTGTTCCCTTTAAATATTTGATAACTCTCTCTAGTGGTATCCAATGATCATCTCTTGGGTTGGATGTATAACGACTCAACCTGCATATAGCATATGAGATGTCTAGTCTCGTTGCACTAGCTAAGTACATCAGGGAAGCAATAATTTGTGAATACCCGAGTTGGTCTTTACCTTGACCCAAGTTCTTTTTACGTTTAATATTTGGATCATAGGGTGTGGCAACAGGCTTGCAGTCTATAAAGTCAAAACGACTCAAGACTTTGTCCACATAATGGGATTGAGACAGAGTAATCCCATTCTCACCCTTTATAAGTTTGATGTTCAAAATCACATCAGCTTCACCCAGATCTTTCATATCAAAGTTCTGAGAGAGGAATGACTTTGTTTGATCAATTACATCCAAATTGGTCCGAAATAGTAATATGTCATCCACGTATAAATATAGAATGACACCTTCACTCCCTTTGAAACGATACTATACACATTTGTCGGTTTCGTTTACACAAAAGCCAACAGAAGTCATTGTACTATTAAATTTCTTATGCACTCTGTTTTCTCGTCCTTTTACCACGTATCCATCTAGCTGCTGCATATAGATCTCCTTATCCAACTCTCTATTTAAGAAAGCGGTCTTTACATCCATTTGATGTACCAGGAGATTATAAGAAGCTACCGGTGCTAAGAGCACTCGGATTGTGGGTAATCTGGTCACAGGAAAGTAAGTATCAAAATAATCTTGGCCCTCTTTTTGCGTAAAACTCTTAGCCACCAAACGGGCCTTATACTTTTCAATAGCACCATTGGGCCTGCACTTTCTTTTAAAGATCCATTTGCAGTCCACTGGCTTGCAACCAGCTGGAAAATCTACTATCTCCCAAGTCCCATTTGAGATGATGAACTGCCTCCTTCCAATACTCTGCATCTGGCGATGATGCATATATCTTTGGAAAACTTCGTGGTTCATCATCTACGATATAGGTGACATAGCCATCGCCCAAGGACTTATCAGTCCTTTGCCTCTTACTCTTTCTCAAGTCCAATTCTGGAGCTGTGTTATCCACACTAGGAGTAGAGTGTTCATAAGAACCACTAGGCGTGCTATATTCTTTTGCTCTTATAGGAAAAATATTCTCAAATAATGACGCGTCACACAAGACTCCATTACAGTATTTAGTGCAATGTCTGACACTTCGGACTTGACTACTAGAAATCTGTAAGCTGTACTCTCAAGCATAACCAATAAAGACATAATCTATAGTCTTTGGACCGAGCTTTCTTTTTTCAGTAGAGGTACGTGTACCTTGGCTAAACAACCCTAAGTCCAAAGAAAAGACAAGTTAGCTTTTTTCCCCTTCTATCCTTCATAAGGTGTAAACTCATGATTGCGAGACGCAACCTTATTTTGGACATAGTTAACTGTGAGAATAGCCTCATCCCACCATGAGTTGGCCATACCTGAATTTTGTAACAAAGCATTTACTGGGTCACAAATAGTTCGGTTCTTTCGTTCAACCACTCCATTGGATTGAGGCGAATATGATGGTGTAAATTCATGTATTATACCACTTTCTTCATAATATTGAGAGAATTCCTTAGGAATATTCCCCTCCCCGATCTGACCTTAACTTCCTTATTGTCTTTTCTAGTTGATTTTAAACTTCAGCCTTGTAGATTTTAAAATATTCTAGTACTTCATCTTTGGTTTTAAGTAAATAGATGTAACAAAATTTTGTTGCATCATCTATGAGAGTGAAGAAATACCTTTTGCCACCTTTAGTTATTATACCGTTCATTTCACAAATATTAGATAGTTATTATACCATTCATTTCACAAATATCAAAGTGGATTATATCAAATGGTAAGGTGTCCTTCCCTTAACTGTATGAAATGGTTTTCGAGATTGTTTTGGCTTGAACACACACCTCACACTTGCGATTTTTCTCCTATTTGTATTTAGGAATAATTTTCATCTTGCTCAACTGCTCAATGGCTTCATAATTAACATCAGAAAGACGAGAATGCCATAAATTATTGTTATTATCATAATATGAAGACTGAAAAATATTTACATTATTATTAAGAGTATAAATACAGAACATGCCTCCGCAATCATAGTCTTTTCCTAAGAACAAACCAAATTTGGGCAACACGATCTTCTTGGATTCAAAGACTAATTTTATTCCTTACTGGCACAACATTGACCCGCTCAACAACTTGCGAGTCATAGCAGGTATGTACAGTACGTCCTTAAGAACAAGTGCCTTACCTGAAGTCAACTTTAGGCATACTTGTCCTATCCCACGTACTACTGCTGCCACACCGTTCCCATCAGAATGGTTCCACCTTTCTGCACCCTGAAAAGAGGAGAAACATGTCTGATCAGTGCATATGTGTCCAGTAGCACCTGTATCGATTCACCTCTTAGAAGATGAATCTGCCATAAAAGCCAAAGGTATGTACCCACTAGTTTAAGTGCCTGCACCGGGATCTCCGATATCTGCAACAGTTAAATGCACCTGGGTCTTAACCGTCTTTTGTTGTTCAGGCAAAGGCCCTTTTCCCTATAGTTATGCACCGATTGACTTTATGGCGGGCTACCACAAAGCAAGCAAACAACTTCTATCTTCTTTTTCATTATTTTAGTCTTGACATTGTTCACAGGAGGTGGTTTTTTGATTTTCTTCATATTCTTGTTTTGGTTCTTATGCTAAACAAGATTAGCCTGAGCGGGTGCCTTCATCTCTCCTTAGCTATTTTTTCGACATTAATAGCGGCGGCCAGTTCTCCAAATGTCAGCCACTTCTTTAAGTGTCAACGGGCTGTGACAAAGTCACGCCAATAAGAAGGCAACTTAGCTAAGATGACATTTACTTGAGAACCCTCTGGAAGAATATACTCGTACTTACCTAAGTCTCGTACGAGGAGCTGTAGTTCATGTATTTGTTCCATGTGGATCTGCCTTCAACCATTTGGTAATTCAAGTATTTAGCTATGATAAATGACTCATTCCCATTATTGCTCTCGGCATATTTCTCATTGAGTTCTATCTAAATTTTTCGTGCCTTCATGAAATTCACATACACGTCGAAATTCAAGTATTAGGAAGGATTCGATCACTTTCCCATTACGAGGAAACCGACTCGAGTACGCTTGGTATCTAGGGAAGTTTGATATGTTGCGAAGATCAACACGTCGATAGACTACTTATCAAATACGATCTGGTATCCCAAACCGACTACAACTCAACTTGAGGCATATATGGCCGGAGCTGGGAGAAGACTTTTAGAGAGAGCTTTTACCAGAGGCAGCAATCAGGAGCCGACGGACTATGCTTCGTCAACCTCTAGTCATAGTTTAGCCATTACTTGGATCCAATCTTCATTGTAACTAGGGCTAGACAACTCGCTTTGTACTCAATACACGAATTTCATACATCATCCGCACAGGATGTAGGGTATTACTTCATCCGGGGGCCTGAATCTATATACATCGTGTGCCGTTGTCTTCCTGCTTGACTATGACACCGAAGATACCCGTGATCATAAGTTTATTGTTGAATTCTGACCTTCGACAAATCATTTTTCAAATTTTGAAAAACTGAAACTCACCTGGAAAACCTGTCAGTTTTGCTAAGTGACCAACTAGCAATTTTCCTGATGCAAACGGTTTGCTGAACCCAATGGAAATCAGCAAAGTTTTTCTTTTGTATTCATTAAACATTTATTATAGACTTCCTTGCGCGCTCCATGATGTCACCACCATTGTCCATAACCAATGTTCTAAATGGCGGTTAACTGTGAGCTTACACACCTTTAAGCATTTATGTGCTATGATGCATGGACACAAATACGTCGGCATGACACGACGCCAACATGGAATTTGGCATTTTTCCAAAAATACTAGCACGATGAAGTGGCTATATATATTTAAATAATAATAATATACATATGTATTATTTTCCATTTTTCTATGTGTTTGTCAAACTAAAATAATGTAAAGTGTAAACTAAGAATATGTACCTTAGCCTTTGCAACTTCACTCCTAAACTGAGCAAGAATAGGTATCATCACCGTAGGATATTTCTTTCAATCACCATTAGTAATTTTTAGCAAGTGCACTTTGACTTTAGAGTAGCTAATAGTGTCAACATATTTACAATATTTACATCTTCATCTCACATTTCCTCTAGACGAACCACTTTTATCTAGAACGTCAACATAGTTTCAAAATGAAGCCTTAATGTTGGTGTTTTGCTCCTCCCAGTGGCTAGAGTTACCCATTAGGTGGTGAATTGGCTGGGCTATATCATCATATCGTCGAGTACGTGTAGATGAAGTTTTGAAGCCGTATTGAACATTAAAATTATTTATTTTGGATGTCTAATTGTCCAATATGTGACCGATAGTGTCGAGTGGATAGTCATTGTCATATCCGTGTTGGACACTAACCAACATGTCGATGCTACATAGCTTATTATTTGCCATTATTTAGAACACCATCAGTAAACAACTGGATCCTTTTGCTAACACTTTCACCTCTATGACTGTCAGCCGTATCGAACACTTTTCACTTCGTGATGGCTAATTGACTGACAAGTTGTTAAACTTTAGAACATCAATTTGGCAACTACTTGGCAATTAGCATGGCTTTTAATTTGATAAGTCCCATTTTACTTTGTTACCTTTTGCTTTCATTTTGCTTACTTTACAAGATTTCATTATCTTACATTTTGTGTTGTCCCGTCTTCATTATGTAGGGGTGTCTGGAAAAGGCAGCAAGGTCTCTACTTATTCCCAGACTGTTGATGTTGATTCTCCTAATTTGTATCTGCAATCAATTTCAGCAATGACGGTATACGAAAGCAAGTCGCATGAGGAGTTTCGATATGAAGATTATCAGAGAGGAGACAAAGGTTATTAATTGAAGCATTCCCTGAACTTTAGACATATTCTGTTGTTCAGCAAATATGATCAGCTGAATGTGGATAATTTTGTGTTTAAAGGAAGAAGTGATACACTATTACATTTAACTGTGCCTAATTCCTAGAGGGAATCAGGTTTTTGCAATAAAGTAAACTAAAATCTTAGGAATGAGAACAACCTCTGAGAAATATGACATAAAAGTATCAAGCTTTGTCAATCAGGTTTTAAATACTTTGCAACTTTGTCATTTAGCATTTAACCTAACTTTCAAGGTTTGCTTGTTTTTCTTCGTAGTTGACATTTTAAGTATATAGTTGTACGTGCACGATCCGATCCGCATAGCAGGGGATGAGATAGGGCCCTTAACGTGGGTAAACGAGCCGTTGTCGGCTAAGCGCCTTGGGCATGTTTGAGCCACCAGGCGATTATCGATGGTAGCGCCTGATCTGCTAGAGACTTGGTTTACTCATTGCTTGGATGCATAAAGTGATACATGACATCCCTTTTATAGGATGGCTAACTTGGAGCCTAAGAAAGCAATATTCTAATCTATAGTAACTAATCTTATCTATAGTAACTAATCTTATCTATAATAACTAATCTAACCTAACTCTTGATTTCTTATTTTCTAAGCAATGCGGACCTGCCACTCTGATGCCCATGGTACTGTTCACGTGATCTTGTTCATGGGCTCGGTTGACCCATAACATTATTCCCTTGCTGAATCAACCTTGTCCTCAAGGTTGAAGTTTGGAAGATTCGCACGCGAGATGAAGCGTTGGGCCTTGATTCGGCGAGGCGTGGAGGTTGGAGATGCGATCTTCGATGGTCACCGTGGTAGGAGGATCGTGACTCACGATACCAAATTATTCGTGCGATCCGCGCGCATAGCAGGGGATGAGATAGGGCCCATAGCGTGGCGTAAAGCAATTTTTATTGTTGAAGCTAAGCGCCTTGGTATCTTGAACCGGCGGCCGATTATCGATGGCGGCGCTTTGATCGCTAGAGACTTGGTTTACTCAAGGGTTAGGTTAGATTAGTTACTATAGATAAGATTAGTTACTATAGATAAGAATATTGCTTTCTTAGGCTCCAAGTTAGCCATCCTATAAAAGGGATGTCATGTATCACTTTATGCATCCAAGCAATGAGTAAACCAAGTCTCTAGCAGATTAAGGCGCCATCGATAATCGATAATGGCTCAAGATGCCAAGGCGCTTAGCTTTATTAACAGCTCGTTACCACGTTAAGGGCCCTATCTCATCTCCGCTATGTGTGCGGATCGCAGTACGTGAACAATAGCTATCTCAATTTTCATCTGAAGCATCTTTTTTATCATATGAATATATTGCCTTATATAGGCTTTCTTTTGTACTTGCCTTATATAGGCTTTCCTTTTGTACCCACATATACATCTATATATTCTAGCCTATTAACCTCATGAAGAATACAAGTGCTATTCTTAACATGGTATCAGAGCCAAGTTTTTAGGGTTAAGGATTTTACCAGCGTTGCACTTGCGCCTTTTTCGGTAGCTCTTCTCGCCGCCAGCCCCTGGGAGGACCAATCTCCATTCCCAAGGGTGGCCACCCCGTCACTGTCGGCCGCCTTTTCACCTTGCAACAGAGGTTGCCAGCTCTTCCCATCGGCTCCTCTCGGCCGTCGCCAAAGATGAGCCCGTCGCCGTCATGGTGGTCATCGCCGCCAACTCCAAACTATTCGATTGAAGAAGATGGCCTCGACTCTACATTGATCGCCTCGGCTTCGCTTCGCGCTTGCCCACAATGCTGATGCACATGCTGACCTCCACCGCCCGTGGCCGCCGCTTCTCCCATGCATTGTCTCAGCCGGAGCAGAGGAACAGCTCGTGTTGATGCCACTCGCCTCCGCATGAGCCTCCGAACCGCTCTTCAAGGTGGGTTCTATAACCTGATCTGGTTGGAGCCGCTCCGGCTCCACTAACTCCCACTCTAGCTCCACCGACTCTAGCTTCGGATGTAGAAAATGGCTTCTCCACCAGCTTCAACCAGCTCTAGATCGGCTTCTTGGCCCAGCTTCAACATATTCACCTAGCTTTGGCTTCACGTGTGAGTTGTGCTTCTATGGCTTCAACTTTTACTACTTCAGCTTCTCTGTTTTCTATGGTTTTGGCTTCTTCAGCATCTTTGGTTGCTAATATTTTCGAGCTTTTGCCGATGGCTGCTGCTAGCAGTTTGGAGTTCATCCCACTCCCTCAACTATCATTGGGCTTCTCCTTGCCTTGGACGCCGCTGATGAGCTTTACTTTGACGCCAACATGACTTTCTTTGCATCAGGCGTCGCCGATGAGTGTGTCTGGCTATTGCTGCTACTAGTATTTCTAGTTATCTTTTGAGTATCTTCTTTCTTAGGTTTGTTGCTTCTATTGCGTCTGTCGGGACCCAAATATGCAAATCTGGATCCTCTGTATATTCTACACTAGTCCAGGATCACGCTAGTGTGCACAGGCATAACATATATGATACCACAATCATACTCAACGATAACATAAATAAGACTTCATCAAATTAAATATAAATTGTTTAATGACCTTATGGTCTACCTTACATGAGTACGCCACATAGGGGTAAGATTGAAAATAAATGAAATAGCAACAAAAATAATTTATTCATAGAAACCCTTCAATCTGTCATAGGTAACTAACAAGGTTCTTGTGCATAGAATGCAAGTCTATCATACTATATGCATGACTTATTCAAAAGGAATGGCTTACATGACTATTTTGCAATAAACATCATTTATGACATAATAGCATAAATATATTGAAAAGACAGTAAAACAAATAATAAATAAATTTCTCAGCAATTTCCCAAATAACAACCTTTAACCAAGTTCCATACTTCCATATCCATTTCCACATTTATCTTATTAAAATCTAACCCTTGACTGTAATCACCAAACAATGCTTAATACCTCGAGTATGGCTATTCGAATAGGTTTGACACTCTGTAGAGGTTATACACTTTACTCACAAGACAATTATACACCACAAAGGCGAAAGATCATAACAAAGCCTTTCCAATGTCCTGTCTATGGCCCCCTTCGCGCCATGCAAGTCTACCTGTGCATCTGAAACCCACACCACCACGACAGTACCAAAGCCTAGACATAACAAATTAATCAACTAGGTCTGTCACATACCAGACGTGTGTTTGTATGAATGACTCAGTTCAAAAACTTGCAAGGTTAAGTCATTAATTGACCATGGTAAGACTAACAAAAAATTCACCATTACCAAACCATCAATAACTATTATCAAAAATAATGTGACCGCTCAAATGCTACATTGGCCCACCATAAAGTCACAACTCTTGCCACTTGTTGCAGTCTAAATCATTTTACCATCTCTCTTGATTACCATCCACCACGTGCCATCAGCAGCATTGCCTGACGACTAGGGGTGTAAATGGGTCGGGTAATACCCGACCCATACCCATCTTAGGTGAATTTTTACCCGAAAAAAGCAGTGCGGACGGATTCGCAAAGCTATCGGGCACTACCTGACATCTTGAAGGTCGAATGCACGGATGGTTGATACCGGAACATCGGATCGAATATGGGTACCTACTAAATGTTAAAGTCGGTGCGATTCTGACAAAGATAGCACTTGTAGGATTTAGTTAAAATAGTAAACCATCTCGAAAAATTATGAAATTTTTCTATAAATACTAGATAAAATATAGAATCTAAGAAAAATACTAAACCATGTAGAATGATGAGATAATAAATTATTAAAATACAAAACCCTCTATGAAGCTAGCATTGACTAGTAAAAAATAAGTTGATATTTGTATTTGCGTATTTGCAAATAAAGTATTCTAAAACTATAGAAACTTAATTATGAGCATATATGGTTACTATAGGCATGTACTTAAGCCGTTTAAAAAGTCCTATGGTTGCATACATTGCATAAATACGTGTAGTTGCACCATGCATAAATACCACTAAGGAGATTCTTGCGCTGCTACGTCGCATGGTTGCCTCTGCTCCGTCAAGTTCTGCTACTTAGTCTTCTAGTGAGAGACCATCTTCCTCATCAGGTATCACACCATGAATTCTTGACTCTGGAGCTTCTTTTCATATGACATCTGATCCCACGAGTCTCCATTCCATTAGTCCTCTTGCTGCTCCTATCATTGTGCTGACCGCAGATGGTACCTCTCTTTGTGTTGCAGGACGCGGCACACTTTTGTTTTCCTCTTTTCATGTTCCTGTTGTTTCTCATATTCCTAAACTAACCATGCAGCTTATATCCGTTGGCTAGCTCACTGACCATGTATATCGTGTTATCCTTGATTCTGATCTTGCTGTGTTCAGGATCGCCAAACAGGGTCTCTGGTTGGTATTGGCCCTCGCCGTCGTGACTCTCAGCGCCTCTGGGAGCTTGATTGGTTTTATCTTCCTTCCGCTGCCTCTGCCAGTCTCGCCGTCTCCTTTACTGCTTCTGTCTCCGTTGCATCTTCTACCGGGTTGTTTGCTCGGTGGCATCACCATTTAGGGCATCTTTGTGGGTCACGCCTGTCTTCGTTAGTTCGTCGTGGTCTTTTAGGGCTTGTGTCTGGTGATACCTCTTTAGATTGTGCGGGTTGTAAGCTTGGTAAACAGCTACAACTCCTCTATCCTTCCAGTGAGTCTGTATCCCAGTGTCTCTTTGATCTTATTCATTCTGATGTTTGGGGTCTAGCTCCTTTTGTTTTAAAAGGAGGTCATAAATATTACATTCTTTTTATAGATGATTTTTCTCGCCACACTTGGATATATTTTATGTCTTCTCGTAGCGAGGTTTTATCCATCTATAAGAATTTTGCCATTATGATCTGTACTCAGTTTGAGTGCTGACTCAGCAGGGGAGTATCTGTCCGGTGTCCTTTGTGCTTTTCTTGCTATGCAGGGCACTCTCTCTCAGTTTTCTTGTCGTGGTGCTCATACTCGGAATGGTGTGGCTGAGCGCAAGCATCGACATCTTCTTGAGACAGCTCGTGCTCTTTTACTTGCTTCCGCTGTTCCACCTCATTTCTAGGCCGAGCTATTTCCACTGCCACTTGATAAATATTCAACCTTCCTCTGCTCTTCAGGGTGACATTCTGGTGGAGCGTCTTTGTGGCATACCTCCTGATTACTCTAGTCTTCGCTTCTTTGGGTGTGTGTGCTATGTCCTCTTTGCACCTTATGAACGCACCAAGCTGACTGCTCAGTCTGTTGAGTGCGTTTTTCTGAGATATAGTGCTGAGCACAAGGGATATCGCTGTTGGGATCCTGTTGGCCGACGGATGCGAATCTCCTGGGATGTTACTTTTGATGAGTCTCGTCCCTTCTACCCTCGTCCTTCTTCCACTTCAGCATCTCTTGTTGAGCCAATTTTTTTCTTGACTTTTCCTGATACTCCTATTGTCATTTTTCCTTCTCCACAATTGGTCTTCTTTGCCAGCCTCTCCATAGGAGTCTTCACCTCCTGTGTCTTCTCCACCTGTTTCTTCTAACATTGTTCCTTCTTATCCTCTCTACTATACACATTGTCAGCGAGTTGAGGATTCTTCTGATGTGTTATTTTCTCCTGTTGAGTTCTCTTCTTCCGTGCCTCCTCGCTATGCTCTTCGCGATCGTCAGTCTATTTGTCCTCCTAAGCGCCTTGACTGTGCTGGTGCTATTCTTGCCAAGCCGCCTTCTTACCGTGAGGCTGTTATTTATTGGGAATGGCAGCATGCGATGGAAGAGGAGCTTGTTGCCCTTGAGCCCATTGGCACGTGGGATCTTGTGCCCCTTCCTCCACGTGTCCGTCCCATTACTTGCAAGTGGGTCTATAAGGTTAAGATTCGCTCTGATGGTTACTCTTGAGAGCTACAAGGCTTGTCTCGTGGCACGTGGTTTTCAGTAGGAACATGGTCGTGATTATGATGAGACTTCTCATATGACCACTGTTCGCACACGTCTTGCTGTGGCTTCTGTTCGCGAGTGGTCTATCTCTCAGCTTGATGTCAAGAATGCCTTTCTTAATGGTAAGCTACATGAGGTCTTTATGTAGCCACCACCGGGGTATTCTGTTCCTGAGGGTATGGTTTGTCGTCTTCGTCGCTCTCTTTATGGGCTCAAGCAAGCCCCTCGTGTCTGGTTTGAGCATTTTTCTTCTGTGGTCACTGCTGCTTTCTTTTCTGCTAGTGATCATGATCCTGCGCTCTTTGTTCACACTTTACCTTGTGGACGGACTCTTCTTCTCTATGTTGATGACATGATTATTACTGGAGATGATTCTCAGTATATTGCCTTTGTAAAGGCATGGCTCAGTGAGCAGTTTCTCATGTCTGATATAGGTCCTCTACGCTACTTTCTTAGTATTGAGGTCTCTTCTACACTTGAGGTCGTCTTTCTATCCCAAGAGAAGTATATTCAGGATCTTCATGATCACGCTTCTCTCACTGATAAGTGCATCGCCGAGACTTCTATGAAGCTCAGTGTTCACCTTCGACCTACTGATGGTGAACCTCTTGAGGGTTCTACTCGCTATCGCCACCTTGTTGGGAGTCTTGTTTACCTTGGTGTCATCGTCCTAACATTTCATATCCAGTTCACATCTTGAGTCAGTTCGTTTCTGCCCTAACTTAGCTCCACTATAGTCGTCTTCTTCGTGTTCTACGATATCTTCGTGGAACTATCTCTCGTCGTCTTTTCTTTCCTCGCTCCAGCTCTCTCCAGCTTCAAGCATACTCCGATGCTACCTGGGCTAGTGATCACTCTGATTGTCGGTCTCTTTCTACTTATTGTGTTTTTCTTGGTGGTTCTCTCATTACTTGGAAGACTAAGAAACAGACAGTAGTTTCTTGTTCCAATGCTAAGGTCGAGTTGCGAGCTATGGCTCTTTTGACAGTAGAGGTTACTTGGCTAAGGTGGCTACTTGAGGATTTTGGTGTTTCTGTTTCTACACCTACTCCTCTTTTATCTGACGGTACAGGTGCTATTCATAACAAACGTCGTGTTTCTATCTATTCCTCTTAGGATTGATTTTCTGACTCTATATTTGTGTCGGCATTATCATCTTCTTTGTTGTACTATCAAATGGGAGATTATTTGATTTTTAACACATTTTCCAAGAGTTGGATGCTATGACAACAAATTGAAGACTAGGATTTTGGATTTTCCCTATTTTACTGTCAACCCTTCTAAATGCAATGCTATTGCATATGCTTTGCATTTGAAGGGGGTATTAAGGAATATATTGCCTTATATAGGCTTTCCTTTTGTATACGCTTGTACATCTATATATTCTAGCATATTGGCCTCATTTTTTAATACAAATGTTATTCTTAACATTTACAACTTATAGCTAAGTTCACATGTTCACCAGTCGCCACTCTAACATAGCTTCTAGGTTTTATTCATTTGTGTTTGTATTTGACCTTCTTCACAACTTATTAGAATCATAATTTATTTTTGACCGGAAAAGCGGTAGGGGAGGCTCCTACTGCGGTATAAATATTATGAATATGTAGCATCATAATTATTTTTTTGAGGTTATTTTGTGTTTGAATATGACAAATTGAACTGCCAATTTGAATGAGAATCTTGTACATTTCCAATATTTATGCTCGGTGTTTGGATTAATGGAGTATGCATTTATGATGATTGATGGTTAATATTTGTTGTATCTTGTATTTCTGTATTGTGCATTTAAGTTTTTTCTTTTCTTTTCTTTCTACTAATCTAGATTTGTGTACTCTCCAGGAGGTGTCATTCTACAGAAAAGCATAGTTACTTCAGTTGCTGTACTTCCCATGCACGCATCATCATCTGTTGCAGCCCCAGGTGGTTTGAACAATTCAGGTCCACCATCTTTCAGTTTGAAGCCCCAAACACATTTCAGAGTTCCATTTCCAGCAGCTGTTGAGCAACCATCCGCAGAACTGCAATCCTCAACACAAGGTCTCAATTGTACTTCCAACCCATTTTGGCTGCCCTTTACAGGACCCTGGTCATCATTATCATCTGCAAATCTACAATCTTCAACACAAGGTCACAATTGTACTACCAACCCATCATTTTCACATCCATTCCTGGCCTCAAAGCTAGTATCCATAGGAACTCAATCATCGCCTTTATTTCCAACCTCTTCTGAGCATCCACACTCGGGGTTGCAAAATAATGCCTCCACCTATTGTCCTATCTCACTTCCCACACCTTGTACTGCACATGGAGGAACTTTATTTGGTACAGCTGCACAAACAACTTCAGCAACTACATCATCTACTGTAAGTACCCTATAACCATAGTTACCAGAAACATGGTTCGTCCCAGTTGCGGTACGTAATTCGGGTTCATGGTTCACCATTTTTTTTTCTAATTTTCACTACAAACACGAACCCTATACCTAAACCGGTTCGGGTTTGATGAATCCGGTTTACAACTCATGGGGGTTTGTAGCGAATCCGGTAACTATGCCTATAACATGGTTCATTTGCGAGCAAAGAAATCGGAATATGTGATTTCTAACCATTTATCAACGTGTTGGTTGACAACAGGCAACTACAGAATCATTTAGTCCAAGCTCATTTCCTGCTGCTACTCAACTTGGACGAAATTTATTCAACCCGTATTACTCAAGCTCCTTTTATGCAACTTCTACTGCATGTCGGGCAAATGTATCCAGCAACTCAGCAGCATATACAGCTTCTGCAGATGCATCTTCTACTGTAAGTATTTCTAATAGATTTTGCATTACAAGGAGTTGGTATGCATGGTTCTTATCAATTGTATTTGTTTAAAGCAGCAGAATAAGTTCAGTCAAAACTTTTTCCCTGCAACATCTACCCCTCCTGGAGGAAGTTTATTCAGCCTTTCAGTTGCCCATTCAGCACCAGCTCCATCTCCAGATGTTCATTGTACTAGTGTTAAGTATCCCTGAATGACTGTTTTTTCCTGACTTTCTGCTTTTATATCTGATAGATCATCATGTTTGCAGATAAATGTTGATTATCCCAAGAATACCATAGACTTGCTACTTCCGATTGACATTAGACTAGTAAGGATTAGATTTTCTTCAAGGAATTATGGTACTGGAAGTCTTGCTTCACAGGTACAGAACTAAATCTCCGGAGTCCAGAATTGTGTTTCACGGTAAAATGCGTGGCTATTTCAACAATAATAACCTGGGGCTACATTTGTGGCTTCAAAATCATGTTGGGGACATGCTCACACGCATGGTCTCAGTTATTTAGAATGAAATGCTACTGTTCTTTCCTCTGTTAATTCTGACTATCCTATAATAATATGCCCATCCCCTTTTTCATAGTTTCCTGGTCATGATGACGATAAAGCTTCAACAACGCCCATTTCTTTCTTGATCAATCCTGGAGATAATCAAGAGCTGACTATCAAATCAATGGAGCAGCCTGGTAAGACACACACTGGGAAACAGTCCAGTTCAACAGGTGGATCTTGCCTAAATGATCTAAGGGGTAATGTTTGAATTTCTTGCCCTCTGATACTAGTATATTTTTAGATCTTTGATGAAATAAGCTTTTGCTGCATCATACTGTTAATTTGTTTAACCGGTTACTGACTAACATGGTTATGATGAAGAATCTTAAACCCAAAATCTCCTATGACTAAATAATCATTGTTATCTATATTTAGGCTACAGAATTTTCATGTCAATTCCCCTTTTCTGACATGTAAGAATATCTCAAAAATGGACATGCTTCATCCTATTGCAATGCCTGGTTATACATATTGATTTCTAGTTACTGCAGGTTGCAGCAAAGTGAGCAACAGTGCTACTTGTCAACCATCATCAGGACCTGCTGAGAATCAGGAGAAGAATAGCAGTGATGTTCACCAGACACAAAGATCTCCACTGGCTGCTCCAGACTGCAAAGTGATCACTGCGAGTGTGCTGCCTCGTCTCTACAACGCCGATTACTACACCGTGCCATCAATTGTGGAGCTTGCCGTGCGAGAGAGTGATGAGCCAGGTTATTGCTCCCATGTGAAGGATTTCATAGTCGGCAGGCGTGGCTATGGTAGTGTCAAGTTTGATGGAGAAACTGACGTGAGAAAGCTTGACATCGCATCCATTGTGGAGTTCAATGACCGTGAGGTTATTGTCTATAGAGATGAGAGCAAGACACCGCCTGTGGGGCAGGAACTCAACAAGCCCGCAGAAGTCACTCTTCTGGATGTGAAATGCATCAATCAGAAGACTGGGTTGCAGTTCACAGAGGGGCCGACGGTCGACAGATACAAGGATATTCTGGTGCAGTGGACCAAGGAGCACGATGCAGAACTTGTGTCATTCGATGCGGCGAAGGGAGAATGGAAGTTCAGGGTTAATCATTTCAGTCAGTAGACTCTCTTATATTAAAATTTCTGCAATCAGCAGGCTTACTCCTCTAGTCCTCCCACTGGTAACAAGGTTGCCTTAGAAAAGTTTATGTACAAATTTGGCTCTATATCTTGTAGCGAGTTTGGTGTTTTCGTATTTAGGCATGTTGGATGAAACATTTTAGGCATTTGGAGTAATTAAATCAACTGTGCTTTTGTGGCATATTTTCACATTGGTGCGGTTTCAAGGTTGACCTTTTCAAGTGGGACATCGGGAGTGAGCTTATGTTATTAATGAATACGTTGATGTTGTCATTTGTCAGTTGCCTATAGTATTCTCGCTGTGGCAAAATTGATTTAATCGGAACCTTGGAGATAAGAAATTTGATTGTTGGAATTTGCTTGATCACGAGGGGTAGAAATATTTTTTTTTCTTCAAAAAAAGGAGGAAAAATCGGATTCAAATGGTTTGCTCTCTGATGCTTAGTTTATGAATCTTTTTTTTTTTTTACATTGAGATCAGAGTGAGAGTGTTAAATTAGCATGGGGATTAGCAATTGTGACCATTGTACCTGATATTGACGATCAGTGTAGGATACTGGAGTTTTCTCATTCATTTCATATAGGAATCGGACAGTTGCTACTGTGTTTGTTTTGAACAAGGTTTTAAATTGTGATTTTCGTGGCTTCACGGTAAAGTCCCCAAAAAGCTATAGAAGCTATCGTCGGCTATCGTAGAAGTTATCCTTCAGCATGGTATCAGCATTAAAAAATAAAAATATATATATATAATATAAGTCATCTCCAAACAAATCATAAAAAGACCAAAATATGAGTAAAGCTCGGAATCAACAAATATACTAGAACATATCTAAAGACCATAAATAATAATTATATCATAATGTTCTTAACAACGAGTATTGAGAAATATGAATGTTGGAATATTGAAAAGGGTGAGACGATGTCTTTTACTAGGTTTTTTATGGTTTAGACTTATAAGAGATGTATTTGAGCCTTTTAATAATATTGATTTAAAATATAGGTATCTATATAGAATAGTAGAGTTATCGCTAGCTACAAATTACATCAAATAGTGGAGTTATTGTTACCTATAGTGCTTGTAACTAATATAGCGGAACATCGGCCAATAATCTTATTTGAGATCTAAGAAAGCTATAGCGCAGCTATAATATATAGGACAAGCCTTTTAATAATGTTATATTTGAAAAATGAGTATCTATATAGGATAGCAAATCTATTACTAACTACAATCTATATCGAATAGCGGAACTATTCCGTAACTTCGCGTTTGGTATCTAGAACATTGGGTTTTAACGCTTTCTCCTGTGCAACACAGTAGGAACCTATCATATATAATGTCTTCGTACTAGTTACACGCCATGTCTGCAGTGGATAAATTTCAAAGGCTTTGTAGCGAAACCGGACGGTCCAAACTGGTTTTCTCAAGGTTACCATCCGGACCGCCCAGGGCCTGGTCTGGTTTTTTCCGGTTGGAGTGCCAGGTTAGTCCGAGTCTGATAACTATGATTCGTGTAGGAATCGAACGGTTTCTTTTGAAACTTATCCATTGCAAACATGGCCTGTAAATAGAATGAAGATTTGATATTACATGATAGGTCCTTACTACGTTGTACTGGAGAAAGCGATAAAAATAGACACAGTGGAAAATTGCAATGCACCGTAACCATACAGGAAAAAGGTAGCTTCGAAAGGGATTGACGAGGATAGCGCGACACACTTTCATGGGTTCATGTGGAACATGGCGATGCTTCATGTCAAGTCACGGGAGCATTTTTTTTTTCTGGTTTTGGTCAAAGGATCCCCAAACGTCTTGATGCTACCTTACGACTTTGGAGTGAAAGAGAGTCGTAAAGTCCTTGGCTTATCGGAACTTGGCCTCCGTTTGATGTAAGAAGGCTAAGCAGAGAATTTTGGAACTACTTTTGTATCTATGGGACTGTTCATTTAAACTCCGAACATAACACTAGATTCATTGTAGAACATTCTCCGAGTAAAGGCAAACCTTGGTTTCTAGAGAAAACATTACGAGATTTTGGCGGGGTCTGAACCCATGACCTTAACTGTAATCATGTTTCTTACCAATTGGACTACCAAATATAACATTATATGTTTTGGTTATGCAACATAAAAATGTTAAAAATGTAAATTGTGATACGTATTTAGTAGTTTTGGTTCATATAGACTGTATGCAACATAAAACTGTTAAAAAATAAACTGTATGCTATTGCCTATTGGCTTCCACTAAGAAACCAACAGCTATAGCTAGTTTAATACACAAACAGAATCCCTTTTTAAAAAAATAAAAAAATAGAGTCAGTTTCAAACACATTACATGTGTCCTCCCAAAACACCACTCACGCTACATACATGTCTACTGTACACGCTAAAAATTTTGTCGAGACTTCGGGACACCATAGAGTAAGGACACATGATTTACCACTTAGCGCACACGTGCATGTGCTCTCCAATTAAATAAGACACATTAAACTAGGGGCAAAAACAAGTTAGATACACGTGGATATTGCTCTTTTCGTATTTTAATTTATATTTTTTCGGGTTAATCGGATATGGATGCAAATCTGGGTTATTTGAGATACGAACACAGGACAAATAGGTGATGGATTCGGATCAAAAATAAATAAAGATATACAGATAATGCACGTATATATAGTAATATATGTTGAATCAAACCATATGAGTACATGACCATAATAACAAGTTACTCCCTTCAGTCACAAATAGTTGTCGTTTTGGACATAGATGTTGTCAAACTTTCAAAACTTTAATTGTCAATATCTTTCAAAATATTTAAATTGGATACGTGGAAAATCATATGTTTAGATTTATCTCGGAAAGTGCTTTCATAATATTATAATTTTATTGGGTTTTAGAAATATATTATAATAGAAATTAGTGATCAAAATTGTGTTTTGGAGACTATATCGATGCCCAAAACAACAACTATTTATGACCAAAGGGAGCATATATCAATCAAACCCAATATACATCATAGAAAGCATATGCTACTTGAGAATCAATAGAACCAACTAACTATCAAGGTAAATGGGTTGTCATAGAAAATATGAAATAAATGGGCTAGGCATTGCTGGATATCCAAATTGAAAAAAAAACGATATCTGAATTGAAAAAAATCCGATATCTGAATTAAAAAAATCCGATTTTCGGATCCCAACCCTATTTACCGGATATTGATAGCTCTGAATATGATTCTGAATCAGAATTTAAGTATCTGAATTACTTCTTGAATCAGACCGAATAGTCAAATTCCTTCCTATATCTGGTCCCGATCAGCAGTAAATATCCGGCTCGTTTTCACCCTGCTTCGCATCCTAGGGATCAAACCTAGGTGGTGGGAGCTAGCACCGTCACTTCTAATACCAGGTTATTGGCCCCGGTAGGTGGTTACCCCATGTGTTGTGACAGGACAATAATACACACAACGGCAATCACTGGATTAAAGCGGGAGCAATGTATATGAAACTATGAATACGATGTTTTGTTTGAGATGTATGACTACTTGCCCTCTAGAAATAAATTCGAACGAACATTTGATCTAGTGCCATCGACAAGTACGGTATTTTTTTTATTCTGCCACTATTTTTTCCCTTATTGGTTCGATGCCATTGTTTCCCACAACTTTTTTCAGAAAATGCATTTTTCAGTTAATTTGTTTGATAGTGACTAATATACCCCGCTTCGCTTTTGACCTTCTTCCCCTCCCGTGCTCTCAGTCTAATCTCCATTTACTGCTACATTCTGTGCTCAAGCATCCATATATTTAGGAATTTCTACTCATACAAAGGAGAAAATTGTATTGGATGATCTAAGCTTATAACCAAAAAAAAGTGCCACTTAGGTTTTTAAATTGGAAATCTGTACAACTTAGGTTTGGATTTTTCAGTTAGCTAGAAGTGTAGATGCAACTGTGGAATAAAAGGTATATCCAATGTTGATGTGAACCATCACGTGAACCAATAATTACCTTATGGGTCTTCCATCTAAAAGATTTTTAAGGCTTTCACGCATTCATTCGACAAGCAACACTTTTAGCCAACCAAAAATCATGATACCCCCAACTTTCCACATGGAGTACCTATATTATAAAGGATCCACATCACCTTTGCAGGCCCATCCCACACTCACTTCAGGACTGGGCATATCTTCTTAACAAACAATCCCTCTGTGCAGTGCAGGTTTGAAATCTCTAAAAATCTAAAAATATTTCTATTATTTTTATAAAATGTCTCAAAAATTCGGTTTTTCAACAATTTTTCATGAATGATGATATTATTAAGGGTTATTGACCCAAATCCAGTAAAAATCGATCTTCAAAAGTCAAAATCCAGTCAAAATACCAGAGATTTCGGCACACTTTCACCGAAATTTCTAAAATTGCTATAGCAATTTGATTTCTTTAATTTTTTATCCATCTAGGATTTTAAATCTTGTCCTCGGTCGAAATCTAAAATCTCGAATGAAATTTCTGAAATTTCACCTAGATTTTGAACTATGCTTCCATGTAAACTCTTCAAAATCACGTATAAAAGTTTTTTTAAAAAAAATTACTACATATAGGGGAAGGAATATTCTATAACTCAACAAAATTTCAAGAGTACTAATTCACATAAACATATTTACATTTGTCACATGAAAATAATATTAGTGGATCTTTCATCAATGTACTTCCATGTCATTAAGTGTTATATACTTTTCAGCAACATATAATTTGAAAGAAGTAACATCTACATCTTTTTAAAGATCGTGTCAAAATCCAAAACAGCATCTATTTTGTTGTAGAGTCAAAACTTGCGATGATATAGTTGACCTAATTAATTTCCAAGACAAATGGGTTAATTTTCAAGCTTATTTAAACAAGTTAATTTTGAAGTCAGCTAACTTAAGTGATGTATACTTCCATAAAATCATACAGGAAAAAGGAAAAGTTTTGAAATAGACTAACTTTAAAAACTACAAGGAAAAAAGTCTATTTTTTAAACCTTAAGCCATAGCGCGAGAACTGATAAGATGCTTGGATCCACTCAACCACGTACTCATTCAAGAGCTCCTTGAAATGATGGGGCAGTCACCATTTTAGCTACGCACCTAATTAATCTTCCATGTTCCAAGCACGTGTGTCGGACAATGGGCATGAGAGGAAAATTGACGACAATACGTAATCAAATCTGGCAGGCAGAAGCGTAGAAAATGGACCTAATTAAAATTCCTTTGGATGAACATATGCCATGAGAGGGCAACTTGGATCCGGCATGCAGTCGTTGGGTTCATTGAAAGCTGCTTTTCGCGTAAAATATTGCAGGAGTATTTAAATATCATATTAAGGGGCATAAAGAATAGGATATATATCTCGACATTCGGATGTTTTATTCTCCCAAAAAAAACTACAAAAATAGTAATGAAAAATTCCCATGCACTACCCATGTACATACATCGAATCCAACAACTAGATCTTCCACTGTAATGTTCCCTCTCAGCCAAACAATTCTCTGGCAAAGCACCGAAGCAACACCCTACACCCCCGACGAAAAAATTCCTACACAAACAAACGAGTTCCATAGAAGTAATTCTCTCCTGAAAAAGTTTTCTTTTAATTGTTAGGAGTCCTTCTGAAAAGAGTAATAGGGTGATTAATCACCACTGGGCCTTCCTTCTAAATGATTGGTGTAATAAGTGGGAGATGTTGGAGCTGAAAAACTCTACTAGATCCTTCACTTGGTGTAATAATCAGAAACAGCCTATTATGGCTGCGCTTGATAAGATTTTTGTGACAACTTCTTTTGATCATAAATACCCTGGGGCTATGGTTAAGGCTGGCTCTAAAGCAAGTAGTGATCATGTTCCTTTAATCTTAGATCTCGGTGTTGTGCAAGGAAGTAAGTAGAAACCTTTCAGGTTCGAAAAATGGTGGCTTAGTAATCCTGATTTTATTAAGGTGGTTGAAAAGTCGTGGAATTCTCCTTGTTTTGTAACAGATCCTTTAGAGATCTGGCAATTTAAAATTAGAAATCTGAGGAAAAAGATTAGAGGGTGGGAGATAAATGTCAATTCGGATATGAGGAGATATAAAGCTGAGCTGATTAGAGAAATTGATGTTTTGGATACAAAAATGGAATCTGCTACCTTAAATAATAATGAAGCAAGTAGACTTAAGTTTTTGGTGAATGATTTGAATAAAATTTGGAGTTTGGAGGAGGTTAAGGCTAAGTAGAGATCTAGAGATAGAGAGATTAAAGAAGGGGATAAGAATACTGCTTACTTTCATGCAGTTGCCAATCAAAGGCGAAGGAAGAAGTTTATTAGTGTCCTTGATGGTCCTAATGGTCCAGTGGAGGACACAAAAGGTATGTTAGATTTAGCGGTGAATTTCTATAAGAACCTTTTTGGTGCAGAAGATTCTTTAAATATTTCCTTGAATGAGAATTTCTGGGATGATGAAAGCAAGATCAATGATGAGGAGAATGAGCTGTTGGAAGCTTTTTTCTCGGAGTTAGAAGTTAAAGAGGCTGTTTTTGGGTCGTATGCTGATGGGGCTCCTGGCCCGGATGGTTTCTCGTTTATGTTTTATCAAAGGTTTTGGGAGTTAGTGAAAGATGATCTGATGGCTATGGTTCATTGTTTTGATAATGGAGGTTTAAACCTCTCTCGATTGAATTATACCATTATAACTTTGATCCCGAAAGAAAATGAGGCTACAAGTTTAAAGAAGTTTAGACCTATTAGTTTGATTAATTGTAGCTTCAAAATTTTTTCTAAAGTTTTGAACAATAGGTTGATTAAAATTGCGGATAGGATTATTTCGCCTAATCAGACTGCTTTTATTAAAGGCAGGTTCATTCTTGAGAGTGTTATGGCTGCCAATGAAATTATTCATGATGTGGCTAGGAGAAAAGAGCAAGGTGTTATTTTTAAGATTGACTATGAAAAACCGTATGACACAGTCTGTTGGAGTTTCCTGGTTGATATGTTAAGAATTAGAGGATTTGGAGAGAAATGGATTAGTTGGATTAGGCATGTGGTGACTGGTGGTTATATGTGTGTGAGGATTAATGATGAGAATAGTATTTGCTTTAAACCTGGTAAAGGTTTGAGGCAGGGGGACCCTCTCCCCCCTTTGTTGTTCAATTTGGTGGCGGATGTCTTTTCTAGAATGCTTGTTAAAGCTGCTCACAATAATTTGATTGAAGGCTTGATGCCGAATGTATGTCCTAGTGGTATTATTAGCCTTCAATATGCTGATGATACGGTTCTTTTTCTTAAGAATGATCTGGAAAAAGCTAGAAATTTCAAATGGTTGCTTTCCTGCTTTGAGCATTTATCTGGGATGAAGATCAATTATGATAAAAGTAATTTGATGTGTGTCGGTTTAGATGATCGAGAGCAAAATGATCTAGCTCATTTATTTTGTTGTAATTTGGGGTCTTTCCCTTTTAATTACTTAGGGATACCTCTGCACTATGCAAAATTAAGGAGGGAAGATATTCAACCTGTAATTGATAAAGTAATTAAACGGGTGGCTGGGTGGAGAGGTAAACACTATCTTATGGTGGTCGACTGACCCTTTTAAAATCCTGTCTGGCTAGCATTCCCATTTACTTGTTGTCGGTTGTCAAATTCCCAACTTGGGCGATTGAGGAGATTAACTCCCAAATGGCCCATTTTTTTTGGAATGTCAGTGATCAGAAAAGGCATTATCATCTGGCGAATTGGAAGCTGATTGCTCAGAAAAAAGATTATGGTGGTCTTGGTGTTCCAGATTTAAGAATGTTGAATTTATGTTTGTTGGCTTCGGATCTCTAGATATTATTTGAGAAATGATAGTGTGGAGGAGGATTGTTGATAGTAAATATCAAACTCAAAATCCTAACTTGTTCTCTTTGTCTCGATGATAAAGCCTCGCCTTTTGGAAAGGTGTGTTATGAAATTTGCTAAAGCAAACAAAAATGGGTTATTTGTGGAAGATTGGTGATGGTAAGAGCATTAGGTTTTGGGAGGACCAATGGTTTGGTAATTCCACTTAGCTATTCAATTTTGGCCGTTATACTTGATTTCTAATGAAAAAATGTTTCTATTAATGATGTGTGGGATGGTGAAAATCGAGAATTTCCTTTAGAAGGAATGTTTCGCAGAGGTTGATGTGTATGTGGCATGAACCGTAAGTATTCTGAATCCATTGTTTTTACCGATGATAGAGATTGTGTAATCCGCAATTCGAGTCCAAAGGTATGTATTCTGTCCAATCTCTTTATGCTGTGATAAGTTTCAGAGGTGTTCAACCTGTATATATTCCTGCAGTTTAGATGATAAATGTGCCTCCTAGAATCCATGTGTTTTTATGGTTGTTGGCTAATAATAAGTTGTTGACTCGGAATAACCTCATTAAGAGGCAGAATGTGGATGACATCACCTGTGTGTTTTGCTCTGATTCTGAATCAATTGCTCATCTTTTATTTGCTTGCTGTGTGAGTAAGGTGGTGTGGTATGAAATTGCTGATATCATGAATGTGAAGTTTGGCGATTCGTTTGATAGTGTGGCTCGGTTTTGGATTAGTAGGAAGAAGCATGCGGCTCTGAATATTTGTTCTTCTGCTGTGCTTTGGACTTTATGGAAGCTGAGGAATGCTATTTGTTTTCAGGGGGAACAATGGAAAGATATCAGGTTGGTGCTGGGTCAGATAGCAAGGAGATTAAGAAATTGGATGATGTTGCTAAGAAAAGATCAACAAGCTCAAGTAGAGGAAGTGGCGAAGAATCTGGAAAATCGAGCAGGCAGGGTGCTGATGCTTGGATGGAACCAAAATGCGCTGAGTCTAGGCGGGGATCAAAGAGAAAACGCAAGAAGATGAAGGTTGCGGAATCTGCAGGATCTGGAGGGAGTCTGGTTGGGTGCAAATTTGCGTGAAGTTGAATGCTTGGAGTCTGGGTGCTGAAGTTAAACTCAAAAGTTTGCTGCTGCTGCCCCTGAGATTCATTTACTGCTCCTTGTCCAAAAATGATCAATAGACTAGTAGTTTGGTAGCTGTCAAATGGTTTGTTATTCTGGGCTTTAGTTTTTGCTATTTTGCTTAAGGTTAGGTTGTTTTGTGCCGGTGATCTGAGTGTTTCTGTTAGTATTTTGCTGTCTTGGATGTTGGATGTAAACTCATGTGAACGCTTGTGTTGTTTCTCAATGAAACTGGGGCATCTGATGTCCTTTTGCTCTAAAAAAAAGTTTTCTTTTAAAAAAATAGGAGAAAATTAGTGCCCTTATTAGAGAAATGCCACTTCTTATTAGTTTGAGGAATGCCATTATGGAGCTTTTGAGCTAATTTCCCCCTAAGGCCCTGTTTGTTTAGGCATAGGCTTTTTGGCTTATAGTTTAAAGTCAGCTTTTTGGCTTAAACAGCTTAAAAGTTAATGGCTTTTATACGTGATAGAGATGGATAATTTTATCTAAATTTAGTGTTATTATTCTATAACCAACCATCAATAAACTAAAAAAAGCCTCTCTCCAGTGGATTTTGACTTTTAGTTATATGGAGGCTTATGGCTTTTAAAAAAGCCTAGATAAAAAGCTATTCGTTTATTTAAGCTTTAACTTTTTGGTTTTTAAGCCGGTAAAAATGCCTAAACAAACAGGGCCTAAATACACCCTTGGAGATTGGAACCCATATTTTCGTATGGACAAGAACGCCCTTATATTGGCCCAACTAAAAACACGACTCGATCAAATTGTACCAGGCCTGATCCAATCGAGCTCATGTTCTATCCCCTTCCTCCCACCATGGAACCCTAGCTTCGGCAGCAACTGCGCCATCTCGCCGATGCTTCTGCCTCTCGTAGTGGCATTCCTAGCTGTGGCGACATCCTCTTTGGGTAGAGGACAATGAGGATTTGGATTTGGTTCTTATTTTGCATAGGATTGATCCACAAAAACTCGTTTAGGGTATACATTAAAGTTGAAGGTTTTTGCACAAAAGAACCTGATGGTAAAAAATTGTACACCAAGGGTAGAACACTTAATTGGGTCGTCGAATCCAACCGTATCATGATGCAATCATTCATGTTGCCTTTGTCTAGTGAGGTATCATAGGGTTAATCACAAACTCCTATCGTCAATAATATTAGTGGATCTTTCATCAATGTACTTCCATGTCATTAAGTGTTATATACTTTTCAGCAACATATAATTTGAAAGAAGTAACATCTACATCTTTTTAAAGATCGTGTCAAAATCCAAAACAGCATCTATTTTGTTGTAGAGTCACAACTTGCGATGATATAGTTGACCTAATTAATTTCCAAGACAAATGGGTTAATTTTCAAGCTTATTTAAACAAGTTAATTTTGAAGTCAGCTAACTTAAGTGATGTATACTTCCATAAAATCATACAGGAAAAAGGAAAAGTTCTGAATTAGACTAACTTTAAAAACTACAAGGAAAAAAGTCTATTTTTTAAACCTTAAGCCATAGCGCGAGAACTGATAAGATGCTTGGATCCACTCAACTACGTACTCATTCAAGAGCTCCTTGAAATGATGGGGCAGTCACCATTTTAGCTACGCACCTAATTAATCTTCCATGTTCCAAGCACGTGTGTCGGACAGTAGTGGCCATGAGAGGAAAATTGACGACAATACGTAATCAAATCTGGCTGGAAGAAGCGTAGAAAATGGACCTAAAATTCGTTTGGATGAACATATGCCATGAGAGGGCAACTTGGATCCGGCATGCAGTCGTTGGGTTCATTGAAAGCTGCTTTTCGCGTAAAATATTGCAGGAGTATTTAAATATCATGTTAAGGGGGCATAAAGAATAGTATATATATCTCGACATTCGGATGTTTTATTCTCCCAAAAAAAACTACAAAAATAGTAATGCAAAATTCCCATGCACACTACTACAGAACTAACCTTTAATACTGGCCCATCGGTACCGGTTGGGCACAACCCGGGCGATAGTTACAACGATCCGGTTCAACTAGCAGAGGCTGCGGGGGGCTTAATGCGGTTCAAAGCAAGCCGTCTTGATGATCTAACATCGATGCGGTTAGTATTCTGAACCGGTACTATTTATGAGTCTCATTAGTACGGTTCGTGACACTAACGATCGATGTTAGATCATCGACGGTTTGTGTTTCCAACCGCTACTATGTCTACTAGGTTCCAATTTAAACTTTTCCTCCTCCTCTCGACTCTTCGGCTTGTGAAAAAACGATGGAGCTTGACTTGATCATTTCGGTCTTGTAACTAAGGTTAAAAAATTTGGTGTTAAATGGAGCTTGACCAAGAGCTTCAAGGGATGAATGGAGGTGCTGCCCAAATTTCAAAATTTTGGTCATTTTACTGCAACCAAGGTAACTAAGGTTAGTAACATCACTCCTCACTTCATTTGGTGTTAAATGGAGCCTCTTTTTGCTTGAATTATGAAGAAAATTTGATCTTTTTCCGTGATTGATGAAAGATTATAAATGTAGAGGAGGTGCTGCCCAAATTTCAAAATTTTGGTCATTTTACTGCAACCAAAGTAACTAAGGTTAGTAACATCACTCCTCACTTCATTTGGTGTTAAATGGAGTCTCTTTTTGCTTGAATTATGAAGAAAATTTGATCTTTTCCCATGATTGATGAAAGATTATGAATGTAGAGATCTAGCTTGATCTTTTCAAATAGGATACAAAAACTTGTTGTGTAAGCTTAGAATTTGCTTGGATTATAATGTAGCTCGCATTTAATGTGTGGATCTAGCTTAAATTTAGGTTTTAGTTCCATCGATCGATGAAGGATGAGGTTTGGTTGCACGTAGTTGGGGGGAGAATGGTGCATGGAAATCATGGAGTTTGGGATCTTCAAACGGCAATAGTTATGTGGAAAAGAAGAAATTTAAATTCATTTGCGAATTAAAATAATATCAGAAATATGAATGGCTTTATAGAAAAAATAAATAAAAATAAATGATTGAATAATAATTTGGAAATTTTTAGGGTGTTACAATTTCAACATGACTGTAGCGGTTGTTATAATTTTTAGGGTGTTACAATTTCAACATAATTTGCAAACAAAGCTGTCGTGAATTTTATTCAGAATTTTGAATCCAGACTCTGATCGACCAATTCTTTTTGTAGGTTGCAAAAACTTGTTGTGTGAGTTTAGATTTTGCTTGGATTATTATTTAGCTCGAATTGAAGGTGTGGATCTAATTAATATTTAGGTTTTGGTTCAACAATTCATTATCGGAAAATGAGCTAACAATTACCTTGATGTAACATAATGTAGATGGACGGCGATGGATGTACATGGACCGGCGCTCCCGGAGTTCTTGTAGGGTTTGCAAGATTTTCTTCGTCTTGCCGATGCATACACGACGTCGAGCTACATATCTTTGTCCATGCATAGATTGCAAGAATGAGAAGGAGTGGCCAAAATCCAGCCACCTCCACTTCCATTTGCTCACAAGAGGTTTCATGTCAAACTATACCATTGGACCAAGCACGGTGAAGAAGAGATTATACAGGAAGGCGGTGAAGAAGAAGAGGCGGACAACAATATCGGGGACTGGCCAACACGGTTCTTCGAAGATACATTGGGGAGTTTGGTGATGATGACCTAGACCAGATCTTTGCGTGATGGAGAGGAGAATACATCGATGAAAGACATTACGAAAAGTTCCGGCGCCTATGGGAGGACCATGGAACCTTTGTTGTACCCAAAGCGTCGACATGGCCATAAAAAGTTGCGTACCACACTAGAATCGATGCAATGGAAGGCGACCAATGGATTGTCGATAAGGGATTGACGAGTTGTTATGCCTCATAAAGAAGTTACTTCGAGAGGAACACCTTTGCCGAAACTACGTGCGATGCCAAACAAGTTGTCTACCCTTTGGGGTTGGAGGTCTGAAGATACATACATGTCGTAATGATTGTATCCTTTATCGCAATGAGTATAAGGATTTGGAAGCTTGTCCGGTGTGCAAAACTTCGCGGTATAAGACCGAGCATGATGACCCGGTGAGGTAGAGGGCAGCGTAAGAAGAAGAGACCTCTGCTAAGGTGGTATGGTATTTCCTATAATCCCCGGTTGAAGCGTTTATTTGCGAACAAAGCGCATGCCCAGATGATGCGCTGGCATAAAGAAGACCGTAAGAACGACGGAAGGCTAAGGCACCTGGCGATGGCTCCCGGTGGAGGAAAGTCGATAGAACATACCGGACTTTCTTTGAGGATGCAAGGAACATAAGGTTTGGGTTGAGTACGGATGGGATGAACCCGTTCGGCGATATGAGCGGCGATCACGACACTTGGCCGTGACACTATGTATCTACAACCTTCCTCCTTGGTGTGTATGAAGCGGAAGTACATTATGATGCCATTGCTTATCCAAGGCCGAAGCAACACTGGAAGCGACATCGATGTGTATCTCAAACCGTTGGTTGAAGATCTGCTAACTTTGTGGAATGATGATGTGCGTGTATGGGATGAGTACAAAGAGAGCACTTCACTCTCGTGCATTGCTATTCGTAACCATCAACGATCGCCTGCACTTGGTAACCTATCGGGCCTATCTATCAAAGGATATAAAGCATGCATACCTTGCTTAGAGGATACGGATAGCAAGTACCTAAAAACTCTCGAAAGGTTGTGTACATGGGCCACCGTAGGTTTCTCCATATGAAGGACCCGTTCACGGAGGAAGGGTGAGAATTTTGATGGGACGGAAGAAAGCGTAAAGCCCATGCATCGCGATGGGACACTTGTATTTTCTTTGGTAAAGGATCTGAAAGTAGTATTTGGAAAAGGTCTTGGTAACAAACCTGTCCCGGCTAAACAAGGTCACACGAAGGCCATTTGGAAGAAGAAGTCAATATTTTGGGACTTACCTTACTGGAAAGACTTAGAGGTCCGCCATTCATTGGACTTAATGCATATCACGAAGAATGTCTGCGTGAACACTGCTAGGTTTCCTAGATATGTGCGGCAAATCAAAAGATACACTTCAAGCACGAAAGGACCTAGAGCTCTTGGGAATCGAGAGCGACCTACATCCGGAAATGAGAGAGAAAGGACAACATTACCTCCACCCATGAGCTACACTCACGAGCAAGGAAGAGAAAAAAACATGATTAAGTTCTTGAACAGTGTGAAGGTCCCTTCTGGATACTCCTCAAACATAAGGAGACTCATAAACACGAAAGAGAATAAAATCATACACATAAAATCCCATGATTGTCACGTGTTGATGACCAGATTGCTCCTAGTGGCGGTGCGAGGTATTACGCCAGATTAGGTGCGAGGACAATCATAAAGCTGTGTTCGTTCTTCAGCGGTGTCGCAGAAGGTCATCGAGCGAATAAGGTATCTCATCTGCATGATGACATGGTCAATAGTCTGGTTAGCCTTGAGATGATCTTCCCTCCATCCTTCTTTGATATTATGGTCCATCTCATGGTCCACATTGTTAAAGAGATAGAAATTCTCGGACCTGTGTTCCTCCACAACATGTTCCCTTTCGAGAGGTACATGGGTATCCTAAAGAAGTATGTTAAGTAACGGTCTCGCCCATATAAGGCGCATTCTTGCGAGGTGTCGGCCTGAGAGGAGGTGATCGAGTTTTGTGTTAGTTACATTCATGATCTGAATCCGATTGGCGTCCCTGTATCACGCCATGAGGGGAGGCTACGTGGAAAAGGGACTTTAGGGAGAAAAGAATCCTATAGCGACGATCTACTTTCATTTAAACAAGCACATTTCACGGTATTGAAACAAGCAACTGTAGTGGCTCCGTATATCTATGATCACGAGATGAGTCTACGCGCCCAATACCCAGAGAAGTTAGATAAGTGGATTGCAATTGAGCAAATGGATCATTTCGGCAGTTGGTTACAAAAGCAACTGTTGGGAAACCAGACAGACGATGAACAGTTGAAACTCTTGGCTCGGGGACCGTCCACAACAATCGTATCATTCCAAGGGTATGATATAAATGGGTACACATTTTACACGACTGACCTAGGATAGCAAGAGCACCAACCAAAGCAGGGCATCCGTATAGATGCCTTGGACAAAAATGGAAAGATGGACACCTACTATGGTTTCATAGAGGAGATCTGGGAGCTCGAGCGGGCCATTAAAAGTCCCTCTGTTTGGTGCCAATGGGTCAAACCGGCGGTAGTGGATATCGATAAATGCGGTATGACAAGCTGTGGACCTCAAGCAAGTGGCCTATAGGGACGAACCGTTCGTACTCGCTAATGATGTGACACAGGTATTCTATGTGATGGACATAGACAGCAAACCGGAAAAGCAGAAGGAGAAGACTGGCAGTAGCGATCAGCCAAGGCGCCACGTGGTTCTTCTAGGTAAAAGAAGGATTGTCGGAGTTGAGGGCGTCACGGACGAAGAAGAGTATAATCAGTTCGATGAGCTGCCTCCTTTCACGGTGGACGTAGACATTAGTGTCCTGAATGATACGGAGGAATCTCCCTACGTACGCCGTGATCATAATGAAGGATCACTTGTAAAAGCAAAGTGTGTTAGCAAATAAGGATTGCTTTGGTTTCTTTTGTTGTAATAGACTACTAACATACTAGTTTCTCATTCCTCTAGTGGTTCTCCTGTTGCTCCGTATTTTCTGTTCAAATTGTACTAATATTTGACTAACAATATTGTTCAAAGTCCCTCTGTACTAATATTGTTCAAAGTGGTAAAAGCATTTGTAAAAATTATTTAATGAAACAATAGTTAAACAGTAAATAAACAAAAAAATCTTTAAAAAATAGGCTAAATGAATCTAAAGTGGTAAAAGCATTTTTACAAATTATTAATGAAACAATCGTTAAACAGTACATAAAAAAAGAAATCTTAAAAAAAAGAAAGGCTAAATGAATCTAAAGTGGTAAAAGCATTTTTACAAATTATTTAATGAAACAATCGTTAAACAACAAATAAAAAAAGAAGTCGTTAAACAGTAAATAAAAAAGAATAAAAAAGAAAAGAAAAAGAAAGACTAGGGGGTGCGAGAGCGGGGATCGAACCCGAGACCTCAAGGCAGGGCGAGCCCGCACTCAAGCGCCCCGCGCTAGCCAAGGGGGAGGAAGATTTATTATTAACCAGTAAGGGCACCAAAATTTCTTTGACTTTTAGCAACTCTTCACATCAGAAACGGTTGGTGTTTTCAACCGGGACTGATGTGAGTCATCAATCCGGTTGGTGTCTCCAACCGGTAGTGATCTTGTGGTTTGAAAGCGAACCGTCTTTCATGATCAATTGAAATCGACAAATCGCGCCATACAAAAAGACTCTTGGATTGCATGAGAAGTAGTAGCTTGCATTATATATATAAGAGATAATTACAAAAGTATTATAGAAAGCATTATAATGCTTTATAGATTGCATTATAAAACATTACAAAAATACTTTAACTACAAAAGACTAGCTACTAAATGCGTTGTCGGAGGAGGAGGCGGAGGTCGTCGGAGTCTCGCTGCGGCCATCGGGTCTCGCTCGAGCCGGCTCGATGCAGGTCATCCTCCGGCTCAGTAGTCGCGATATCCCTCCGACGAGTCGTAGCTTTCGTCATCGTCATCGTCGGAGGAGGACAGCGCGGGGCGCTTCTTCCCAGCGAGGGTGGAGGCGGAGGCGGCCGGAGGGGCACGGGAGGAGGCGGAGTCGATCGGAGGGGCACGGGTGGAGGCGGAGGCGCCGGTAGAAGGAAGCGGAGCAGCCGTGGAGATGGCGCCGGTGTAGCTCCGCAGCCATTGGCGCATGGTCATGCCGGCGGGTTTGGGCGGCGGAGGTGGGGTGGAGCTATCGGAGGAGCTATTTTTCGGAGCCATCGGAGGAGGAACTGTCGGTGGGGTGGAGCTCATGGCGTCGGAGTGTTTTTCTGCCGATGATGGCGTCGAAAATTAAGGGCCTCTCAGTTCTTATATGCGCGATTTTGTGTTGGGAAGCAAAACGCCTCTCTGTTCTGCTGATGATGCATTGGGAAGACGAAACGATCAAGCATTGGGAAAATGAAACGATTAAGTCAAAAAGCCTCTCTGTTCTTATAGGCGCGAATTTGTATTGGGAAATGAAACGCCTCTCTGTTCTGCTGATGATGCACTTGGAAGACGAAACGATCAAGCACTGGGAAGATGAAACGATCAAGCACTATGAGACATCAGTCCCGAATGAATACCCCAACCGGGACTGATAGTGCCTAGGGCTCCCGCAGTAAATAAAAAAAAAGAAATCTAGGGCTCCCGGGCGCCAAATATGAGCCATCGATGCGGTTGGTGTATTCAGCAGGGATGATGAAATCATCGATCGGTTGAATACACCAACCGACCGATGATGTATTCAATTAGCGCCCGGGAGTGAAACCTCAGTCATCGATCGGTTGGTGTATTCAAGCAGGATCGATGTGAGTCATAGTCTTGGTTGGTGTATTCAACCGGGACTGATGGTGCATCTATAAATCCCTGGCGCCGCCTCCTCTTCCCCAATTTTTGCTACTCCGCCATTGTTCCCCAATCTCCTCCTCCTCCCGCTCGTTTGCAAAGACCTCCAAGCGACCTCCTCGCCTCCAACGACCCCACCGCCGCCGTCCTCCTCGCCTCAAGCGAAGCATTGCCGTCCTCGCCTCATGGCGAGCCACTATCGTCCTCGCCTCAAGCGACCCCACGCGTGCGCGCCGTCGTCTCGGCCATCCTCACCACCGGCGACCTTCTTTGCCGTCCTCCTCGCGTCAAGCAGTGCAGTGTATGTTCACCTTGCGGATTGATTCGGTTTTGCCATCCTCTTTGGGATATGGAAATGAATGCCACACGAGGGTTAACTAATAGCAATTGTATTAGCCTATGAATCAAGTACTAGTTTAGTAGAAGCGTCTTTGTTCCATTTCTAGGTTTAACGTGCCTAGCTATCTTGCCTTAACATTTACCATTCATCCATTGAGATTCTTATTGTTTAGTGGATATATAAATGCTGTAAAGTGTTAAGAAATGCCAAATTCTAGAGCCATATCTGAAAGGCATGGAGGTCAGAAGATTGGAGGTGTTTAAGATAATTCATAACAATACATTGTATGTGAAGATTCTCAGCTCTCTCTGATGTGTTGGGAATGTGTTATAGATGCAATGATATCAGGTATGGGTTAGGAACTTAGGATGCTGGTATGACATTTTGGATTACTAGTGGTAGGGAGATGAGCTATGCCCTTGCATATATGTCCATCTACCTATACGTGTCATCACTTGTGTTTTCTTACACGGTTCCATTACAAATTATCTCTGCTGGATCCATATTGGCTCATCTTAACAAATTGAGTAGTGAAAGAGCCTTTTGTGCTTTTATCACCATGTAGCAAGTGCTTTATTCTTTGCCTTTGTTCATTATTACGTGATTTGGGCCTTGAACCGATAGAACTACATGCTAGAAAGGGTTCAATTGCTAGTCTTTTGTTCCTTGATATTATCTAGTCTGTGGTTCTCTTCGATATACCTACTCACAATGACCATTAGTGAAGAAATGAGTTCAATAGTCGATAATAACAAGTATATGTACGAGCTGCGATTAATAGTTAGCGAGGGTAGGCGCCAAGGAGGCAAGCGACTAATAACTTGAGAAAAATTATTATTGCTTATTTGCTCAATAAAAATAATGAATCATTTTATTCCACACTAATATGATTTTCAAAAAATAAAATAAGGTTATAAATCCACAACTAGAATGTTAGTAGTCTATTACACCAAAAGAAAGCAAAGCGATCATTCCATATTAACCAAACATGTCACCTCATGGCTCCACCTCTCGGTTCTGCAAGGACGCTCTCTGGCGACCATGCTTCTTGAACTTACAAGGGCTCGATCAAGAGACCAGAACCTTCTTCAGCAGGCTTTGACGTGGTTGGAGAAGGTCTGATTGACCAGTGCAAGTTGGAGTAGGTCCTGAATAAATGTTCATTGATGAGCAATAATATTCTAAAGAATATATGTATCATGTCAAATGTATATGTATCATGTGAATTATTCTAATTTACATTTGTATTTTGAAATTTCTATGTATATGTGAAGTTTCTATGTATATGTGAGATTTCTATGTATTTGTGAAGTTTGAAATGTATATGTATCATGCCAAATGTATATGTATCATGTGAATTTTTCTAATTTATGGTGAATTTTGAAATTTCTATGTATATGTGAAGTTTCTATGTATATGTGAGATTTCTATGCATATGTATAAGTATACTTGTCGATAGTATTTGGCCGACTTACATTAGGAACATCTTCGGCGTCGCCGCCCATCTTCTCTACCGTCTCTTCCCCACCGTCTTCCATGCCGTTTTAGAGTAGTACCATCAGCTTTACATGAAAGCGTAATCTATTTTCGTTAATTTTGATTGCTTCTTCTAGACTAAGAAAGCAGCGATGGGCGATGAAGGAATTGATCAAGAAGAATTTATGAGAAATTTGATTTTGGGATCTGGTGGTCATGAGGCGGCGGGCGTGAACCCGCCCTCATGGCCGCCGAGGCCACCGAGGCCGATGAGGCTGCGAGAGCACGATGAGGCGGCGAGGTAACAATCGATCACGTTCATGATTGTCGGTTCCACTATCATGCTAAGCCAACATTACGACCCGTTCATGATTGTACCATGCTTTGGATCGGTCAACCAAGCGAGCAATCACGTCAGCGAGGTCCAAGCAAGAAGAAGAAGGCAAGACATGTTGTCACCGAAGTCGGCGAGGACAGCCAACCTCTTGCACCCTTGGGGGCGCTTGGGCCGTTCAATTTGGCATGCGGCGTCCACTTTAGGGACCACGTGGCAATTAGCATAGCAAAATGGGATCAGGTCCCTGAAGATACGAAGAACATGCTTTGGAATGATGTGAAGGAGACATTCACCTTCCCCCAAGAGACCGAAGAGAAGATGAAGAGTTACACTCTCAAGAAGATGGCGGTCGCATTCCAGACTTATAAAAAGAAGCTGAACACGGAGTATATCAAGAAGAATCGAACGTCCGGACTTCAACAAGCACCCAAAGTTGCAAGATCACTAGGATGCGTTTGTGAACTACAAGACTTCGGACGAAGGTCAAAGTTTGAGTGAGAAGAATAAGTGAATGCGAGAAGAAGAATTATCACCACCGACTCGGCCCTAGTGGTTACCGCCATGCAATACCAAAATGGGAGAAGAGGAGCAGGACACGCTAGCTAAGGGTATCGCTTTTGCAACAATGGATTATTATGAGCAAAGCATTGGTTCTATAGTCACTGGCGGCCTTGATGATAACGGCAATCTTTGTGTTTGGGGAGGTGCTAAGAGATGTGGCGAAGGCTTATACAGATCCATCGAGGAGACTTCCGGGGTAGCTACGCCAAGCAGGAGAGACAGCGAGCTAACAAGGGCCTTGCAAAATCGAGCACCTGGGCGTACGAGGCATCGGCATTGTCCCGTGGAAGGTTGGTTTTGCTCGGGACGCCGAGACCTATAGGAGTCGAGGCGAGGAGCAAAGCTCGGCAGACACTGCAACTTAGTGTGCTTGAAGAGCGCTGAATCAAACATAGGAGAGAATGCAAGAAGAGATCCGAAGAGAGGTGCAGCTAGCCTTGAGCCAAGCAGTGAGGCAGACCAAGAACCTCCAAGTAATCCTAACATCATCGGCCCCTCAGGGCAGCGAAGCAAGCTGCGCTTCGGTGGGCTGCGAGCGGACTTGGACAAGTATCCGTGAAGCGACATCGAGCGAGACACCTTGTGAGCTGCGTCCAAGCGGAACCTTTTACTCAAAGGCGGCCAAGCGGCATGGCTCACCCATTGGGCCGGGCAGCTTATCCATGGCCATGAGATACCGTCGGGATACTCCAAGGTCTCGGTGGAGGAGGTCGCCTTGAGTGCGAGAGCTTGACCTCGAAATTCACGGAGGTGGCGGGACTACAAAGCTAGGAGAGGCGTTACACAATTTCATCTGTGGCATAAGCGGTATATAATTTTTCGAGATAACATGGGCGTGTCCTCTCATGAAAAAGCCCGAGAAGAAACCCGTCTCCTCCCAAGAAGGCGTCGACTCCTACACCACCTCCTGCGCATATAAGCCCGACAAGAAGTCCGTCTCCTACACCATCTCCTCCGTATATAAGCCGGGAAGAAGCCGTCTCCTCCCAAGAAGGCGCCGGCTCCTACACCACCTCCCGCGCACATAAGCGCCACAAGCCCGTCTCCTCCCAAGAAGGCGCCAACCAAGGAAACAAGCCAGCTCGGCCGGTAGCTCCCAAGAAGATGGGGTCCTCCACCCAATCCAAGAAGTGGTGAACTTAAAGCGGTAGTATAATATGAGCGATGAGGAGACCAAGAAGATCGTAAAAGGAGAGGTAACTAAATTTCTTAGACCCAAGTCACCGAGAGAAGAAGGTTCAATCAGCGCAGAAGAATTTCATAAAGGCTTAATGACTATTAAAAATTTGAAGGATAAAAAAATGCCTCGCCAATCAAACTACGGCGCACATTGAGTAAGGAATGCCCCAAGAAGAAGATGTCGGTGAGGGAAGGGTAAGGAGATGCTACAATTCTTCAATGAAGCGGCCTTGACCGGATCAAATATTAGGCACCAAGAAGATTGAGTTAGCCGAAGTAAGATGGTCATTTAAAGTGGGCAGATCATTGGTCAGGAGTGAGGAGCTGCCCCGGCTAACGACAAAGATGCGGCAATTTCATGAATGGTACTTGGACGCGACCAAGCATGGTCTACAGATGTTCGCTGTCAAGTTTAAGCAACAAGATTTTTTTCGCGGTGAAGGTGAATTTTATGTCGAATGGGACTACATATATGATCTATACCAGACAGACACCCTCAGCGTGAGCTTGATGGGTTGCTGGACTCTGTAAGTGTCTTAATTATTTACAAAAAACTATCATGCACTTCCTTGTACTATACTAACTTGCAAGCCTAACTAATTTCTTATGTAGCATGGAGATACAAAGATGCTGAAGGGATCGTATTTTCGACATAGGCTTCATGGACCCGATGAGTTATCAGCGAGACAACCATTAGAGACCACCCAAGCGAAGCAGAGACTAACGTATTCAATGCGCTAATGGGTCAAAGATATAAGTCAAAGATATATCTAGCCTACTCATTTGAGTACGTGTTTTCGTACGACCTCATTCTACTCCTTTTTCATAACACGATGTTAGAACTAATTAGTTATCTACATTGACACATCTATGTATAGTTTTCCTTTGGATTCTTCTTATGATCGAGCTAGATCGTAGCTCGATCACAATTATCAGACTTCATAAAGGAGACCGGTTGAAAAGTATCAAAACTTTATCGACATGCTCAACCGGTATTAATTCTTGTTCCTTTCATTATCGTACTAGTTCTATTTCCTTCAATTTGAAACAAATTCTAATCATGTACAATTTGTAATCACATGTGTAGTGCATTACATGCGGTTCCGTGCTAAAAGCGTGGGCGTATTCAAGGAGAAATTTGACATTACAATTGCCGCTCGTATGCGTATATCATAATGCTAGCTTTTTAGTTAGTTAACTTAATTTCCTTGCATCTATTTCATGCTTTCAACTTTTCCACATGAGATCTTGAGTCATTGGCAGGGCAACAATTTATCTGGCTACTATGTATGTGAGTTTATGCACATCCAAACCGGAGCTGCCGACCGCATGCTAAAAGGCAACCAGGGGGTGAGTAAATATAATTACTAACTTTAATGATGTATAGGTACTCCATATATCTTGTACAAATTTAAGTATTGATTAGTTAATGACTTAACGACAGGTGCCTCAATATTTGGCGGAACAAGGTTGAACTCTCACCGCACAGTGAGAACAATTCAAGAACAACTCGTCGGCTTTATTTATGATGAGGTCGTAAATCCAAAAGGTGAGTTTCACGAGCGAAATTTAAGCGGTGGTGCCCTTCGATAAGGACGGTGAGCTGTCGGAATTCGACATCTCTGACTAGCAAGAGCGATGCGCGTAAAAGATCCCGATGAGCGAAGGAAAAAGAATACTAAAGTTGTAATTAAAGTTGTGTACATATATATTGATACATTAGGCGATGAGTAGAAGAACAAATATGTGTACATATTTTAATACATTAGATGTAATTAAATTTGTTAATGAATGTTCGATGATTTAATTATCGAGGCAAAGTGCATGATTGATTATACGTGCTTTTAATTAGTTGTGATTTAACACACACACATATATATAATAGCTCTTTGGAGAAATAGACCTATATATATACAAAACATCGATGCGGTTGGAGAAACCAGCAGTGCGATGAAACCTCATCGATGCGGTTGGAGACACCAACCGTCTTGATGAGTCTCGAGGTTCTGACGACAGCTGCCACGTGTGACTTGAACCGTACTAATACTCTATCGATGCGGGTGAGGGAACGGGATTGATGCCTTTGAGCATCGGTCCCGAATAACTATACGGTTCAAAAATCGGTACTAAAGCTGTTTTGAACTGGTACTAAATGCCCTTTCTGTAGTAGTGGCACTACCCAGTAGGCCAGTACATACACAGCGCCGACCCTGAGGGGGGTAGCGGGGCAGCCACTCCGGACCCCCAAACCACGGGCACCATCTCTATACATATACTAGTATTAGTATATTGTATTTATAACAGTATAATACGTATAGTTAGTAGTATCTGAGAAAAGAAGCTTGATATGAATAAATTTTTTGGATGCACCTTGAGTGTTTATTGGTAACACTTATATATTATTATTATTATTAATTAGAAGGACCTCTATTTTAAATCTCGTTTCGGACCGCTGAAATCTCAGGACCACCATTTTATATACATCGAATCCAACAACTAGATCTTCCACTGTAATGTTCTCTCTCTGGCAAACAATTCTCTGGCAAAGCACCGAAGCAACACCCTACACCCCCGACGAAAAAATTCCTACACAAACAAACAAGTTCCATAGAAGTAATTCTCTCCTGAAAAAGTTTTCTTTTAAAAAAATAGGAGAAAATTAGTGCCCTTATTAGAGAAATGCCACTTCTTATTAGTTTGAGGAATGCCATTATGGAGCTTTTGAGCCAATTTCCCCCTAAGGCCCTGTTTGTTTAGGCATAGGCTTTTTGGCTTATAGTTTAAATTAAGTCAGCTTTTTGGCTTAAACAGTTTAAAAGTTAATGGCTTTTGTACGTGATAGAGATGGATAATTTTATCTAACTTTAGTGTTATTATTCTATAACCAACCATCAACAAACTAAAAAAAATCTCTGTCCCCTGGATTTTAACTTTTAGTTATATGGAGGCTTATGGCTTTTGAAAAAGCCCAGATAAAAAGCTACTCATTATTTAGGGTTTAGCTTTTTGGCTTTTAAACCGGTAAAAAAGCCTAAACAAACAGGGCCTAAATACACCCTTGGAGATTGGAACCCATATTTTCGTATGGACAAGAACGCCCTTATATTGGCCCAACTAAAAACTCGACTCGATCAAATTGTACCAGGCCTGATCCAATCGAGCTCATGTTCTATCCCCTTCCTCCCACCATGGAACCCTAGCTCTGGCAGCAACTGTGCCATCTCGCCGACGCTTCTGCCTCTCGTAGTGGCACTGCTAGCTGTGGCGACATCCTCTTTGGGTAGAGGACAATGAGGATTTGGATTTGGATTTGGTTCTTATTTTGCATAGGATTGATCCACAAAAACTCGTTTAGGGTATACATTAAAGTTGAAGGTTTTTGCACGAAAGAACCGGATGGTAGAAAATTGTACACCAAGGGTAGAACACTTAATTGGGTTGTCGAATCCAACCGTATCATGATGCAATCATTCATGTTGCCTTTGTCTAGTGAGGTATCATAGGGTGAATCACAGACTCCTATCGTGTGGTTCTATGACAAAAAAAATAAGGTAAGGATATTAGGCTATAGTCCGATTCGCAAGTTCCTGGTATGTTCGATAGTGGTGTAGCACTGAGCTATGATGCTGAGACACAGTTGAACAGTAATTCAGATAATATTAGTCAAACCAAGTTTGCATGCTATGCACACATGCCCTTCCACCCCAAGTCAACATGCACCATGTCTTGCAATTGGTAGCCTAACTTTACAAATTGAGAATTACAAGCTAGTGCTTGCCAGGTACCACGAGATTCAGGTGGTAGTAAAAGCACTAACAACAATGAAGCCCCGGCCTGCCACCAAATGATCCATGTGATGATCCAGATGAGTACATAGGTGTTGATGATGGTAACATATATCATGTTCCTAGCGAACAACCTATTAAGGCGGCAACAGTACAACAGAATGATATTGTTCCTGACATGGCCATTGGTAATGAGGTTGTTCCTGTTGAGGCTAAAAAAATGATGTCAATGCCTAAGGGTATGTACAAGATGGTTACTCAACTAGGTTGCAAATAGACTTGGGGATTGATTGAAGGACAACCCAAGCTAAGGAATCTCAAAATAAGCTACAAGGAGATTACAGCATCAAGCTAAAGTATTCGAAGGCTTGGGTAGACATGAAACTAGTTCTTGATCACATCTATGGTAGTATGAAGAGAGCTTTTAGATGTTGTCCAATTCCAAAGCTGAATTAGAGGAAAAGTCCCCTGGGAGTATAGTGGAGATTGATCTCAAGAAGCACATCGACAAGAGGTGTTTCCATAGAGTTTTTGTTGATGGAATATTAGGCATATTAATGATGAATTTATTTCGAAAATAAGCTATGACGATAATTAAAGATAGAAAGTGAGAATAAATAAACTAGACACTAGTAATATACCAATTGCAGTGGCGAATCGGGCTAGTTGGGGCACTAGCCCCACCTCTGGCCATCGACAAAATCCCCCGGACAAATTGAAATTGCATCACTAAGCAGCTGTATATTTTTATCTATAGGTCGAAATCATTTAATGATGAGTAAATCGCTTATTTGCCACTGAAAGTTGGTCGGTTCCCCAAAATGCCATCGCGAAGATTGTCTTCCCTCCATTGCCATCCGATCTCAAATTGCCTTCCCAAAATGCCACCGCCGTCCATTTGGTACGTGGAACTCAGATTAGTTGACACGTGAAAAGACCAAATTGCCCTCCTTTGAGTGTGCTGCCCTATTTAAATCTATCAAATGTGCTTAGAATTTTATGAAAATTTTTGGAGATGATCTTAAGAGAGTACTAACATTTTTGTAAAAATTTGAGAGCATGAGCAACTCTGTGATTTTCTGGAAAAATCGTTTAGTGATTCTGTCTTAATGAAAGAATTGCCTAATTTAAATCTATCAAATGTGCTTAGAATTTTATGAAAATTTTTGGAGATGATCTTAAGAGAGTACTAACATTTCTGTAAAAATTTGAGAGCATGAGCAGCTCTGTGATTTTCTGGAAAAATCTTTTAGCGATTCTATCTAAATGAAAGAATCTAAATTTTGATTTTTAGAAGCACTAAATAAATTCAAAAATTTATGAAATTTTTGGAGTGGTTCCTTGGGTTATTTAGAATTTAAATAAAATATTTCTAGGCTTTTAAATGTTTTGAATTCATTTCGCCGTCCAAGTTAGCACCACAGCAACTTCGGTCTTTTCGCGTGTCAATAAGCAGTCGATTCACGTACCAAATGGATGGCGGTGGCATTTTGGGAAGGCAATTTGAGATCGGATGGCAATGGAGGAAGACAATCTTCGTGATGGCAGTTTGGGGAACCGGCCAACTTTCAGTGGCAAATAAGCAATTATCTCTTTAATGATCGATTATCCTCACATATTGATGTTATTCTATCCATTATCAAGGTACCACACTTGTTATATTTTGATTCTTTACTTTGTTTCCTTTCTATTTATGTATGAATTTGGAATTTAGTTAGCAATAGACCGATAGATATACCATTAGTATATTTGTCTTGAGTTAGAACTTCAACATAGGAGCCCCACCTTTATTTTCATCCTGAATTCACCATTGACCAATTGTAATGTCTATCTCATGCATATTATTAGATAAACAAAATAGGCTAACAAGCATTCTTATTCTACGCATAAAAATAAATGTGGTTTGCATGTGTTATCGAGATGACGTGAAGATGTGGCCGAACTGGTAGTAGATGTCAATGAAGATTAGCAGGTGATGTAGTCGAAGCCGATCGTCAGTAAAGAAAATAGCGAGCAGTCACATGAAGACGCTTCCCAAAAGCGTGATTCACCCTCTCCCGGTGTAGGATCTCAAGGATGGATGTTTCGGAAACCTGCTCTCCCAATAGTCGGTGCATGCCGACGAAGGGACGGGGAAGAAAGAGGCAACATGGTATTGAAGGAAGGCAAAATGTTTGAGGTAGAGAGAGAGAGAGGGATCTTATCTCTATTATGCATATATAACAGAGAGAAAATCATGGAACACAATATGAGTCGGTTACGGATTCGTACACGCAGTTAATTTCGCATAAAATCTGCCACTATCATAGTTAATACCGTATTCACGTAACCGTGTTGACCATTTAGTCACGCACTGCAAAAACTACAAAAGAGGACCACGCCTGCGCAAGCTGTCGGACTCGATTTCGTTGCACCATTCACACGCATGTACGCGACATGCTAATTTGCATAAGGTAGGGCTACCGTCGCTTCAGAAGCTAAGGTATAAGAATAAAGCAGTGAGAACTATGATGACTACACCACTAATTTGGATGACAATACCGTCAATTACGACAACAACCATGACCATCTTCAGCTATGCTTTAATCGGCAAGGTATGTGACATGATCCACAGCGACGCGAGGTGCATGATCATGATGATGTTTTCTCTAAGGTAAAATTCAATATGCCGCCTTTCAAAATGTAAGTGAATGGTGCAACAAAATTTGCAATTCTTGATAATATTCTTCTACTGAACTTTTACCTTAGTGTAGGCACTGCAATTTATTTAATAAACCTCTAGTATAATATGAGGGAACAAATCTATGTCTCATGATTAGCTTTAATGCTTTCCAAGTGGTAAGTATATTATTTGGATGAATGCGGCAATGCTCTCTCCATCAAATAGAAGCAAAACCAGTGAACTCACTAGTGCCAGCCCTGACTCTTCTATCCTCAGGAAAACTATGGCATGCAAATTTTTTATCAACAAGTAATTCCCAATTGAGGTAAGTATTGGGATCATATTTACCTTCGAAAGGCAGTATATTGAATTTTACCTTAGAGAAAACATCATCATGATCACGTACCTCGCGTCGCAGTGGATCACGTCACATACCTTGCCAATTAAAGCGTAGCCGACAATGGTCGCAGTTGTTGTCATAATTGATGGTCTTGTCATCTTCCAAATTAGTGGCATAGTTGTTGTAGTTCTCACCATTTTGTTCTTCTACCTTAGCTTTCGAAGCAACGGTAGCCCTAGTTTGTTGAACCGAAGCGTTGGTGATGTGTATTTGGGCGGCCGAGGCAGTGGGGCCTTGCTGGGAACTTAGAGCACTAATGGGAACCCGTTGTGTATGTAGTACACCATTGTAGTTGCTTAAGAGACGAGGTGAAGGGCTGGAAGCTCCCGGGTAGCAACTGCAAGCATATCAAGTCTAGACAAAATAGTGGCAAGGATAGTGTCAGCAACTCCCTGTGCAATCTCGATGGACCGGAGTCGGTCTTCTTGCAGCGAACTCTCGTCACCTGACTTTGTTAGTAGAAGACAAGAAACAAAATTACGAGTATAATATTTCTATCACTACGTAAATTGTGGTGAAAAGTCACTCAACTCTTAAGCTTTAACTAATGCTCTTACACGTTCTTACCATACAACAGGTGTTGTCGGCTATTGGCGGTGTCAAAAGTTCTCCGAAGCTTGGAAAAAGCGATTGCCAAGAGACCGAACAAACGTACAAGGTAGAATGTAGAGCTTGGATACAGTTTTCTCACTCTCACAATTTAATAGCACAATATATCAAATAGCAATGCACGTTGAAAATATTCTCAAACACTATCCTAGCTGCTAGTCTTCAACTAGAGAGATAGCTCAAAGTGCCAAAGCCTAGATACTGAAAAATAAAGAGTGGAAAACAATGTGGTGGCAAGTAAAGGAGTGGAAAACAATGGGGGTGGCAAACAAGAAGTGGAGAACAATGTGGTGCCAAACAAGGAGTGGAGAAACAACCCTATGAGAGCAATGGAATGAGCAAGATTTTTTTCCACTTTTTTCAAGATGAAGAACATCACCAGAAATCCTTCTTTTACCTTACTGAGACTAGGGAGCAATGCAGCTCACAACTTTTTTTGGCAAGGTAAATGGGTAATTAAAAAAACTCTCTCTCTCTCTCTCTCTAGACTTTGACCTTTTCCAAAACACAGCACAAAGGTTTCGGATTCCTTCCTATGTTCCTTCTGTCCGAAACAAGGTGGTCTTTCTATCTTTCGGAGAGGATTTAAAATTGAATTCCGAATTGGAGTTGAATTCGGACCCAGCTAGCAAACCGAAATAGGATGTGAACTCAGACATAGCTAGTAAACTGGAATTGGAGTTGAACTCGCAAACCAAAATTGGACTTGGATTCTTGTCCAAGTTAGCTAGAACTTGATCTAGACAACAACTTAAAGCTTGCCCCCACACAGATATCTCACTGAACAGCACAAGATTTGGCCTCAGCAACAATTATTTGGTGGTTTTTTGTAATACTGCGAAATCTCTCTCTCTCTTTTTGTGTGGCTGGCATTGCTTCATTTGGCTGATATTTTTGGTTCCCCAGCCGACTTCCCATTCTCCTGGCCGCATGTTCCAAGTGATGGTCGCCCTGCTCCCGAGTGTGTCCCTGGCTCCTTCCCAGTTCAGCTGAGCGTCTCCTCCCTGCGCCGTTCTCCAGGCCGGCTCCCCTCCCTGCGCCCACTTCAGAGCGCTCCTCTCGCCTTGTGGCCGGCGGTGCCATCTTCCCGGCCAGTAGCGCGCTTTCTTTGCTCCCAGCCGTGAGCTCCTCTGCAGCTTCCCCATGGCTCGGCGTCACCCTCCCCTGGTCTTCCTCCTGGCTCGGCAGCAGCAAGCAGCCGGAGCACTAGCAAGCAGCAAGTAGCCGGAGCATCAGCAAGCAGCCGGAACGGGCGCCTCCTCCGGCTGGCGCCTCCGCCAACCTCTCCCCACCCCCCTTCTTCCTCCATGGAAATAGCTTTGAGGTATAAGTTTGGGGGGAAATTAGCTTGCCCATATGGTGTTTGATGAAATGCCTAGCTAGGTTTTCCTGAGAATGACTTGATTTTTTGCATGCTTGTGCTGTGTCCTAGTGATTCATGTGTTCATGATTAAGTGCTGAGGTTTTGATCCTTATGCTTGATTATCAGGAATGGATTCTTTAGTGGTTTGGGTGTACTGATGTTTTTGAAGCATAGGGTCAGAGAGTTGTGTATGCACGTGATGCTTGTATAGATGTGTAGACTTGGTTATAGATTTCATTATGTGATTCATGTCCAAATTGGGCCGCAGGCAGATGTTTACTCATCACTAGATTGCATATGCTTTTACTGATAGCTCTTGTGTGTGCATTACTGCCTTGGTTGAATGTCGTAGTGGAAACTAGGGGTGTTACATGTTGCTCAGAAATCAAGAAGAAATAAAGAAGAAACATAAAGTGTGTAGAGTGTTCCTCCGATTTGATCTTTTTTTTTAGCAATTCTTTCGTGTGGTTCGCATCTACTAGCAGAACATGTATGCAGTGATACCTCTATTATTTTTCCACTGCCTGATCCATGATAATCAACAAGATGAAACCTTGTGATCTACAGGTTTTTTTTTTGGCATGTTTCTTCCCGCTTTTTATTTGTTTTGCTTTAGCCTTTCATTTCATTTTTGTGGCAGCCTTCGGTATCTATATGTAGCCGTATCAGCAAATATTTTTTTAAGGAGTGCCATTTGGTGTTGCATTAGGATTAGTGAAGTTCCAATTCCACATTTGGTTCATTTTACAATAGCTGATCAGATGCCTTTTCCATTGTCAAGCCTTTGTCTTGTTGAAGGCAGGACCGGTATGAATTCGTCGTCGTACATTTGCTATGTAAAATGTCGAAATTAAGTCGAAGTGCAATGGAGTGAAGCGCTGTCGTTAATAAAAAATGCTTTTCTCTTAACACGACTACCATGTCACAGGCTCCAAGCTCTTTGTTGGCAAAGGAGATGTAGCGTTAGTATATTAGCCAATCTCGTCATATGTTTACGTGATGTCCATCCCCGAGTTTGACATATAGATGATTTGGATGATGAGAAGAACAAAGCTGTTATAAGTTTACGGAGAATAACTTTGAGGTTTGGAATATAAATTAGTTTGATTTATTAATTCTTTGTTATTTCTGTGTTCACTCTTGGCATTTTCTCACTCAATTTAATGGTTTTCGCTACTACCAGGCTTTCTTAGATGAATACATTTATCCTAAGTGAATGAAAAGTAAGGGTAAGACGCATAGCTATTGTAGAATATGACTAGATATTTTGGTTGTGCCGCACTTGTGATATATTTTTGTTGCTAGATTCTGAGTAAATGTGTATTAGAGTATTCTTTGTACGGTGCATATGCGATTATCGATATAAATGGACTCATACAATGGTGATCGGGTTTGGATGTTTACGGAAATGCGTGAGTTTGGCATTTCTGACTATTAGGATTATCTGCATTGTATTGACATGGCGTATATAAGTTGGTGAATTATCCCTAGTCAATGTTGAGTAAAGCTACCTATGGGGATTTAGATACACAAGAGTTCTATGTTGTGACTGATTGATTGTTGGGTCGGTAATTTGTATCTATGTTTGACTTCTGATTTCAGGAGGAGTGGCCTCTTCTTCACGCGCCACTCCACTTCCCGCAGTTTAAGGCAAGTACATCGAGTTGGGTGCCTAATCGAGTAGTTCGTTGTTATTTATCTGTTCATGGCTAATTTCTATTGATTGTGGAAAGTATGAGTTATATTGGTGATCGTTCCTTCGAGGGCATGATTAGCTACTGGATTCGAGTGGTCATTAGTAAGCCTTAATCTTGGTAAGTTTACTGTTCCTTTGTTAATATTGCAGTGAGTAGCGAGTATGGGTATGTGGGTACTCGGGGTTAATTTACAAGAGTTGTACTTAACTGTGCCCTGTCTGGGAATGGAATTGAGTATGTGTGCGAATCGATTAGATGTTCATTAGTATGGTTAGGCTAACATGCACGTTGAAATCATGAGAATGGCTTGATTATGGCCATAGTTTGCGAGTATGGTATTTATAAGAGTATAGAAGTTAATTGTGATCATAACGTTATAAATGTGGAGAATATGCATAAGAATGTGGGGAATGGCATTTGCATAAATGCATTCATGAAAAGTGCATCGAGCCAGGTCGGTGAGAAAGTCATATGGAATATATGACTAATCCGGAGTGCTCAGAGATCCTACCCCGTAGTCCCATCCATTGGCGTGGATGGGAGCGGTGTTAAGCATAGGACCCGCTACTGGGTAGCGGGCAAGTCCTGTTTCGGCAGGCCCCTTCCACGGGATGGTTGGGTTTGAGGGCACGCATCGACGGGTGGTGCTCGGCAATACCGGTATGTGCTACACAAAGAGGCATGATGCATTGCATTGCATAAATGAGCATGTGAATGAGAAAGTTTTCATGGATCGTTTCCATGGTGGGTGATCGGTATACTCGTTGAAAAGTGCATTTGAATATGGTTTGAGTTGCAAAAAGGGTGGTTGAGTCGGGAGACGTTGTGATTTAGAGTGAAGTATTGTTTCTTGGGCATTGAATGACTTATTATTAAGTTGATGACTTGATTGCGGTAATTTTTGGTATGGTCACGTCATTGCTGTAAATGGGTATAAATGCGTATTGTCCTTATGTTGCTTCATTTGTATTACTTGCTTTTATGGTTAAGCTCTTGTTTACTTACGATAAATTGGAATTATTATTCTCGTGTACTTTGCTGAGTTTGAACTCACGCTTGTTATCTAATGTTTGTAGGTGCATTGAAGTCGGCATGCATGGATGGGGGTAGTAGCACAATCACATTTGCATCAAACCATTTAATCGATTTGTAAAGTCTGGTTGTATTGATCATGGTTGTAATATGTCGTTCGGCGTGGTGTAGTTATTAAATTCTGTTGGATGTGGGATGAATTAACTAAGGACCTGCTAGAATGATATTATAACTGCCAATGTTTTCTGTCTGCTGAGTGGATGTCCTGCTGTCTAGAGAGGTCATGCCGAAATTTTCTAAAATTCGGTGACTTAGTTTTAAGTTAGTTTGGAGAGTTCCAAGGTCGGTTTCAACCTTTTATTAGAGGTAAAGGGTTAGTGACTCGTTCGTTGAGTACTTAGGTCAATTGAACTTCTTGTCGAGTTTTTATTTCTTGGATCTTGTTGGCGTCACTCTGGGCAAGAGTGGTTCCGGGGTGTTGTAAGCGTCATTTAGAGTCTTTTGGTAGCATTCGCGGTGCGTTGGGCATCGGGGTGTTACATTTTTCTCTAGGAGTGGTATGATCTAGTAGACACCGAGTCACCCAAGACTATTCTAAACTAGCAACTTCTAGATGGATGCAGCACAAATTCAATAATGCAAATAATAGTTGATAAAATTGCTAATGACCAAAAACAATGGCCCGGATGTTATGATCTAATCCTAATAATTTATTTTGTTGGCTTTTTCTAGACTTTAGGGATGAAACAATCTACTACTAATAAAAATAGGAAATCTCTTATCGAGCAACTTGGTGCTCTAATACCACTTGATGTAGAATTGTTCCCAATCTTTCGACGAGAGTGATAAAGTCGATTTGGTGGAACTGACCTTGATGATCTGACTACAACATATGACGACGATGCACCTTAGCAATAGCTAAACCAACTCCAGAGATTTATTGACCTTGTCGTGAGCACGATCAACCTGAATACGAGGTTCAATTCCTGCAAGCAACCGAATAAACAAGCAAGAACAAAAGTAGCAGCAATCTGAAATTGCGAATAAGAATTGAGGTTCACGAATATATAGATCACAAAGGTGGGGTTCTACGATATTGTCTCAACAGGCGGTCGTTTGACACGTCTAAATGACAATATAGTCTGGCCCTAGGCTAAAACTATGCTTAGCAAAACCCGCGTTCAATTGGTGCAGCTAAAAGGGTATTTAAGGGGAAGGAGGAGGGTGCGGCCAGCTTGGGGAGGAGGCCAAAACCTAGGAGGGTTCAGCCTAATCTTGGAGTAAGCCAATCCAAACTCCTCTTTCCTTCCATCCCTAGACTATATTCTAAAGATTGCTAGAACTCTATTTAAGGTAATATGACAGGCTGCTATTATATGGCCCATATGGCTGAATTAAGTGGTGCAACACCTTCCATGGACTTGGTCGAATCCCCTTTGGTTTAGGCCAAGAAAATTGCTAAGTCTTTTTATGGTGGTTTGAGTGTCCTGAAATCACCACTTGTCTCCTCTACTTGATTTACTTCTCTTTGTGGTGCTACCATCATCTCCATTCTTGACTCCTATACTCTATAGCTTGTCTCTTGTATCCATGCTTGTTTCATCATTCCTGAATATCAAATAACAATTTGATTTAGGCAATATCAAATCCTTAGCAAAGTTAATATGATAATTGATTTGACGAGCACGAGCTCTAGTGAGTGGTCCTTGTATTATTGGAGGAGTAGCAACAGGTGTTGGTGTAGTGGGTGTAACAGTGGCGGAGATGTTCTCATCACTACCATGAAAAAAATATGATGAAAATAGGCTGGGCTTTACTGATATCTGACTAGGAAATTTGAATATTCGATCCAAATATTCGAATAGAAAAAATCTGGATATCCGAATCCCATCCCGTATTTACCGGATATTGGATGCTCCGGATCCGAATTCAAGTATCTGGATCCAATCCCAAATCCAACCAGATAGTTAAATCCGGTCCCAAATCTGGCCCCAAATGGATCCTGTTTCAGATCGGATGGGAGATATCTGACCCGTTTTCACTCCTACAAAGCAAGGCGGGGTTTGGAATAGCGGAAGCGGGGGTTGCAGGCAGCTGAGGCAATAGGTGAGGGTGGTAGAGGCGACGGTAGGATGGTGCAATTGTGGCCGGATCTCGGGTTCCATAGAGGGAGGAAGGGATGGAACTGGAGCTCGATTGGATTAGGCCTAGTATGATTAATTGAGTTGTTTTTTTAGGTGGGCAAGTTAAGGGTATTGTTGTCCATACGAAAAATAAAAGTTTAAATACAAGGGGTGTGTGTATTTAGGGGAAATTGGCTCAAAAGCTCCACAATGGTATTCATCATACTACCCAGCAGACATTTTAAATTTTCGACCACGGATTGACATATGTCTAATAAGAACCCTGAATAGTGCCATAGATCAAAATTTTCTTATTAAAAACCAAATAGTGGAGAAGAGCATGAGGCCCGTAACAAACTGGCCGCATCCGGCTCTTTCCAGAAAAGGTTACCATAAATTGACTTTTCCAAAAATTTATTCCGTGAAATCTTGTGCATTTACCATCAATGTTTATTGAGGGAGAATACAACAACAAAATTACACGCATTACCTTGCTTAGTTGATTTTAGAAAATTGAGGCATGTACGGCTGATCACACACATATATTATGCATGCAGCGTGTTCTAGAAAATTTGCATTAAGCAGACGTGCACATCGAAGCTCGGGCGAGCTAGCCAGGCCCATTTACCATTTTGTCATGCATTAGATTAGATAGAATGATTTAGATTAAAAATTATCGAGTTTGAAATTCGGTATTTGTTTCGAACTGGAATTCATGATTTTTCTTTGATCCCTGGTTGAACTGAGTTTTTTGTCATAAAATTTCACGCTCTAAAACGCGTTCCAAACAGACCTAAAAAGTTTTGCAGTAAGTATCGACCTTCAACGAGCAAGATAACTCACACATTTTACTCAAATTTTAGTTAAAATATCGAGCTGACTGGTCTATTTAACAGGACTAATTTCTAGACGGGAAAACCGAAACGAATCTGTGCTCTTCACGCTCGTCAGAGCTTGGTCTAGTTCCGGTCTAGTTCACCGGCATCACATCAGAACGAAGACAATTAATTCCCTTCTTCCTCCCTGTTTCTAGCTCGTCAGAGCTTTGTCTATCAGAACGAAGACAATTCCCTTCTTCCTCCCTGTTTCTATTAACCTTGTGCAGAAAGTTGCAATTTATCCCTTACTCCTCGAGGTATTAACACAAGAATTATACAACGTACATTGAAGGAATGTCAAGAATTTTAAAACACCTACACCATTCTAATTCTTTCAAAAAACCGAAAAAATTGTTCGTGTTTGTAGGTAGCTCTGCAGTTGTTATCTTCTTCTAAAGTGAATGCCAAAGCATCTGATCAATTTTTTTAAAAAAAATCAAATTAAAGTAGAATGGGAACTTACCATGGTTCTCTCGTTTTCTTGGCTGCTTTGACTGGTCGACTGCTTCCATCGATTTCAATTTTCAAAAGAGGCAAGGTAACTCAGATTAGTTGCTGTACTTTTACTACGTGTCGTTGTCATGTCGTACTGCATCTTTACTTATCGGAGGCTCCCATTGGAAGCCTGCATATTAATTTTAGGTGGAAAAAATTCTTAAATTAATGGAGAGAAAGGAAAGAAAATTAAGAAATTCCCATGTTTATGGATAAAAAAGAAAAGATATAATCCATGGATTATATGGGTCCGTATTTCAACGGTTGTGATACAGCGATTTATATTGTATCATGGCTAAATACATCAGTAATTGAATCGTATTCTATTTGGCATCACCCGATTGAAAAGGAATAGTTCTCTTGGTAGATTGGATATGCACGATTACAGGTTGGCTGCCATGTACAAATCTGAATTGGACAAACTACACTATGAAACAAGACCATGACAAGTGCACAAGTTAGCTACGGACTATTTGGCTAAGGGTGTGTTTGGTCACTTCTATCAAATGATATATGAATGAGGTGGTTTAAGGAAAATATCATCCATATGTTTGGTTACTTGAATAGAACCATTCCGTTCTGGACAGTGTGATACAAATTTAAGGAATATTTCATATATATGCTGAACCATTCTATACACCCAAAATAATGGAATCAAATAGTACAGGACATCTCTTCCCATTCAACCTCATCCCACCAACCAAACACACCCTAAAGCAACCAAGATGTGCATATCAGTTTTGAGTAGTAAAAAATGTAAGAAATTTCCACATTAGTAGAGGCTAGAGATAAAGAAAATAATAAATTAATTGATTTGTATTAATCCAATGAGTGGGAAAATTTTGTCCAGAGCTATTAGAGGAGACGGCTAATTAGATTTAGAACCCAAAAAATTATTAATTAAAATAAACCCCTATTAGGTACTCATCACTAGCTTATGCTACAATTGGCAGAAGTACACCTATTTGGAACCCCTTTATAGCTGTGTTTGCAAAGGATTTGTACTCAAATGATAGGTAAATAATTTACACAGGAATCAAATAACATAGATTGAAAGAAAATAAGCGGTAGGCCAAGATATTAATTCCCATGTTAAGAAAAGTCACGCCCACCTATCCCGTACACTCCGGAGCAGAGGTAATTAGGTTTCAAATATTTTGTGCCTCTTGCTGATGTTAATTATCCAGACAAAATAACTGGATAAGTATATAGCTTTTAACAAAGATTCATGTGGTTCCAAAGTTTTTTGTTATTAGAATTTAAACTTTATGTAAGTTTTTTTTTTTGCGATGTATATAAGGTAGCTTTAGATCCTCCGCTTAGTTAATTTGTAGACATGAAATGACATGTTGATTGCATTTTTGGAAGAAAAAACAAAGCCAGAAATTCTCACGTTAATAAAAGAAAGAAAAAATAAATAAAATGCATCTACAGAAGCTTTCGCTTTTTTCCCTTCTGGACTATTTTTTTTAAAATTTGATTTTAATTCGAACAAAATTGCAAATCTAATCCTTTTTAATTTTCATACCATGGTAGATGGACCTTCTACAATCTTATACGCGATAGACATAAGGCTAGATCTATGATTCCACTTAGGCAAAAAATAAATAAATATGCAATAAGAAAACTAAATGTGTGATATGCAGGGAGACCGATTTATCAATGTTCAATATTTTGAATTAAAACTCTGAACTTAGAATTTGATATCTAAATTACAGTATATTGTATTTTTAGTGATCAAGAATAGTCCTGTAGTCTTCAAGAACCTATAAATTTATTTATTTTAAGAACTAAATAACAACAATATAAACAATAAATGTTTACAAAAAACTGGGAATCTTTTCGCGGCGTGATACGCTGCATGCGTTTTTTTTCGCAGAAACAATTTCATTTTTTTCGGTGGTGTTTTTTTTAAATTGTCGAGAAAACATGTGAAACGGTTGATAGGATACAAATGCAATCACGTTTTTTTCGCATCTATCTGGGGTATCTAGGGTCCTCCTACGAAGGATCCGTGATTGTGCTAAATCGAATGGTCTTTTTCGTGAAAAACAGCTGGAATAATCCAAACATAACTATGCTCTTTTTTCGATATTTATTTAGGGTCATTTCACGAAAGATCCGCGATTTTTCTGAACCAGAAGGCCTTTTTCGTACAAACTGTGGGAAAGATCTATACATAATTACGTATTTTCGAGGGACCTACACGCAAAAAAAAGAGCTGGGCGGCTCCCGCCCGGCTCGGCGCGATGTGGCCGCCCCCAGGCGAGGAATCCTGCTATCTTTAATATAGATATGATATAATGACTAGTATAATCCTAATATTAAAAACCCACTAGTGGCAATCATTGTACATATGTCAATATTAAACTTGGCATCGTTTTCAATACTCTCTGTCCCCTACGGGACAAAGCTTATTAACAAATGCTTTCCATGCGCAATGGCGTGAGTGTAACCAGCCCTGTTGTCCACTCTAAAAGCCACACTGTATTATTTATCCTTAGTGTCAAATCTAAATAAATGATTGATCATTTGTTTACATGTTTATATGTAGGGGATATATCCAGTGCAATCATGATTTACAAAAAAGACAAATTTGGAGTGCATTTGAACTATTCAAGTTTGTCAGAAATTTGTCTTTTTTATTACTCTTAGCATAGGACGAATTTGATCATGAAATTTTATATGTAGATGGGGTAAGATGAGATGTACATCCATGATTTTTTTATATGTAGATGGGGTAAGATGAGATGTACATCCATGAAATTTTATATTGACAAACTTGAATAGTTCAAATGCACTCCAAATCCTAAATCATGATTGCACTGGATATGTCCCCTTATATGTATAGAATGGTATAACTTGAAACCAATGTACGTTTACTCCACTATAGGATTTTTTTATTACGTTTGATGGTTTTGGATTTTAATCATAACGAGTATGCGGTCAATGGTGTTATTACCCTCCAAACGCCACCGTCTCCCCCACGTGAACAGGCCCCATGAGCTGATGCAGGCTAGCGACACCTCCAGCCTCCAGTCGCATCTATAGAAGCTTTCGCGCTTTTTTTTCTGGCCTAATTTTCTTTTTTAAATTTGATTTCGATTCAAACAAATTATAAATCTAATATGTTTTTAATTTTCATACTACGGATCTTCTGCGACCTTGTACAAAAACGAGAAAAAGGCTATCTCTATGGTTCCGCTTCGAAAAAAAAACCTAAATATGCAATAAGAAAAAAAAAACGCAGGGGACTGATTTAGCTCAGCTTCCCATGCGCTGGTGCAGGGGCTGGGCGTAGAGATGGGCATCATGCTGTGAGGATCCGAATTCACCAATTGAATCCTTCGTGTTTTACCGCACTAGTCCCGGGATCAATCGCTAGTGCACACGACTTAACATCGGTAAGCATCATATCATACCTGCGATAAGAATAATAAGGCATTATTTATTAAATATAACTAGTGTATGATCTTATGATCACTTACAATACTCGACCTCACAAGGCAATAATAAAACCAATGAGACAAATGCAGCGGAAAGGCGGTAGAAGGCGTAGATGTCCCATCGGCACACCACAGGCGCATCGACAAGGATTGGCCTAGTGACACGCGTCGACTGAAAGTCCTCCTCCAATAACGACGATGATTCCTCCTTTGTTGTTGGTTGTTAAGCAAGGGTGAGTACACCAACACGTACTCAACAAGTTGTGCCAGAATGCAATGCTATCATAGCTATATCGAGCTTATTCCAAAGGAAAGGCTAAGGGTTCATTTGCGATGGCGACATTTAAGAACACATACGATACATAGATTGAAAACGATAAAACAAATAACAAGTAAGTAGATTCAGTGATTCTCAAATAAACCCAAGTTTTCCATCCTAAATCAAGTTCGTTTATCCACATGGCATCCCGCCATCCCATCCGATTGTTTATTTTAATTAACTACCCTTGATTGTAATCCCGAGCATTGCTCAATCTGGTGAAGCACGGCTATCCGAATAGTTTGTACACTCTGCAGAGGTTATGCACTTTACCCACATGATACAACCATGCACCACACGGTGAATGATTATAACAAAGCCTTTACAATGCATCCTCTTAACCCGATGCTACCGCTAAGGTTTCAACACTAGAGGATGGTTACCACACCAGTGGCCCCCTCTTGCGCCATGTGAGTTTCCTCCGTACAGGACTCACACCACCACGATAGCACTCAAGCTAAGCATTTGCAAATTAGTCGGCTAAGCTGCCCATATGAACATGTGGTTGCAAGATCGACTCAGTCAAAGACTCGCAAGGTTAAGTCCTTAGGATTGATTAAAACAAGACTTACACATACCCTCTGCCCATCGGGCCCACCCTGGCACACTTGCCCTTGCCACTTGCTTTAATCTAAATGATTACCAAACCCAGTTGATTACCAAGCATCACATGCTATACACAAATTTTTAGAAATTTGAATCACCTCAATCGGAGTTCATATGCAAAAGTTATAGCATTTGGAAGTTTAATTAATTCTGAAATTAGAAATTCTGATTTTCCCGAATTATTTCTGTAAAGGAAAATACGAATTTTCCTGCCCCGGCTGCACGGACGACACGTGGCGAAACCTGGACCACTCGATTTGAATCAAACGACCGAGACTTACCCGTGCGCTTTACTGTTCACCGAGGCAGCGTGGCTCGCTCTGATCGTCGATGGCAATCCGACGCCCTGGCTCGAGTCGGTGATGGTTGGCGGCGCGCAAAGTCCTTTGGAGCGAAGACGAAGGTGAATCCGTGGCGTTTGGCGCTCCACAGTGTCGAGGTTTGTTCAAACAATAATTAAAAAGGGGCTAAGCGCTGGATCGGAAACTTCGATGGTAGCACAAGACACGGAAATTATCTGAGTTGAGCTCTCGCGGTGGAGATAATACCTCGATCTGTGCTCTGGAATTATGAGTAGCTAACTTATCTGCTGATGATGTTGTTCTCTCTCCCTCTCCTCCTCTCCCACCCCCCTTTATATAGCGGAGGAGGGCGGTTACAAAGGAGAGTCCTACTCGGATACGAAGTGGAGATTGTATCTCTATCCTGATTTGCCCAACATGGCAACAACCAGGATTACAATTATATCCTACCTAATTAAGGTTGGTTTCCATCTTCGGGGTTTCCTTGTTGCGCATGGCGGCCTGCCTCCTAGGCAATACCCATCTTCATGCAGTCGGCTTGGCCCATCCCCCTTGGGCGGTCCTCCCAGCCCGTCATGCAGATATCCGGGGTCCATATACTCCACAGTAGCCCCCGAGTGCTTTGCGATCGAGTTGCCGCCTTCCTGGTCACAGCTCAACTTAATCATGCTTCACGCCGAGTGCTTCTAGTTCTTGATGTAGTTTTCCGACTGGTTTTCCTTTCGGTGAGTGCCCATTGTAGGCAAAGAGATCGTGAAGGACTCAATAGAGCTCCGCGTTGAACTATATCCATTGTCGCGTCGTGCGGTGGTGGCCCATCATGGGGAATCCGTATCCCAAACGATATCTGCGAAGTCAAAACGCTTTTTCGCTCAAAGCGAAATCTGCGCCACTCCTTTAAATTCATTAAATCGCCAAAGTTCTTGATGTAAATCGTTGAAGTGTTGGCCCACACGCGTCGCATCCAAATTTAGTAGTCACGAAATCATGTATATGCAAAACTTAGGCAATGTAAAAACAATTCACTTTCGGATGTGGTGTCCGATTGGTTTATGTATAATTTTAGAGTTTTTGCTCTTTTCCTTATTGATTTTGAATTCATCCGAGTGGTTTTGACTCTTTTTGTTTAAGCACTCTGCCGACTAGTCTAGCCCGAGGCGTCGGAGTCGACACATGGCCTCTTTTCCCGGACACGCGATTTGGGTGACTAAAGTTCGCCGTTCATGGGGTTGAGCTTCACAACTCGGAATTAACTTTTCAGATTCATTTGCAATCGTTAAGTAGAAAAAAATACAACTCGAGAAAAAGATGTGCAAGCACACTATTAGTGTAGCCCTCGACTTCTTTGCTTAGTTGAGGATCAACTAAGTAGCAAGTCAAGAGGAAAATCATAAGCGAACAGTATTTCTTAATATAGGAAACAATAAATGACCCAAAGAGTGTTGCGCATGTGCAACACTATTGAATGTAACCCCGACTTCTTTGCTTAGTTGAGTATCAACTAAGTAGTAAATCAAGAAACTCAACAATTTTATTTATAATGACATAATTTGAGTATGTGATGACTTAGTTGCTCTATGCTCCATGTGTTCTTGTGATCGTGCCGTCCTTGCTCGTGGGCGCAGCGTAGGCTCGTCTTGAGCGAAGGTGGCGCTTCGAAGTATGACGTTAGCGCTTGGCCGTGCGAAAAGGTGGCGCTTCGGCGCTGGCGTTAGCGCTTGCCGTGCAAAAGGTGGCGCTTCGGCGCGGCGTTAGCTCTTAGCCGTGCGAAAGTGGCGCTTCGGTATTGGCGTTAGCGCTTAGCCATGCGAAAAGTGGCGCTTCGGCGTGGCGTTAGCGCTGGCGTGTCGAAGGTGGCGCTTCGAAGCGCGGCGTTAGCGCTTAGCGTCTGCGAGGTGGCGCTTCGAAGCGCGGCGTTAGCTCGTGGCCGTCTGCGAAGTGGCGCTTCGAAGCTTGGCGTTAGCGCTTAAGCCGTGCGAAAAGTGGCGCTTCGAAGCGCTGGCGTTAGCGCTTAGCGTGCGAAAAGTGGCGCTTCGCTGGCGTTTCGTGGCCGTGCGAAAAGTGGCGCTTCGAAGCGCTGACGTTAACTTCGTAACGTCGAGGTGGCGCTTCGAAGCGCGGCGTTAGCGCTTAGCGCGTCTGCGAAGTGGCGCTTCGAAGCTGGCGTTAGCTCTTAGCCATGCGAAGGTGGCGCTTCGAAGTCTTTGGCGTTGGCGCTTAGCGTGCGAAAGGTGGCTTTTCGAAGCGCGACGTGGCTCTTGGCCGTGCCGAAGTTGGCGTGACTCATGGCCGTGCCGAAGTTGGCGCTTCGAAGCGCGGCGTGGCTTCGTGGCGTGCCGAAGTTGGCGCTTCGAAGTGCGGCGTGGCTCGTGGTCATGCGAAGTTGGCGCTTCGAAGCGCGGCGTAAACTCGTGGGTATGCCGAATTGGCGCTTCGAAGCGCGGCGTGGCTCTTAGCCGTGCGAAGTTGGCGCTTCGAAGCGCGGCGTAGGCTCGTGGTAAATGCGAGTTGGCGCTTCGAAGCGCAGCGTGGCTTCGTGGCGTGCGAAAGTTGGCGCTTCGAAGCGCGGCGTAGCTCTTAGCCGTGCGAAGTTGGCGCTTCGAAGCGCGGCGTAAACTCGTGGCGTGCGAAGATTGGCGCTTCGAAGCGCGGCGTGGCTTCGTGGCCGTCACCGAAGTTGGCGCTTCGAAGCGCGGCGTAGCTCTTAGCGTCGCGAAGTTGGCGCTTCGAAGCGCGGCGTAGGCTTCGTGGCCGTCTTGAAGGTGGCGCTTAAGCGCGATCGTCGGCGATCCGCTAATCACGAACATCTCCTTACCGTAGTCGGCGGCCTCCGGGACATCTTTTTCATCAAGTTGGCATCGCTAATTCCTTCGAAGAACGCTATGATGACCACATCCGAGATGTCCAAAATCGAATCTTTACCGTATCCGAATCGAGAAGGCAGCCTCGGCTTACTACTCGTGAGCAGATGGCCACAGCGCTCCCCAACCCGAACGGACTTAATCAGATGGAATTAAGATTGGTTATCTGATTGAAACTCCAAGTTGGCAGCACTTCTAGTCGAGATTTTCCTCACGAAGGTTCTGGAGCAATGAGGAAAACTTCCGGTCAAAAAGTTGTTCTCCTAGTCTTGATCACATGGCTTTGGTCTTGATTGAATAAACGAGCAAAGCCAATTAATTGAAGTCTCATGCGATGCTTCTCCACGGTTCTTCGCGTGATTCTCCGAACACAGGTGTGTCACCGGGAGAAGCGGTGGCCGAAGCAGGAGGCGCTTCGGCGGTCTTGTGGTCGAAGAAGCGCTGCGATGAGAATCTCGGCGGACAGCGCGCCAATCTTGCTTGGCTCGGTGGGGAAAACGCCGCAGCGGAGGAAGACGAGTGCGAGCGGCTCCGGAGATGAGGCGGCGGCGTCCGGAGATGAAGCGCCGCAGGGACGGCCGGCGCAGCGGCGATCGATGAAGCGCCGGTGGGAAGCGGCTGCGGCGGCGTGGCGGTCGGTGGTGCACCAGCGGCGCGAGCCATTTAACAACGAAGAACCGTCGATAATCCGTTGTCGAGGTTGTCGGTGATGAAGTCGAGACTCCGTGGCGAAAACCATGGCGGGAGCGAAGGTGATGACGATTCCATTGATGGAGGCCATCGAGCTTGCGAGATTGATCTTGGCCTTCCCTACCTAGCGCGCCAAGCGCCGAGGTTTGTTACCGACAATAATTAAAAGGGGCTAAGCGCTGGATCGGGCTTCGATGGTAGCACAAGACACGGAAATTATCTGAGTTCGGGCTCTCGCGGTGGAGATAATACCCCAGTCCTGTGCTCTGGAATTATGAGTAGCTAACTTATCTGCTGATGATGTTGTTCTCTCTCCCTCTCCTCCTCTCCCACCCCCCTTTATATAGCGGAGGAGGGCGGTTACAAAGGAGAGTCCTACTCGGATACGAAGTGGAGATTGTATCTCTGTCCTGATTTGCCCAACATGGCAACAACCAGGATTACAATTATATCCTACCTAATTAAGGTTGGTTTCCATCTTCGGGGTTTCCTTGTTGCGCATGGCGGCCTGCCTCCTGGGCAATACCCATCTTCATGCAGTCGGCTTGGCCCATCCCCCCTTGGGCGGTCCTCCCAGCCCGTCATGCAGATATCCGGGGTCCATATACTCCACACCTGGTGATGACTCGAGAAGACGGCCAACGGCGGCTACACGGTGTGGAGAAGCTTACAGCGGCGCGCTCGGAAAAAACCCTGATTGCGGCGGCTGTGCGGCGATCCTCGGGCCAAGGGTTTAGGGCTTTGGTTGCTTGGCTTCTTGTGCTCTCGATGCCTCTCCTTATATAGCGCACGGTGCCCGGTTACAGCTAGACTCGGCGTGGAGTTTGTGGCATAAGCGGCGAAATGGCAGAATCGCCTCGGACGAAGCCGACACGATGGCGCAAAGCCGTTCATTTTCACGATCAACGGAGAAAGTCGCCCAACATATTTCCGCAACCTTCGCCGGAATCAGCGAAATCATCCGGATTCAATCTCGCCAGCACGATGGTGATTCCACGGCCCTTGGGAGCTCTACCGTCATGGGCTTAGCGACCAAATAATACACGACCGCGAAGGAACAGTACTCAGCCACGGCCCGGTTTTAAAATAATTTAGATAAAACATTTGAATTTGCTTAAGGCAATGAAAATACCAGTAAAATTTCCAGAAAAATCTCAAAAATACTTTTGAGATATTCTGGACTCAGATAAAATATTTTTGGTAAAACTTTATTTTGATTTTTTTTATAATTAGTTTTCGACAGGAGGCAATATACTTTTAAGGTAATCCCAACAAATCTCAGGAAATTCCAATAAATCCAGAAAATTCATGAAAATCATAAATTGCGATAAGATAATATCAAATCTTTAGAAAGTCAAAAATTGGGATGTTATAAACCTCCCCCCCTTAACGGAATCTCGACCCCGAGATTTAGGGCTAACTAGAGAATAGGTTTGGGAATTCGGTCTTCAGATCTCCCTCATGCTCCCAGGTTGCTTCATTTTCCGAATGATTACTCCATTGAACTCTACAAAAGCGAGTAGACTTATTTCTGGTCCTGCGCTCCATTACATCCAAAATCTTAATAGGCTGCTCTTTATGAGTCAGATCTTCCTGCAGCTCGATTGCTTCTAACGGCGTCTGCTCTGCTGGCACTCTGAGACATTTCTTGAGCTGAGACACATGGAATACATCATGGACTCCTGCCAAAGACTGTGGCAACTCTAACTGATACGCAACCTCTCCTCGGCGACTTAAGATCTTAAACGGTCCAACATACTTAGGTGCAAGTTTTCCCTTAACTTGAAACCTTTTCACACCTTTAAGGGGGAGTAACCCTAAGATACACAAAATCATTGGGTTCAAAGCTTAAATCACGACGACGGTTGTCAGCATAACTCTTTTGCCTCGATTGTGCTGTTTTCAACCTTTCTCGGATCATAGCAACTTATTCCTCAGCTTCTCTTGAGAATCTCAGGCCCATACACTGAACACTCTTCCCGATTCATTCCAATTTAATGGGGTACGACAGACACAACCATATAAGGCTTCATATGGTGAAATTTACAAACTAGCCTAGTAACCGTTGTTATAACTGAACTCTGCATATGGCAAGCCCTTATCCCAAAACTAACGCACAAGCTCTCAACATATCTTCCAGAATCTGATTGACTCTTTTTGTCTGACTATCCGTCTAAGGATGATATGCGATCTTTGAAATTCAGCGAGCTCTCATTATTTCGAGTAACTTGCTCTAAAACCTTGAGATAAATTGGATACCTCTATCGGACCACAGTCTACTTGAGCACCTATCACGGTCATTCAATCCTTGACACCTACAAATCGCCAAGCGATCTTTTGAATACATAGTCCTCGATTGGTATGAGCAACCTTGGTTAGTCAATCAATAACGATTCCTCCGATTTCGTATATTTTATGGTCAATTCTCACTATGGATCCTGTTAATGATTTGTCTCCCATTTCCACTCAGGGGTCTATAAGGATTGCAACGAACCAATAGGTTACCAATGCATTACCTTTATTCTCTGACACACATCACATCGAGTATCCTATCCAATAGCTTCGCTCTTCATTTTAGACCACCAATACTTTTTCTTTATATCTCATTACATCTTGGCACTTTTCAGATGAATCGAATGCCTAAAATCATGGGTGTTCTCAATTATCATTTGCTTAGGATCTTCCTATCCAGCACATTGGTTCGGTCCTAAATCCTCATGGTATCCTAATCGCTCAAAATTCTGCCTCTTAGCTAAGCCTTCTTCTTTCTTTGACTTGATTTTGTATCTTCTCTTCCTTGAACTTCTGTTTATTTGATCTTTTAATGTTGGTTTTACTTAGGCGGTTATGAAACTTTGTCGAACGATCCTTGATTTCGACTTCTCGAATTCTTTGCATAACCCTTGTTAACTGCTAATTAACAACATATTCGTATTGCGGTCTCATAACTCAAGTGTCGACCCTCATATTGGCCTTTCCTTGGATTATAATCTTCGATCGTTCCCAGCTATATATATATATATATTTAGGTCTGACTGGGTGAATATATAAAATTTAGGCCCTCATGATTCACATCTATTTTCGTTGAGATAATGACGCCATATTTCCGAATCGTGTACTATGATAACTAACTCCAAGTCATACGTAGGGTACTTCTCCTCATGCTGCCTCAATTGCATCATGGCTTAGGCAACAACCTTGACATTTTGCATCTATTCGCATCATGCCTAGAAACATCCACATATATGTCGAAACTATTCCTTACTGTTGGTAATACTAACACGGTGTTGATATTAACCGCTTCTTCAACTTCCAAAACTCTTTTCACACCCTGGCGTCCATGCAACCTTTTCTCTTCCACAATCTCATAAGAGGTCTAGCTGTTGTCGAAAAACCTTCCTATGAACCAGTGGTATTATCTTACTACTTCTAGAACCTCAAATCTAGGTAACGAACTTTGGTTGCTACCACTTTAACACAACTTCTACCGTGCTTGATTCAACAATAATTCCTCTAGTAGTCTTTGCGTGGCTAACGAAATTCCACCTTTTTCTTCCAGAAATCACATTTGTTGAATTTAGCGTACGAATGCTGCTCTCGCAAAAACTCATTTCTAGGTTCTGCATATTTTCCTCTTGTCTCAAAGTATAGTATAGTGTCATCTATATGGCAACCATGAATTTATCCAAATAATCCTTAAACACCTTACTCATCCTGTTTACGTAGTATGCGGGGCATTAGTCAATCCGGGGTATAGTCAAAGTTATCTTGTCTATATCGCGTGAAAGCATAATCCTAAAACATCCTCCATATGACTCCTCAATTGACGATAGACGAAGCGAAGTTTTATCCTAAAGAGATTCCAACTCTCTTCTCAACTTGTCCAAACATGTTGCCGATCCTGATATTGGATACTCGCCCCCGATATTTTCTTTATTTAGAGCATGATTTAGAGCACTCACCCTGATCTTTCGTTTTCATTTTTGATAACAAGAGCTTCCATGGTGATGTACCAAGTTTTCTCAACTATTCCTAATAACTCTTTGATATGTTTTTCTATTTCCCATTAATTCCTTAGTAGACTTTTGGCATGGTTTTTTTTCGCTATTAAGTTGTACTAAGCACTAATTCGCTCGCTAACTTGATATCTCGATATGACGGCTTACCAGGGAAATTCTTGGAAAATATATCATGGTATTCTCTGACAACTGGCGCATCTTCTAATTGGCAACTCCATACTATTATCCATCAGCTGGCTAATACAAACTGTCATTACTTGATACTCTCAACATCCTGGTTAAATCTAGCGTAACTGAGCACTTACTGACGATGACAATTCCTCTGGTTATTAAAATCACACAGGGTACCCCTAAACTAGCCACTATTTCTCATGCATCCTTTTCAGGCGAATCATAAACACAAGTATCTCTTTTTTTTGCATTATTGCTTTTCATTTCTATAATCCATATACCAATGTACCAACTATTTTTGTTTTATTCCTTTCGGTAAGGAAACCTTCATCACTAATCTCTTTTCTTTACAACTAGGGTTACGACATTGCACTAAGTAACTCATGGCTACTGACTTCCTCGATTTAGCATTGACACTTGTTTTTTTTTTGACAGGAACGGAGTTGGAATTGACTTGAACTGGTGTGATCGCTTTCCTTTGAGGGCTTTTGCTGGCAAAAGGCTCAGGTTTGTGGCAAATATAGAGGCTAGGGTGAATTTTTTTTGAGCATTTATTGACCGGGATAATGTCCTCGCTTAGACGCCTTTTCTTTAATTGGTTCTCTAGGCAAATTTCTCTCGCAATTTCACCACTTGCTCTTGGCGTTACGTACTGGACTAAGGTAACTTCCATTATATCTATGGTTATAGGAATTACTTGTCTTTTTGTGGACTTGATTGGCATGATGGCCTTTTACGTATCGGTTGTAGCACTTATGCGCTCTTCTTGTGATTTATTACTTTTGTCTCAATAACACCTCCCTAGCAAAAGCGATCTTCTTCACCATACAAGAGACCTACTGTGGGTGATAGCCACTTACTGTTTTCCTGATTAAGGTCGATAGGTTTAGGAGGGTACATTTTTAATTCTCCAAATGACGTATCCGGTGCAACTAATTTTTCCCTTCTTATTGATAATTCTCGAGCAACTAGGGTTCACAGATTCTTTCGTTGATGCTAGATTACGGCAGTAATTATCGGATCCAGGGGGCACTGAGGTGGGCAATGGTCTCGACCTTCACGAAGGTAACATGTGATGTTGCTCATAGGACACTTTCCAGAAGAATGGCTTCTTTCACAATTAAAGCAATCGATCGCATGCTTGTCAGCGGTTTGTCCTATTTTCCATAGCGAATGCATACGATCTTCTAAGTTGTTTGGTTGTGATACTTCTTAGAACAATGTTTAGCTCTAGAACAAAGCTGCGGGGTAGCGTTCCTCTCAATAATCTCGAGTCAATCCTCGGCTTCTAAAGGTGAAACATTCCCTTAAAACGTTGGTGAACGAGTCTTTATGAAATTCTAATAACCTTGAGTCAATCTGGGATCACTAATAACGATTCGAGATGCTTTCTTGACATTAGCTTGATTAGTCCTATTTTGTGTTTGATTCATCATTGCTTGCATCATTTGGGTGCGGCGGCCAAAACTCTTTGAATTTACGCATATCTATCGGTAGTGACGGTTGAAAAACTAATTCATCCTTGAAGTCTCTACCGAGTTGATTTCTACTCCCATCGGCTCCATTACTATCACTAAATGAACCATCTCGCTTGATTACCTCAAGGGATTAGGTGAAAGAAAATAGCATAGGTAAGAAGCAAGAATCCTAATTCAAGGGAGATAGGTTTCACCCAATAACTTAAGCAATCAATATTAATAACTTGGTATGGTTGCATATATAAGTCTAAAAGCTTTGCAACACATACTGCACACTCAGCAATCAAGAAGAACCAATTCAACCTAAACACACAATACTACCGTCTACATGGGCGACACGCATATCTTAGGAAGCGTGACTCCCCACATGAGTCTGGCCCAGCTCTTGAGTCTTCTAACTCTGAATACACTCATTGATCCGCTCCTCCATGAGCTTGATGATTCCTTCCGTCGTGATCTTTATGGTAGCAGCAGGCACTTAATGCCACCTCCTAAAGTGTGGTATATCGTTTTCTACTTAAGATAACTCAGGTAAGATTTTAACTTACTTCAGCAGAGGTAAGGGAAAGAAATTTCAGCAAGGGAAAAGAAAGAATTTTTTGGTAAGGACAGAAATAGAAGAATGAGATAAGAACACATTATTATTCTAGGTTAGGACCTTTACTTTAGAAAATAATTTTGAAGGACCTATAGGGACGACCAACTATCTAAGGCCAAGACCTACAGTCAGTATGCTCTGATACCACCTCTGTGAGGACCCGAATTCACCAATTCGAATCCACTGTGTTTTACCGCACTAGTCCTAGGATCAATCACTAGTGCACACAGCTTAACATCGGTAAGCATCATATCATACACAACGATAAGAATAATAAGGCTTTATTTATTAAATATAACTAGTGTATGATCTTATGATCACTTACAATATTGACCTCACAAGGCAATAATAAAACCAATGAGACAAATCACGTGAAAGAGCGGTAGAAGATGTAGATGTCCCATCAACACACCACAAAGCGCATGACAAGGATTGGCCTAGTGACACGCGTCCGCTGAAAGTCCTCCTCCAATAACGGCGATGATTCCTCCTTTGTTGTTGGTTGTTAAGCAAGGGTGAGTACACCAACACGTACTCAACAAGTTGTGCCTGAGAATGCAATGCTATCATAGCTATATGCGGGCTTATTCCAAAGGAAAGGCTAAGGGTTCATTTGCGAAGCGAGCATTTAAGAACACATACGATACATAGATTGAAAGACGATAAAACAAATAACAAGTAAGTAGATTGATGATTCTCAAATAAACCCAAGTTTTCCATCCTAAATCAAGTTCGTTTATCCACATGGCATCCGCCATCCCATCCGATTGTTCATTTTAATTAACTACCCTTATTTGTAATCCCGAGCATTGCTCAATCCGTAAAGCACGGCTATCCGAATAGTTTGTACACTCTGCGAGAGGTTATGCACTTTACCCACATGATACAACCATGCACCACGGTGAGCGATTATAACAAAGCCTTTACAATGCATCCTCTTAACCCGGTGCTACCGCTAAGGTTTCAACCTTTGGAGGGTAGTTACCACACCGGGGCCCCCTCTTGCGCCATGTGAGTTTCCTCCGTACAGGACTCACACCACCACGATAGCACTCAAGCTAAGTATTTGCAAATTAGTCACTAATTTGCCCATATGAACATGTGGTTGCAAGATCGACTCAGGTCAAAGACTGGCAAGGTTAAGTCCTTAGGATTGATTAAAGCAAGACTTACACATACCCTCTGCCCATCGGGCCCACCCTGGCACATTTGCCCTTGCCACTTGCTTCAATCTAAGAGACTACCAAACCCAGTTGATTGCCAAGCATCACATGCTATACACAATTCAATCTCGTTGTGTGACCTTCTTGCCACCACAACTCAATCTCTTTGTGTGACCACACATGACACACAAGTTACATCATTGTTCCATATTCCATTAGTCAAAATTAATAACCAATATTCCATGAACATGTGATGACGTAGCATGGCTAAGCATTTTCTATTCCGGTCTAACCATCCATGTTGATTTCATTATTAACCAACTATAGTAACCAACCTAGGGTGACAATGAAGCATGGCATACAAATATCAAGGTAGGGTATAATCCAATGAGTATGTTAGCTAATCCCAAATTTATGTTGAAATCATTTATACACATAAAATAACATGTGTTAAGGTAAATCAAAATAGCATGCAATCTAGTTTATGGGTGCAACATGATCAAAGCACAACTTGCCTTGGTTAAGCTCCTGGTCGTGGTCTAGAAACTGTTCTTGAGTTGGTAGCTCCTGCTCCGAAGCGTCGCACAATTCAACGTTTATGCGAATCGAGAGAAAAATAGCAAATAAACACCAAAACCAAAGAACAAATGAACTCAAAAATTCAAATAAAAGCCACCAATAGAAAGATATCAATTTTAGAAATTTTTAGGAATTTGAATCACTTTAATCGGAGTTCATATGCAAAAGTTATAGCATTTGGAAGTTTAATTAATTCTGAAATTAGAAATTCTGATTTTCCCGAATTATTTCTGTAAAGGAAAATACGAATTTTCCCACCCCGGTTGCACGGACGAGACGTGGCGAAACCTGGACCACTCGATTTGAATCAAACGACCGAGAGACTTACATGCGCTTTCTTGTTCACGAGAGGCAGCGTGGCTCGCTCTCGATCGTCGATGGCAATCCGACTGACCCGGCTCGAGTCGGCGATGGTTGGCGGCGGCGCAAAGTCACCGGAGACGAAGACGAAGGTGAATCCGGCGGCGTTTCGGCGCTCCCTGGCGATGACTCGAGAAGGCGGTAGCGGCGGCTACGGTGTGGAAAGCTTTGTGGCGCTCGGAAAAAACCACGATTGCGGCGGTACGTGCGGCGATCCTCGGGCCAAGGGTTTAGGGCTTTGGTTGCTTGGCTTCTTGTGCTCTCGATGCCTCTCCTTATATAGTGCACGGTGACCGATTCTGACTAGACTCGGCGTGGGTTTGTGGCAAAGCGGCGAAAGTGGCAGAGTCCGCCTCGGACCTGGTTGAAGCGATGACGCAAAGCCGTTCATTTTCACGATCAACGGTAGAGTCGCCCAACATATTTCGATCGCAACCTTCGCCGGAATCAATGGAAATCATCCGGATTCAATCTCGCCTTGAGACGATGGTGATTCCATGGCCCTTAGGAGCTCTACAAATCACGGGCTTAGCGACCAAATAATACGACATGAAGGAGCGATTACTACGACCACGGCCGGTTTTAAAATAATTTAGATAAAACATTTGAATTTGCTTAAGGCAATGAAAATACCAGTAAAATTTCCAGAAAAATCTCAAAAATACTTTTGAGATATTCTGGACTCAGATAAAATATTTTTGGTAAAACTTTATTTTGAATTTTTCTTTTTATAATTAGTTTTCGACAGAAGGCAATATACTTTTAGGGTAATCCCAACAAATCTCAGGAAATTCCAATAAATCCAGAAAATTCATGAAAATCATAAATTGCGATAAGATAATATCAAATTTTTAGAAAGTAAAAAATTGGGATGTTACACGTGCCAAGCCAGATCTGTCCAGTACGGCTCTATCATCGAGTCTAAACCGTGCCAGACCGCGACGGCCCATCGTACTCGCCATACCGGGCCGGCCCAGCCCGGCTCGCCTTCGGTGAGTCCAGACATGGCCCATTTGCATTTAATGCCTATTTCGTGTCGTGCCGATCCAGGTCCAGCCTATTTACACTATTACGACGAGAGGACATGACCTAAAATTGCTTGCAGTAGCGTGCATACGTGGTGCTACAGTATGCAGCGAATGTATAGCCACCTTGATCAAAGAAATATGTAAATCTACAATCGAGCAACATAACTTGATCTCCACATGCCATTTACCACCTTAATTCATGCATAACACACCATATTTTATGGCCATAAAATTAATTCTCCTTTTCCTTTTCCTAAACCAGGGCCACGTGCAATGTATGGACAAGTAAGGAGATGCAATGTAATGCCATGCAAGAAATTCCAAAAAAAAAATCAAGTACGTCAATATCATTTGGATTTAATCAGATGTATGGTGATAGTAGTAGACTAGTTGTAATTACTCATCATATGTAGCGACTTGTGCATACATGAGGTTCATCATGCCAATTAAAGTGGTGCCAACTTTTTTACTTACTTGTGCATGCAAAGCAAGGATCAAAATGAAAGCATGCAAAAGAAACATTCTATGTGGATATCAGTATTGCTAGCAATAGATACAAATATTGGGGAAAAAGAAGTAAATTTTATTAAATCTTGAACATGTACAGAGTTACTGTCTCGTTAAAAATCTTACACCCCGGTGTGGGGTACCCTGGTAAAGAAAAGAATACAGTAACTACGTATATATACATAGACTACCCGAGGCTAAGATTGTCAACGTCGGCTACCGCGTCTATGATTTTCGGATCCTTGGGCTGATGTTGTATTCTATCATCTGCATGCTCCCAGTCTTTGAGGCATGTAATTGTCTCAACCATCTCAGGTCTGAGAGATGACCTTCTCGGCTCAAGTATCTCCCCCATCAAACTAAAAGTGGATTATGATGAGACAGTGGATACCGGAACCATAAATATGTTCCGTGCGAAATGGGATAGCACGGGGTAGATACGTTGGTTATTCTTCCATCACAAGAGCAAGCTGAGTTGATTTTCCTCATCCATGTCAAGCTCGGTCTCCACGAAGGTGCGTCAAGGTAGTGGTTGATCTCTACTTATGGATTTTATTGCGACCTGCTCGGCATTTCGGAAGACAAACTAGACGACTTGCCTTTTAGCTTCTTTTATATACTTGAAGCGATCGAATTGCCTCGTGCTTGTTGCGTTGTTGAGGTAAATTTTCGTGCTTCACTTCTGGTGCCAAATTTCTTGTAATATTTATTGAAAACTCTGAAAAACTCATTATAAACATGAGTATAGGCCTCGGAGAAATCAAGATCGATTGTCTCACCTATTCCCTCGACGGCTCCCTACAAGTCAGAAAATTTTCTCCTAGGATCCAAAATGACAACAAAACAGTACAGATGTGGAATAGCTTGGAAATATTTTAAAAAAATTTCTCCATTGGTTCTATAATGTAACGTAAAATATAATTATCTCTACTTTCTTTAAAAGTATTAGCAATAAGCCAAATCCACTCGATGACTAAACAAGAAGTTGGGTAGTACACACCGAATAATTGTTTAGTTGCATTGCAAAAAATTCTAAAAAATTACAAAAATGGCTAGCAATTTTCTAATCCATATCAGTAACCAAGGCCTTACCATTATTGCAGTTGATGAAGACAGTGATAATATGCCCGTAGTTTTTGCACCAATGCAACATAGTATAAGTTGAGTTCCATCTAATCCTCATATCAAGATTGAATCTTCTTAGTTTCTTATTGTTGGCCATGTAGTACTCTGAGAACTGGGCAAATCTTACGGGTGAATTTGTAATAAAATCAATTGCACTGCGTATGCCCTCCAAGCTAGATTTCATTACAACCAAAGCTGGCTGCACAATGAGATTAATAATGTAGTATACACACCTTTAGTGGAGTATAAAACCTCCAACATAAGTCTCCAGGTGCGGTAAGAGAAGCTCCATAGCTGTCGTGTTAGCTAATGCATTATCAAGAGTAATGAAAATAATTCTACTTTCTATTTTAAAGTCATTAATAACCTCAAGTATACGGGTAGCGATATTTTCTCCAGTGTGTGACTCAGAGATTGGTCTAAACCCTATGGCTCTTTTGTTTAGTACGTACTCGTCGTCTAAGTAATGCGCAACAACATTAATATAGACTGCTCTTTGATGGAAGTCCATATATCTGATGTTAATACAAATAAAAAACTATGTGTCAAGAAGGTCTGATTTAACATCTTTAGTTTATTTGTAAATATTCTGTAAATATCACATGTAGTTGTTCTTCTATTAACATGTTGGTATTGCGGACAAAAATCACGTTGTACCATTCTCTCAAAGCTAGAGCTCTCACCCATTCTAAGCGGAAGATCCTCCGTAACTATATAATGTGCAATTTTGTTTCTAGCTACGTCGGTGTTGTATACCCATATGCTTACCGAACCGTTGGTGTTGAAGTTGAGCTGTATCTGCACGCCCTCGCCCGGCCCTCGTCTGGCCGATATCTTTCTTAAGTAATTCTTCGCGTGTCTCTTCAGATGACATGTACCACCACATGCACGTGTAGATAATTTAACTTGACAGTACTGTTGGTGTTATGCCCTTGAGGCAGTCGTATAGATGATTGTAACATGACTATGCTTATGAATAATAATATGATTATTGGTCCAATGAATGTATATCATTATATTGATCGACAAATATGTGACTTGCTTATGAAACTCTCTACTTATTAATATAATTCTGTAAGTATCTCTGATCGGCTATCATCGTATAGAACAACGATGAATAGATCAGCACATGTATTGATCGATGATTATGTTTCAAAGATCATAGGATATGGAGATATCATCAATACATTGTGAACTCATGATGAAGAACATGGGTTAGATAGACCGCAATGGGACAACTGCGAGAATGTTACATTCTTATGTATCATCGATGTATCTCATACATAGTGGATGTATGATCCTTAGACTGAGATTGTCACATTCTCTACATGTGTAATAGTTTACCTTAGGGCCTAAGCGCTATTTCCTAACCGGATAGTTATAAAGGTAGCTTTCATGTTTGCTATGAAATATCGAGAGGAAGTGGCGATCAAGATGGAATTTGCCACTCTGGTGTAGCGGAGATATATGTCTAGGCCACTCGTGTGATATGATTAAGGAAGTGCATGGCCATGCCGTGATTGAGAAGTCAATCACAACTTATTAATATATCACGGATACGAGAGATGGATTGAGTGTCAAAGGATGACATACTTCTAGCCTTGAGTTCGATCTTCATATAGTTTGGCAAAGGGATTATGACATGAGTACTTTTGAAAGGTTCTATCTGATTTTATCATATGCGTTTGGGAGTTGGCATGCTCTGCAAGGAACCGCTACCACTATTGGATTGGAAAAGGGTTTTCGAATCTATGTTCAAATATACATGAACCTCTGGTCACACATAGCGGGTGGAGCGCATTAATCGGATTGGATCCGTAATTAATGGACCTCGTGGGCTTAACGCGATGGGCCACGGCTTAGGGTTTCGTCGGCGTGGCTATATAAGGAGAGGAGAAGGGTGGGCGTGCATGATGTTGTTCACGTCTAGAACCCTAGCCTCCACCTCTCATTGCCCTTCGAAGCGACCACGGTGCTTACTGCGCCGACGTCTGGTGTTCCATCCGGGGCGTGTGGATTTCTTGTGGTGACTTGCTGCTATTGCGGCGTGGTGAGGACGAACCGCGGCGAGGGCGATCGCGGCAAGGGCGATCCGCGTAAGGGCGATCTGCGTGAGGATGATCCACGGCGAGGACGACCCACTACACCAACGCCGCGAAGGATTCATAGCTGCGCGTCTAGTGGTAATCAATCGTGATTCTTTTCTTGCGAGTAGCTTTTCTGGTTATGCGGTAGAAATTTTAATTTGTGCTAGCGTAGCATACCGAGTTCCCAACAAGTACTTGCAAACAGCATACACTATCTCATGTCTGTCCACAATTTTTATAGTTCTGTCCATATGTTGCCAACGCCACGCACGTCGAGTGCCGTATATGGATGCCCGTGTCGGCTGCATCGATATATTGGGCTGCTTGTTCGGTGTGGATGCCGATGCCGTCCCAGATGCATCGAAGTTGCGACATCCGAGCTCGGTGCATCTTGAGTGTATGAGGCATCCTCGATACCGTGCGTGCTATTCAGATGACGGTCATCCATGCCGTAATCTCCCATGCCGTGGGAGAGTTGGTGTGGATCAATTTCTTGATCCTGACAAGGGGGGCTTGGAGAGCGGGGGCATGCTCTCCTGCTCTTACTCTTGAGAAACATTTTATTTCACGATGATAGAGCAAAAAATAAAGCAATTAGAGAGATACGTGCTTGATGTGCATAATGTGCTGAGCGCCTGAGCAAAAATAGACAAGAAGAGATAGCTCGAAAGAGCCATGCAGAACAAATGCGAGCCGTCCCTGTTTTTATGTTGTGTCTAGTGAAATATCCGTTGTTCCACTGTCGTTGTAAATTCAAATGACATGCGGCCATGCACTCACTCATGATGAAAATTGAAATACGGGACAAATATGACAAAGCAACTTTATGTCATATCACACGTCGCATCGTTGTTCTACTGTCATTGCAAATTCAAATGACGTGCGGCCGCGCGCTCGCGCATGACGCAAATTGAAGAGTGCAGGATGAATATGACAAAGCAACTTTATGTCATGTCACATATCGCATCATTGTTCTGCTGTCATTGCAAATTTAAATGAGGTGCAGCCACGTTCATGCATGACGAAAATTGAAAAGCGCGGGACATTCAGATGAGAGAGACATTGAATGCTTTATGTCTTTCAATATTTTACTTCATTTTAGTTCTCTTTTTCTCAAACGCGTGACATTCAGACGACACTACGAGATAACGAGAGAGACGTTGAATTCACATTCAGACGCATGATTCCCTCGAATAATTTTTTCCGTGATTCACATTCAAATTCCTTCTCTCTCCCTATTTTCCCGCCTTTTTGCTTTTTCTCCTACCCAGGCCCTCAACTCACCCCTCTGTTCACCCCCTTGTCATCTTCACAGTCTTCGGCTCTCCGCCCGAGCACCCCTTAGGTCCCACGATGCACCCCCTTGGCCGTCGGGCCCCGCCCCGCTCCCTTCCCCGCGCTGGTGTGCCCCGCCTCGCTCCTCTCCCCATGCAGTGCGCGCGCCTTCGCTTCCCTCCTCCCTTCCCCTGGCGCCTGCTCCCTGCCCGCCCTTCCTTTCCCCCCCGGCGCCCTGCCCCCCTTGCTCCCCTCACATGGCGCCAAGCTCCCGCCTCATGGCGAGGCGGGGCGAAGGAGGCGGCTTGAAGTCGAGCTCAAGGTGCTCGAGGAGGAAGCACCATGGGATGAGCTCTGGGGGCGCGCCTCACCAGTGGAGTCTGAGGATGGGGGCCTTGAGTCGCCCATGACATGGGGCACTCGGTGGCGGCGTGGTTGAGCTCGGCGATCGGCAAGGCGAGAAGTGGCGGGGCCTTGAGTGCATTCAGAGACTACGGGCACGGTGACCTGAGCGTGAAAAGCCCTCGGCGGCGGCGAGGCGGCAGCGTGGCGGCGTGAAGGCTACAATGGCGTGCCCGGGTATGAAGCGAGGTAGTCATGGTGCGGTCGGCGAGCGTCTGCGAGGGCAAGTCTGCGGCGACGACGTTGCCACCGTGGCACCACGGCGGCGTAGCCTGGCCGAGGTCCTTGAGCCCGGTAGCCGAAGATGTGCACTAGGCAGTCCGTGTCCATCTCCCCATGCCGGTGGGCGCACTCTCTCCTCGCCCCCCCCATCGCCCCTTTGGTTGTGTGCATGCTCGATCGCGATGTGCATTGTGCTCTGCGGACCCTCACCGCGGTGTGTCACGCCGCAGGTCAGCGTCTTGCCGTTGGGTGTGCCAAGCATCGGCACGAACATGCTCTTCGAGCCATGTCGACCGAGCATGGCGAGCCGCCGTCTTGGGCGAGCCTACTGCGTGCCGATTAGCGGGCCGTGCGGCCGAGCAACTATGCCGTCGGCAGATCCTTTTAAAAGCGATAGCGTCTTGTGTTATAGATCAAGTTAGATCGAATGTGCCTCGGACGGATCTAAGGCCATTTGTTTTAACCGATTACGGATTACGGCCCAAAAAGCAGAATCGAAACAAACAACTGATTCTAGAATCCGATTCTCATAATCCACCCACCCATATACACTAGAATCCACAATCCACTTCATATCTTACGGATTCCAGCTTTTAGAGAATCGAACCTCTATGGTGATCGAGAATCGGTTTTAGAGAATCCAAAATTTGAAACAAACAGGCCCCAAAGTACCCACCTTTGGCTGGGCGTAGAAACATGGGTCCACCCCGTCGTCCATCTCCATCCCAATCAGCTGTTCAGCGCCCCCAACCTCTTGACCACCCCTCCCCGCCTCTCCACGGTGGACTCCAACCAACGCTCCTCAGTTTCTCCCATGTCCTACTCCCATCTCCTCCTCCTCGTCTTCCTCCTCTTCCCCGCCTCGCTCCGCTCCCAACCCACGGCCTCGCCGCCGCAATGCCCGCTCAACTTCACCGCGCTGCGGCCCTTCCTCGCTCCGACGCTCCCCGCCGACGACGCCTTCCGCTGCGCCTTCGCGCAGCAGTCCGTCCGCCTCCTCCTCTCCCTCCAACTCGCCGCCACCGGATCCTTCGTCCTCCCCGCTAACGCCTCCTGCCTCCCGCTCCTCCGGGCCGCGCTCCCCTTTCCCCTCCCGCCCTCCTTGTGCGGCCTCTCCGGCCTTGACGCGCTCCTCGCCTCCCCCGGCTGCGCCAACGTTTCCACGCTCAGGGACTTTGACGCCGTCGTGCCCTTCTCCGCGCGCGGGGACATGAACGCTAGCTGCGACCGCGATCTCACCCCCGTCCCCGACTGCACCGCCTGCACCACGTCGCTCAGCAAGGTCGCCGCGGCCTACCTCCTCCCGGGTTCCCCCGACGGCGGGAACAACGTCACCGGCTGCGTTCAGTACCCCTTCATCTACGCCGGCGCGGCGGCCAGCCCGCGCGGCCCCGCCGACTCGGCAACCGCCTTCTGCCTCTACCTCCTCAAGGCGGGCTCGGGCCCCGGCGGCGGCTCCGGCGCGCCCGGCTGGGTCTACGGCGTCGTGTTCGGCTGCGTCGGCCTGGTGCTGGTGGTTGCCGCGGCTGCTGGTTTGTGGTTCTTGGTGCAGCGGAGGCGGAGGCGGGCCGCGGCGGCGGCCCTGGCAGCGGCCGCGGCGGACAGCAGGCGCAAGCGCTCGCAAGCGATGGAGTCCATCAGTGCCAGCACGACGCTGGTCAAGTTCACCTACGACGAGATCAAGGCGTCCACGGAGGGCTTCGCCAGGGAAAGCATCATCGGTAGCGGCGGGTTCGGGAATGTGTACAAGGGGGTGCTCCCGGACGGAGCGGAGGTGGCGGTGAAGCGCTTCAAGAACTGCTCGGTGGCCGGGGATGCAGCGTTCGCGCACGAGGTCGAGGTGGTGGCCAGCGTGCGCCACGTCAACCTGGTCGCGCTCCGCGGGTACTGCATCGCCACCACGCAGAGGGAGGGGCACCAGCGGATGATTGTGTGCGACCTCATGCACAATGGCAGCCTCCATGACCACCTCTTCGGCGCAGGGGAGTGCCTGATGGCGTGGCCGGTGAGGCAGAGGATTGCTATCGGGATGGCACGGGGGCTGGCCTACCTGCACCGTGGTGCGCAGCCGGCGATCATTCACAGGGACATCAAGGCGAGCAACATCTTGCTTGATGACGACTTTGAGGCTAAGGTGGCTGATTTCGGATTGGCCAAGTTTGCACCGGAGGGTATGACACATGTGAGCACGCGGGTTGCCGGCACGCTGGGTTATGTCGCCCCGGAGTATGCACTCTATGGTCAATTAACTGAGAAGAGCGATGTCTATAGCTTCGGAGTCGTGCTTCTTGAGCTTGTAAGTGGGCGGAGGGCCTTCATCTCTCTTGGCGAGGGCCAGAGCTTCGTGCTCACTGATTGGGCCTGGTCATTGGTGCGGATGGGGAAGACATTGGATGTGATCCAAGAAGGAATGGTTGAGCCTGGTTCTACTGAGGTAATGGAGAAGTATGTACTTGTCGGAGCTCTCTGCACACATCCGCAGCTGCATGTGAGGCCAACAATGGAACAAGTGGTGAAGATACTAGAGGCAGATTCGGTACCAGGGCCTTTAATTATCCCAGAGCGGTCACTCCCTGTTGTTGCAAACCTGATTGAGATTGAGAGGTCAGCAAGCAGCAGTGGTTCAGGTCAGCTGTTTAGTCCCTCTGGTTTCCGGTCTTTTGTTCGTGGAAATGAGGATGCTGCTCTGGAGTCTCCAAAAGAAACATGATATTGTGCTTAGCTCAGTAGTGAAAGGTTTATAGCTAGAATTTACTGTGTATCATATTTGTTTTTTGTTAGCTTGATTTTGGTTTCATGCTACACATTGCAGGCACTTGTTATGAATAGCAATTTGTATTTTTGCTCCCACAAGAAATGTAAGATTCTTGTGTGACAGTTGAATTCATTTAAACATATCTAGTGTTGTTTTTCTTTGCTATATATGTCGCTTCTAATTGGAGGAAACTGTTTTTTTTTGTTATTTTGGATTTAAAGTAAAGAGAAATTGGAAATTGAAAACATTTTTTTGTGATAGATTAGATTTATAACTTGACTTTTTTTTTTGTGATAGATTAGATTTATAACTTGTTGAACTTATTGTGCTTTGCACATTCAGATAAAAAAAATAAGATAATGTTTCATTAAGATGCCACAAGCTTCGATGATACTGTATTTTGTAGATAAGTCCATAAGCATAAACTTCAAATGTTTACCACCCTGTGTCTGTTACATTGTCTGTAGTGACCCAAAGGTTTTAGCCTTTTAGGCCAATATTCTTTCCCTAATTCATCCCTTTGTTTGCGGTTGAGGTAATTCATGATTATGATGGGGGAAAAACCAAAGGAACTGCTCTGGAAAACTTTGTTCTTCATCTGAGATTATAACCAGTATGAGTATTATAATTAATTAGAAGCTAGTAACATCATCTTGGAGATTATGTATCCATTTAGGCACTGGACTAACTGCTAGCTGCTACATATGTGCTAATGTAGTAGTCGAAATATCGTTGGAATAGTTGATGACAAGTAGAATAGCCTTGACTATTGCTCCGTACTGAAGTAACAGCTAGGTTCTTTTGCCCCTAAAAAAGGTGATGGTTAAATTTACTCAAATTGAATGACATGTTAAGATCATTTTCTTGGAGGCCAGTGAAGATTCCTTTTGATAATTTGGGGTTGATGGTAGACTTAGTGGTGGTAAATTGGTAATTTTGTGGACTGAGAAAAAATAGTCCTATTTTATCTCTCAGAACATGAGTAAGACTCACTCTCAACTGAGGCTTTTTTCATCTCATTGTCTTTCACTCTCCAAAATTTTCTCTGTTCTTAGTCTTGCATGTGCTATCTCTCTTATATGGCAATTTTCTTAAGATGATCACCAAATTTATGCCGGTATATTCCAGATACTAGTTCTGTAACTTTCAAAGACTTGCTTCTGTTCTCTGTTTTTATCATTTTGTTTAGTTTCAGAACATCAGAAGGAAAATAATTTGATAATAAGATAGGCAATCCTTGTCAGTTGTTTTGAGTAATGTGAGCCACATCTATTATTTGAACTAAAGATCAAGTGTTCCTTGTTCAAGCTGATTTTGAATTACATCTAGTTGCTTGCCATTTTAATGTGTTGGACTTCGAATTCTGGTAACTAATATTGTTCGTGAAGCTGGCGGAGCTCTACTACACTGGCAGCCATGGCATGGACATCAAGGGCCCCCGCGAAAGCCTCCTTGCACACCAAGGCAAAGGTTTACACCCACCGTACCCTGCCAGCCACTGCCACACTTGTCACTTGACGGCCATCGAAAGGGGCAGATTCTTATCTTGCTTTGCCTTCCATTTGTGTGGTTTACAGGTAAAACAGGTTTTCTTTCATCCAGCAAGCGAGTTCCTGTCCATGATAGAACAGGTACTACAGATAATGCTAATGGTGCCTTCCTTCTTCCTCTGTGAAATTGGTTGGCTCAATTTGCTCCAAGCTTTCAATCTGATAGGAAACTTGTTTGTGGTGTTGCTTGTTGGTGTGCTGTTAGATGAACGAATCTTTGATAGAAAAGACCAAGTGCATACCTGACGCCTAGGTGGAGAACAACACGTTTTGTGTATCTGTCGACTTCAGATGTGTAGATGAAGAGGTGTGGCAAATGCTCCATTTCCTTTTTCTCTGCTCCCAATGTTGAATTTGTTAGTGTGTGAGACTGTGAGTGTGAGCACCCATCTAACCTTTGTCATTACTCAGCAGTAAAAAGGAAATGAACAATAATTGGCCGTTTTTCATTTAGACATGCAACCATGGGTAACTAATCCACCATTGATGATTGATCTGTGCAGAGCTGGAGCACATTGGCAGACATAGTGAAAGCAGAGCTCAAGGACTACCCCAAGCTGAAGGGCACACAGGGGAGGAAGGTGCGCTATCTAGCTCATTCAGTCACATATGTACCCACCGATCTTTGCTTTCTTGCCCAGTACTACTACTACGCTAATGTCGTCGTTGCCATGAACGATCACTAAGTGTAATGCCTCAGGTCTTTTCTCGTTTGCCACTGAAGACAGGGCGTGAGATCACAGAGACAAAGACAAACTTGCAGAGAAGAACACGAAGAACAGATAGACGTGAGGAAGAAGAAAGAAGTTCTCTTTTCATTTTTCTATTCACCTTTCATAATCCTGAACAAAAGTATATATACTATCCTCGCCAGCACTCATTACCCTCCGGCGCCAACCCATCCAGTACAGCCTGTATCTTTACCGCGACAACATCTTACCGCTACAGTAAACGACAAGTTTACTTACACCAGTTTACTTACACCCATTACATTCAGACCCAACCACTCAATCAACCGCATGCACATCTGAACCACTCGTTACACCACCCCCTCGCCAGAATAAGTTGCTTGACCCCAAGCAATGGCATCAGGATACTTGCTCTTCAGGACATTTAAATCTTCCCAGGTTGCCGCTTTAGCAGATAAACCCTTGCAGCGAACCAACCCTTGAATCACAACCGCACTACCCTTTTCACGGCGCCGCTCCAAAATCTCTTAGGCTCGATATCCGGAAGATCCGATTCCGCCACTTTTGGCAATGTCGCAAACACAGGAGAATAAGCGGAGCAAAATGGTTTCAAGCTGAGACACATGAAAAGCAGGATGAATCAAAGCTGTCGGTAAGCAAATCCAAGTGATATGCTACTTGACCGATCTTCTTTACCACACAAAATGGGCCATAAAACTTATAAGCAAGCTTCGGATAAGGACGATTGACTACAGAATTTTGAGCATATGGCTGAAGTTTCAACAAGACTTGTTCGCCGATCTGAAAAACTCGTTCCCGCCTATTCTTGTTTGCCTGTAGTTTCATCCTATTTTGAGCTCTGGCCAAATTCTATTTCAGCAACTCATTACAGGCTTCCCGATCCTTGAGATAAGTCTGAACATCTTCCATTTGAGCATCAAGCGGTTGTAACATAGCTCCGAAATTTGGGTCTGTGCCATATAATGCCTTGAAGGGTGAACAACTCAAGGAGGAATGAAAATTTGTGTTGTACCAAAGTTCTGCTAAGGCCAGCCAACTCTTCCATTTCTTGGGACAGTCATGCATTGCACAATGCAAATACATCTCCAAACATTGATTGACTCGCTCGGACTGCCCGTCGGTCTGGGGGTGATAAGAAGTGCTATACTACAATTTGGTGTCCAATGCGGTGAATAACTCACGCCAAAAAATACTCGTGAACACTCGGTCACGGTCAGAAGTGATGGAAACTGGTACACCATGCAACTTAACAATATTGTCCAAGAACAATTTAGCAACCCTTGCAGCAGTAAACGGATGGTGAAGTGCTACAAAATGAGCATATTTAGAAAAGCGATCAACAACGACCATAATCACATTAGATCCTTCAGATAATGGTAAGCCCTCTATAAAATCCATAGTCACATCTTGCCAAGCTACTTTGGGAATTGGAAGAGGTTGAAACAAACCGGCGATTTAGCTCTTTTGCTCTTAGCCAAGCGACAAGCGAACATTGCTTAACAAAGTCCTCCATCCTTGCTTCATACCACCCAACAAAACAACTGCTGAGGCGCCGATAAGTAGCATTGACACGGAATGGCCTCTGTTGCTTTGAGTGAAATGCGCTACCAATTTAGTTTGTAAGGCGAGTTAGCACCAATCCATATCTTACCATTTTTCTTGATAAGCCCATCTTTGCAATGCATATCCACGATCATCGGGACTATGAAGAGCTAAGCGAGTTAACTTGTGTTGAGCAACCTGATCTGTAACATATGAATTTAGGACCTCTTGGATCCATTTCGGTTGAACAGCCGACATCACCTGAACCTCCATCAAATGTCCCGCTCTAGACAGAGCATCGGCCACTATATTGTCTCTCCCTTTTTATAGACAATGCGGCGTAATACCATTAATCTGGTCATAGCTTTGCGTTGCATATCTGTGATAACCGGGGGTTATCGGTTTAATTAAAGCATTAATTAAACATCAAAAGCGATAAAAGCAATTAGACAAAGACTTAAAATGTAAGGTTTAGGAAAAGTGCGTCGATCCGCAAGAAGCGTATCGCTTCGTTGAGATACGGACACTGTCGGGGCGGATCGGCACCTCTAAATAGTTTAGGGATCATCCTTGGCGCTAGTAGACTTACAGTGCGATATGCGGGTATCGTTAGTGTTTTCGATGCCAATGGACCAAACTACCCTTAAGGCCGATGAGAGCATAGTAAAACCCTAAGGGTATAGTGGTCTTTAGCCAAATTACCGAGGATATAAATTCGGTCCAGCCGACCAACGAAGCGACCAAGCTTCTCTGTTCCCCGTTTGCACACACGGTAAGAAGTCCCACAAAAGCTTCGACCAAAGCAACCTCTTCTTTCTTGTTCCCCCTTTAAGAACACGACTAGCCATCCAAAACGACAAGCAAGCCATCTGGCGAAGCAAGGAGGAGGAAGGGAGAAGACCGAAGGGAAGAGCATCGAGAAGAGTAGAAGGAGAACATCCAGAAGAAGGGAGGCGCTGAAGCTAGGAAGAGGTGATCGAAGGCGGCCACGACCGGAAGGAGCCACCCACTGCATCCTCGTCTTCCTCAGCACGATCTTCCCCCTCAACCGACCCACATTCCTCCAGAATACCCAGGTACCCTGTAGCAACAGTACGGGTCTCCATGGGTAGATAGTAGATTAGGGTTCTAGCTGAGTAAGGGGGTAGGGGGAAGGTTAGATCGGGTTGTTTCCCGGGGTTCTCAGTGGTTGGGTTAGCCATTAGGGTTAAGTGTAGATTCTGTTCTTGTTTGCTTAGCTCAAACCCTTCCCAACCGCATCATAGAGCCCCAGCCAAATCAACAAGCAAATACTCCAAGCAAAAATGCAAGAAAATAAAAATGGGGTAGAACCCTAGGCATGAGAGGAGGAATGGGCGGAGGCACGATGCGATCGGCAGAGAGGAGGAGGCGAGGCGACCATGCGCCCGAGAGGAGGAGGCCAGAGCCGTGCGCCGAGGAGGCTGCCGAGTGGGAGAGCTTGACCAGAGGAGGCGCCAGTCGAGCCGAGGAGGAGATCGCCGAGGAGGCTGCGCCAGGAAAATCGCCCGGGAGGAGGCGATCTGTGAGTGGGAGAAGTGAGGGAGAGGTATGTCGGCGGGGAGGAAAAAGAAGGCCGGCCAAGTCGGAGGCAAGAAAATGGCCGGCCAAAGAAAGAAAAAGAAAAGCAGAAAAGAAATAAAGGAAGGAAAGAAAGAAAAGAAGAGAGGAGAATAAGGGTAAAAAAATGTAAATAAGTAGAAATCCAATTCGCTTTCATGACCGTCGATTGTGAATCGATTGTCGGATCGCGTTAAAATCATCAATTGAGCTATATTCATTGTGTTAATTAAAATATGAGCGATAGATCATATTTGGTTGGGCCAATCTAAAAAATAAAAGTCACGATTGCCTTAGTTTATTCTGTTTGTTTGGTCTCGACTGAACCGCCTACCGATCGAGAACCGACTTCTGGCGAGGCCGAGCATATCAATTCTATAGCAGGCAAGATTTCCTTTGAACATCTTTATTAAAATGTTTTCAATGCTTTTATATTATTAATCGTATCATCATTGCATAAAAATTTAATTTCAAAAGAATAAAAGTCTGAGAGGAGATCGGATGAAAAGAGTGGTTGTGATGTATTGATGGAATGGTGATGGTGATGCGGAATGGTATGGAATGTGGAATTTGGTTTTGGTCTTTGGAAATGTGGTTTGGAAATAAATGGGCGTGTGTTAAGGTATCCACGAATGGAGTCGTGGATGTGTTATTAATAACTATCTTTGGTGGGTAGAGAGCATGGGGTAAAGGGTGGGAGGAACCCACGCTGGGTGGCGCTCTCTCTGAGGGATATAATATAAGGATATACCACCTACACTCGGGCAATGAGCCGTAATCTTAGTATCAACCATAGCGAGATGAATCATTTGTCGAGAAAAGGTTGTCCTCTGAAAGTGCTATGATCTCCACATGGGTAAGTACAATATAGCTTTGCCGGGTATTGCTTGGGATACTCGGTTTGATGGTGTATGAAATGTTGGAAATTGGTGTATTGTTGTTGAGATGTGGGAATGGAAGGCGGTATATTTGAAGCCCAAGAGAGTCTGCTTAGGGAACCGAGTACAAGCTATGCTTGAGTGGCGGAAGAACATCCCCTCGAATACAGGGTTGGAGATCTAATCTGGGAGTAGCGATAAGCGTTACGAAGCCTCGAGAGATGGGGCCGTTATGGGTAAAGTGATACAAACTGCTTGAGGTCTAAATCTTGAATTCAAGTCTGTCTCCTGGATTGGAGGCTACGGAAGTCTATACTGTCTCATATACGGGTGATAGTAGTAAGTTTCTAATAATTAAAACTCCCAACCTTTAAAGAAAACTAAAAATCTAATTTATTAAACTCGTATGTGGAGGAAAGGAAATGGAAGGAGAGCAAAAGTCATCATCTTGCATTTTGTTAATTAATGCTTCTTTGAGTACCTTGTACTCACTCTTGTATTCCCTTTTCTAGAAGAAGATCTGATGGATCTCGCCTTGAGGCAGTCTTGAGGCTACCTGGACTCGACCCCGGGGTTATCAGGAGGATGGCGCGAGAGGCCTATCTATATCCGACTACTACTACTACCCGGAGGAATAGGTTCTATATGCCGTATCTTTGTTCCTAGAAGATATTTAGAAGAATTAGGCTATAATAGTAACCTTTTCTTTATTTGGGCGATGTCTTAAGTTATTATGATGGTAACCCTTTTGTTGTCTGAGCAATGTCTTAAGTATTGTGTAATGGACCTATAGCCGTGGCTTAGCAATGAATATATGTTCTTGCGTCTCTAATTATTGTTCTGTTTGTAACACTCTGAACACGGCATAGTAGTTTGGTAAAGCATTGGATTTTCCAATATTTTGCTTGTGGTATGTCGAGATAAATGTAATTATCTTGGGGTGACGATGGGATTCTTTGTCGCTACAGGTTAATTATCTGGTGCGCCGAGTGGTATCGAGCAATGGTTACGACAACCACGCTCATATAAGTAGAGGCGCTAGGGGTATAAGGGAAAAATTTGAGTTTTCTAGCTATATTGCTTTAATTTGGTAATAATTCTCATCTCCATAAAATCGTAGTGATTCTCTTACCTCTTGTCTAGTTATTTTATTTAAAAGTTATTTACGCAAAATTTAGCATCTCGTCTAATAATTAGAACCCTTTTTGCTGTATGTATCCTGTTTGATGCTTTATATGTGAATCTGGTGTTATCTTTCTGTTTATGTTCATGCTCTTAGGTGTATGATGATTTCTGTCCCCTTTCAGTAGATAAATGCAAGTCTTATGTGTTCATAATTGTTTAGTAATGTCTCCATGAGCATAAGCACTCATCCTATTTGTCATTCTAGTACTGCATATGTGATATGAGCATTCGTTATAGATAATAAGTGTTCATAGTAGCTTTCTTTCGACTGTTGCATGGCATATGAAATATTTTCCTTGTGATTAGTATGCATTAGGTAAGCTTCGTATAAGTAGGCATGTTCCCTGTTACTTGCATAACTGTCATGCTTAAGAATAATGTATTCTTGCTCACATCATCATGTAAGTATAATGCTAATCCACAAGAGCATTAGTAAAATGTTGCATAGCATAGATAACAGTCTTCTTATGATTAATATGAAATTGCATAAACTCTACATGAATAAGCATGCTACTAATAATTGCATAATTGCCTTCTAGTGTATATGGCTATCTAATTATAGTTAGCTGGTCTACAGCACATAGGAGCTAAGGATTAAGAAGCGGACCGGACTGTTTGTCCGTGGCGTCCACGGATGCGTGGCTCCATGGCGGCGCTCGAGCGTGGCGTCTCGAGGAGTTCTTGGTGCTCTAACACCAAGTTGTTTTTCGTTTATCTTCAATAAATGTAGGAAGTGTTGAGCTTCAAAGAGTTCTTGGTACAATGACACCAAGTTGTGCTGATTTAATTGGATCTTATTGGATTTCATGGTTCTTCTGTAGATAGGGCAGCCTGAGTGCGTTAATCTCAAGGAGTTCCTGCTACTCGGAATCTTGAGGATTGTTTTCGTTTATTAAATTGCCTTTTATGGTTCTTCCTACGAGCGTAGCTAGTATTTACATTCTGTTTACGAAATGGAGTGGCGAAAGAGGCGTGATACAGTGCCTTTCCTATTCTTTAAAATCTGAACTTGTAAAAGTCATTCTCATAATGCAATACCTCTCACCCCAAAAAAGGGTTGCTTGTAAAATAAATTGTCCAACCGCTAAGAAAGTAGGGTATGTGATTTTCTTTTGCGGGATGGCGAAAAGGAGATTGTGGAGCGGGATCTAATGCGAGGCTAGGATCTTGGTGAATCCTACACCAACTCAAGAACCACCGGCTGACTAACCTTGAGTTTAAACCAACCAAATCCGATGGAATCAAGGCAGCCAACACCTTTGCCGAGCAGCTAACACCGCTAGGACTCGAAAATCAAGATCAATTAGAGAGTCCTAAATTATTTTGAAAATGCTCGTAAGGAAGACCGAAGCGCCAAGATCAATACATGGGAGCGCTTTTGACAAACCTAGTTCTGGAACACCCCGCGCTCGGAGAAATAAGGTCACCTTAGGGAGTTTCTCCAAACTCGCCCACCCACCTTTACTAAAGCTAGTGAACCCTTAGAGGCGAGGATTGGTTGCGGAAATAGAAAAAAATTAGCCCTTCTTTGGATGTTGGGATGAAGAAAAGGTCCACTTTGCTACTTATCGACTTCTAGGTGCGGCAAGCATCGTGGTGGTCGATTCTTGCCACATCGTAGGAACATCAATAGGATGGCGAAATTCACTTCTCAATTTAGCAGCTTATGTTTCATTGGAAGAAATTGATATCAAGAAAGCAGGAACTCTGGGACTTAACTCAAGGAAACAAAAGGGTGGGGAATACCTAAATAAATTCACTGGAGCTAGCTCGTTATGCTCAGGAAGAAGTGAACACTAATGCAAAGAAGATATTGATTCAAAAGGGATGAACCCTTACATTCGTGCTCAACTGTCCGGGCATAGGATCACAGAATTCAGAGATCTCACAAGAAGGGCTATTGCAATAGAGAATGATCATGCTCAGTTAAATGAAGAAAGAAGGAAGAAGGCTAGATTTGATACCGGATCTTCTACCTCCAACCATCCAAGACCCTTTAGGCCTCCCATGCCTAACAGAGTACCCATGTTTAGGCCAAGAATAGCTCCATTTGCTCCACGACCCACTTACCCACCACCTAGAGCTCCAGTCCAATGTTTCAGGTGCGGTGGTCCGCATTATGCTACCGATTGCCCCAGTGCGAGGACCTTACTACAAGCTGCAGGCGGAGTTGGGCATAAGAAACCATGTATCCCCATCCACCTAAGCGGTGGCGACATCCCCAAGTCACTTCGAGACTCGCCCACTGCTATGGTTTATAGACCAGAAATCCTAGTGTAGTCTCATCAAAAGATTCCACAGGAGCTCCTCGGCAACGTCATTTCGCTGAACAACATCACCATGAGATCAAGCGAAGGAGCGGTAGCGTGGTGGCCGGTATGCTTTCCATTCCCGTCTCGAGTCTTTGTATTGTTTGATCTGGTGTGACACATTCTTTTATTTCAAGAAATTTACCACTCAAAACAATCTAGAATGTGTGCATCTGTCGTCACCCTTAGGGGTTTATGCATGCGAGGATGATCACGATCACCTTAATTAGGAGAAATCGGATGATAAAAATCCAAGAGATTCCATTCTTAGCTAACCTTCATGTCATTGATCTATCTGGATTAGATATTATTTTGGGAATGGATTGGTTAGCCTCGAATGGAGTTAATATAGATTGTGAGTCAAAAACTGCCTCTAAGAAAATCCGATGGGAACCGTATCCTATATCAAGGGGTTAGAACCAAGACATATATTCCTGCCACCCAACTCAATCATGTATCTTCCTCGGATTTGGCCCTCATTCCGATAGTCAAAGAATTCCCAGACGTCTTTCTCGATGAATTGCGGGTATGCCACTGACGAGAGGCTGGAATTTTCCATAGAACTTGTCCGGGATCCACTCCAATATCTAAAAGACCATACCGAATGAATCCCCGAATTAGTTGAGCTAAAAAGCAGTTGGAGGAATTGGAGCGAAAGGATTTATTAGAAAGTGTATCCCGTGGGGAGCACCGATCTTATTGTAGACAAGAAGGATGGTGGAATCGACTATGCACCGATTATCGAGACTTGAGCAGTGTCACCATTAAAACAAGTACCACTTCCTCGAATAGATGACTGTTCGATCGGCTTAGAGGTGCATGTGTATTTTCTAAAATTGACCTTCGCTCGGGATATCATCAAATTAAGGTCGGGCGGAAGATATAGAAAAGACCGCCTTTGTATCCGAGATCACGGTCATCATGAATACGGTTGTTCCTTTTGGATTAACCAATGCTCCGCTATATTCATGAACTTAATGAACAAGATTTTCATGAAGTGTGCGGATAAATTTGTAGTGGTGTTCATAGATGACATCATATCTACTCAAGAAGTGAAGAAGAGCATCAAGATCACTTAAGGACGTACCGCAAACCTTAAGAGAAAATCAGTTGTATGCCAAGTTTAGCAAGTGTGAGTTCTGGTTAAAACAAGTGTCTTTTCTTGGTCATGTCATCTCTGGGAAAGGTATAGAAGTTGATCCCTCCAAAATAGAAGACATCAAGAACTGGAAATGCCCATCCAATGCAACTGAAGTCAGAAGTTTCCTAGGATTAGCTGGATACTACCGAAAATTCATTAAAGGTTTTTCTCAGATTGCTTCACCTATCACTAAGCTTCTCAGAAAGGACAATCCCTATAAGCTGGGTGACAAGTGTGAAGAAAGCTTCGAAACTAAACAGACTCCTAACCTCGGCGCCAATCCTATCTGTGCCACAAAATGGAAAAGAATACATTGTATACTGTGATGCCTCTAAATCTGGATTAGGATGTGTTCTCATGCAGAATGATAAAGTGATTGCCTATGCTTCTAGGCAGTTACGCCCTCATGAAGTCAATTATCCCACCCATGACTTGGAATTGGGAGCCGTGGTATTTGCTTTGAAAATCTGGAGGCATTACTTATATGGAACAAAGTGTACTCTGTACAGTGACCATAAGAGTCTCAAATACATATTCACTCAGAAAGAACTAAATATGAGACAACGAAGATGGTTGGAACTCATTAAGGATTATGACATCACTATCAATTATCATCACGGAAAGGCTAACGTGATCGTAAGCGCGTTGAGCGAAAATCTCAATGTCACAATCTTTCCATTAGAAATTTCATCACGAAATCCTCCAGAAGCGGCTAAGATGGAGATTCATTTCAATCATCCCCATCAAATGCAATGCTATCCACCATATTGTTCAATCAATTCTATTGGAGCAAATCAAGGAAAAACAGGTCATCAAGCGGTTTATCATAGAAGAGATTAAAGGATCGATCAAACCAACCTTCTGAGTTCACTTTGAGCGAGGGAATCCTCAAATTCCACAATAGGGTTTGTGTTCCAAATGATCCGGAGATAAAATCCTTAATCTTAAAAGAAGCCCATGACACTCTGTATTCCATCCACCCAGGTAGCACCAAAATGTATAAGGACTTGAAGGAAACATTCTGGTGGAATGGTATGAAAAAGGAAGTGGCAGAATATGTTAGTAAATGTGATACATGTCAAAAAGTTAAGGCGGAACATCAACGTCCCGCAGGCCTAATGCAACCTCTCCAAATTCCAGAATGGAAATGGGAAGATATTTGTATGGATTTTATAACAGGCTTGCCTAGGACCTTAGCCAAGAAAGATGCTATTTGGGTTATAGTGGATAGACTTACCAAATCTGCTCACTTCATAGCCACAAATCAGAAATATTCTGCTCATAGACTAGCCGAAATTTATGTTGAAAGAATAGTCACTCTTCATGGAGTTCCCAAAACTATCACATCTGATAGAGGTTCCACTTTTACGTCTAGCTTTTGGGAAGTCTCCAAAGCGCCTTGGGATCCAAACTCAAATTTAGCTTGCCTATCATCCTCAAGCCGATGGACCAGACGGAGAGGGTAAATCAAATCTTGGAAGATATGTTAAGGGCACGTGTCTTTGAACTTCAAAGAAAGTTGGGATAAGTATCTACACCTCATGAGTTTGCTTATAACAACGACTATCAAGCTAGCATACAAATGGCTCCGTTTGAAGCTCTGTACGGTAGGCGATGTAGGTCCCCAATTTGTTGGTATGAAATAGGAGAGAAATCATTACTCGGTCCAGAATTGATCCGCCAAAATGATGAGAAGATCAAACTAATCCAAGAAAGATTAAAAATGCGCTCGAGTAGACAAAAGAGCTACGCTGAAAAGCGTAGGCGAGACTTGAAATTTCAGCCTGGAGATCATGTATACCTGAAAGTATCTCCAATGAAAGGAGTGCATAGATTTGGAGTAAGAGGGAAACTAAGTTCTCGATATGTAGGACCATTCCGAGTGTTAGAGCAAAGAGGAAACTCTGCATATCAAATAGAGCTTCCTTCTCAATTGTCCAGAATCCATAATGTGTTCCATATCTCTCAATTGCGAGCATGTCTCAGAGAACCTTCTCAGTTGATGCCCAATTTGGATATTCCGTTGCAACCTGACTTGACATATGAGGAGACGCCACTCAAGATCCTAGCTACTGAGAAGAAGCGGCGACCGAAGATCGACATCAAGTTCTGCAAGGTTCAGTGGAAGCATCATACCGAAAAAGAGGCTACATGGGAGAAGGAGGAAGAGTTGCGGGAGTCGTACCCGCACCTCTTTAGGTGAGGTGGATTTCGTGGACGAAATCCTTTTTAAGGGGGGTAGGTTGTGATAACCCGGGGGGTTATCAGTTTAATTAAAGCATTAATTAAACATCAAAAACAGTAAAAGCAATTAGACAAAGACTTAAAATGTAAGGTTTAGGAAAAGTGCCGTCGGTCCATAAGAAGCGTATCGCTCGTTGAGATACGGACTGTCGGGGCGGATCGGCACCTCTAAATAGTTCAGGGATCATCCTTGGCGCTAGTAGACTTACAGTGCGATATCGGAGTATCGTTAGTGTTTTCGATGCCAATGGACCAAACTACCCTTAAGGCGATGAGAGCATAGTAAAACCCTAAGGGTATAGTGGTCTTTAGCCAAATTACCGGGGATATAAATTCGGTCCAGCCCGACCAACGAAGCCGATAAGCTTCCTCTGTTCCCCGTTTGCACACAGTAGGAGTCCACAAAAGCTTCGACCAAAGCAACCTCTTCTTTCTTGTTCCCCCTTTAAGAACACACTAGCCATCCAAGAACGACAAGCAAGCCATCTGGCAAAAGCAAGGAGGAGGAAGGGAGAAGACGAGAAGGGGAAGAGCATCCAGAAGAGTAGAAGGAGAACATCCAGAAGAGAAGGGGAGACGCCCGAAGCTAGGAAGAGGTGATCAGAAGGCAGCACGACCAGGAAGGGAGCCACCCACTGCATCCTCGTCTTCCTCGGACGATCTTCCCCTCAACCACCCACATTCCTCCAGAATACCCGGTACCACAGCAACATGATCTGGTCTCCATGGGTAGATAGTAGATTAGGGTTCTAGCTGAGTAAGGGGGTAGGGGGAAGGTTAGATCGGGTTGTTTCCCGGGGTTCTCAGTGGTTGGGTTAGCCATTAGGGTTAAGTGTAGATTCTGTTCTTGTTTGCTTAGCTCAAACCCTTCCCAACCGCATCATAGAGCCCCCACTTAAATCAACAAGCAAATACTCCAAGCAAAAATGCAAGAAAATAAAAATGGGGGTAGAACCCTAGGCATGTGAGGAGGAATGGGCGGAGGCACGATCACGATCGAGAGAGGGAGGAGGCAGGCGACCATGCGCCCGAGAGGAGGAGGCCAGAGCCGTGCGCCGAGGAGGCTGCGCAAGAGTGGGAGAGCTTGACCAAGAGGAGGCGCCAGTCGCCGAGGAGGAGATCGCCGGGAGGAGCTGCGCCGGGAAAATCGCCCGGGAGGAGGCGATCTGTGAGTGGGAGAAGTGAGGGAGAGGTGTCGGCGGGGAGGAAAAAGAAGGCCGGCCAAGTCGGAGGCAAGAAAATGGCCGGCCAAAGAAAGAAAAAAAAAAGCGGAGAGAAAAGAAATAAAGGAAGGAAAGAAAGAAAGAAAGAGAGGAGAATAAGGGTAAAAAAATGTAAATAAGTAGAAATCCAATTACGCACATTTGAACGCGTCGATTGTGAATCGATTGTCGGATCGCGTTAAAATCATCAATTGAGCGTATCATTGTGTTAATTAAAATATGAGCGATAGATCATATTTGGTTGGGCCTTAATCTAAAAAATAAAAGTCACGATGCCTTAGTTTATTCTCTTTGTTTGGTCTCGACACTGAACATACTACCGATCGAGAACCGACTTCGGCGAGGCCGAGCATATCAATTCTATAGCGAGCAAGATTTCCTTTGAACATCTTTATTAAAATGTTTTCAATGCTTTTATATTATTAATCGTATCATCATTGCATAAAATTTAATTTCAAAAGAATAAAATCTGAGGAGATCGGATGAAAAGAGTGGTTGTGATGTATTGATGGAATGGTGATGGTGATGCGGAATGGTATGGAATGTGGAATTTGGTTTTGGTCTTTGGAAATGTGGTTTGGAAATAAATGGGCGTGTGTTAAGGTATCCACGAATGGAGTCGTGGATGTGTTATTAATAACTATCTGGTGGGTAGAGAGCATGGGGTAAAGGGTGGGAGGAACCCGCCGGTGGCCTCTCTCTGAGGGATATAATATAAGGATATACCACCTACACTCAGACAATGAGCCGTAATCTTAGTATCAACCATAGCGAGATGAATCATTTGTCGAGAAAAGGTTGTCCTCTGAAAGTGCTATGATCTCCACATGGGTAAGTACAATATAGCTTTGGTGGGTATTATGGGATACTCGGTTTGACGGTGTATGAAATGTTGGAAATTGGTGTATTGTTGTTGAGATGTGGGAATGGAAGGCGGTATATTTGAAGCCCAAGAGAGTCTTCTTGGGAACCGGTACAAGCTATAGCTAGCAGTGGCGGAAGAACATCCCCTCGAATCTGAGGGTTGGAGATCTAATCTGGGAGTAGCGATAAGCGTTAAAGCCTCGGAGATGGGGCCGTTATGGGTAAAGTGATACAAACTGCTTGAGGTCTAAATCTTGAATTCAAGTCATCTCTGGATTGGAGGCTACTGAAGTCTATCTTGTCTCATATCTGGTGATAGTAGTAAGTTTCTAATAATTAAAACTCCCAACCTTTAAAGAAAACTAAAAATCTAATTTATTAAACTTCGTATGTGGAGGAAAGGAAATGGAAGGAGAGCAAAAGTCATCATCTTGCATTTTGTTAATTAATGCTTCTTGAGTACCTTGTACTCACTCTTGTATTCCCTTTTCTAGAAGAAGATCTGATGGATCGCCTTGAGGCAGTCTTGAGGCTACCTGGACTCGATCCGGGGTTATCAGGAGGATGGCGCGAGAGCCTATCTATATCTGACTACTACTACTACCCGGAGGAATAGGTTCTATATGCCGTATCTTGTTCCTAGAAGATATTTAGAAGAATTAGGCTATAATAGTAACCTTTTCTGCACGGAGCGATGTCTTAAGTTATTATGATGGTAACCCTTTTGTTATGCTGAGCAATGTCTTAAGTATTGTGTAATGGACCTATAGCCAGCGTGGCTTAGCAATGAATATATGTTCTTGCGGTCTCTAATTATTATTCTAACTGTAACACTCGAACCACGGCATAGTAGTGGTAAAGCATTGGATTTTCCAATATTTTGCGGTAATTTGTCTTAAGATTCGTAATTATCTTGGGGTGACGATGGGATTCTTGTCGCTACAGGTTAATTATCTGAATTGCGCCAAGTGGTATCGAGCAATGGTTCACGACAACCACGCTCATATAAGTAGAGGCGCTAGGGGTATAAGGGAAAAATTTGAGTTTTCTAGCTATATTGCTTTAATTTGGTAATAATTCTCATCTCATAAAATCGTAGTGATTCTCTTACCTCTTGTCTAGTTATTTTATTTAAAAGTTATTTACGCAAAATTTAGCATCTCGTCTAATAATTAGAACCCTTTTTTTGTATGTATCTGTTTGATGCTTTATATGTGAATCTGGTGTTATCTTTACATTTATGTTCATGCTCTTAGGTGTATGATGATTTACATCCCCTTTCGGTAGATAAATGCAAGTCTTATGTGTTCATAATTGTTTAGTAATGTCTCCATGAGCATAAGCACTCATCCTATTTGTCATTCTAATCTTGCATATGTGATATGAGCATTAGATTATAGATAATAAGTGTTCATAGTAGCTTTCTTTCATTGTTGCATGGCATATGAAATATTTTCCTTGTGATTAGTATGCATTAGGTAAGCCGTATAAGTAGGCATGTTCCTGTTACTTGCATAAGCTGTCATGCTTAAGAATAATGTATTCTTGCTCACATCATCATGTAAGTATAATGCTAATCCACAAGAGCATTAGTAAAATGTTGCATAGCATAGATACTTGATCTTCTTATGATTAATATGAAATTGCATAAACTCTACATGAATAAGCATGCTACTAATAATTGCATAATTGCCTTCTAGTGTATATGGCTATCTAATTATAGTTAGGTGGTCTCTGACACATAGGAGCTAAGGATTAAGGAAGCGGACCGGACCCGTTTGTCGTGGCGTCCTGGATCGTGGCTCCATGGCGCGCTCGGCGTGGCGTCTCGAGGAGTTCTTGGTGCTCTAACACCAAGTTGTTTTTCGTTTATCTTCAATAAATGTAGGAAGTGTTGAGCGACTTGAAGAGTTCTTAGTACAATGACACCAAGTTGTCTTGATTTAATTGGATCTTATTGGATTTCATGGTTCTTACGTAGATAGAGGCGGCTGAGTCGTTAATCTCGGGGAGTTCACGCTACTCGGAATCTTGAGATTGTTTTCGTTTATTAAATTGCCTTTTATGGTTCTTCCTACGAGCGTAGCTAGTATTTACATACATTTACGAAATGGAGTGGCGAAAGAGCGTGATTCAGTGCCTTTCCTATTCTTTAAAATCTGAACTTGTAAAAGTCATTCTCATAATGCAATACCTCTCACCCCAAAAAAGGGTTGCTTGTAAAATAAATTGTCCAACCGCTAAGAAAGTAGGGTATGTGATTTTCTTTTGGGGATGGCGAAAGGGAGATTGTGGAGCGGGATCTAATGCGAGGCTAGGATCTTGTGAATCCTACACCAACTCAAGAACCACCCGGCTAACCTTGAGTTTAAACCAGCCAAATCCGATGGAATCAAGGCAGACCAACACCTTTGCCCGAGCAGCTAACACCGCTAGGACTCGAGAAAATCAAGATCAATTAGAGAGAGTCCTAAATTATTTTGAAAATGCTCGTAAGGAAGACCGAAGCGCCAAGATCAATACATGGGAGCGCTTTTGACAAACCTAGTTCTGGAACACCCAGCGCTCAGAGAAATAAGGTCACCTTAGGGAGTTTCTCCAAACTCGCCCACCCACCTTTACTAAAGCTAGTGAACCCTTAGAGTAGAGGATTGGTTGCGGGAAATAGAAAAAAATTAGCCCTTCTTTGGATGTTCGGATGAAAAAAGGTCCACTTTGCTACTTATCGACTTCTAGGTGCGGCCGCATCGTGGTGGTCGATTCTTGCCACATGCATGAGGAACATCAATAGGATGGGCGAATTCACTTCTCAATTTGGCGGGCTTATGTTTCATTGGAAGAAATTGATATCAAGAAGCAGAACTCGGGACTTAACTCAAGGAAACAAAAGGGTGGGGAATACCTAAATAAATTCACTGGAGCTAGCTCGTTATGCTCGGAAGAAGTGAACACTAATGCAAAGAAGATATTGATTCAAAAGGGATGAACCCTTACATTCGTGCTCAAGCTGTAGGGCATAGGATCACGAATTGAGAGATCTCACAAGAAGGGCTATTGCAATAGAGAATGATCATGCTCGAGTTAAATGAAGAAAAGAAGGAAGAAGGCTAGATTTGATCTGGGATCTTCTACCTCCAACCATCCAAGACCCTTTAGGCCTCCCATACCTAACAGTACCCATGTTTAGGCCAAGAATAGCTCCATTGCTCCACGACCCACTTACCCACCACCTAGAGCTCCGGTCCAATGTTTGGTCACGGTGGTCCGCATTATGCTACCGATTGCCCCGAGTGCGAGGACCTTGCTACAAGCTGAGGCGGAGTTGGGCATAAGAACCAGCTGTCCCCATCCACCTAAGCGGTAGGCGGCATCCCCCAAGTCACTTCGGACTACGCCCACTGCTATGGTTTATAGACCGGAAATCCTAGTGTAGTCTCATCAAAAGATTCCACCGAGGAGCTCCTCGGCAACGTCGGCTCGCTTTGAACAACATCACCATGAGATCAAGCGAAGAAGGCGGCCGGCGTGGTGGCCGGTATGCTTTCCATTCCCGTCTCGAGTCTTTGTATTGTTTGATCTGGTGTGACACATTCTTTTATTTCCAAGAAATTTACCACTCAAAACAATCTAGAATGTGTGCATCATCGTCACCCTTAGGGTTTATCGCGCATGAGGATGATCACGATCACCTTAATTAGGAGAAATCGGATGATAAAAATCCAAGAGATTCCATTCTTAGCTAACCTTCATGTCATTGATCTATCTGGATTAGATATTATTTTGGGAATGGATTGGTTAGCCTCGAATGGAGTTAATATAGATTGTGAGTCAAAAGCGCCTCTAAGAAAATCCGATGGGAACCGTATCCTATATCAAGGGTTAGAACCAAGACATATATTCACCACCCAACTCAATCATGTATCTTCCTCGGTTTGGCCCTCATTCCGATAGTCAAAGAATTCCCAGCGTCTTTCACGATGAGCGCGGGTATGCCACTGACGAGCTGGAATTTTCCATAGAACTTGTCAGGGATCCACTCCAATATCTAAAAGACCATCTGAATGAATCCCCGAATTAGTTGAGCTAAAAAGCAGTTGGAGGAATTGGAGCGAAAGGATTTATTAGAAAGTGTATCCCGTGGGGAGCACGATCTTATTGTAGACAAGAAGGATGGTGGAATCGACTATGCACCGATTATCGAGACTTGAGCAGTGTCACCATTAAAAACAAGTACCCACTTCCTCGAATAGATGACTGTTCGATCGACTTAGAGGTGCATGTGTATTTTCTAAAATTGACCTTCGCTCGGGATATCATCAAATTAAGGTCGGGCGGAAGATATAGAAAAGACCGCCTTTGTATCGAGATCGGTCATCATGAATACCACGGTTGTTCCTTTTGGATTAACCAATGCTCCGCTATATTCATGAACTTAATGAACAAGATTTTCATGAAGTGTGCGGATAAATTTGTAGTGGTGTTCATAGATGACATCCTTATCTACTCAAGAAGTGAAGAAGAGCATCAAGATCACTTAAGGGCGATACCGCAAACCTTAAGAAAATGGGTTGTATGCCAAGTTTAGCAAGTGTGAGTTACGGTTAAAACAAGTGTCTTTTCTTGGTCATGTCATCTCTGGGAAAGGTATAGAAGTTGATCCTCAAAATAGAAGACATCAAGAAGCTGAAATGCCCATCAATGCAATGAAGTCGAAGTTTCCTAGGATTATTTGGATACTACGAAAATTCATTAAAGGTTTTCTCAGTTGCTTCACCTATCACTAAGCTTCTCGGAAAGGACAATCCCTATAAGCGGGTGACAAGTGTGAAGAAAGCTTCGAAACTAAAAGCGACTCTAACCTCGGCGCCAATCCTATCGTGCCACAAAATGGAAAAGAATACATTGTATCTTGTGATGCCTCTAAATCTGGATTAGGATGTGTTCTCATGCGAGAATGATAAAGTGATTGCCTATGCTTCAGGCGATTCGCCCTCATGAAGTCAATTATCCCACCCATGACTTGGAATTGGGAGCCGTGGTATTTGCTTTGAAAATCTGGAGGCATTACTTATATGGAACAAAGTCAAAAAAAATTTAGCCTTAAATTTGGTTTAAGGGGATCAAAAAATTAAAGCCTTTTAAAACCACAAAAGTTTTTTTTAAGACAAACCCAAAATTAATTTTTTCCGGCATCCCGGCAAAAAAAGGGGGTTTTTTAAACTTAAAAAACCCAAACCCTTAAAAGCTTTTTTGGAAAATGGCCCAAAAGGATTTTGTTTAAAGGGGGTTCCACCCAAAAAGGGGAAAAAAAAAGCGGAGCTAAAGTAAAAACCCGGGATTGTTTTTAAAGCCAAAACCCAAAGGGGAAAAATTGTAAAACCCAAAATTTCTTTCCTTTTAAAAAAACGGGGGAAAAGGAAGGGCCCAAAAAACCCTTTTCCCTTTCCCGGTTTCCCCTTTAAAAGGGCCCCTTTTTAAGAAACCCCCACCCCAAAAGGGAAAAAAAAGAAAAAAAAAGAAAAAAAGGGAGAACCCAAAAGAGGGGAAAAGGGGAGGGCCCGAAAGAGGAAGAGGGGGAAAAACCCGAGGGGGAAGGGCCCCGGGACCTGCTTTCCCAGACTTCCAAAACCCAACCCCAGGGAAACGGACCCGGCCCAAGGGTTCATGGGGGGTAGGGGAAGGGGGGTTTGGGGGGAAAAGGTTTACCGGGGGGGGGGGGAGAAAAAAGGGTAATAAAAAGTTTTGGTTATCCAAAAAAAAAAAAGGGGAAACCAAGGAAAATTAAAAAAAGAAGATTAAATGGGGAGAAAAATAAAAGGAGGGGAAATCCCAGGGCGGGGAAGCCCCGGAAAGGCGGGGCCGGGGAAAACTGCCAAAAGGGGCCCAAAAGGGCCCCAGTTTTAAAAAGGGGACCAAAAAAAAGGGGCCGGGGGGAAAAAATGGGAAGGGAAAATTTGAGGGGAAAAGGGGGAAGGAAAAAGGGGGGGGGAAAAGGGGGAAAAAAATGGGGAGAAAAATCCCGAACCCGGGAAAGGGGGTAAAAAAGGAAATGGGAAAAAAAAAAAAGAAAGGTTAAAAAAAAATAAAAAAATTTTCTTCTTCGAAAAGCCTCAAAGTGAATCTTTATGGGAGAAAAACCCTTTGGGCCCTTTTAAATTTGTTTTAATTTTATTTTTAATTAATTTGGGGGTTTTAATTTAAAAAAAAAGGGACCCGGGAAAAATTTTTGGGTTGAGGGAAAAGGGAAAGTGGGGGAATTAAATGGGAAGTTTTTGTCTTTTTAAAGTGAAAAATCCCTTTTAAAAATTCAAATGGGTTGGGATTTGGTAAATTTTATTTTTTTTAAAAAAAAATAAAAAATTTTTTTTGGGGAAAAATGGGGGAAAAAATAAATGCGTTTTGTATAAATGCGGGGAAATATTTTCTTTTTTTGAAAGTTTGGGGTAGGGTGGGGAAAAGTTTGGGGGTTTTGGGAATTTATAAAAATTTTTTTGGTAAACATTTTGCCCCTAGGGGAAAATATTTGTAAAAATTTTCCCCAAATTGGATTCAAAAGTTAAAATTTTAAGTTTTGGGGTTTGTTTAAAGGTTTAAAATGGGATAAATTTGGAAATTTTTGATGAAAGTTTTGGGAATTGGGGGTTTTATTTTTAAAAAACTTTAAAAAAAATTTCTTTTTTAAAATTTGGGAGGGGAAGGGGCCCCCCAATTTGGGGGTTTTTAATGGGTTTGGCGATACTTTAAGGAAAATTTTTTGGGAAAATTTGTTTCCTTCCCTCCCTTTGAATTAAAAATTTTCCCTTCCTTTGGGCTTTTTGGTTCTTTTTTATATTTAAAAGGTTTTATAAATTTTTAAGGGGTTTTTTTTTTAAAACCCCTTTTTTGCAAAAATTTTAATTTATACTATTAAAGGGGTAAAAGCCTTTTTTTTTTTGTTAAAATTAAAATTTTTTTGGTAAAATTTTTTCCTTTTTGGGTTTCTTTTTGAAAAATTTTTGGGTTGGAAAGGGTTTCTTGAAACTGGAAATTATCGGGTTTTTTGGGAGTGGGGAAAGCTAAATTTTAAAAAAATTTACTAAAATTTGGATAATTCCCTCTATTTTTTCTATTTTTAGGGTTTTTTAAAAATGAAAATTTTTCCCGCTTTTTTGGGGCCCTTTTTGGTTGGAAATGGGGAGGTTTATCCTTTAAGGGGTTTGCCTTAAAAGTTTTTTTTCCCCCTAATAAATTTTAACCTTTTAAAGGGTTTTGGTTGAAAAGTTTTATTTTTAAATTTTTAATTTTGGTTAGTAAAAAGGGGGTCTTTTTTGTTTGCTTTAAAAATTTTTTCCGAAAAATTTTTTGGGCATTTTCCCAAAAAAAAAGTAAACCTTTATAAATTAAAAAAATTTAAATTCAAACAAAAATTGTTTTTTGAAAAAAATTTAAATCTTTAAATGAAAGGGATTTCTTAAATTTGCTAATTTTTTATTAAAATCCAAAATTGGGTTTTCCAAAATAATTAAGAACCCCCCTTTTTTGCCTTTGGTTTAATTGGGAAATTGGGGTTTTTTTGTTAGGGCGGGCCAAAAAAGGGCCAATTTTGATGTTTAGGTCCTAGTGCTTTGCTGAAACACATACGGTTGGCCATATTTGCGTTAATACCGCACCAACCCCATGAGCACGAGCATCGGGCCTCTACTTCAAACTCTTGATCAAAGTCGAAGTTTCAAGCCGAGTAGTTGCCATGACCTTTTTAATTGAATGAAGGCCTCTTCAATGATGTGATTCCACTCAAATACCTTTTTTTGACAAATTTGTTAAAGGTTTAGCAAGAATGCCATAATTCTTAACAAATTTGCGGTAATATCCTCAGTAAGTCCCAAAAACCTCTTAATTCAATTGAAATTGCGAGAATGGGCCATCCAACATGACTTGCGTTTGCTTGCGTGTCTCAGGCAACCTTCATCTCGAGATAATGTGCCCTAAGTATTCTAAGCGCCTTTGAGCAAAAGAGCACTTAGATCCTCATAGTCACGCCCATACTCCTGCTGAAAACCACGTGCAATGAGACGCGCCTTATAGCGCTCAATAGAGCCATCAGAGCGAGTCTTGATCTTATAGACCCACGTGATAGGAGGATGTAAGGTGAAGAGGGCAAGGTCCCAAGTGCCAAGGCTCTCTAGAGTAGCAAGTTCCTCAGCGATAGCGAACTGCCACTCAGGATGAGTAACAGCATCGCGATAGGAAGTAAGCTCAGAGGAGACGGTAGCAGGAGCAACAAAACCGTAGCAATCGGGACGAGGAATCGTACTCCGATCACGAAGAATGTACCGCGGTGTGGGAATAGGAGAGGTACGCGCTGCAGAGGGAGTAGAGGGAGAGGACTCTGAAGAGGGAGAAGACTCTGAAGTGGGAGTAGGAGCTGGACCTAGAAGGGAGGAGGAACTAGGAGGTGGACGACGAGTGTAGTGGAAACGAACAGGAGGAGGAGTAAAGGCAAAGGAAGGCTGCTGAGGTGGCGAGGGAGAGGGTGGAACAGCAGACGAAGGGTCTGGAATGGAAGGTGAGGGTGAGGGTGGCGAGGATGAAGGTAAAGGTAGGGACAGAGGAGAGGATGGTGGTGGACAGAAGGAAGCATCAGGTAAAGTGAGGAAGGAGAGCGAATCAGAGGTAGAGTGCGGGCTAGATGAAGGATCACGAATGAAGAAGGATCGAGACTCATCAAAAGTGACATCTTGGGAGACCCGGATCCTGCGAGCCATAGGGTCCCAACAGCGATAACCCTTGCGCTCAACATCGTAGCCAAGAAAGACGCACTCAACGGACTGAGCAGATAGCTTTGTCCGCTCACGGGGCTGAAGAAGCACAAAGACAACACACCCAAATGCACGAAGGTGACTATACTGAGGAGGCCTACCAAAGAGACGCTCAACAGGGGTGGCACCCTGAAGAGCAGTAGAAGGCTGAAGGTTCACAAGGTAGACAGCAGTAGAGATAGCCTTAGCCCAGAAGTGGGGCGGAACAGAGGAAGACAACATCATCGCCGAAAGGCCTCAAGAAGGTGACAATGCTTGCGCTCAAAGACACCATTCTGAGTATGAGCACCAAAGACAAGAGTATCGAGGAAGGGTACCACTAGCAAGGAGATACTCGACGAAGAGAGGTGGAAGAGGTACTGCCACAGAGTTAGCATGAAAGACACGAATAGGCGAAGTCAAACGTATGTGGGACCATAGCAAATAAGGCTCGGTAGGCGTACAACACCGATGCCTAGAGGTCAAGATAGATCCAAGTGTAACGAGAAAATCATCAATAAAGATCACATAGTAACGATGACCCTTTTCAAACGGCGAGCCGCCCCATACATCGTAATGAACCAAATCAAACTACCAAGAGACACCGAAGTCACTGTGGGATAGGGTAGTAGAGTCGCTTCCCAAGCTACTGACCCATACAAGATAGGGAGGTATCACCAGAACCTTCCCAAGAACACCAACGACTCACTAACAAAGAAAGATGAGACCTACACATGTGACCTAAAACGATGATGCCATCGAGCAAACTGGCGGAAGCAGGGTGGCGAGGACAAGGACATCGAGAGACGCAATGATCCGTTGATGGAGGTGGACGGACGAAGCGGAGGGAAGGCGGTTACCAAGCTCCTAAAGACGCTGAGAGTCACGGACCCGACGACCAGTACCAACCAGGGTCCCGGTGAGACGATCCTGAAGAGAACAAGAGTCAGCCTCAAGAATGATACGACAATCAAGGTCAGCGAGCTAGCCAGCAGAGATAAGCTGTAAATTGAGGCGAGGAACATGTGAAATGTATGAATATGAAAACAAGAAGTGTGAAGAGTGCCCCGACCAAGAATCGAGAGGAAGTGCCATCACTGCCAGATGTATATAGGGATAGCTGAAGAACTCAGTGGGCCAAGGTGAGTGGGATCAGATGTCATATGGAAAGATGCCCCAGAGTCAAGAATCCAGGGTAACTTTATACCTGAAGGAAGACTGGCAACAGAAGGTCCTGGAGAAGGTGTCGCCCCTGACACAACAGCTCCATGCCTCAAGGCGCCGAGTCACATCTCCGCATGGTCACTGCAGGCATCGTGGACGAGAGGCACCAGCCCACTACCTCCAGCTCCACCACCGCCACCCGGCTTCGAGGCCGCCTCTGACTGCCAATGGTGTGCCTGTCTTCTTGCAAGAGTTACAATGAACCATCGCACCAACGGTACTCGCCACAAGAATCGAGTTCTCGCGGCGGTGCTGGGAAAGAAGCAACACGAGAGCGACACAAAGCAGGAGTGTGGAAGTGATCAAGACCGACGAGGAGGACGAGAGAACCCCACGAAGACGAGTCTCCCTCAAGACGGACTGAGATGTAGGGCCTCAACCGTGAGACTCGGCCGAGGCGAACGAGACAATAGCTGAGCACGGAGCTGCTCAAACTCCGGTCGAAGTTGACGAAGGAACTCAAAGAGGCGAATAGCACTCTTGTGGTCCCGATGAAGGCCACAACAGTCGCAGGTCGGACTGTAGGGAGGCTCCAAAGAGTCAAACTGACGCCACACATCTGTAATCTGCTAGTAGAAGGCATCGACGGTAGAGTCATGCTGATGAAGAGAGCTCGCCAACCCAAGCAGTAGAGTGTAGAGAGCATCATCGCTTTACCGAATCGAGCCTGCACGCCCCATATCACCGAGAAGAAGGAAGAGGGCGGATCCATGGCAAGCTCAACCTTCATGCCGCTTAAGATGACAAAGAACAACACGAGCCTCATCCGCTCGCCACCCTCGAGTCTGTGATATCGGCGATAGTATCGACAAGGTCTCGCCAGAGGCGGCGAGGACATTCAGCGAGAACCGAGCACCATCTGGCCCGACCATAGGCTGAGCTCGACGAACCGGAACTGGCGGGCGAGGACAAGCTCCAGTGAGGTGACCCCAAAGACGCTGGCTGTCAAGTGAGACCCGGAGCTTTGTGGACCACTCCCGGAAGTTTGTCCCATCAAACATGACAGGCGGGAGAGGCATCGGTCCTGAGGAGCGAGATGCGATGGCCATCTCAGACGTCGAAATGGAGTTGAGCAGTAGGTTTTTTTTTGCTCTGCTCTGTCCTACCCGTGCGCTACAGCTGCTTCTCGAGCGCCCGGAGAGAATGGACGGAGAGGAGGTGAACACCGGCGCTGGAGGCGGACACTGGCGCTGGAGGCAAACACCGGTGGCGCTCGCTACCGAGGCGGCTGGAGCGGTTAGTAGCGAGAGCTAGCCGGGCGGGAGGAGCTGGGCGACGACTGAAAGGAGGCGTCGCCACGCCGAGTAAAGAAGCTGACAAGGCAACGTCGCCGGGCGAGGGCAACGAGGCAAGGATTTAAGAAGCAATGAGGCAAGAGGAGGAGAAGCTTTAGCGCTTAGCTCTGGCGGAAGCAGAGAAGGCGAGAAGAGGAGAGGGCGCCGAGGAGGTCTTGAAGGCAATGACGGCGGTGGCGCGCCAAGAAGGACGACCAAGATGGCAACTGCATGTTGAAGAGCCGAGAAACCCTAGCTAGGGCTGTGGTAAGGCTCTGATACCATGTTAGGATTGTTGGAATGGCAGCTTGTTCATTCCATGGGCCAATGGGCCAAGAATATGCATGTACAGTAGAGGAAGAAAAATAGCAAATAACCCCTTATACAAGTCTACTTTAACATATTTGAGCCGACGACTCGTGGAAGCTGAGATCATGTACCCTTTAGTGGAAAAGTTATGCTTGTCATTATATTTTGCTTGTACTAGATTGAGGCATTATATATTGGCGTCAACTTGCATAATAGTATGTAAGACTGATATCCTCAAATATATGTTGTCTGCACCAATCTTAAGAGGACGACTTGGTAAATGGGCTTATGCCCTAACTGAGTTCGACCTATAGTACGAATTGGCTAAGGCCGTCAAAGGGCAGGCAATAGCCGATTTTATCACGGGACATGACACTATGATAGGGATGGTTGACGTGGTTCCCTAGCAATTGTATTTTGACGGATCGGTTTGTCAAGAAGGGAGTGGAATAGGTGTTGTGCTAATTTCACCGAAGAGGCATAGCATTGAGTTTGCATACCGGCTTAATGGCCGATGCTCTAATAATCAAAGTCAATATGAGGCGTTGCTCGTGGGCTTCAATCGTTAGAGAGTATCGAGTAAGTGATGTGGAGGCTTATGGCGACTCATTCTTTGGTCGCCTAATAGGTTAAAGGGAATTTCGCTGTAATGATGAAGTATTGTCAAACTACTTGGAGCATTGCTTAATACTATCAAAGACATTTACTTCATTTTCTATCGACATGTGCCCAGAGAGGTGAACGATAAAGCCAATATGCTGGCACAAGCAGCATCGGGCTATAAAGAATACAACCATCAAGAATTGCTTGGCTCGGTTGACAAAACGGTGTTGTGTGTTGATACTGCCGATTGGAGAACAAAGATAAAGGCTTATATGATGAACCCATCCAGGCCCACTGAACGCAAAATTCGGGAACAGGCATTGAAGTACGTGGTGTTAGGAGATGAGCTATACTATCGGACAATGAAAGGTTTACTTTTGAGATGCCTGGGTGATGAAAAAGGAAATGTGGCTATGGGTGAGGTCCATGAAGGGATTTGTGGTTCACATCAGTCGGCTTACAAAATGAAGTGGATACTAAGACGAACATGATATATTTGGCCGACAATGTTAGAAGATTGTTTTAAATATTATAAAGGGTGCCAGAGTTGTCAAAAATTTGGGAACGTGCAACTCGCGCCAACATCGGCTTTACATCCAATTATCAAGCCATGGTCGTTCAGAGGATGGGGGATAGATGTAATCGGCCAGATAGTCCCAGCATCGAGCAAAGGTCATAATTCATCCTCGCAGCCACAGATTATTTCTCAAAATGGGTGGAAGCCATTCCTCTCAAGAAAGTCATGAGTACAGAAACTATCAACTTTGTCAATGAGTACATTATACATCGATTTAGTATTCCGCAAACTATCACGACCGATCAAGGGACAGTGTTCATGTGTAATGAGTTTTAAAGATTTGCAAAAGGTTTAGGCATCAAATTGCTTAATTCATCGCCCTATTATGCCCAAGCTAACGGACAAGCTGAATCATCCAACAAAACTCTGATCAAGCTAATCAAAAGGAAAATCGATGAGAAGCCGAGAAATTGGCATACTACGTTGTCAGAGTCTTTATGGGCATATCGGCTAGCGTTCCATGGATCGACTAAGCTATCACCATATCAATTGGTGTATGGCCAAGAAGCTGTGTTACCCGTAGAAGTAAATATTGATTCAATGAGAGTGACAAAGCAAAATAATCTATCGGTTGATGAGTACAAAGACTTGATGCTATGCAATTTGGACGATTTAGCGGAGTTAAGAATGATCACACTAAATCAACTTGAAAAGAATAAGAAGAGAGTTGCGAGAGCATATAACAAGAAAGTTGTGGCCAAGTCGTTTAGCGAAGCCGATCTAGTTTGGAAAACAATATTGCCGATTGGATCCAAAGACAATCGATTTGGCAAATGGTCGCCAACGTGGGAAGGACCTTATAAGATAAATCGGCTTGTTGACGGAAATGCGTACATACTTGAGACACTTGAAGGGGTAGTGCTACCAAAGGCAATTAATGGGAAATATTTAAAGAAGTATTATCCTAGCGTATGGATCGGCGCATGAATAATTAAGACAACGCGCAATGCAAGAATTTGGAAAGGTTAAATATAATCGGTTAAACAGCCGATTGAATACATTGCAAAAGCATAGCAAAAGTGACATTGTTTCAATTCAGTAAGTTACATCCATAAATTTACAGGCCCGATCCATGAAGCCTGGCCCCCAAAGCCGATAATGCTGCGGCTGCTTTCGCAAGAGCATCTTGAATCCCGTCCACTATCCGTTGATCGGCTTGAGAATTGCCAGGCACAGGGACTATCTTGGCCGACTGCTCCTTGACTCTAGCAATGGCTTGACTGATTTTTTGCTTTTGCTCAGAAAGGGAGGCCGCCTTTGCTGATACCTGTGCTTGTTCGTCAGCCAGCTGTTTTTGATGTTTGGCTAGCTCTTCTTCGAGTAGTTTTTTGGCCGACTCCAGCTTGAGGATTTGGGCCTTAGTGGATTTCAAGGAGGAAGCATCTTTGTCAAAATTTTGCTTCATCGACTTCGCCTCGGCCACCAGCCGGTCCAGTAGCTGGCGATCAACTTGCTAAGCCGCTCGTTGAGCGATACGCGCCGGGCAAATTTCTATTTGCATCTTCCGTCATCCGAGTGGCGAGACTGTATGCCCTCATAGTGTCAGGAGGGAAATTGGCTTCTACAGCGGTCATGGCGTCCCTTAGAGGCTAAGTGTTGGCAAGAAGCTGAGCTTCAGGCTGGCAGACTTCATCAAAGAGCCGATTCAACTTTTCTTGCATATTCGACCCAGATTGGACGACCTTGGCCGATGCTTCTAAGGAAACATTAATAATGTTGCGTATATCGGCAACATAGTCATCTGAAGCCATCACCTTTGGGTCGTCCAGCTCGTCCAAGGTAAAGCCAAGCAGGTCAAGGGGGTCAGTCGATTCTTCCAATACAGGTGCGGGGGGAGTTTACTGAGGTGGCGAGGCGACATGGAGCTGGGCCGGAGAAGATGGCGGTGGATGATTGGTAGCAGACGCGCCTTGAAGATCGGTTAGGATGCCAGCCACTTGGATTGACGCTGTTGGCTGAAGGAAAAAATATTATAAGATTAGTGACTTCTCGGTACATATGAGAATAATACAGTGAGAAAGGGTCACCTCTATGGAAGCCGATACGCGCGGAGAGCTTTCGGCGCTCTGTTCTTTGGATTTTTTATATCGTTTGGCGGCGACCTTAGAATATTTCGTTTTTTCTATAAAAAAAATTAGTCAAGGAATACTTGGGTTGACCAGAAAACCAATAGAAATATCGGCTGAATTACTCACTAAGCTGTTGTTTCTCCATATCAGATAAAGAAGGGCTATTCACTCCCAAATTGCCGGAGGCATAGCCTGTAAGGCCTGTCGACTGATGAGGCCTCTTTGGGGGATAGTCAATTCCTGATGGGCCCGGAGTGGTTTTCTTGCTAGCAGCAGCTTTAACCTGCGAAGGAAGTCAGTTAGCCGACAGTGATAATTAGGAAAAGTAACTTTGTAAGATCGATACCTCTATAGCTATGGACGAATCGGTATATCCTGAGGAACTATCTTCCTCACTTGAACTGCTGCTTGGTGCTATTGTTGGTCATGGAAGTCAGGAAGAAACGCATCTATGATTGCCGATGGAGTTCGATCGAGAAGAAGGGCTTCCGCTACAGGTGACCACCAGAGGAGAATTGGCTAGCACGACGAGAATTCAAGAAGAAATGCGGCAAGTCATTTATCTGGAGTTCATCGGCTATTTGAAGGACAATTTCTGCTGCAGTCGGGTTCTTCACTCTAGCTCGGGTTGAGTCGATCAAGAAGAGGCAGGTTTGGAACCACTTGGCCAAAACCCAATTGGTGGGCATAGATTGACGGATGATAAAACTCATACGAAGGTTGAAAAGTTCTATTTCTGGTGTTCAGGCCGACGTGAAGGATGCTTGGAGAGATGAAAATCTTGTACAAGTCCAATGTCGATGATGGCATTGCTGAGCTGTCGGCGTCCAAGTGAAGAAAAGATGGCCATTGAAAATCGGCTGCATTACTATAGGCGAAGAAATCCTGTTGGCCAAAAACTTTACTGTCCAAATTCAAGAAAAAGGAAAGGTATTTTTTCAGGCCGACAGGGGTAATCTTGGTGTCCCCACTCGAACACATTATGAATCTTTCCCCATGAGATCGGCTAGCCCAATACCAAGGGATCGTATTCTCTGGATAATCCTCCCTTGGGAAAGCTGAATCCTCTAAAGGCTCAGAAATAAGCGATCGGCTGAAGGTACTGTAAAGCCATAATTGGACAAACCATAGCCGACTCCTGATGATGTGTATCATTTGATATACGGCGCCTAACAGCATTTTTCCAAGAGCGAGCTGATGGCCTTCTACCGACGCTCGCTACTGGGCTGATAAACTTGCTTACCTAAGGATGCACCGCAAAAAACAAATCTCTCCAGCCAAAGATTTAGAAAGGCAACATGTTCTTCGTCCGATACTGGCCCGTTGATTTTGTTGTTGTGTTGAATATACTTATTCCACCCTTCACCTTTGGATTGAATCAACTTGAATCTGAGCTTGCCACTGAAAGCCAATATCTGTTCGCCATCCGGCCTCAAGCAGCAAAGCTCGGCTACATCAAGCAAGGTTGGGCCGATTGAACCGGTATGGAATAAGAAAGCATTGAAAGTGTCCGACCAAAAGTAGCATGCCGTGGCCACCAAGGGCTCATTGGCTTCTGGGTTGGCTAAACAAAGCGGGAGACACTCGGCTATTCCCATTTTTTCCCATTCTGATTTTTTCTGAGCCGATACGCGGATGTACCATGATCTCCATCCTTTTAGGGCTGTTGGTCGGACTCTAAAACTCTTACCCCACTCATCCACATTGTACCCAGCAGCCGATAAAGCAATCCTAGGGATTTCCTGGTTAATGACCGCATCGGCTTCTAAACTTCCTATTGGCCCTAAGTAGTACTGATCTTCACTTTCGGGAATCGGAATGAGTACTTGGGAGGAATCCTTTCAGCCGACTTGGAAGTTTGTCTGGGTGCCTTCTCGCAAGCAGAGAAAGCCGATTGCAGATGGTTCGAGAGCTCGAAAGTGTGAAAATGACCATGGCGGTCCCGCATATTTATAGCACGGTGAAAAGTTAAAGTGGCGGGAAAGGGATTCGCTTACACGCAATTAAAACGACCGAGATTTTTACTACGAATTAATACAAATAAGCACGAGCAATTCTTTAAGCAGATAAATTTTTGAAAGACAACAAGTTATCTTCCAAAAATGGGGGTCATATGTTTGCACCAGATTTTGGAAAGTACGAAACAAATCGGCAGAACCGCAGGAGTTTGGATAATGCATGGTGCATCTTTGGAAACAAGAAATTAATTAGGAAACCATAGCCGACTCGGACTATGTTATCGTAACAGAATAGGACACGGATCGGCTGATGGGTATATAAGGCGAGCCTAGGCTGTTTGAAGGGATACACAACAACAAAAAAGACATTTGTCAGTTTTTATTTTTGCTTTAGTTTTTAGTCCTGTAATAACCCTTTTGTAAGTCGACCTCGATCAATAAAGTTGCTTATCGCCGATTGTTGATCGTCCTCGATTTCTTCAGGTTTGATTTGTTCTGTTTTGCTGCGTATCGCCTTCTCAGAATTAATCTACCTTTACCTTTTGATTAGCCTTGATCGGCTGATCTGTTTTCCTTTTTTGGTCGGCCTTTGGCTGATTCTAATTATCTGATTGTTCTCTGACTTAGAGCGAAATTCACGACTTCTTTCTTATCGATTGCTGGGTCAAATCGATTGGCACGCTCAAACCCGGTGTTCGTCCAGTGTGTTGCAATCAAAAATACTACTTCACGTTTTTGGTGTCAACATCAATATAAACAGTTTCATCAATGATACCATTAAGCAATGCACTTTTCACATCCATTTGAAAAAGAATGATATTAAAATGAGTAGCAAAGGCAAGAAGGAACCGAATAGCTTCAAGACGTGCCACGTGGGTATAAGTCTCCCATAGTCCAAACCTTCTACTTGTGTGAAGTCTTGAGCTACCAAATTTTGCCTTATTACTTAATCACAACTTCGCTTCATCTTGCTTGTTCCTAACACTCATTTTGTTCCAATTACGTTGTGATCCCTTGGTCGTTCCGTCAAGCTCCATATTTTGTTCCTTTCGAAGTTGTTAAGTTCTTTTTCCATGGCCACAATCTAATCAGCATCCTCTAGTGCCTCTTCTACTATTTTTGGTTCAACACATGAAACAAAAGAGTAGTGTTCGCAAAAAGAAGCTTACCTAGAGCGAGTTTGAACACCCTTACTAATTTCACCAATTATTTGATCCATGGGGTGATCTTTAGCAATAGTGTGATGGTTCTTGATGAAGGTTGGCCTATCTTGGTCCTTTTCTTCATCTTCTTCTTCTTGTGTTCCATCATGTGGTTCCATGGTAGTTGTTGGCAACTCATCTTTGTCTTCTTTGGGCTTTATGTCACCAACTTCCATCTTTTTCATGGCTTGCATCAAGGTGAACAACTCATCTTTGTCTTCTTTGGGCTTTATGTCACCAACTTCCATCTTTTTCATGGCTTGCATCGAGGCATCTTCACCTACATCATCTAAATTATCATGCTCACCTTGTGAGCCATTAGATTTATCAAATTTAACATCATAGGTTTTTTCTACTAAGCCAGTTGAATTATTGAATATTCTATATGCTTTAGACTTAGAAGAATAACCTAGCATAATACCAATATTCAAAAGGGAACCTTTTGATAGTGAGACGGATGGTATGACTTGCCTTAGCATTTTCCCTAGCGTAGATGGTAATTTTACACATCATAACACGACTTTTACTATTCATTATCCAGTAGGTTCCCTGATAAAGTGGCATTGCCATCTATAAATACAACTTAGGGTAAGATTCTAGCTTAAACCTGTAGGGAAAGGAAAGAAATTTCAGCAAGAATGGAAGGAGTAAGAGAGATAAGATAAGTCAAGAACTTATTAGTCATTCAAGTATAATTTTCCCTTTAGAAAATAATTTTGGAGATCCTAAGGAATAGCCAGTCTAACTAGGGTCAAGACCTACAATCAGCATGGCTTTTGTCGGGGACTGAGAAACCTCTGACAAAGTTAACGAACGGTCAACAGGGTCCCCAGCTCGGGACGTTGCAGCAAGGGGCCTCGACCACGCACCTAGGCGACGCCGATTCCCAGACGACTCGAAGCTTGGGCTGGGGTCCCATTCTCAAGACGACCTCAACCTTGGCTCGAGGACGCACTTACTCGGCGGTTACCAAGACCGAAGTTCCCAGAGTCAAGGCAGACGGGCGCCAGATCCGCGACGGTTGCAAAGATGTCTTCAATGCACGCCATGCACGCCCCTCGAATCTCCCCGCCGCTTCGCAACGGCTAGAGGGGTATAAAGTCTCCGGGCGTAATGGCGGGGACACAACAAAGACGCTAGCAACAAACCAAGAGACACGACCAAAACGCCACCGAGTTGTAACCCACTCTGTACTCACAACTAGAGAATTCTCCGCCTGAGGAGAAGACTAGAGTAGGGTCATTACCTCGCGGGGCTCGAACCAAGATAACTCACTATCTCCCGCCGCTGACGCCACCCCGACCCACGTCCGATCCATCGCTGAGCGCAGGCTTTTGGGTCCCCGCTTACACTAACCCCTGCTTATACTTGCGGTCAAAGCGATCCCGATTGTCGCATACTTTGATATCACCTATGCTAGGACCGAATATGCAATCCGAACTCTGTGTATACCGCACTAGTCCAGAATCACGCTAGTCCACAGTGGTAACACAGATGAAATATCACAATCATATATATCAAAAACATAATAAAAGACTCTTTATTAAATAAAATATAGTTAATTGACCTTATGGTTGACTATACATTATTCGACATTACATTATTAGGCCTCACAGGGCTTAAATTCTAAGAAATAAAACGACAATGGAGCGGAAACTTCGTAGAGAACCCATTAATATGCCAAATGCAACTAACAAGGTTTGCCCCCTAGTAACTCACCTCCTTATAGAACTCCTCCAAAGCAGATGTAGACTCTTCAACTAATGATTTTGTTGTGGCAAGGGTGAGTACATAAAGAACTCATCAAGCTATGCACATAATGCAAGTCTATTATAACTATATGCAATACTTATTCCAAAGAAATGGCTATCATGGTTATATTGCAATACAACAACATTTCAATTGAATACAATAAATAGATTGAAATCACAATAAAAGAAATAATAAAAAAGATGATGATGCTGATGAAGGTATTTCTCAAAGTAAACTGACACAGCCTAAACCTATTTTCATTACATCCATGGCACACAACCTCGCTTTCCCAATTCTCATTTTATAAAATCTAACACTTGACTGAAATATCTGAGTATTGTCTATAACCAGGGATATGGCTATTCGAATATGTTGACTCTACAGAGGTTATACACTTTATCCACAAGATATGATCAATCTGATAATGTCAGTCAAAATACATACTCATCGACGTGCGACTAAGAAGATTAGAAAAATGTGTTAAAAACTCTATCATAACACAAACACTTACGATAAGACTAATCTCACTATTCCCCCCACTCACAGAGTAAAAGAATAAGTCTAGGAACAAATACTATTAAAGATATGTCCATAAACATATTCCATATTCCATTAGTCAAATTGAATTTGCACTTTCAAATGATATTAGTTATACGTGGCATGGTAAGCATACTACACATGATCTAACCAACCCATGTTAGTATCTATTAACAACAAACAAATAATTATCAATTCTAAGGTGAAAAATAAATTGTAACAAACCCAATTTTGGCACCAAATAATAATTAATTACATTTTATAAATTTGTGAGAATTTTTGGAATTTATTTGGGTTTAAAATAAAATTGTTGAATTGAGCCTATAACAAGTAATATTTAATTCTATGCAAAGTTTACATAAACTTTTGTCAAATATATATTATTTGAGTTCTAAATGTTTTAAAATATTTTTCAAAATTTTTCTAGAATTTTGTGATAATTTTGCTATTTATTTTGGATTAAAGGAATTTTTGGAGTTGTTTTTATTGAGAAAAGATTTAAAATCTGAAAATAGTTTTAGGCTGAAAACCCAAGGGTGAAAGCATCTAGGGCCCTAATTCGATTTTAGTTTTGGTAAATAATGATAATTGCAATTAAAGGACTAATATTTTCAATTGAGTATTTTGAAAATAGGTTGGTTCGGATTTCGGCGATCGTGGGAGCATGAAAATGGTGAAAAAGAAGATCAATGGATCGAGACAAGATGGTTAAGGTACAAAATTTAAGGGTCTTTTATAGCTTTTGTCGATCTCGGTGTTTGGAGAAAAAGATTAGATTGCTAGAATAGGCGTTGTACTATTAAGAGGGGCCTTGACTACTCGTTCAAATTTGGGAAAATGTTTAGAGGCTCAAACTCATGCACATTTGAAATTTCCTTAGCATTGCATTTAACTAAAAGCAAAAGTGGAGAAAAATCACTTTTGGTGGCAAAGGTGTCAAGATGACCGACCCTCTGTCATACTGGTCAAGGTGTGACCTGCCAATTCTGCAAGATGTATCTTACAGAGAAGAGCATTTTTGGCTGGTGAGTAGGCTAGTCATATCAGACTGAGTCCGATCATACCAGCCAGCAGTATGACCAGGGTCAAGTTGGCCCCATTTTTCTAGAGAGCTTCATTTTGGATGATGGAGAGTTTTTAAAGACTAGTATGACCGGTCTCACCCCGGTCATAACCGGACTCACCCCAGTCATAGCGGCCATAGTGAATAACGGTTACTGATAGTGCATTTAATACACTGTAGCGACTATTGGCTACTGAAGAGCGGTCATACCAGCCCTAGGGAGGTATAACCAGGCGTCTCCTAGGGTATTTTTGAGATACTTTTAGCCAACGACCATATTTGGTTGGTGGGGTTTATTAATACCCCCACTTGCATTCTAAAGTATTTCTTGGACCTCATTGATTATTCTTGAACTCTAGAAAGTCTCCAACTCATTGTGTGCATTAAATTCTCATTTTTGAGAGAGTTAGGAGCAATTCAAGTGTTACATTTATAGTGTTGAGCCTTTAGACAGTTGATTCAACCTCAAGTAACCGTAAGACTTATTACTCTTAGAGGTTACCACTTTCTAGATGTTGCATTTATAGTGTTGAGCCTTTAGACAGTTGATTCAACCTCAAGTAACCGTAAGACTTATTACTCTTAGAGGTTACCACTTTCTAGATGGCTTGGAGGCATTCGTGAGCGGTGAGCTTCTCGATAGAGATTATGAGAAGCCCCAACAAGTTGTGAAGGCCGGAGTTCGCCTACCTGGAGCGGGAAAGAACTACCAAAGTGATTGAGAAAGGCTCAAGAGTTTGGAGCCAGCTTGAAGTTGTTCAAGTTTCATCAACGTGGATTAGGGGAGACTGGTAAGTCTCCGAGACCACAGAATAAATTCTTGTGTCTCGTTCTCTTGTGATTTGAATTTTCTATTTTTGTGCTTAATTTACATCTCTAGCAATTTAATCATTTTTATCTTGTGCTTAGAATCATATCTTACTTATATCTTGATTGTTGAAGTACTTAGTGAATCCTAGAGTACCTTGCTTTAAATTGTTAAAATTGCAATTTTTGCTTAGTGTTTTCATTAATTGCAATTAGAGTCAAAAAATTTAGAAACCTCCTATTCACCCTCATTTAGTCAGTTATCCTTGATCCTATAAGTGGTATCAGAGCTTGGGCATTCTTTTGGGGTTTTACCGCCTGGAGAGTAAGGATAGCTAGCGATGGGGTGTCAGTAGGTAAATCACTTAGGGCTTGTATTCACAGTTAAATATTCGTTGAGATGTATTCACGATGATTTATTGTTACCCCATGAAAACATCATTGAGATGTATTCACAGTTAAATAACATTGTAAATGAGCTCAATGGCCTTGGAGACTTGCTAACCGACTTTGATGTTGTTCGTAAGATGCTTAGGGCTCTTCTGGACAAGTATGAGATTTTGGTGACGTTGTTTCTCAACTCACCAAAGTTACTGAGGATGACGCCCACCGAACTTCTTGGAAACCTCAATATCAATGAGCTTTACAAGAAGGACAAGGAAGAGCTTTTGGAACAAAGCTCTTCAAAGAAGAAGAATATCGCCTTACTCCTCGTGAGAAAGGTGAAGAGGTTCATGAAGAGGTGTTCAAGCTCAAGCGCCTCTCAAAAGTTCAAGAAGGGGCAACACACTAGCATTAACTGGTATGCAAATATTCGATGCTATGAGTGTGATGAGAAGGGGCACATCGCCTCTCATTGTCCTAAGTAGGACAACAAGAACAAGTCATCCAAGAAGAAGAAGACCTTCCAAGGGAAGAAGAAGCTCTTCAAGAAGTTTCACAAGGACGGCAAGGGTGAGGTCCACATTGGAGAGTGGGATTTTGAAGAAGAATATTCGGATTCTGACTCCTCTGAGGATGACACACCTTCAAGAAAGAAGGGTCTAACCAGCGTCACCACCAAGAAGGCTTCTTCACCATTCATCACTCCTTTATGTCTCATAGCAAAAGGAGAATTTAAGGTAAAATCCCATGACGATGATGAACCCACTTACGACGAGCTTATGGATATGCTTACGACGAGCTTATGGATATGCTTGAGGACTTGAATAAATACCTCGGCAAAGAGAAGTCAAAATTTAAGGCCTTTAGAAAAGAATTTTCCTCCCTCAAGGACTCTTTTGATGAGCTAAAGGAGGCTCATGAAAGTCTCCTTGCCGAGGGGTATTCAAAGCATCAAATTGATGTTGATATTGATTGCAAAATTGTTGATAATAAGCCTAGTTTAGAAATTGATTCATTTGGTATATCTAAAACTAGCATATCTACTTCTTACGATGATTTATTTGATATGCCTTCTAGTTCATACTCTAGCTCTTTTTCAAGTCATGAAAATTGAATTGTTGAGAATAATGAGCTTAAAGAGCAAGTGAGCAAACTAAGCAAAAGTTTAGATAGATGCTTTAAGGGTAAGAAAACACTTAATAAAATTTTGAATAATCTAAGGAGTTCCTACAACAAAGAAGGTCTTGGGTACAGTCCAAAAAAGGGTAAGAAAATTACTAACAAAGCTTCTCAATTTGTAAAATCAAATGGGATGTTTTGTTATAAGTGTCATGATATAGGACATATAGCAAATGATTGTCCTTTGGGCAAATCATCTAAAAATAACATTTATGATTCATGTTAGGTTCTTAGGAAAATAAGCAATGGTAAAATTATTGCAAAATTTATTGGGACTCCTATACTTGGTCGGAGAAAGAATGCCATTGGGTGCCCAAAACCTTGGTTACTAAACTCCAAGGACCCAAACAAATTTGGGTACCTAAAAAGGTTTAATTTTCTTTTGTAGGTGAAGTACAAGACCAATGGACGTCATTGGGTGTTGGATAGCGGATGCATGTAACACATGACCGGTGATTGGAAAATATTCATCACACTTGAATTGGAGAGTGGCCAACATGACAAGATCACATTTGGTGATAATAACAAAGGAAAGGTATTGGGATTAGGTAAAATCACTATCTCAAATGACCTTTCTATCTCTAATATCTCTTTAATAAAAACATTGAATTTCAACTTGCTATCCGTTGCTCATTGAATTTCAACTTGCTATCCGTTGCTCGAATTTGTGATCTTGGTCTTACTTGCACATTCTCAAAAAATGGCATAATTATTTCTAAAGAAAATAATAATTCCTTGGTGTTCAAAGGTTTTAGATTTGGAAATTTGTATCTAGTTGATTTCACCTCAAATGAGTCATGTCTTCATACTTGTCTAATTATAAAAACCTCCTTGGGTTGGTTATGGCATAGAAATTAGCTCATATTAGGATGGTTCAACTTCAAAAGGTTTTCAAAAATGATTTCGTTGTAGGCTTGAAAGTTGTGAGGTTTGAGAAAAATAGACTTTGTAGTGCTTGTCAAGCCGGCAAGCAAGTGGCTAGTTCTCATCCTTCAAAGAGTATCATATCCACATCTAAACCATTAGAGCTTTTACATATGGATTTGTTTGGCCCAACAACCTATAAGAGCATCGGGAGCAATTCTTATTGTTTGGTCATTATTGATGATTGTTAAAGGTATACTTGGGTATTCTTCTTAGATGACAAATCCGAAGCCTCCGGGATTTTCAAAAGTTTTGCAAAATAGGCTCAAAATGAATTTGATTTCAAAATAAAGAAAATTCGTAGTGATAATGATTTCGAGTTCAAAAATAGAAAAATTGAAGATTATTGTGATGAACTTGAAATAAAACATGAACTTTTCGCCACCTACACTCTGGAGCAAAATGGAGTTGTAGAATAGAAAAATAGAATATTAACTAAAATGGCATGAATAATGCTTGATGAATATGGTATTCTCAACAGCTCTTGGGCGTAAGCCATAAATACTACTTGCTATGTAACAAATAGGCTTTATTTGCATCGTCTTTTAAAAAAGACTTCTTATGAGCTTCTCATTGGGAGAAGACCAAACATATCTTATTTTTGAGTTTTTGATTGCAAATGTTATATTTTGAAAAAGGGTGTTTAACTTTCAAAATTTCAAAATCATTATGATGTAGGATTTTTGCTCGGTTATTCTTCAAATAGTAAAGCTTATCATGTTATTTACAAAAACAAAGTCTTATTAAAGAAACTTGCGATGTTGAATTTGGTGAAACTAAGGGCTCTCAAGAAGATCAAGAGAATTTAGATGATACAAGAGATGAAGGCTTAAGAGAAGTGTCGGGGATTAGGTAATTTCCAGAAAGACCATTATACCTTAGCAGCCGGTTTTTGGTCAACCATGCATACCCTTGGATGGTGCCCCTAAGGAAGATCTTCGGATGGACCAGCTGGTGGGTCCGCCTCAACCATGCTTAGGCTCGTAACTGAGCATGTGCCGTAATTCCTCGAGCATACTTGCTCGGATGTGCGCGACGGTCGGTCAGAGTTGAGTAAAAATCCCGAGCATGTCCAACAGGTCGTGCTCGACCCATAAAGACGACGTGGCGATAATTACGCTGCGATTAAAGACCATTATGCCACGATCTGAGTCCATCATGTCCACGACACAACATGGCGAAAATCAAAAGTACAGTTACAGTCACGTTCAAGTATAGTAATGGCGCGTTATTCGGCTGTAGTTGCATCAATCGCCTATAAATACTCCTGCGGTAGATCGGAGTACAGAGAGGAGATACAAAAAACACACAGAGACATACTCACACATAGCACGCATCGCACACAATCTTTCCTGTAAGAGTTCAAGCAATAGCAAGAGCACTGGACGTAGGGTTATTATCTCCATCAAGAGAGGCCCGAACCAGTATAAAAATTCCTTGTCCACAGTCCTCTTGAGCATCGCATGCTAGTAGCATTCTTCGGACGTAAACCCTTCACGGGAATGGGCCTTGGCTGATCCCTCAATCAACAAGTAAGCTCGCAGGGAACTTGTTTTCCAAACGTCGATAGTTGGCGTTGTCTGTGGGGAGCGACCGGCGAATCCTTTCATGAAGAATTCCTGAAGATGCCGAATTCTTAAGATGCTCAAGACCTTTGTGCCTTTAATGATGTCGAGGATGAGACATGTATTACGCTGATGAAGACGTAGCTGGTGTGGCTGACCTAGAAGGTCACACTGAACCCGGGAGTCCTTCCCTGGCTGTTGCAGCGCGAGAGCGTTTCCTCCTTTCGCAGTGCAATTCCCTCACAGATGATGAGGAGTGTGATGGTCTCTACGATGGTCTGGACATCCCTGATCATTTTGAGCCTGATCACGAGACCGTGTCGCGAGGAGACACCATGATGTCACCTTCGCGATCCCTGGACTCCCGCGATGTCAATATGGTGGGAGGGGAAGAAGATCCCGAGGTTGAATCCTCGGGGGCTGCTCGTCATCGTCGCTACGAGGCAGCTAAGAGCCATCTGGAGGCATCTCTGAACAGGACCCTGGCGAGCATTCGTCGCCAAGCTCGTGAAAAGCTGGGCGCCAGGGCTGAATCCTCAGCTCGCGGGAGTTCTCGCAGGCACCTTTTGCCGGAGCATGTGTGCGATTGACGGCCGAGATCACCTCCTCCTGTTCCACAGAGTGTTGAGCGGTTGCAGGCTATGGTGACGGTCGTGCGCGATCTTCGGAATTTCGCCGGTCAGGTGGACCTAGAGCAATGGGCGCGGTTGTAGCTGAAAATCTGGAGAAGCTCGCCACCGACATGAAGCTTTCGGGGTCGCCTCGTGACAAAAAAGCCCGGAATATTTCCCGGGACAATCGGCGTCACTCTCCTGTTCACTCCCGTCACGGTGACTCCCGGAGTCGTACTCGGGAAGGCCGTAGGAAGCACGATTGGTACCGCGAGGACGCTCGGAGTGATTCTTGGACGACCTCGTGGGGTCAAAGGTATGCTCGATCCAGTCACGGGCATACCGAATACTCGACCTCAGAACGGTCTTTGCCGCGCCGACATGGAGAGGTATTCTCTCACCTTGGTCCTCACGTTGGAAGCCGTAACAACAATGATCGCCGTGATCGCCATGTACGGAGGGACTATTACGACAGCCCGGCCTTTAGGTGCCAAGCTTTCTCAGTGTCCCTTCGTGACGTCTCGTGGCCGAGCAAATTTAAGCCCGGTCATATGGAGAGATTTAACGGGACTCAAAATCCGGATGAGTTCCTCTCGATTTACTCCATCGCGATTCTCCGCATTGGAGGGATGAGGAGTTATGGCCAACTTCCTGCCCACAGTCTTGGATGGGGCCGCTCGGACATGGCTGTTCAATCATAAGGAGGGGTCGATCTGCTCTTGGAGGCAACTCAGCGAAGCGCTTCAAGCAAACTTTCAAAGCTGCTACATCCGCTCGGGCAAGGAGCGTGATTTCGAGCGCTTAATCTAGACCGAAGGAGAGTCCTTGAGACACTTCATTCAAAGGTTTACTAAGGTTCGGAATTCTATCCCAAATATTTCAGATGAAGCTGTTGTTCGCGCTTTCAAGTTCAGAGTTTGGGACATACGCTTCACACAAGATTTGGAGATCCATCCGGACCTAACGGCTAGCGAGCTGTTCCGTGTGGCCGACTGATATGCAAATGCCGATGAGGCAGTCCAGTGGAAGAAGATGCTGGACGAAGGCAAGCTGCCGCCTCAGCCAGGTTTAGAAGGCTCCATGAGCAAGAAGAATCCAGACTCTGTGAAGAAGAAAATAAAGAAGAAGAAGAAGAAGAGGCCGTCTGCGCCGAGCATGGTGGCGGCTATCGAGCATCATCCGCTACGAGCTCCACAGTCGCAGCAACGCGGGAGAGGCAGGGGCCGACCACCCCAGCGGCGTAACGACCAAAATCGCAATGACCAAGGTCATGATAACCAAGGTATTCCGCCAAACGATCGTTTTTGCCCTCTTCATCAAGCCTACGGGCACGATCTTCGCAACTGCAGGACCTGAGCATTCCGCCTGGAAAGGTTCTACAACAGCAAGGGTCCTATGCCCACGCTCCCAGAGAAGGGTGAGAGCAGTAAGGGCAAGCAGCCCGCTGAAGACGACGACGAGGATATGGAATATCAGGAGCCCCGCAATCATATCGCTGTAATATTTGGGGGCTCCTCGGCCTAGAAATCCTGCAGGGATTTGAAGGAGGCAGCATGGGAGGTGCACCATGTTGTTCAAGGGAAGCCCCCCGTGTAGCAGCTCAAGTGGTCCGAACTGCCCATCACTTTCTCTAAGGATGATTGTCCCCTTGGAATGACTAAGCTTTAGAAACTCCCTTTGGTCGTGAATCCAACCATCAGCAATACTACGGTGGGGCGAGTCCTCATTGATGACAGAAGTTCTTTGGACCTCATATCAGCAATTACTTTATTTTTGGGAAATTTTGTGAATCATAAAGCGATAGTAAATAGATTTGAACAGTACTGTGTGGTGCGCCGATCCAGTGGTTGTTTTCTAGAAGAGAGAAAACTGGCCGTGAATTATAGATCAACTGCCATTTTCAATCAAGAAGGCCATAACGTTTATTCACCTTGGATTTCAATCGGGTGGTCAAATTAGAAGCGTACCGGTTTGGGTTATCGCAGATGCCAGCCGTTACATTCTGTTCATGTCCCAGATTTGGCCACGTCATAGTGAATCTCCACTGCTCATCTTTCCACACGTCAGTTTCCTGGTCGTCGTCCTTGGGAGACCAATCCGGACTCTATGCCGTGCTCGCCATGGACACCGGGTGGAAGCGGGTAGAGCGTGGACTCTTAGGCCTATTTATGTGGCACAACATGTTCACCTGAACCTCATGAGCAAAAGCCCTAACCTAGCAGACCTGAGTATAAAAATAATTCGGTTATTTATTTGATTTTTAATTATCTAATTTTTAGATTTTTGAATCTTTCGAGAGCTCGTTCTCTCTCATACAAGCTCTGATTGAGGTGATTCAAATTTCTAAAAATTTGTAAAATTTAGATATATTTAATAGTGAATTTTATTTGATTTTTGGAGTTTATTTGCTCTCTGTTTTGGTGTTTATTTACTTTTCTCTCGTTTTGTGTAGACGTTAAGTTTTGCAACGCATCGGAGGAATATCTATCAACTCAAGAGCACGTTCCAGAACAAGATCAGGACCTTTACCAAGATAAGTTGTGCTTTGATCATGTTGAACCCATGTTTATAAAATTGCTATATTGTTTTTCCTTATTACATATTATTTCACGTGTACAACTGTTTCAATTAAATTGGGAGTTAGTTAATCTACCTTTTGATGTATACCCTACTTTATCATTTGTACGCCATGATTTATTATCACCCTAGATTGGTTCACTATAGTTGGTTAATACTAAAATCAAAATAGGTTGGTTAGATCACTTTAGTATGCTTAGCCATGCCACGTCATCACATGTATTTGAATGAATGTTTAATCTTGACTAATGAAATATGGAACATGAATATGAACTTGTGTGTTAGGTGTTGTCACACGATGAGATTGAGTTGTGGCTAGGGATGTCATGCAATGATGTTGAATTATTGATAGCATGTGGTGCAACTGGTAATCAATTGGGGTGGTAATCATTTAGATCGGGGCATGTAGCAAGGGGGCAATGTGCTAAGGTAAGCCAAAGGGCAAAGGGTATGTGAAAGTCTTGCCCTAGTCACTCTAAGGATTTAACCTTGCAAGCCTTTGACTTGAGTCAATCATACAACCACATGTCTGGTATAGGGCAGTCTAGCTAATTAATTTGCAATATCTTAGTTTAGTACTGCTAGTGTGGTCTCGAGTTGTGGTAACCAGTCCTTGCATAGATAAACTCACATAGCGCAAGGGGGGCCCTAGATGTGGAAACTAGTCCCACCAGTGTTAAAACCTTAGTGGGTAGTACTGGGTTAAGGCATGGCATTGTAAAGACTTTGTTATAATTACTTGCTTGCGTGGTGAATTGGTTGTATCATGTGGGTAAAGTGTATAATCTCTGTAGAATGTAAATCTATTCGGATAGCCATGCTCGAGGTATTGAGCATAACTCGGGAATTATAGTCAAGGGTTAGAATTTTACAAAATAAAACTTGGGATGGATGGCAGGTTGCTGTGGAAGATTGGAACTTGATTTAGGATTGAAAAACATGGTTTACTTAAGAAATTCTGAAATTACTATTTACTATTATTTGTTTACTGTCTTTACAATCTACTTATTGTACTTCTTTATAAATGTTGCTTTATTGCAAAATAGCCATGATAGCCTTTTCCTTCGGAATAAGTCTTGCAGATAGTTATATAGAATTTTATTCTGTGCATAACTTGTTGAGTACTTTCAAGTGCACACCCTTGCCAATAACTACAATCAACAGTTGAGGAGTCTACCTCTGTCTTGGAGGAGTACCAAGAGGACACAAACACAAGTAATTAGGGTCTAAGCCTTGTTAGTTGCCGTTGGTAAACTGAGAGGTCATCTACATCTTCTATTTTTCGTTGCATTTGCCTTAGTTTTTATTTCAAGTTTAGCCCAACGTAGCTTAATAATGTAAGTTGGTTCTAAGATCATACACTTAGTTATAATCAATAAGTGGAGTCTTTATATTATTATCATTGTGTATGATGTGATATTTATCAATGTTGAGTTGTGTGCACTAGTGTGATTTGATACTAGTGCAGTAAACACAGAAGGTCCGAATTGGTAAATTCAGGTCCCGACAAAAAGCAAAATAGGAATGTTACAGATTCAAGTACAACAATTAAGTTTCCAAGCTTCCCACAATTTAGGTCCTAGTACGTATGTAAATAAGCTTCAAATGTCAAATCTACATGATGAACTATATAAATATGTTGCTCTTAAACTATGCAAACTTGTTATTTCTAATTAAGCTAAGAACTTTTAGTTGGTTCTGATTTGCTCAGTGAAGTCCAAAGGAATTCAGATGACTGAGCTTCCACTCATGGAAACAAATCGAACAAGGAGACAAGGACAAAGTTGTGTGTGTGACTTGGGGGGGGGGATGTACATTAGCTTAAACTTCATTGTTTGTTCTACTACTAAACCTCTTTAATCTTTTGCTTTCTTTCGTACATAAAAAATTGATCAATGTCAGTGCGGCTGCAAATTTTGAAGTTACAAGTTCCAAAAGATTTTGTTGGAGGCTCTGGGGACCAGATTTTAATGAAATAAGAGAAAACTGAGGATATACAGAAGTTAGTACCACTGCCAGGTTGTTAATGCCGGTAAAACTTTTGGAATTTCCAGTGAATAAAGAAAAATTTTAACTTCTGGACTTTCATCAACAGTAACTTATGGTTTCAGTTCCACTGTATTTGCTTGTATGGTACTTTTTTTTTTCTTTTTGAGATGGTACCATTTTTTTTGACATGCCTGAAACAAGTAAATATATGGATTAGTTCCTTCTGTGTTTCTTGTGTAAACTATGTATCAAATATTCTGTCGTAGATGTTTGGTTTGAAAGGTGTCAGTTTAGACAATACCTTAATTAAGTCCTGTAGGTGCCATAAACAACGATTATATGATTATCTATTGTGTTCAGTTCAAGCATTGCATTACAATACTTCTGTAGTGGATTATTGCTAAAACGATCTATTTGTCAGCAAAACATTTTTAAGGTGTGGTTGAGTATGAAGATATCGGAGCATTATGTGTTTACCTACAATGTTACATGTGCCACGTGCAATGCAACATCATTATAGGGCTGTACTGATGTTTTAATATGTTTAACATGTTGTATCAATCCTTTTTCTTTTTCATTCGGTAAGACTAAGGCTCCGGCTGGCATCACGGCAAATAATGATAATCTGGTATGGCTGTTTGTCTAGCTGTTTTTTTCTTAATCAAGTTGCAAACGGATCTATTATTGTGATTCAGAACATATGACATCAAAAGCGAGACAAAAACCATCGAATACCAGAATTTATTTAACATTAATCTGATTTACCAAACATAGTGTTTATCTTTTTTTCACAACTAATTTTTTATAGTAGCTTTAAAAACAAGTACATCACAGCAATCGCAAACTGATCCTAGATGATGTATACTTGGTAGCTATATTTAGGGGATAATTCTTGAGATCAGTCTCAATCATGCTTCTTTTTACAAAAAATAAAATAAAATAAAATAAATCATAAGGTACATTTGTACTTCTATTTCCTTAATTAGGAGGTTCAGATTTGAGTTGAGTTGAAGTATTTCACTACTAATTTAACAGAAAATCTTCAAGTGCCAAGTTGTGGTTTGTTTTGCTAGGTCTCTAAAATCTAATGGTGTAGCAAGGGACTATTTCAAGAGCCAGCACTTAAACTCATACATAGAGCAGCAGATTAGCAATAGCAACACCTACTGACCGACTGAACTAAATAAGCAACAAGTTTAAATGAACTGGACAAAAAGAATATAATATAACCATATATGTATAATAGATAAAGAAGATACAAAATCTTCCCAAGTACCAGCACAGATACAAGAGTTTTAGGTGCTTAATTACAAGACACAAACAGCTAGCGGCATCTTATTATAAGACGGCTCACACATAGTACTGAAGTTCATAGGAACGTCATTTTATTCAAGGACATTCCCTATCCTGCATATAAAGCTTGGTTGTGGCTTATTGATTCCTACTAGTGCTCCTGTTGGTGTTTGCACAGCTCGTTGATGCGCTGGTACAGTCATGCTGAACCTATGACACGCTTTAACGACGGTGGGAATGCCAAAGAGACGCTAGGGGGGAACAAATAAACAACAGCCATTTCACCACCATGGCCTACTTGGATTGTGGTTCATCTTGGTTCACTGTTGTGCCTGGCTCGGACCCAGTTTCATCAGTATCTTCAGAAATCTGGGATGCTGTAGGGGAAAACCAACACTCTGCTTGAGGCTGTGCTTCGGTTTTCTGCCTTGAAGTAATGGCAGATAGGCGTTCGACCTGCACAAAAGTTTGGATAGTATAGCATAATGAGATCTCTATCAGGAATGATCAGTAAGACATGAATTAAAACTTCCTATGTTGATGCAACTGTGATGCTGCAAAGTAAAGAATATTGAGGTGAAACGGCATGAACAGAGCAGTGAACCAAAATTTGGACTTGATGTTTAAAACTTTGGTGGGGGGATCAATTTGTTGATTGAGGAAAGCGAGTTCCATATGTCATAGTATTGTTAGTCTTCAATTTCCTTTAAGTTATCAACTATGAAGGAGTCTACCACTGATTTTTGGGCAGCTTTCTTTGGTATCCTGCCATTTTTGACTATCGGTTTTAAAATTAATCAAAGCATCCCAGCTGAACTTTTAAACAAGAAATGAAGTTTTATTTTTTTCGCCCAATTGTTTGAGGTACTTTAAACTACAAAGAGTAAATTCGAAGTCTGAACTTGAGATTTCGAAAATATGGAAATCTAAAATTTGAAGTCCCTGAGAACACCAAATTTCATATATGCACATTTGACTTTTTTTAGTGTTTTATATTTTTTAAAAAATTTCCTTTCAAGTTTTAAATACATATATTACTCACAAACGGTGATCAATGGTCAAAAGTGTCAAAGTTTTCAAGTTGAATCTTAGATGTGGTCAAAATTTTGTGATAGATACCAACGTTTTGCAAATGTTAGCTGTATACATATAATGCTACCTGTTTTGTAGGTTAACTACTTAGATTGTCATTCAGTCTTTCCAGGAAGTTCAAAAAGAGTTTTCTGTTTAGTTTAGGGAGAAATCTTCCTTCCATGTTCTGGTCCATGTTCTGGACAATGGGGTGATATATGTTTGATGAAAAAAATGTGACTTTTCTTGTCAACGACAAATATGAACTTTTTAATTGTTTGTTGAGATTTTTTAGGTATACCATTAACCATCTGGAGGTAAGAGGTAAGGATAAATTCAACTGTTCAACTTTAAAGTTTAATCCTGGCAAAGAAAAGTTTGATCTACTACTCCATGTTTTTTTTGAGGGGGAAGCAACAGGGGAGGCCCCTGCTGTAGCGTGCGAGCCAGCGTTGAGCTGCGCTCGAACGCTAGCCGGCGAGGCGAGTCCCTCGCTCGCTCACCAACCGGGCGCTGCCCGGCTCGCACCTACTACTCCATGTTATTAGGTCATGCCCAGGAAAGGAATGCAATAAATAAATTAGTTGCTTAATTTAATCCTTGTGTGAATCAATCACTTGGATCTACTTGTGTAAGTAGGTGCATGCTGTTCAATATGAGCATGACAATATACCACTTTTTTTGCATTATATTTCCAATTCCACAATTATTTAGCCATCCTTTTCAACGACAAGAAATTCATGCCCGATGTCCCAAGTATCTAAGTTTGCAATCTTGCTTATGTTATTTGCTCAATGTGGTTGCACATATTTTTACAAATCTTGCAATGTTCTGTGCATTCTATATATTCCTATGCAAGTAGCTTTCAGCCTTTCGTTACATGATCAAGTTTAGGTATTAAATTTTAATACATTATTTTCTTTTAATACAAAAGTTTCTTCATTCGAAATAGTTTGTTACCTTTTAAGCTCAATTTTGATATAGAGTTTATCAATTAATACCTATCGAATGGACATTGGTGGCCTTTCCTAGCCACTGAATTGTGTGATTCTTCAATGATAGGTTCAACTAAAAATTTCTATGTTGGCAATACTATGTATGCAATTCTATGATTATTCAGTTTTGATGTAGAAACAATGCATGCCACGAAAATTACTCCAGTATATGATTTTGGAACTATTTTTTACAAACCTCAGCTCTCAGGTAAGCATTTTCGATCCTTATGCAAGTACCACATAGGTTCCTCCTCCTCTGCATCTCGCTCATTTCACGGTTCTCTGCCATCAATATTTCGTTCTCAAGCTTCAGGTGCTCATTTTCTTGCCTGATGGACTGCTTCTGTGATGAATATCATGTTTCAGTCAAATATATTCCTAGCTGTATATTTAGCTTCTCAGTATATGTATTTTGCCAATTATGATAATACTATTACATTTTTATCAATAAATTGATTCAACCATTGAAGCAGAGGTGATATATAAGAATTTAGAAGCTTCATTTGTCTGAAAAGCTAAGTTCAAAAAGTAAATATGAACACCTCAAGAGAACTCTCCATGAAATCTTCATTATTAATACCTTCAAAGTCACATTTTATTGGATCTGCAAAGTGCAGACTGGTCTACTTTTTTTTCATTGCTATTTAGTAGATTTTGGTTTTTCTTTTTTCCGAGTTTGATATATTTGGTGCAAATTAACAACCAGATGCTCGTGTACTAACCCTTTTGGTTTACGGCCTGACTCAATATCAATAAGCTTGCAAAATGTGTGTGCACTATCTTCAAGTAATATGGCTATATATGTTTACAATTTTAAGGCCAAACTTAACTAAAGTGAAATTATGCAATTTTTTAGTTTGAAATATTGTGTAGTTAGATGCTTTAAACGTAACAACATCCATTTCCTAGCTCCCCAGAGTTAGACTAGTACAGTCACATGCCAAAATTTTTATTTCTTGCCTGTGCTTCCACTTAGTTAAATGAATAACTAAATACATTTGTACTGTTGTCATCACTATTAAGCACAATGCATTCTGATGTCTTTAAATTTTGATATATCTTGAGAAGATGCAAGAAGCTTTGCATGATAAAAGTGCTGAATTATTATTATATATATTTTTTGGTATCCAATAGACGGATGCATGCATATGAATAAGTTTGAGGGTTTGTTGTTCTCACTTCTGACCTTAATCTGAGCTTGCTTGTCTGCAGGCAAAAATTTCATTCGTTTTGTTCGATGTCCCGAGTTTTCAGCCATTTGGTCGATATATATTCTTCTCACAGAAGTATCAATCTTCAAACAGGACCCTGTGGAACCAATAAGTCCATGAATTAGAGTTTGCATGGCCTTGGGAAGAAAAGAAGAATGGCTTAACTAAAAAAAAAATCCTATAGATAGGTAGGCGATCCCTTTGATGTGCATTTATTAACAATTCCAATTTCCAAAATCTAGTCATGAAAATTTGAAACAAGTAAATACTCCATCAGTTATGAATACATGTTATTCTAGCTTTTAAATTTTGTTTCTAATTATATGTCATTCTACAATTTTGATATGACTTTTTACCATTTTTTCCTTCTATACCCCCTTTAGTTATTTCAAATGTCATTTACTACCATACACTAGAGTATGGTACACCGTCCAAATATATAATAAAGAAAGATAATACAGTCTTTTGTTGACGTGTTTTGGTGGAAGCGTAAGAATATAAAATAACATCTATGTAGGAATGGAGGGAGTAACAAGTTATGCATTTGTCACTTTGCTGTGAATTACTGCATGCTTATAAAAACAATTATTTATCTTAGAAAGGAAAAATGATTGCTTGTCAGAGATAACAGAAATCATGGGAAGAAAGATGTGAGATATTAAATTATAAACTTCTTAATTTTTCAGAAATTTGATAATATAAATTATATTAACTAAGACAAAAACCAATGCTAAATTTTGATATGCAGATAACTTTTTAAAAATCTATGTCCAGAAATAGTTCACACACAATTTGGCAGTGCGAATCATGAGAGCTTTACAACAACTACAAAAGAATTAGTAAAGAGAAAATGCATTTTTTTTATTTCGGTGCTTTGATGTTGTAATAACTGTATTACTCAGCATATGCACTATTTATTCTCTAATTAATAAGAAGACTCTTTTCCCCTTTTGGTCATCTTAAAAAAAATCTCTCCTAATTTTTAAAAAAAATATGTATTTGTTTAATTGAACCACTTTAGGTAAATTTATCTTTAATGTAATAACAAAGTTGTAAAAAATGTTTTAAGTTCATTTTAAGAATACTATTTTCAATTGAAAAAATTCTATCAGAAAAGAAAGCTGATGAAAACCAAAAAGAAAATTTGAAATGTAGATCCTCCTTTTCCTTCAGGGGAAAAAATTTCCTCAAATTTCCAAAATAATTTACATTAAAATTGTAGGTGAAATTATATTTCTCTATTATTTTAAACGGAGTAGAACTGAACTATTGTAGATTCTTTTGGAACATCACACAATATCTACCATGTAAAGATCTCATGGAAGTATCAGACAGAAAAAATATATGTACCACACCTGCCCTGCACCATTTCTCACATACATATACTTGGCATATAGTAATTGCAAAAAAAAATAAAAAAAAATAATCAAAAACCTCAAAGACAAGCACACAAAAGAATAGCTATGATGTACATTCATTCACTATGCTTCACACTTCTGATTTAAGAAACTCATAGAACATCTTTTTTCAAGAACTCAAAATCAAAAGTTACATTGGATGCCGCAAACATTTAAGGAGAATTGCCTTTTGATGGAATATGGAGAAGCATACCAGATAGCCTCCTTATTCCAATGAATTCTCTTAGTTTCTTGGAGACGATCTTTCTTTTTGAACAGTTATCTATGTTGATAGTATTTCTCGCTTTCTTATTTGGTGGAGGTGAGAGAGGGGTGCTTTTATAGAGTGATCAAAACAAGTAGCATCCGTTTTTGGTCAACCAACTGCTTGTCTCATTTTTGAGTGGGAATGCCATCTCGATAGATAGAGAGGACGGCGTTGTTTGGAACAATAGGCAACGATTGTATAAATATACATTTCGGGCTCAGATGATATTAACTATCCTTTATTAAGAAGGGAGAATTGATCATTTGTTCTGTTTGTCTTATTAACATGTGACCTTAGAAATTGCATATCAGTGAGACATCATGAGATAAATAATCAATGATACAAGTAAGTGAGGGCAAATTATCAATTATTCCTTTTAGGATACAGTTGACCTCATGAGTCGTGGCATACGTTGTTGCGGCTTGCATGGAAAAGAAAGAGATAGAGATATGCATCGGTGATGCTGTGAGGTCGGGTCATGTCATGCCATCTCTTAAATTGACTTTCTAGTCCATAAAATGAATTCCATAGATCATCGCTAGCTCTAGCATTGATTTCTATTGCCACGATGCTGCATTCTGCTATGCTTTGAATTCCTTTTAGTACTCTATTGCAAATCCTATCGGTGGCAGGCGATTTTTCGGTGCACCGACGCACTATTGGGGAGATAGCCTGGCCTAATATTAGAGTACTACAGTATATCTCACATGACAAGGTAAGTGTTTATAGGTTATGCAGTTGTTGACAATATTGCAAATGTTGCAATCCTTTTTGCCACATCCTTATGGAAAGTGCCGAGTTTAATTACAAATATCTATCTGCATTCTATAGGCATTGACGTCTGTTTGGTTTAAAGAAGAATCAGAAACAACACTTGGAAGGATTAGGCTAAACTGAAAGTGCATCTAGGCACTTATGTTATTTTGGTGATTAATGACAAACACATATAATGACAATCTATGTAATTGAGTAAATGCTTAACTTAGTGCTTACCAAATGACAAACCTCTAATATGATTATATTGCTATGAGACTAACATGTTATTGCCTAGTTGAGTATCAGTCTCATCTATTTAGAGGAAAATCAAGTGGATGGTTAAGCAAAGATAAGGTATGCAATCTTGGTATCCCTTCTATATTTGTTATTGCATTCCTTTTGTGCAAATGCATAGTGAACTCCAAGCAACATGTTGATTATATATATGTACATTGGTTCATATCATATTTATTGGTGCATATATATTCACTTGAGTTCATTATGTGCTTTGCTTTTAGTATGCATGTATTAACTAGAGTTAAACTTCACATTGCTATAGATTGAATTGGTGCATGCATGTTTTAGTTGTGTATCTTCTCATGCACTTCTCTTAGTGAAGTTTAATCTAGAGTTAGATCACATATTTACTCGATCTTATTCCAAATATTAGTTGCACATGTACAATTCATGTATATTCTATCATGTGCTTCATTTAAGTAAAGACTGTGATCCTTGCCATGATTTAATTGATTCATCATATCGGCAATTATCTCTCTAGTGCATATAGTTCAATTACATATTCATCATGATGCACTTAGTAGAGAACATTTCTTGTGTCAAGTGTTTCCATTTATATTGTGCTTCTTTAAATGAAACACTTGTGGTAATCAACTGCTCACAAATATCAATTTATTCATATCTATTGAGCTTTTGGGACTAATGTCTTTCATGAGTGGTTTGGAAAGAATTAGGTC